>NBBA01000020.1:0-703053 GCA_002794785.1 Coniferiporia sulphurascens | reverse complement strand
TTAGTTTCATCATTATTCCTGAAGACCCGCAGAGCTCGCGCGTGTTCACTGAATCTGAGCGTGCCCTCATTATTGCGCGTATGTCCGCTGACCAAATAGTTGTGGTAGGAGCCCGTAAGGAACGCACTACTCTGAGCCTCGTCGGCAGAGCCTTTAACTTCAACGTAGGTTATACCCCTGATCTGACAAAAGAAAGCTCGGAATTCTGAAGCGCTTTCGTAGACCTGGATCTGTTCACTGTGCACTCTGCTGCTCAATATCTCCCTCCAGGGAATGAACATATTCCTGCCAACGGTTATTTCCACATGTGCGTAGTGCAAACAACATTGCCTTCGCTGTCTGAATTTTTTAAATTAATCTTCGCGCAGTCTGCCATTTCAGTGAGGGACTCGTTCCATCGTATGCGCCAATATATTCTCAGATCATTTCGCAGCGACGGTGGAGGCGCAACTCCGAACAGTTCCGCCTTTTGTCACTGGATCTGTTTTGGCTTTGATTTTAGATCAAGGCACCGGGCGGTATCCATCGTAGTTACTTGCATCCTCCAGACCATCGGGTATACTATCTTTGCTGCGACAGAGAATCCGCACGCACGGTGAGAAAAGCTTCACCCGACAGATCAGATTATACAAATTGGTCTGTGCTTATTACGTGTGCTTGTTTGACAAAGGTACGCTGCATGCTTTTATGCAGTAGGCGGTGGTTCTCCGGGCGCTCCACTGTTGCTTGCCTGGGGAACAGATAACGCCGCACCAGACACTGTACATGCAGCTGTTACAGCAATTATCCCCAGTATTGGATCTCTGGGTGCCGTCATTTCGTGAGCCTGAGCGCATGCGTTGCAGTCTGGAATCTGAAACGCCTCATTTAATGTAAGACTCAACTTTTCCCCTAAGAATGAGCATACACTGGCAGTCGTCATTAGAGGTAGTATATCTGAAATTTGTCCCGTCAGGGAATTGAGTTCGGTTTAGAGGCTCGGCCCATGAACAGTCGTCCGCAGGTCGAGCTCGGCTGTATGGAACATGAATCACTCAAAAAAAGGAGATGCAATGAAAAATGGTACGCAATCTCAAACATTAGTCGTCTACAGTATGATACAGCTAAAAAAGATATACGACTCCAATGCCAAGAAAATGCAAGAAGAAATGGATGATAAATACATAGGCCCGAATTAACTTGAGTGGGCAAGGGGAAAGCATTCGATTCCAGCTCTAGAAAAGCGATAGAAGCGATCCGGCTGTGGTAAGTATCAGTACAAGTAGTCCAGTCAATTAAGTCCGCATCTGCGTTTGCGGAGCCGATGGCGGTAGCTGTGGATTGAGTCTTCCCTCTGATTACGCCGACAGACACGTGATAATATAACCCGGGCGGACAACGGTTTTAAACCCCGACGATACGGCAAGCGGCTCAAAGCCGCGGCTCGCCCTCCCCCAAGTCCCAACCAACGATGTCGACGAAACCTGTGCCGTCTGTGCTGCATACGCCTGGATTTGCACATTACTCCGTTGCCTGGTCCCCATTCCACGACTCCCGTCTAGCTATCAGCTCATCGGCGAACTATGGTCTTGTAGGCAACGGGCGGCTACACATCGCGTCTCTTGTCCCGGGCCCCGGGCCTCTACCGGCACTCGCCCTAGAGAAACATTATCCCACTCAAGATGGCCTTTACGATCTCGCGTGGTCGGAAATTCACGAAAACCAACTCGTAACTGCGTCGGGGGATGGCTCGCTTAGGTTATGGGATATCACGCTCAATGTCCGTTCGTCAGATCCTCTTGGTGAATGACGCTCATTGAAGAGAGACTTCAGTAGGATCTGCCAATTCGTATCTGGCAAGAACATTCCCGGGAAATATTCTCGGTCGACTGGTCTAACGTGAAGAAAGACGTATTCTGTTCATCTTCGTGGGATGGGACTGTAAAACTGGTGAGCAGAAACCCCACCTGCTTTCATATGTCGCGGTGGCTCCTCGAGTTGCTATGGGATACCGCAACCCCGTCCTAATTTTATTCAAAAAAAGACTCTGCGGCATAATAATTTGAGCTTACGGGATCCGTCGACTCTTTCATATTATCTATTCCTTCAAATACGCTCGAATGTATTTAACATTCTCTCAACAGTGGACTCCGGATCGTGCCCACTCGATTACCACGTTGCAAGCAACACAAGGCTGTGTATACCAAGCTATTTTCTCCCCACACCATCCCGACCTCCTCGCATCCTGCTCAAGTGATGGCGCACTCCGGATCTTTGATCTGCGCGCACCTGCACTCCTATCCGCTCCGACCTCCCTCACCTCACCGGTCTCCACTCCAGCGCTCACCGTCCCACCGCGAGGGCCAGCGGAACTGCTCACGCTTGATTGGAACAAATACAATCCCCTTATTCTCGCTACCGGTGGCACGGACAAACACGTGCGGGTGTGGGACTGCCGCATGTTGAAGACCGGTGGTGGGGCCCGCGAGGGCCCTCTGGTGGGAGCGGCATGCGAGGGAGAGTTCATGGGCCATGAGTACGCTGTGCGCAAGGTGCAATGGAGTCCCCATCACGCCGACGTGCTCGCGAGCGCAAGCTACGACATGACTTGCCGAGTGTACGTGATGCTCTTGTCATGCTTGGTTGTATATACTGAAAAGGTCTTAGCTGGTCGACCAAACCACCTCCGGGGTGTATGCCACTCGTACACGTGCACGATGCGCACACAGAATTTGTAGTAGGCTGCGCTTGGGCGCTCTACCAGGATGGTTTGCTGGCTAGCTGTGGCTGGGATAGCCGTGTTAACTTGTTCAGAGTGTAGACATTTTTGCTTTTCATTGCATTTCACTGGTATAGAACATTGTAGTCATGGAGGGAAAAGGACATGTACATGTAGTGCATAATTAATGTCATTGCGGCGAAACACTGATTGCGCTCAAAGGAGTCGTTCGACCTCCGCTAGGGACCCACCGTAGTAGTCCGTAGAAGACGCCCGCAAACCCGGACCAAATGTCCCGTTTTGACTGATGTTTCCTAAATAAGACCGTTCCATCTCTTCAGATGATCCCCCGTTGGATCCAGGCTCTGCGTACGCACTTTCCTCATCGTCGGTGGCAATGGTAGTACTATGGCCTGACGATGTACTGGAACGAGAGAGTTGCCGCCGCCTGTTTAGATCAGCGAGTGAATCGTCCCCGTCGTCTAGGTCTTCATCCACATTGAGATCGTCAAGTTCCGTGACATAGCCAAAATTGATTGCCTTGCAAATACCGAATTTGTCTGCGTCTCGGACTATGTCCAAATATCCTCTCGGAAGGCGTAGTTCATGGAGGAGCACTGGTCCGTTCGTCTTTGATGGGCCCTCTGTTTTAGTCGTTTGTTCAATGTCACTTTGGTCCATGACGTCCTCTTCACCAACGCCTAGACCCTCCCCGCTAAATTTCATATTGCGTGTTGCAAGCAGTTGAAGGAGCACGGAGACAGCGACAGCCTTGCCATCACGCATATCTGCTGTGTCGAGGATAAGCGTCTCCAGGCGTGGTGCGGGCGAGAATTCCGTGAAACCCCATGAGAGCGCAGTAAGAAGTTGTAAGAAGGATTCGACGCTCCCGTTCGCGGTAATATCACGGTACGAGAAGCTGCGCAGACGAGGCGCCTTGTCAAACATATCGGCGATAGTACTAGCGTCGTCCGGCTCAGGGGTGAGATCGATGATTTCGAGTTCTTCCAAACATTCCGCGTTGAGGTTGAAAAATAACTGAGTCAAGAAAAAGATGGATGGGTTGAGAAATTCAGGTTGGTTAAGGCGACGAAAGCAAAGCCTTCTAAGCTGCGGAGTGTGCAGCCGCAGGAAAAGCTGCGTCAGGGCTACGCCACCCCGGGCCCCACCAATCGCGCAACGTATTTCGAGTGTATGAACGTGCGGAAGCGTAAGACCGAAGTCACCCCCTAGCGGCTCCCAAGCTTTGTTCTGCAGAGGCTCGTGGAGTTCGAGAACGAGGTGTTCAAGGTTTGGACACGCGCCAACGTACAAGTCAAGGTGTTGCCATGCATATATGGATGCCGTTAGCTTCTTCACCGAATTTGACGTACCCAAGAGCGCGAGGGGCCCAGGGAAATGCACGCCAAGATCTTCGAGCCTCGAAAATTCGCTGATATCGAGTTCATGGCGATAGTTGGGAAAGTGGGGATCATCTACGTCTTCTTCCCACCAGGCATTGTACCTCTCCCGTAAGAGACCTTCACGCGTGCTATGGAGCGTTAGACTACGAAGCGATGTGTGACTGGCTCCTTCCGTGCAGATATTCCAAAGTAGCTTTTCCATGCAATCATCCGGGAGGCGGAGATACAGACGCTCGCACTGGGAACCAGAACGGAGAAGTGCGCCTGCAATATCGAGCAGAGTACTCCACATGAGCGAATTCCCGTATTTTTTTATGTCACCATAGCACAGTTGCACCGATACGGGACGGATTTTTGCAAGGGCAAGCCAATCATCGAGAATTTCCGCGTCTCTGTGAAAATTATATCCATAGGGTGGACCGACGCGCCGACGAAGGGAGATCGAGTCCCATAGTTCGGAAGTATCGAGAGCGAGAGCACGCCATAATTTGCAAACGCAAAGTAGGACCAGCGGTGCAGAGTTGGGGGAAGAGACAGTATAGTATTGCTCACGTCTCTCTAGACATAGTTTGAAGATCATGCTGAGTACCTCTGGGGCGAGCCGATGGATAGGAGACGACATCGTAGCTTGAAAGCTCGAGGTCTGGGGCTCGCAATTCACCAATGATCAGGATACTGAGCCGCCTAAATACATGAGCTTTCAGGACAAAGCGTTGAAGGTGGCTCGCGCCGAGGGCGCCTTGGCAACGGGCCAGCTTTATAGTGGCTTTTTTTCGGCTCATTGTGGTGACGCATAACCGATAAAGACCGCGTCGAATTTCAATTTGAAGGACAGAGACCTGGTTCCCGTTCGTGTTTTCCATTAGACTTGACAACTCCGAACGATATTTGCGAGCCTCGACAGATATGAACTTCAGTAAAGTATAGGCCTTGTACGTAGGTCATAAATACTGTAAAACCAGGGCATTAAATCTTGCGTGAAGGAGTCAGGAATCAGGACCCTGGAGGAGGAAATGCAGAGGCCCCGGGGCCGAAAGAATGGAGGCTGTGACTCATCACGTGATGATATGCTTTGTCTTATGTCAGTAAGCAACATGGTGACCAAGGTTACTCTCCGGATTCAGTACTACCAGTGGCCAACCTCCAGCCTCAATTCAGGACCCCTGCACGGCATTCTCATCACCTTTGGTCCCAGCTTCCCGTCGTTCTCGCCTTGTTTGTAGCACAGTAGAAAGGTACTCTTCGGTTGCCTGGAGGGTTTCGAGTTGGACACGTCAGAGGATCGTGGGCACCGGCGTTGCGCGAGTATTACATACGTGTCACTTCGTCGACGAGTTCTCGTCCGGACTGGGGCGCCTTTCTCTACAAGACGTTCAGCATGACAAGACTATTGCCCTCCTGCCTTGCTGCTCTTATCCTATCCGCACTTGTTACAGCCCAGCCAGATGCTGCATCCGAATTGCAGTCGCTTATAGGCCGGGCGAACACGCTTCTGACTACGGGTCAATTCAGCGATGCGATCGGGGCGTACTCTCAGGCAATAGGTGCGCGTAATAACACCAGTTGCTAAAACCCACACCTGCTGAAGTTTGCCATAGAGCAATCGCAAACGGATTACATCCTATATTACAAGCGTGCAACCGCGTACTATTCGCTCAGCCGTCACCAGCCTGCGATACAGGACTTCGACAAAGTTCTAGACCTGACTTCAGGCAATTTTGAAAAAGCGCTACTCATGAAGAGTCGAATTTATGCTAGGGAGGGAGACTGGACTGGCGCACGCGATGCATTGAAGAGTTACTCATCCCGGGTCAAGGGCGACACGAATGCAGGTGACCTGCTGTTCGCGGTGTCCGAGGGCGAGGTTGCTGGTCGCAAGGCCGTACAGAACAAGCGCTCTGGACTTCACCAAAAGTGCGTGGAGTCCGCAACAGAGGCACTTCGTACTGCAACACATTCGGCGGAGTTGCGGGAGCTACGCGCGGAGTGCGCACTCGAGGCCGGGGACGCGCAGCAGGCAGTCGGAGATCTCATAAGACTCACACACCTTACTGCACCAGGAACATCTCTTTTCACTCGGATCGCACAGCTGGCGTACTTTCTACTGCCCCCGTCAACACAGGCCCAGACGACGTTGAAGCAATGCCTACACTTCGATCCGGATTCACGAACCTGTGCAGCGCTACACCGTAAACTCAAAAAGTTGGACAAGTCTTTTGCGAAACTCAGCACATTGCGGGAGGCGAATGACTGGCGTGGTGTCGTGACACACGTGTTCGGTTCACCAAGTAAGGATGACCCACTCGGTACGGCACTTGCGGCAGAGTTTGAGGCCGAGGCTGCGCAGGTTGAGGTTCCCGCGTCTATATCTCCTGCGAGGACAAGTGAACGACGGAAGGAAATTTTCCGTACAATGTGCCAGGCGTACGTAAAACTGGAACAGGCGAAGCGAGCGGAATGGTGGTGTGACGAGCTACTGAGGTTCGAAGGCAGCGCAGATGACGTCGACGGATTAATAGGGCGAGGAGAGGCCGCACTTGCAAAGGAGCAATGGGAGGAGGCGGTACGTGCGCTAGAGAAGGCGTTCGAAGCGAGCGGACGGTCAGACCAGGACGTAAGTCTCTTTACACCCTCAAAGTGTCCTATGTTTAACAATGGGGTAATTGGACAGGTCATGCGACGCCTCCAGAAGGCACAGCGTCTCCTGAAACAATCGCGTCAGAAAGACTACTATAAAGTACTCGGCGTATCGCGCGATGCTGATGAGCGGACAATTAAAAAAGCATAGTGCGTGAACTCTCCATTACCTCAACTTATGCCTACGTGAGTGCTGACTCGCCATCTACACAGTCGGCGCGCAGCAAAGAGTGCGCACCCGGACAAAGGTGGAAGCGAGGAGAAGATGGCTGCGGTGAACGAGGCGTACGAGGTCCTCTCTAGTCCGGAGCTGCGTCAGCGCTTCGACAATGGGGAGGACCCGAATGACCCTGCAGCTGCGGGAGGACATGGCTTCCAGCAGGGATCGCATCCGTTCGCGCAATTCTTCCAGGGCGGCTCATTCCAGCAGGGCGGTGGTAGTGGCGGGATGCCATTCCAGTTCCATTTCAGCGGTGGCGGAAGGCATTAAGTCTAGACCTTGGCGTTTCCTTTCTCGTTGGGCTGGCGAATATGTATCTTTATAACGACCAGTTAATGAATAGTGGCGGGTAGAGAGAGTACAGGTATTTGTATGTACTCGTACTAGCCAGTTGAACCGTCTCTCCTCTGGAACTTTCTCTTTACTCTCTTTTGCATCCTTCCTCTTCTCTTCTTTTTTTTCTTTTCCAAAGGAAATGACACATTTGGATTAAAGTTCGCAGCGCGCAAGTGGGTGGATTCTTTCGTGAGACTCAACACCGCGGTTTTAATGATCGCGTAGGAAAGGCAGCTTCTTGCAAAATCTTGTGGCCTTTCTGGATCCAAGTTAAGCGATACGGTATATGCATCCCCACGAGGTCATGCTCTTGAGTCGTTCATTAGCAGTGACTCGGCGGTTTACTGTCGTAATTTGCAAGTACGCATGAAGAATAGGTAATGTAGTGAGACTTCTCAAAAATAACATGCAATTCTGCCGTGGTTTATTGTTGTATTTGGCCGAAAATTTAATTAGCAACATATTAAAACACATGATACAGTTCATACTATCAGCGAGTAGTCGTAGCCACAGCTACCTACTCCTTTGCAAATATGATTTCTAAATGACGGCTATTAGGGTCTGGTGAAGGGACGTAATTACAAAGCCTCAGGCTGTTATTCGCTGTTCATAATCTAATTCGTAACCCCCGTTACCACAAGAAAAAGCCAGGAAACGAGTGCCACAATGGACCCCGAAGTTCTGTCCCTCAGGCTGCCGCGTGTGTATTTGGTTCCGTAGATCGTAGTAATGTCATAGAGAGCCCGAGGTTTGGTGCGCGTCCTAGGAGGACCTAGCCGCAGCACTTCTGCTAGTGACTTCTGGCGTCCGACCCCTGGCACCGAACTAGTCCAGTCCTGGGCCATCATCGATCGACGGAAGCTGTACTTATTTAGAGCGCGTGAGTAGGAAACAAGGGGAGGAGCAAAAACCTGAGATTTCATTGGCTCGACTCGTCGAGTTGATGACTGACCCACAGTAGTAAGAAGTTGTTCAGACTCAAGCTCAAGCTCGAGGCCGCTGATTGCGGGTAGATTTGATTACTGAAGCCGTATCGCATCACTGGTTACCCTGGTGAAGTCCAAGAAGGTCCCACAGAAAAGGCCACTTTCGTCTGTGGCTTTCTTCCCTTCCCTTCTCTTCTTTTCCTTTCTCTTCTTCCCGTCGTGATATGCTTTGGCTTCGCGTTTCACCTTTGACTTTGATTGTTCAGGACATAGTGTTCGCCTTTCGCGTCCTTTCGTTAACTGCGAGTATGCACTGCGGTAGTACTGCGGTGTATTGATTGCGAGCTGTGCTGGCAGCAGTAGTCGTAGTACGGACGTGCGCTTTGTGCTAAGAGCTGAACCCTATTTCATTTTTTGCATAGCCTTGCGACTACATCAAATTAACGTTCATCTCTGACCTCATTCATATAGAAAAAGCCGCTAAGTATTAATTACTTAACTGGAGGGTGATCTGCAAAGATGTACTCGTGGCTATCC
Organism: Coniferiporia sulphurascens; assembly: GCA_002794785.1. Lineage (NCBI taxonomy): Eukaryota > Fungi > Basidiomycota > Agaricomycetes > Hymenochaetales > Hymenochaetaceae > Coniferiporia > Coniferiporia sulphurascens. The sequence goes on along the minus strand of NBBA01000020.1, from coordinate 694,296 downwards.
ACAATTCGACAACCGCTTCGAAGCCTACTGGAGGCTTTGCTGGCACGTAAAAAACAGTGAAAGCGTACTGCGGGAAGCAAGAAGCAGAAAAATTATTACTCGCATCTGCCAGCTGTGATCGGACTCACCAAGAGATGGGGACGTAGGTGTAGACTTAGCCGAGAATCTCACAGTCTTTTGCACAGCCCAGGACTGACCATGGGTAGTAGTAGTTCTTGCCCCGGCGAACGAAACTGCGCCGTACTATTACACGAGTGATAGTACTGCCGCCATCGGTACACAATTTCGGCGTATTCGGCGACGGCCCTATGCTAAGCGAGTCGCCCCACGTACGGTACCATGAACCATCATACAGTACATCAGCATCAGTGATTGTCCTTGGTCTCCGAAACGTCTAGCATGGAAATTTCCAATCCGTGCCTGTCGAATGACTACTGGGTCGAATACCGAATCCGAGTAATAGCAAGTCTCGACGCCTGTATGCACATACCAGTGCGCCTCGGACGTCCGCGTCGGAGAGTGCGTGCGCAAACTCCGCACCAGTGCAGCTTCAAGTTCGAGTCGGAGGGACAATGCTTCATGTATGTGTTAGAGAAAATTCGTATCACCAGGCCCAGGACTGATGTTTGAAAGTCTGAGATTGAAACACGCCTAGTGTGTGGGATTCCAGTGATCATATGAGGTGTCAGCCAAGTTGTTTAAGCGCGGGTGAAAGAGGCAAGGACGGCGGGTCTCATAGACATAAACGTAGATACGTCGCCGTTAGCATTAGAGGTTGATCATTACTCGGTCGAAGCCTACAAGCAAGCCCGAAATTCGAGTCAGTATCCTTTCTCCGAGTCTCCGAGTCTGAGCAGACACTAAGCTCCGGTTTTGAGGAAAACCTGGTCACCAAATAGACACTGTATAAGGACTTACCGCGGCGCGTTTCAAAAACGGCCGCGGGACGGCCGCGTACGAGTCGTAGACCACATAAGCTCCATCCCACACCCACAGCAGTACGTACCCCCGCGCTTCCCTAGGTCTCGAGTCATGACCAGAATGTACGTATACTAGTATTGTGCTTCGATCCGCCGGACATCGGAGGTATTTCCCATTCTCTTACCAAGTATGGAGTTCGAAAATCGAAAGCATCTCAAAGCCGTCACGTCTCCGCCTTCATTCCTTGGGGGAAAGTATATATATACGTATATATAAGCAGGACGGCTGGGTCGGACACAGTAGACGGACCTAGTGTTAAGTACGAAAGTACTCGGCTACAAGGGGGATATAACTATTAGGATGTGCTAACGTGTATGTCCAGGGACGAAGCGAGGATAGGAATGGATGAGGAACGGAAGCATAAATCAAGGACCGAGGAGGGAGGAAAGGGGAGAGAAACAAACAGAGATAATAGTTACATTAATAATATCAGGTTGTTTCTGCTGAACGGTGGGTATGGTACAGCGGGTAGGGGCGAGGAAAAGGGAAAGGAGACAAGCGATTAATAACTAATTTTGGTATGCAAAAATGGGGAAGCGGAAAGACGGATGTGTCTGTACAATCGTGTGCTGAGTGTCGTAAGTGAGATATGATGATGATGATACGAAAAACTGGAGCGGAGACGCGAAGAGCGTGCGAGCGGGGGCGGAGTAGGGATATGCCAAATGAATAGAGTCGCTACGCATTGGCGGGGCTGTGCCGATGGACGTGCCTCACGATGGTCAGTGCGGCGAGGAGTTCTGATAGATGAAACACACCAGTGAAGCGCGCGTCAGGGGGAGAGAACAAAGTGGAGGAAAAGGGGGGGAAACGCACCGATTGCAATGTGCCCATATGACTCATACACAGTGAACATGTTACCGGAGGAGCCGACATACTTGGGCTCGTCGGGCATGCGTAGCTTGTATTGGGCGGCGACATAGCCGCTCGAGGTCGTGCACTGCGGAATATCGATTGGTTACGGAAAGGAGAAACAAAGAAGGAAAGGAGAAACAAAGAAAGAAAGGAGTACATACAACCCATTCCGCCTCTGCATCTGCCTGGTGAGTCCACCTATACTCCTCGTTGTCGAAGCAGCGGAACGTGCGCTCAATGGGCCTGCAAAGGAAAGGAAAGTTCGTCAGCCATCTACGTCATCCCCTGCGTGGTGAGCGTGCGGGATGTACACTCACTTCCCAGGTTTGCTCGAGCCGGTTAGCCAGCGCGTCATGGGCATTGACACGGATTGCTGGACAAAGAGAACTGTTCCCGGGGCGCCGCCAGGCGCAAAGTCGAGCACTACAGCCGGCGAGCGTGCTCCAAAGTGGGCTGTAGCGGGTCCGCGAGAGGAGCAGCGCGAACCAAGTTCGAAAATACGGAGCGTCGCCGCGCCCGGTCCCGCGCCCGTACGCGAGGAGCCAGCGACGCCGAAGAACATGCGGTCGTAGAGTTCGTTGAACTCAGTGTTGGTAACGTCGCCAGTACGGTCCTCGAGGAAGTAAGGCAGGCCGAAAGTTGTCATGTCGAGATGGAAAGCGGGGGACGGGGATGGGGAGGGGTTTAGAGTAGATGGGGACAGCGCCCCATCTGAGTATTATAAGGCCAAGGATGGTAAATTTTTTTTCTTTGAAAGGATCTTCAGACGGGGTTTAGATACGCCATCATCGCGTAACGTAATTTTCCATTTATGGAAGCTGGACAAAGAAGTTTCCTTGCAACGTTTCGATTTCACGGCTCGGCTTCTCCCGGCCGCCATTTTATATTCATACTTATATTTAGTCTATATTGGTATCCCGTGGCTTTCCGACCCTAGTCCGGCATTGTCTTTTATTTCCGTCCTTTATTCAGTTCTGCGATATTGTCAATGGAATACGCCCAGCCCGGACGCTATAGGATACCTCCCGCATGCGTACACTAACTACATACAGACCGCACTGATCGACGGCAGGTTCAAGGCGAGACATACGGACACTGGTAGCCGCATTGCAGGCGCGGTGAGACTTGGCGTCCTTGTCTCAGACTTACTATCGGTGGTACACCCAAATCGGATGCTTACCAGTACCTTGCTATCATTACACGTTTCTTTGGTCGAAAATGGGGTAGCTACTATAATTATTGAAGGTGGAGCTGAATGGGCGCATGGAGAACCGATGGCCAATAATCTTGTCGGGGTCGGGTCGCGGTTCCGCTAGCCTATTTCATCTCGGCTGCGTTGCTGTTCGCTGTCGGGTGCATTTCTTTCGTAAATAAGCACGAGAAGTCTACTGAAGCATGAATTCGGGTCTCGTATTCGCTCGCATTGAGAATTAATAACATTTTAACGTCAAACAGACTTTTAGCGGGACGGAGTTTTCGTTGACGACACAAACATATTTTCGAGTCTGGCCCCCGATCTGGGACGTAGCGATAACCACGGTCTTGTGACAGACGAAGCCAATAAAACTCTGCCGCCGTTTCAGAGTCGGAAGGTAGAGAGAGACGGCTGTTTCCGATGTTTCGCACCTGAGCGCGGACGGCTGGCTCTGCCGCTCTATCTGCCCGCCAAAGGTAGAAAGGATGAAGGGCATATGTGCCGGTGTCGGCATCAGCACCCAGGTCTGACCGCCCGTGAAACAAGGACCACCGGTTTGTTGATCGTTGATTAGAACGAACGCGCTCTAGACTTTGCTGACCTGATAGAGCAAACTGGCTCTTGCTATCATATCCCCTCCGACGGACACGGGGCCGTCACTGTCCGTACTCCTACGTTTTCCAGAGTGTCGAGCAATTTCGCAGTGTAATCCTTGGTGACACCGGCTACAAAGGGACGAAAGGAACGCCGAGTGCTCGCTCGAAGCGGACGGCACACGCCGAGCTGCAGCTGCGGATTTGCGGCTCCGAATTCTGCAGTCTGCGGCAAATCGCGCAGGCAGCGGCTACGCGATGATAATTACCGCAGGCATGTCCGTATGTGGGGTATGTGCGATTTATCGTCCCCCCGGCGCGGAATTTAGGCGTCGTCGCTACAGCACTAATGACGATTCCCGAGTCCCGACAACGCGGCGCGGCGCGATACGGTATGCGTTTTGTACCTCAATATTACTACAAGTTGGTACGTCGTCACTTTCGCTATTCCTATCGATCGTATCCTCATTGACGCCAAAGTAGCCGCGATGGAGCTCGATAGCACATGCGAGACCCGGTCCCAGTCGGCGACTTTGCGGCCTGCAGACGGACTCTCCGGCAGCTGAGCGACCCCGAGCTCAGAAAAAACACGATTGCGACTAACCCGGAGTGGCTGGCCGGGCCTGGGTTGGGAAAAACAGCCTATACACGACAAGACTCTTTTTAATCCAATATAGCAAAATCGGCATTAGCATTAGCATTAACATGGATGTATTAATGCTATCTGCGCTCACCGTCCGCCGTTGCCTTCAAGCCCCACTGATCTCGGGTGGAGCTCTACTTGGGCTGTTGAAACAGGTTGCACCGCTACTAAGAACGAGAAAAGTAACTGCGCACCGGGAATTGTGGAGGTAGATAAATGCGTACAGGGTGGCGCTAGGCACTACGAAGTTGGAATTCCCGGCGTCCGGACTTTGGATATTTACAGGCTCTGGACTCTGAGGCCGCACGGAAGCTGATCACTTTGCTCTTCTTCTTTGTTTCGTGTTTCAGCGCCTTGGTGATCAGCGAAGCTGCGATTCTGCGTGCCTTGCAGCTCAGTCACCCGGTACACACTGGTGATCTCCCGTTGCCCACACGAGGTACCTCGGAACTGAATTAAGTTACACTTGTATGAATTACGGAACGGACGATGCGAACGCGGGCGAGGAAAGCGAAACGAGGCGAGGCGGCAACGGACAGGGAAGCACATACATCATACTACATACATACACGAGGAGCCCTCGCAACGCGAAGTGTGTACGAATAACATATTCGCAACAAAGGAATGTACGTGAGCATGTACTCTTTTAAGTTTAAATTTGCATCAGGAAGAGCTACGCCAGCATTCCACCATCATACCCGCCATCCGTGCCGATCATCCGTGCACTTGTCTTCGCATCCAGGAACAGCTCGTTCATCTCCCCGATGTCGTCCACCTCAATTTGCCCCCGCCCAGCGAGCGATGCGAGGATCGACGCCGGCGTAAGCAGCTGAAGCGCATGTCTGCAAAAACAGTCATCGCAGTCAGCACATTTATTATAACAGTCAAGAAGAAAAAGAGAGCTTACCGCAACGACGCCTTCTCGCCCTCGGACGCGAGACGGTCAAGGACGTCCGGCCCAAGCTTAAGGCCCTCTATGTTAGCCCGCAATTGCAAGACTTTGGCGATTTGGTCGCGGTTGTACGAGTCCGTTTTTACTATAAGGCATCTATTTTTTATTATTAAAATGTTAATACGATTCTCGGAAGGAAATCAAAACGAAGTATGCACCGGTCAAGGAGATCGACAGGGATGCCGTGCGGGGCGCGCAGGTCGTCTGTCCCCCGTACAGAGGCCTTGCCCCTGTTTGTTGCGAGGATAACAGTAGGCGACATGGTCGATTCGAGCAGGGCATTGAGATATGTGAAACACTCGATATCCAGCATGTGTACCTGCAACAAAGGGAGGCGTGTCAGCTCATTTTGGCGAGCGCGAAGGGACAAGCGAGAGCACGCGCCTCGTCGATGAAAACGACACCAGGCACGACCTCTGCGACGCCCTGGTCCACGTAGCCCTTGACGACGCGGTCGACCTCCCGGCGGAGCTTCTCCGTCACTTCCGTTCGCCCGCTGCGTACGAGGCTCCCCATTACGCTCATTATATCTTGTCCGCCCTGCGGCCGCGCGTTGGCCGCGTCTAGGTCTCCAAGAGTTACGTCCTGCACTAGCTGCTTGCGTTTGTGCACGTCACCCTTCGGCAGCGGTACATATGTCTCCGATTCGAGATCGTAGGAAGATGCATAAGCGTCTGAACGCCCTACGCGCTGTCATTGACGGTCCGATCAGCTTGCGGCTACGCACGCAAAAAAGTGGAGAGGAAATAGAAAACACACTTTTACGGCACCTGTGTTTGCCTCGATATAGATGACATCCCCGACAACGATTTTCTCCTTCATAATCGCTTCGTAGATGCTAGGATCTAGTCGGAGCTGTTTTGTCCCCTTCACAGTCTTCAGCCCCACAATAACATGTGAGACGGTCTTCCCGTAGCCGCTCAGCGGATTCTCCGCCTCTGCCGGGGTCAACTCTGTCACCTCGCCCTCATACACTTCTTTTGTCTCCTTTATCCGTAAACCTGCAGCGGCACAGGCGAGCTTAAGTTCAACCAATGGTAGCAAAAGGCGAGAAAATAGATTTCCGCACCTATTGCACGCCGGAATGTCTCGGAGAGCACCTCCGTCTTCTTCACCTCCGTACTGTACACCTCCGAACCAACGATAGGGCAAAACGGCACCTTCGCACCAAGCTCTTGCGCAATTGCCAGCGCCAACGCCGTCTTCCCTGTACCAGGTGCGCCGGCGAGTAAGAGTGCGCGTCCGGCAAACTTGCGCGACTTGACGAGGTCCACAACAACGCCGCATGCCTATGGACAAACGAGCAAACGAACAGCAGAAAAAGAAAAAAAAGTCCAAGTCAAAACTGGGCACAGTCATTGAATATAAGAATAGTGACGTACCTCTCTCGCATTCACCTGCCCGACAAAGCCTGCCGCATCGCCAGCTGCGATACCTTCTGGTGAAAGCCCAAGGCCCTTGATGTGCGAGTGCGACGCGATCCGCGAGGCGCGCGCCGACGGCGACGATGACGGAGGCGGGAGGGCGTTATGCGGAACGGGTGTCGCTGCTGAGGACGATGTTGAAGCTTTCATGTGTGCCATGACGTTGTCTCTAACTCTGGTAGATTCTTTGTCGTCGTCGTTCCTTCGTCGGTCGTTGATTTCGCTTTTCCGAACGTTTGTGTCCGTGTTTGGAAGTCTATCCCCTACTGGATAAGCAGTAAGGATCTTTACTTATTCATTATTAGTCATTGATCCTAATGACTGTTTAGTGTCGTTAAGAAACTTCTCAACGAAATTTGTTGACGTTAGTGTTTAATTAGTCGCAAGATGCCAATGTATCACCATTATTTAACTGGAGATGTGAGAACAGGATCATTAATGTCATCCAGCACTAGCGCTGACTTTTGCGCATACCAATTGCCAAAATTTTCAAATTCACTTATTAATATTTCGAAACCAATAGACTCGGATGAGATTAATGTTGTAAGTCGGGGTTGTGCGAGCTTGCCACCCGAGGTTCAAGTTTTAGTGAGAATTTCACTTTTATGTATTGGACGTTAAAAGTAAATTATTTTACCATGCATATAAAACCTCTCTATGCTTCCGTGAAGCCGTAAAATTAATCTGATGATTTCAAGTTCTCTAGCCTGTGATGGACGTATTTAACTTCCGGCCGTACGAAGAGCCCTCGGCTCGTCCGTCGCATATCACCTGAAAATATCGGAAAGAAGTTGCCCACCGAGATGGTGTGTTATGAATCATGGAGTATCACCCACAAATACTGCGCAGCAACCTATTTAGAGGCCAGCCCCTATCCATTCGCGTCCCATCACTGTGTGCTAATAGCACTTCTCGCGCTTGTGTGAAGAAAAGCGATGTTTCGGGGCTAGGCCTCGAATAACACGAGAATGGAGCAAAGCGAGGTGAGTCTGCTTCTTCCTGATAGGAGTGGGTAGGGGAAATGCCGGCTGGGTCCGCAAAAATAAGACAATCAACATGCTACCACGTCCAGACTCGGCGTCTACGTGTGCAGCTCCGGGTGTTCGCCCTTCTTCACCCGAGTCTTTGTCTCCGGAGGGAAATCACAATACGTATTACATCTTGAGAAGACTCGGGATTTTCGGCGCAGGATGATTGAGAGAGGGAGATGTTAGTGTTATGGTTAGTCAAAGCAGTTCCTTTTTGCATTACTCTGTGGCAGGTTCGCAAACGCAAACCCAACGCCCTCCGTGTCCCATTCCTTATCTCGTTAAAGCCACCGGTGGGACAGAAGCATGTGTGTGTACACTGTACCGTGATTCTGCCTTCGCACTAGATTGAACTCTCCCAAAAATTCTCTGTGTGGCAAAGCTGCGACTCGGAGGGGTCACCCGATCCGGAATGCCATTGGGAAAAAACGTTTTACAATTGCAACCATAAATGACAGCATAAGCATTAATTGGTGTCTATGTTTGCAGGACCACGGAGAGACCAGGTGCGTCACTATGACTTACACAAAATTTGCAGGAGGCAGGGGGCCCACGTAGGTTGAACTCCAGTGCGCCCCTTGTAATTTCAAGAAAGTTGTTGAATCTGCTCCAATCATGCAATTTCAAATTCGAAATTATTTGAGACAGACTGACCAGATGGAGATTGTGTGCGCAAACTCGCATCCGTTGTCTTCGCGTTAGGCCGAGCTTTCCCAGCAGTAATTCCCGTGGTGAATGATGATCCAACGCCCGCAGTCACAAATTGATAGGACTGACGCCGCCGGTACGCCCGAATATCAATGTATTGTCTCAAAGACGCTGAAGGTCCAGGTTCATCACCATGGCTATGAGCAAGGTTCTCATAGAACAGACGGACATACACACAAGCCGTGCTTCTGTATGGACTCCGCGCCTCTGATTTTGGGAGAATGTATCAGCCTCGCAAGGAGAATGTAGATCTAAAAAAAAGAAACGCGCATTTTCAGCAAGCGGAATGAAAATTTTCTAGTATCCAAAGTATTTCCGCCCGTTGTAATAAGCACCGAAGCTTCGTCCGCAGCGACACCCGGCGGCGTAGTGCTTCTAAATCCCCTCGGTCTCAAATTAACGGTGGGAAATGTAAAGATTCCGAATGCTGTGTGTATCGCATGTGATTATCCAGCCTGGCTCCGATCCTCTCAGGCTACACATGTCGCCTCAGTAATGGGCCAGAGTCATCTAGGTGGGATAATTCTGCATCCTGAGTTGGGACCGTGCCATCGAAGTTGGAATATGTCTGCGTTCGGTTATTTTGTATTCAAGGATCTGACCAATCTATTCGCGGGCGCACCTGTTGATCTAGCTCATTTCTCAACAGCTTCACGATCACTCGGCGCGGGCAGACGTACATGCTTCGGTAAACTAGGACATCGTTTTGGGAGAGCCAGGCACACACGCACCACACGCAGGGGGGACGCAAGGCACGTGTGGGGGGAAGGTAATTTGTCTTCAGGGGGCGCCCGGGTGGAGAGCGCAGATCAGCGCGCGGTGTCCATTCTCGATAGCAGGCTCGGCTCAGCTGAAGATCAGCGCTGTGGTATCCTCTGACTCGTAGTTACATCGGGTTGGAGCTTGGAGTTTTTGGGGTTGGACGGACGAGAGGTGAGGGGGGACGCGAACTGACTAGTAGCTGTTAGCGAGGGGCATACTAGTAGCGGCAGGGGTTAGCTTCGGAGCAGCTATTAAGTAATATATAGGTGGCAGGAATCGAAGGGCCGCAGGCGACGATCCGAGTGCATCGGCGATGATCATTAATATTAGCAGGATCAGCGCTGGTATCTACAAGCATCGCGACATGCTGTATGTTGACAACGAACTCTGCTTTGTGAACTGATGGTAAGTGCGCGTATGCCTACTCTTGTGGGAACAAAGGAGACAAAAAGCTTGTAATCGTATGTGTATGTCCTTTCCTAGTCATTTTTCCCCAAGCTCAAACACTAGCAAGTAATCGGCTGCAGTCAGCCGAGGGATAGGTGAAACGGTGAACAGGGGTTGGGCGTGCGAGCTAGAAAATTCTTGCGAGATTTACCGGAAGATCGGCGTCGAATCGTTCGGGGGAACTGGAAACAGACTGCCAGATCGGGACTGCCGTGTGATTCTCCGAGGTCGATTGTGATTTTGATGGCCGGTGCTGCGCATCAATACATCCTCCGCGTTCTTCTATGTGTCTCGCAGCAGCCCCTAGGACAACAAAAGCTGTGACTCGGGCGAAGGAGCACAGCAGCCAAGTCACCCGAGTCACGCCTCATGGGGGGCGGGTACAGGCCGGGCTGGGTGGCGGCTGGACCGAGAGGAAACCCCGAAAAGGGCAGGAGAAATACGGGTGGATCGAAAGTTTTAGCGTGGAGGCTTGATTTGCGGGCGGCGATCCGTACCTGATTGATGGGGAAATGGGCCGGCATCCCGGCTCAAATATTACGACATCGAGCCGCTGCCCTGAAGCTTGCCGCCCTTACTCTCTCCATTACATCCTCATCCACCAACCACTTCCAACCCCCGCCCCCTGTCTCTCTCTTTCTCTCTCCCCTGTTCGCCCTCGCTCGTCGCTCAAGCGACGCCCTCAGTACTCACCTTGGTGTTGACGATGGAAGCAGTTTCCACCCTTCCGGGCCTCAAAGACCTATTTCCTGGTCAGTTTCTGTCTTTTCTTCTCTTTCTTTTCCTCGCGTTCCCTGCTTTCATATCGCCATCGGCTATTGCTCACAATCCATCTTACGTCCTCACAGAGCACTTCTTTCAACATCCGGATCAAGCTATGAGTCCCCCGCCGCTCGGTGCTCACCTCCCTCCCTCCCTCAGCCATCCCCAGGTCCACCCGCAGCAGCCGCAGCCGCAACCGCAACATCAGTACCAATATCAGCACCACGCCCAGTACCAGCACGAGCAATCCTTCCATGGTCCCTATCCTCATACCTACGAGCCGCATCCGACCGCGCACGGCGTCAAGCGGCCGTACGAAGCGGTGCACGGGCGGCCAGGGCCATACTTTTTCGCGCCGGACGCTGCCCTCGGCAATGGCGCTCCGAACATGGGGATGAACGTGCACATGGCTCCTGGAGATGGCATGTACACCGCGGGGGACGACGGGATGGAGGAGGGTGAAGACGGGGACGCGGATGTCGACTATGCGGAGGGCGATGCAGAAAAGCGCAGGCATCCTTGTGCGCAGTGCGGCAAACGCTTCAACCGTCCAAGCAGCCTCAAAATACATCTAAACACTCATACGGGGGCAAAACGTGAGTCATCATGCATTGGATATGCTATGTACTCGGGTTTTCGGTTACAGCATCTCCTCTCACTTTAAATCCTTCCTTCCTTTCTCCCGAGCACTGCCGTCGTGTGACTTCAATTCAGTTATAGCGCGTCATCATCGGCTCTTTCACCTGTTTCTTCTGCGATTTCCTTCTTGGTCTGACCAATCTCCGACAGCCTTCGTATGCCCGTTTCCGGGGTGCGGCCGATCCTTCAACGTGTCTAGCAACATGCGCCGACATCACCGCAATCACGCCCGCCGTCCACCACCTCCCTCGGACGCGTACACCACTGCCCTTGAGCGCGGACGGCGCGGATTCGCTTATGACCAGCACCAGCGCGACTTACAGCGCCAAAACTTAGGCCATATCCAGCGCGGCCGTGAGTCCGCTTACGCCGACGCTATAAATTCGCAGCTATACTCGCGCAGATCGGATGTGCGGACTCGGTCAGGTTCGAGCTCAAACTCGGTTTCAGGCTCGCTTCATCCGCTGGGCCCGGTGACACCTCCGTACACGAACGAGGGCAGTGATCCGGGTACAGATTACGAGCGTGCCGACAATGTCCATTTCGATGAACACAATGTGTTTGGTTATACCGCGGAAGCCAGGCCTTACGATGGCGCATATGGTGATCCGTTTTCCGGGCCCTACGGTGGCTACGGCGCTGGTCCATTGGGTCCTTTATATCATCCACCTCCGAATGCGACCATGTCGATGTCTGTACCTGCACATATGCCCTTCCCCGTCGACCCTGCGCTCGCCGCGCAAAGTCTGGGCGACGGGGTGGGTGGCACTCTCGGTGATGCTATCGAGAACGGACAGGGCTATGCAGAGACTTTACCCGGATACGCGGGAGCGCCTCTTCATAGCCGTAATCGTGACCCGGGCGCTGACGGGCATGGGCCTGAGAACTTGCGCTGGCGGCTACCTGTGCGTGGAACCTCAGACGCACGCTCATCAGTTCCGGTGAACACGGAGGCAGCATACGGGGTACAAAATGCGGGTCGAGGGCATGCGCGGGGGAGGGGACGTGGCCGTGCGACAGGCAGAAGTTCGAGGGTCGCCCACCCCACGCATGCACAAGCGTTGCAATTCCGCTCTATCTTGGTGCCCATGAACGGCGACGCCGTGTACACGCAACAAGCACATGCCCATGGCCAAGGACGCCCGCTTGAGCAGCAGCCATCGCCGGACACGCCGAGCATGCACGCACATGCGCTTCCTCCAGCGGTCGAAGCGGGCGAGAACAGCAGGGGGCCAAGGAGCGCGAAGAGCTCTGGCCCCGTCCCTCATGCACTCGCACACCCGCAGTCGAACGCGCGTGCGTCACGGTCGTCAATGGATTCAGAAACAGAGTCAGGCACTGCTAGCGTGGGTAACGGAAATGGGAGTGCGACGCCTGGTGCGGCCCCCGCACCGCCATACCCGCTATATACGTACCCGCCACCATCGGCTATCGACCCTGCGCTGGAGGCAGATGGCGATACGGCCGCGGAGGGTAAGGCAGCTATGCCGAAGTCGTCGAAGACTGACGGTGGAGGTGGAACTGAGGTTAAAAGGATTACCCCAAGGGAGACACGCTCTGCGAGGTCTTCCGTACGGTCCCGCACCACGACCGCGGCTCCGGTCGAGTCAAAGGATGTGTCTGAATCAGAGTCAGAAGATGCTTCTGATTACGATGAGATCGAGGATAATGAGGGGAAGGAAGAGGATGACGATGATGAGTATGGCACGAGCAAGTCGAGGAACACGCGTAAACGACAGAGGGTTGAGAGAGTCGTGCGCGCACCTATGCGCCGTACGAGGTCATCCGTATCCAAGGTGTGATCCCCATTCCTCTCTATTTCACCCATTCCTCGTCCCCTGTTTCATAATCATATTCACCCATTAGCCACTACCTCTAATTTCTTTTCTTGTCTCCACCCTTCCCATTTCTCCTGTATACATTCCGCCCTATTTTAACCTTATTCCCTTCTCCTGCTCAACTTACGTTTCCGCTATGTTTAAAATTTCCCTGCAATGTATCCGTATTCTTTACCGTTTCTCGTATCCCGTATTTCGCGCAATCACCCACCCTTGTTCTCCCTCTACATTCAACATGAAAAATTCCCCAGCGCATATAGTACATTAACGTTTCCGTACTAACAAAGAGATTAGTACGCAATGGAGGTCATAAACGTGGGCGTCTCTGTAGATTAGGTACTACGTTTCGCCGCCTCCACGACTTGTTATTTTTTCCCTCGTCAATTGTACGCACGTAATTAACCATGTTTGACACGTGGATGCCCCACAGTGGAAAGGGCGATCGAAATTCGGCTATGCAAGGCTTATCCCGGGTTCTTAAGACGCAATTTATTGTTTTTGGTAATCACCATTATTACTGCCCATTTCGAGGGAGGTGCAGGACCTCTTATCTTAGAATGAGCTCGGATTAATCGGAAAAGGATAATCGAGAAATTGAGCTGATTCCTCACGATTTTCGGCGCTTGTAAGAAGGGATGGGCGCGCTACGCTACGATTACTAAGAATAGGCATTAATTGCCGATGAAACATCACGCACATGTGTACAAGCACATACAGCATACTGTAAGTGCTAGTGAGTAATCGGACGCGTCCGACTAGTTGGGGCGCGCAATTCGCGCTCGACGGTACTAAGTTATCCCGTTAATGTGAATAGAGAAGCCGCGATAAGGAAAATGTATTCACCAGAGTTAGAGTAACAGCGCTGAGCAGACCAGACCAAACTCTCATTTCATTGACAAGCATCCGAGTCAAGCATCCGAGCCGGCGACCGCGATCCTTTTCTCTTTTTCCTCCTTTGCGTCTGTCCATAAGGGAACTTATTATAATTAGTGTTCTTGGCGTCGCGTCCGACTCTCAACTTCCGCGTTCGCATGGCAGCCCCGGGCCGCGCTCTTGGCTTGATGCTTGACTAGTGACGTTGTGCGGTCGCGCAACTAGTCAAGAGGACGTAGCAGCCGCTACAGTATTTCTCCGGAAAGTGGATGATAGGGGCCATATACCAACGATACAGTACATTATATGGATGCTGACCATTCACGGGTTAGCTGCGGAAGGTGCTAAGAGCCTAAAACTAGGAACAATCTATTCCTGCCGAGCGTAAGGCCAAGAAGTAAGAGAGATTTCCTTTTTTCCAGAACGCAAGCAGCGATAAAGCCCCGACGTCCAAATTCTAGTGCTGATATTGATACAGTATTGAAACCACCCCGACGTGTGTTTGAGCTTTGTACCCCACATTGGTTGGCGCACGAACCCATGTATTCAATATGACTCATCGCGAAGCTTATCGAAGAGGGTTAGCCTTCTCTGACTCAGCCGAGCGAAAAGAAATGGGGCTGCTGCGGTTTTGCGGAGCCAGTAAACTTAGCCCGCCAGGGGTCCAGGAGGCCGCGTAGAGCGAACGTGTCACGAGATGAGAGCACAGCTTATTAATAATCTGCACGGATCCGCGCTCAGGTAAATTTCACTGCAGGATACAGGAACTAGCCCAGGATGCAACACTCTCGATGATAAGTATGGGTAGAAAATTTCTATCAAGATCGACATGGGCGTGCTCTCTTTTGAAATAGTGAGTTCAGACATTCAATTAAACGAAACTTATAATCGACCTGAAACGTACAAGTACTACAGTGCATACAACACCCCTTCGGCACCCCACTACCAGCTGGTAGCATCATATGAAAGGAGATTAAAACCCAAACCGCAGTCCGTATGACACCTCGGGAACAGGGGATGGACGCGGCGTTGGTATGAACGTAAGCACACGAGGCCGATAATGATGCGCCGGACAAAGACGAGGAGTAGGGAACAGCGGCGAGCTGGGTGAAGAAAAAAGGTGAATAATTCGGAAATACATTCGAAATAGGCTCGACGGAAAACAGCAAGCAGCATGCAGAATAGCCGCTGTAAGGTGGATACTTAGAACAAAAGCCAAAAGGGCGGGAATTACGGGGGTTAGACAGTACGGATACAAGTGATCACGATCGTCACTCACTGGTTAGGAAGCAGGGAGCTCGGAAGAAAGACAAGAGGGAAAAGAAGAGAAAGAAGATGAAAAAGAAACAAAAAGGAGTCGACATTCGTAGGTAAATCTCGTCGATGAACCGAAAATCCCGTCGATCGCGACGATCGAGAAGCCCAGCGAATGATCAAGTTTTTCAAGTCGATCCCGACTTGCGTGCAGCCGCTCGTGTGCGTGGGACAGCCACTTCAGCACGGCTCGCAGGTGCCGCTCTAGTCCTACTCTTCGTCTTCGCACTGGAATTGTTACCATTGCCGTTGGCAGCGTTCTGAGTGACCTTCTGTCTCTTCCGCGCGCTGGCCCTGCTCGGCACATTTTTCTCGTTCTGTTCATCACTGTCGTGCCCATTTCCCGTACCGAGTCCGTGATCTTCCGATTCTAACGATGGCGCAGGTGTGGAATCAAGTTTAGAGGCGCCCGTGCTGGACTTTGAGTTTACGGTTGCCTTTGACCTGGCAACCGTCCTCGCTCCACCACGTCCTCGCCGGCCTCTTGCGCCTCTCC
The DNA here is from genome assembly GCA_002794785.1 of Coniferiporia sulphurascens. NCBI lineage: Eukaryota > Fungi > Basidiomycota > Agaricomycetes > Hymenochaetales > Hymenochaetaceae > Coniferiporia > Coniferiporia sulphurascens. The sequence goes on along the minus strand of NBBA01000020.1, from coordinate 678,786 downwards.
CTCTCGTCGCCTTCGGCTCCTTGGGCTTTACAACATCGTTGTTCTCTTCTTCGCCTCCACCTTCGCCTTCGTCGTCTTCCTCTTCCTGTCCCACGGTTTCGTCTTCTCCAGCTAACGATGGGTCGATTGTCGTCTCGCCTTCGGGTACCTCTGGCGGTGGGTACGTATAGATTGGATACGGCGGTGCGGGTGCTGCGCCAGGCGTCGTGCCTTCGCCCGCCCCCGAGCCAGACCCCGATCCAATACTCGTACCCGATGCAGATGAAGATCCCGAAACAGGAGCGGGTGCTGTGTCGGTACGGCGCCTCTGAGCGCGTGTCGAGCGTGCGTTACTTTGTGGATGTGCACGCGGATTCGGGTCCGGACTCGCGCCATCATGATCCTCATCCGCTTCTTCGCCCTTCTCGCTAGCATCCGTATGGGCATTTGTATTCATATTCGCGGTTGCGGCCGCAGGCCCCTCTCCATTCTTTGCGGCATTCTTCGTCCTCCCGTTCGATTTCCCTTTCGTGCTTGCGCTTGCGTTCGATGATTTGGCGGCAGGGCCCACGCGCATGCGCTCCGCGGAAGTCGCATGCCGCGGGGGCGCGGGTGCGGGTGCATAAGCATACATTGCCGGATAGGCAACGTAGCCTGGCGGCGGCGGTGGCGGATACGGGGAGCCACTTGGTCCGCCGTTCGGTCCGCCTACTCCATTCGGACTATTTGCCCCATTCTGAGCCCCCGCCACGCCCGCTTGAGCTTGGAATTGTTGAAACTGTTGGTGGTAATGCGTATACTGTGCGTACTGTGCGTACTGCGCCTGATACTGGGCAATCTGAGCAGGATCGCCCATGGGCACGAGAATCGAGCGGAATTGGATCCCTGCGCCCGGAGTGGGTATCGGTGCACCCCGACCTCGTCCTTTGCCTCGGGCTGCGGCTCCACCTCTGCCCCTCCCGCCGCCGCCTCCGCGCCCCCTTGCAATACCTCTACCACGCACGCCTGGAGTAGACGTGGACGTAGATGAAGAGGCACGTGCATTAGATGTAGATGGCCCCCAGCGTAGTGCCTTGGGTCCATGCCCACCAGTGACAAGGTCCGTTAATCCCGGTGGCTCACCACGTCCCTCTCCTCCCTCTCCGCCGTCATTTTCATTTTCGCCATCGCCTTCATCTCCGTATGCACCCCCTTCGCCGTCTTCCTCTCCAGCACCTTCCGCGTCGCCGCCTGCGTCAGGATCGAGTTCGCCATCTGCGTCCGCATCTGCTTCTCCATCAACTTCGCCTTCCGCGTCCGCATCCGCATCGTGCTCAACAAGAGCTGGATCGACAGGAAATGCCATCTCGAGCGGCATCGCTATCGGCATCGGCATCGGCATCCCAGGGTGTCCATGCGGATGTCCGTGGGGATGGGGAGGATACATCGCACCCGGACCAGGCCCGAAAGGACCATATGCGCCTCCGTAAGGACCTCCGAGGGGACCGTACTGTTCTGCGCTTCCTCTGTCATACTCATCTCCATCCGCGTACTCGCCGTCACCATCGGCGTCGCCTTCTTCGCGTCCGCCCCCATTAGCGCCACCTGTGCCGCGGTAATCCGCATCGAATTCCCCGCTTTCGCCCGAGTATGGCGGTGTCATCAGACGGCGTGCATTCGTACGCGCGCGTGTCCGCACGTCAGACTTGCGTGGATACAGCTGCGCATGCAGTGCGCTAGCGTATGCCTGGCTAGGGGGAGGCGGGGGCGGCGGCTGGCCGTAGATTTGTCCGCGTCCGTATCCGTTGCCATTCCCGTGTTGTACCTGGTGCTGCTGGTGGGGTCCACGTTGCATATGTTGTACGGGACGCCCGCGAGGCGCGGCGATCGGGTATATGTTGTTCGGCGGGAGCGGCGGTGGTGCAGGGCGGCGTGCGTGGTTGCGGTAGTGCCGGCGCATGTTGCTAGATACGTTAAATGACCTGCCACATCCGGGAAGCGGACACATAAACGCTGCGGGGTCGAGGTATTAGTAAGATAATGCGTAAAGAACGTATTAGCGTGACGTCGATGACATGAGACAACGATACTACAGGATGTACATTGGAAAATTGGAGGCCAAAGGTCCGCGGGCGATGCCAGCAGATAAAGCGGACAATAAACAGAGGGTCGGAAGATCGCTCGAAGATGCGAAACCCGCGAAGTGGACAAAGGGAAAGTCCGATAAAAGTAGGAAGAAAGAACTCACGTTTGGCACCCGTATGGGTGTTCAGGTGGATTTTGAGGCTGCTAGGGCGGTTGAAACGCTTCCCGCATTGTGCGCAGGGATGACGTCGCTTTTCTGCGTCGCCCCCATCATCACCGTCTTCCCCGTCATCATCGTCTTCCATCCCTTCGTCGTCCCTACCACGGAGAGGGCCACCCGCGCCCATGTTCATCCGCAGACTCATCCCACCCATGTCCGCACCGGGAATGCCCATGCCCATGCCGCCCTGGCCACCCACGTCTGCTGCGAATACGTATTCGTCTTGGCGTCCGTCATATGGACGCTTGACACCGCGTGGTGCGGACTGATGGTAAGCATGTTGGTGCGAGAACGCGTAAGACATTTGGTCAGAGTGTTGTTGTTGCTGCTGCTGCTGTTGCTGTGACTGCTGAGACGGATGTTGCATCGCCGCCTGGGACTGACCCGGCGACTGAGGAAACATAGAACCGGCCTGCGGCGGCCCACCCGCCTGATCCGGATGTTGATATAGAGGTTCCAAATCTGCGTGACCAGAACGAACAAGGTGAGCGGCGCCCAACACGGTTTCCAGGCCCACACAATAAATAAAAGCAAAAAGGAAAGAACAAAGCGTAGGCATGGAAGAGCTGAAGAGGAGACAAAACGAACCTGGAAAGAGATCTTTGAGGCCCGGGAGGGTGGACACGCCGTCCATCGCCAGAACGGATTCCAGCGTTGGAGGGGGTGCGGAAGAGGAGATGGTGGTTGGAGGCGAAGGACAGCAAGTACGATAAGTGCAAGACAGGGGCACCAGGCGCAAGGACAGGTGGTGGATGTAATGGACCGAGAGCAGGCAAAAGGGGCGAAAACCGAAAAAGACTTCGTGGCGGCTCGATGTCATAATCACGAAGCCGGGAAGCCGGAAATATCTCATCAATCAGGAACAGATCGCCGCCCGCAAATCACCTCTTCGCGCTTAATCGTCCAGCTCACTTCCCCTTATGGGGTACAGTCCCGGCTCATGCTGAATATTTCCTCAGGTATTTACTTTTCGTCCCCCGGTTTGCACGGACAATTCATGAAACAAGCCCCCAGCAACGATGCCCCTTTTATTGTTACTGGAATCTGCGCATCATTCAATCTTCCGTTACATTGAATCGCTGACGGAATTTGAGGACACCCGGCTCACCCGGACGACGCAGGCTTTTTTCAGATGGGCGCGGGCGATCCAGCGATTCGACGCTGATCCAGGCGTTAATCCTCACGGCACTGTTAAGGCTTCAAGCGCATCCAACCCGTTCCCCTTTGTATTCCCCGCCGTTTTCCTCTCTATCCGCACTCGAGTCTATTCGCCGCTCATGATCGATCCGTGCCGCACGTAGCGCCGACGTGGCAGACAGACGTGGCGTCGCAGCAGCACGCCGCACCGCACGTCCGCGCTCGTCCTACGGTGATCACCGCACTTGAGAATCCGCGTTCGGATCGTCACCGGTAGCGATACTGCGGAAGCCTGAACCATTCCGCATGTGGAAGTGAGCCTTTGAATAGGGCGTGTCAGCTCGCCTCGTTTGTTCCATCAGGAATAACGCGAATACCAGGAGGGCTCGCATGAGCCTCCCAAGCGAACAATGATTCAATACTGTTGGTGCATACTATCTTTTTCTGCGCCATTTCCGTAACAACGCATAACAAACAGTGTTCCGTATGGGAACCTCTGCATCTAATTTAACGCCGATAGCGTCCGAGGTGTCGTCAACCCTTATCAAGCGAAGCCCCGAATACGGAAGAAGTTATACAGGGCCCTTGTGCATGTGTCCGCCAACGGTGCGAGCCTAACAACCTCAGTCGATACGATGACGTCCAAGATCAGTCCACTTCCCGATACACCGCGATACTTCTGATACACATCGCCAACACATACACTCAATACATCCCGATACATCCCATTCACCCTCAACCCCCAATCTTACATGCCGGGTGGCTATCAGAACTAGTGGACATCCCTTCGAACCGTGTACTCTTTCGCCTTCGCTAATTATACTGGCAATCACTCACCACAAGAACTACTGATCACTCACGATCGTCCGCGATCGACTGCGATCGACTACGATCACCGGGATCTACCAGGCACGACTTCTTGTGTACCCCGTTCGTTGCAGAGCGAAGTTGCCTGGGTCTGCGAGAAAAGGGTACGGTTTGCCAAGTCGAGCCCTGGTACACTATTATATATATAGCTGATAAGCCTCCATATTATCCAAACGCCGCACGCATGCCCCTCCTTCCCTGGTACCACTAGTACTGGCGCTTAACCGGGAACCCTTGCCACAGAAGCAGGCGAACTGTATCGATGAGAGATGCACCGTGTGAAGATTAGACATTCTCAGCTTAGCACTGGGCATGCCACAAGACCAGCCAGTTCTTTCTCACATACAAATACGGAAAACCAATTGAGGAGACGCACATGTGCCGTCCTCCCCAGAAGCGGAACTCCGTTCTGTAGACAGTTGATCATACTATACAACTCTGTATATCCGCGAACATTCGATTAAACATGTGCACCACTGGCAGCAGATTCCCTAATAATTACTAACACAGGGCATACCGATATGTGGACTGTTCCAGTTTCCTGTGGGGATTATATGGTAAATGAGGTCAGAGTTTCGCCAAGCTCTTCCAGTACGTACGGTGGGCTTGGTCTCAGGCTTGACTCAATATCACGGCTGGAGGAAGAAAAAAAATAAAGTGAAAAGTGAAAAGCGGCGAACGGGTTGTAGCGGCGCATAATGCCACATAAACACCGCAGTTAACACAATTAGTTTTTGAAATTAAACAGCCCGCTTCCAATAGCCACCAAATCCGGATAAAATTCAGCCTGAAATCAAGTCTAATCGTCTTTTGCATTTCCTTCAGCTAAGGAATTATGATTTGGTAATCTCGACTATGTGACTACATTTGGTATTTACGTCTCACACTCTGTATTAAATAAATATAATGAATGATATAAATAACAGATGGTCATATGAACAACCATCTTACTAAGTGAATGATAACGCAATGATAACACCATACAATAGGAGCTATGATAGTTATAGTATACTGCACCTCATCATCTACCACAATGTGCGTAGATTTTAAGACTCTGAAGTTTTACTCGTAGTTAGCTGCATGTATGCTCTTGACAGGAACGGCCACGAAGAGGTCCTTAATAAACGAGGACCGACCCGTCACGGTGCTGTGACGGCTGGCCTCAATATTTCTTACAGAAAGAGCGAAGCTGAAGTTTTGGAAAGAGTCATTGTCACGGATAGTCACATATGACATAACATTTGTATGTCACGGATAGTCACATATGACATAACATTTGTATGTCACAACTCGAACGGAATGTCAGTTGTGCAGTACTTAGAGGCAAATATCCGTCCGAGGCTCTGAGAGCACTTACTGCTACATGATATTTCTTATTAAATAAATATAACGAATGATATAAAAATAGTACGTGGTCATATGAACAACCACCTTACTAAGTGAACGATAACGCAATGATAACGCCATACGATATAGGAGCTAGATAGTTATAGTAGTACTAGCCCACGGAATGTGTATATAAGGGGAGCTGGCCTCGCCCTAGAAATACATCGGTTTATGCTGATAACCCACCTTGCCTGAACTTCACCACTGCACCTCATCGTCTACCACAACGTGCGTAGATTTTAAGATTTCTAGTGCTCTAGAACACGATTTCACCTCGCCTCCTATTCACCTCGAAGGACCCCTCAAAATTGGGTCGTCACTGACCCATCAGCGCGGAAGCCGGCTGGATACCAGGACACGTCGAGTTGAGTCGACTTTATACGCTATTTGGTTTTGCCAAGAGCCCTCAGATAGATAATCTGGAAAGATGCTGAACTCAGGAGAGAAGGCCGACTACTTCGGACTTTTCCTCGTCCGTGTCGGAAATTATCAACTTCGATTCCATGCTATCACAACGCACCCGGGTGTATTGGCGATATGTTGACTACACCGGTAAAAAAAACACGACTGTGGCTCACACGCACTTCGCAAATAAAGGGTAGTTTAGGAATACTGCCGAGTTTCTCATCGCGTCATGTCTGCGATGGGAGAAACCCTGCATCTTCGACACTCGCGACATCGCCCCTCAACCCTTTCTAGGGTACTTGTTCTCAACCGCGGCCCCGATGTCGGGTGATTGAAAAGCATGGTGGGAAAATGGTAAGCACGATTCGTAACGGACTTCCGGATATCTTAATGGATTTTGTGATGGCTATTTCAGGCCAATGAGCGGTGAGTTAGATATCCTTCTACGGAGCCTTGAATCCTCCGGCCATATTGAAACGTTTCTAATAGGCTTATTTGCTTCTATTCTCGTGTTTTCTTTAGCACAGCAACCTCAGTCAATCTCTCAAAGAAACCCTGGAAAGCACGTGCGATGTTAATAATACACAAGCTTCTCTTCTCTCACGAACAATCAAGATGCGTCAAACACTGTGCGTGTAGGCTTAGTCAATCAAAACCACTCGCAGAAGATGGCGAGGCAAATCTGATATAAATCAGCGATGTCTCAGCTTGTACTCTAGACATCTCGCAGACTCCCCCTATTTGCGATGGGTGGTCAAAGCGATCTACCCCAAGGCCACATCGTCGCCTCCACACTACAATCATGGGGTATATCGATTATCTCATTCATCGCTTTGCGTTTTCCTTACATCTGATCATTGGAGGCAGGTCATGCAAAAGCTGCTTGTGCACTTTTCACAAAGCTTGTCCGTCTTCGTCGCGTTTATGCAACTATTCTGATACCATTACCTCTGTTCAATAAAATGACTGCAGAGCTGGCTGGCCAATTCATCCCAGGGGTCGAAGATGATCTGCGAAGTTTGATTAGGTGGCTATTTTCGTTCACAATGTGAATGTCCTTCGAATCTGATCGGTTACGCGCAGAGTCGTCGGGCTGGAATGCGCACCTTTACCATTTGACATTACACTTCTCAAAGGCAACATCATTGAAGCGTACAAGTCGTTATTAGCCGGTGAGCCCGTTGCAGCAAGACCGGACGGTGACGTTATCTACGACGGTATTAGGCCTCCGCAGCTCGTGATCCTTGACGTACGTTGTCTTTTTATCAGTGACCAAGCTTACACCTTATACCTCCGCCCGCTGCAGTTCTTTTTGTATGACACAATGAACGAAATTAGGGCCCTGAGCGGAAAGACTATCCCAATTTATGCTCTGCAGTCGGCCGCTGCTGCTGCTGCTCTCTTCCTTTTCGGACCGGAACGTTTTGGTGGTAGCGGCGATGTTCTCAAAAAGCTGGAAGCGATCACATACGAAGATGAGAAAGCAATAAACGAAGAGGCTGAAAGGGTATTTCTCACGATCAGTGTCTCACGTTACTTGGGGATGATGTCTTCTTGCTAGATTTACCGCAGGATCAACGGTGAACTCCTTACTATCCCAGGAATTCCACCAATGTACGACCACGAACATTCTGCCCAACGTGTACGTCTGTGATAACTTATACTCTAAAATATCCGGCTTAATATAAATCTTTAGTTCGTTTTGGATAAATCTATCGCATTCATGTCTGCTCCTGCACACAGGTATAACAAACCTTTAAGATTTACTTCCACAAATCTAATATTACGCCTTAGATTTTTCAACGAATGCGATGGTGCTGTGCTGAACTCTACGCCGCTACTTGAGGGACCTGCGATTGAAGCGTTCAGACAATGGTTTGGTGATCGGCCCATAATTTGTCCGGCACCGCACGACTTCCCGCTTATCAAAGGGAAAAAGAACAGTACGGAGAGTTCATCGGAAACTCTCACTGTACTTTCTTTCCTTGACGCTGCACTGGAGAAGCACGGTGAAAACTCGGTCGTATACGTAAGGACTGATCTTGTATTTTCTTCAGGTCTATACCTTTCACTTATTTACGCTCCTCAGTTTTCATTCGGGTCTACTTGGTGGACAACAGAACCCGAAAAGGTATGGGCGGCCCTGGATGTGCTGATTGAGCTTAGTATTCCCTTCGTGAGCCCTCGATGCCCTTCAGTTTTGAAAGGTTATTAATATTTAATACACAGCTTTTCAGTCTTGCATCGCCTTTGGCCACCATGCCCGATGACGTAAAAAACAAGATAGAGTCCTCAGGGGTAGGATATTCATCGAAATGGCTTCCTCAAACGGAAATACTGGGCCACAAGGTATGCTGTGAGGCGTAGTAGAAATTTATGCACTGACCAAAAGTATAGGCTTGCGGCTGGTTCATAACGCACTGTGGCCACAATTCGGTCATGGAGTCGCTCTCCGAGGGAGTACCCTTGTAAGTATATAAACACGTTTTTCAGATCGTGTCATTAACGAACGTGATACTTTAATGTAGGATTTGCTGGCCCTTTGACGTGGACCAGCCTACCAACGCCGCGAACATATCCTCTGTACACAACTTAGGTTACGAACTGTTCGAAATTCGTTCTGGACATGGACTTCTTCCCATTCACCGTCTTGGTGGTCATACCCCGGAAGGAACGGTAGAAGCTTTGAGGATTGAATTTAAGGATGTCCTTACGAAGGCAATGGGCGAAGACGGGAAGGTCAAACGAGCTAATGCGCAGAGGTTCCGTGATGCCCTGGCGAAGAGTTGGGAACCTGATGGCGTTTGCTGGCAGGAGGTCAAGAAAATCGCTGACATTCTTTCTTGACAAAGTTTACGAGTACTGGTGATGATGCAAATATTCTCCGATTGGCATGTAGGACTTTACAATTTTGGAGCCCGATTCAGCTAAACATGCGGTAATTCGTTTATTTTCTGGGCAGATGTTATGTTGTTTCGATTGAGGGCTTAAATATTAAAATCTAACACGACACTGTTCCTTGTCTGCTCGATTAAGTTAATCTGCTCATAAGTTGAAGTGGCATTCAACCCCGGTGAGTGCCGGTTTCTTTGACGCCACTAACCAACTCTTTCCAAAACAAACATTCATTCCTAGCTGCGGTTCCATTAATGCCGACTAGCTCAAAACCGAGCTAGGAATATAAGTACGTAGTGACTCGAGATATTTTTATACTGATAAGCGATGGGCCTAGCGTGTTCTCGCGGAATGCTTTTTTTTATTTTTTTAAATGCATTTCTATAGCGTGTCATGACTATCTAGTACAAAATACGCTCCAGGGGCCTTTAGGCCCCTGTATTGAGTGAGATGGTAGTTGTTATAAAGTGGACAATAATAGCGGGTTGCCATAAGCAGAGAGGGGAACTGTCATAATGGCAGTGTCTGAAGAAGTGTTGTGTCCCAGTCAGTTGCCTAATGCAAAGCCTGACTCGGAAACGAGGACAACAGTGGGGCCACCCGGGTCAAAGACAAGGATGGGTTCTGCCTTGAAGGCGGGGTGGGAGTCAAGGAAAGTAGCAAGAAGGGGGAGCCCATCTCTGGAGAACCATTCGGCTTCCGTGGAGGGTAAAGGAGTCTTCCACACCACACAACGGCAGTGAGGGTGTGAGGGCAGGAGAGCAAGAGATGGGCTCTAGTCTCAGGAACATGGCAGAAAGGACACAAAGGGTTGCGTCCCAGAATACGTCCAAAGTATGCGCCAAAGCCGGTGTGACCTAGGAGAGTCCGGAAAACTTTGCACTTAGTGTGGTGGCTGAGTGTGAGGTTCTGCATAAGGGCAGTCGGTTTGGTGGAGGGGGTGAGGTTTGTGCCCATAGAGTGGGCATCTGAAGACCCTTTGAGGCGATGACAGGCAGCAGCCCAGTTGGCTTTCCACTGAATTAATACTGAGGAGGAGGCGGCTTCATGAAGGAAGCGAATGGTTGGTGGAAACAGGATAGTGTCCAGGGGGGGGGGTTGTCAGCAATGCCCATAGTGAGAACGTCTGCAAATTCGTTGCCTTCCACATCAGAGTGTCCAGGAACCCAATGTAAATGGAAAAATACATGGGGAAACCATTTAGAAGTGGCTTTGAGACACTTCTGGATTAGGAGGGCGACAGAGATGCCAGGAGCTGGGTGAGGATTATCGAGGAGGGTAAGGGCCACCTTGCAGTCAGTGTAGACCTCCACTTGTGTAACGGCAGGGGGGAGGTCGTAAGAGTATGCCAGAAGCCAGGCGGCATTGGCGATTGCGGCAAGCTCACAGTCTGTAGAATGGACTGAAGAGCCTAGGTAGGTTTCGCAGGTAAGGACAGCCTCCCCACGATAAAACCATACACCAGCGGCACCGCTGGAGAAAGAGGAAGGAGATGTGCCCTTGTGGGAACCGTTGGTATAGATGAGGAGGCAGGAAGGGTCCCCACACAGTCGGTCAATAAGACCATAATGTGACTGGATGAGTGCCTTGTGCACTTCTTGAGAGTGGTCAATCACATGGTCGATGCTAACATGCCATAGGGCGGGTAAAGCAATCCAGGGAGGGCGAATGTAACAGGGGACATGTTTGCACCCGGGGGGAACCCGTGAGACGAAAGACGTAGTGATGGTACCCTTGCAAGATATACACAGGGGAAGGAGGGTGTGTGTGGTGGTGAGATACCGGATGGCCGCATGAGATTTGGTGTGCTCTAATTGTAGGGGAATAGGCAAAATGGATGCGAGGACCTCAGAGGGGCCATGTGGAGACAAGTGCCATGATCCGAGGATATGGCAGCATGCTGTGGACTGGACTAAAGTCATTTTGTCACATTTGCCTTTTTGCCATATGCCGGTGTACCATAGGGGGGAGCCCCACAGTAAAACCGGGAGTATGCAACCGATGTAGAGACGTCATAAGTGGAGCAGGTCAAGGCCGTGGAGAGTGTTGCCCAGCAATTCAAGGGCATGAAGGGAGGACATGGCTTTAAAGCACATGCACTGGACATGGACCGTAAACAGTAATTATGTGTCGAAGAAAATCCCCAGCCACCGCAGTGGGCAGGAGGGGATGATTCAAAGGGGATTCAGACCCTGTCGCAGAAGGTGTATAGGGTGGGTGAGGGAGTCTTCGCGTAGGGCGTGTCGCTGGGTCCAGTGGATGAGTTCCAACTTGTCGTCATCCAGTGAGAGGCTGAGGGCATGGAAGGCTGCAGAGAAGGAGATGTAGGCCTGTTCGAGTCTTGCCACATTGGTGGCAATAGAGGATGAAGAGGTGGAGAGGAGGTGGTCATCAACATAGGCATGGATGAATACGAGAGGGTCAGAAACCTGGTGTTAAGCTCAACGGTTATGCGGTGGTTGACGTTGGGGCTTCCTGATCGTCGGAACTGATGGTATGACAACGGGGCTTCCTAGATGTCATAAGTCGAGGGTGATCGGCAATGGGGGCTTCCTGATCGGCGATGTGGCGTGGTAGGCTTCTGAGGTGAGTCGGGTTACAACAAAGTGGCTAGTGGCACTCAGGCACACAGTAGACTGGTGGTAGCAGATAATGGGCTTGTATGAACAAAGAGCACAAGCTTAAGGCTTGTGCTACTGAAGTTACATGCTTATATGCTATTCTATGTGTTTGCTACTGTAGCGACTTGGTTATGTGTGTTTACCAGCCTATGGAAGGTCATGGAAACTCAAGGAAAGCCTTGGTAATACAAGTACAGTGATCAGTAAGCAAAGCACGTCATGATGGTGCAATAAGGCGTCATCATGGTGTCTTATGGCGTAAGGCAAATAGGGATGAGTAAGGCAGAGAAATGGGGGAGTTGCGCTGACTGATGATGACGAAGAGGAAGTGAGTCAGTGCAGTAAGGGGAAAGTAAAGGAAAATTGTAACACCTGGAGGGAGGTAAGGAGGCTTGTTGCAAAAAGTGTGGACAGAATGGGTGAAATGGGTGATCCTTGCGGCACCCCCATGTTAGGGATGGGGGTGAGAGCATCTGTGAACCTGTCAAAAGACAGAGCCACCTGACGATCAGATATGAAGGAAAGGACCCAGGAAATAAGGAGGGGGGGAAACCCGAGTTTAGAGAGGACGGCCATCAAGCGAGGATGTTGGACCGATGGGAAGAAACCTGCGACATTGACCGCGAGTGCCGAGGTGACGTGGTGTTTAGCCCATGCAGTTTCAATGTCATTGACAAGGTCAGAAGCAGCATCCAAGATGCCCAACTTTTGGCAGGTACCGTATTGGGAAGGGGGGAGTGCTCCTAGTTCATTGGTGATGAACTGGATGCGGTTAGCGATGATCTTCTCAAGGAGTTTGCCCATAGTTTCCTCAAGGGTAATGGGGCGGTATGTGTTAAGTGTGGTGGGGTCCTTCTTATTTAGTTTGCGGAGCATCACCACTTTGGCATCCTTCCAGGGATGAGGGTGGTGGCCAGCTGTCAAGCACTCATTATAGAGGGCGAGGAGCAGTACACTATGGGCGGCATGCAGACTTTTGAGGGCCTGGTAGCCGATACCCATAATGCCCAGTGCACTTGAATTCGAAGTGAGACTGAGGGCATGATCCAGTTCCTCCATAAGGATAGGGTGGTCATGCATGGGGCGGGAACCAACAAAAGAATATGTCAGGGGGGGGGGGGGGGGGGGCGGCAGAAGGGTGGGTACTGAAGTACTTAGCCCAGAAGGCTGAGGCCTTTTCCGCAGGAGAGTTCACAGTGGTCTGACCCATTACAAGGGCTGGGATGGGCGCACAGCATGTGCCCATAGCCCACTTCGCCATTGGCCAGATTTTGTCCAGTTTGACAGAAGCAGTGAACGAGTCAGCCCATGCATGTTTAGCGCAGCGAAAGATACTGGCAGACTGATGTCTGAGCACGGTTCGAGTCTCCGCAGTAGCTGCACGCAAAGCCACCATGTGAGCACGACACGAAGCATCCCACCACTTGACCTTGTGGCCCCTGACCTTCTGTGTGGAGGGGGGGTGTGAGGAGTCAGTGGTGTGGACAAGTGTGGCATGAATAGCGGCGACTTTGATGTCAAGAAGGCAAGATGTGGTGCCGGGAAGGGTGAAGGCGGCAGTAAGGGGTACTTCGAGCACTTCCAACCATTCAGTAGAGAGTGAATCATCATACTTAGGGTGGAGGAATGGATCGGAGTATGGCATAGAAGACAGTGGGATGGACCAGGTGATAACAGTGTGGTCAGATCCAGAGGGAGTGTCCCACGACCATGTCCAGGAATCACCCAAAGCAAGGTCTTCCAAAGAAGGAGAAGCCCAGGCGAGGTCGATAATGGATTCGGTGAATTGGGTAGAAGGGCGGCGCTGGGTATCGAATCCCGGCTGATTGAGTAGGTGCATGGCGTGTGAGGTGGCCCAATGCTCAAGCGGTCTCGCTTTTTGGGTGTCGCTAGCAGAGTGGGAGCCATGGTCCCAGTGGATGGAGTGGAGATTGAAGTCCCCAGCAACCAGCCAGTGTGCACTCGGGGGGAGCTCTAACAGAGCAAGAGAGGAGATGGTGGCAATTTTATTGGCATCATGATTGTATACATTAGTGACAAAAAGCGGCCCAAGGCCAGTGTCAAAAATTAGCATGAGTATATCGTGAGTGGGGGAGCGTGAAGCATCTAATACCACTCAGGACAGAGGGATTGACTGGTGGACCAGTGTGGCCACACACAGACGTGTTAGTTCAGTGCCGCCCGAAGAGGGAGGCACAAAGATCTCGCGGAATGCTTACAGTAAATCTTCTGATTGCAATCACTAATGACTCGGAAGCTTTTCTAACGGGGTTATCTGATTCATTTTTCGGTTTCTCTGCCATGTGCCAGCCTTAGTCGAGACTTGATCTCGTATTTGTCCGATTGGCACGCCCGAGGTGGTAGGCCGCACCTGCGATGGTTATTATCCAAACGAGAATAACAGAGAACATGACATATGACCGCTTAGTCAGTCCGATTGGCGCGCCCATGGTACGACGCTTATTATCCAAACGATAATACCAGAGGACATGACATATGGCCGCTTAGTCCGTAACATTCACAAAAGACGGCAAGGCAACTCTGATATAAATCGTGGATCCATCATCCCGTATTTCAGACACCCCAGACAATCCTTCTACTTTCCTATGGGTAATCAAAACGACACCCCCCAAGGTCATATCATCGCCTTCACAATACAGTCATGGGGTATACCGTTTCGAAAATTCGGCGCTTCGTACTTTCCTTACATTGTTTGAGGACAGGCCACGCGAAAGCCGCTTGTGCTCTTCTCACGAAACTTGTTCGCCTTCGTCGCGTTTACGCGACTATTTTGATACCACTACCGCTGTTCAATAAAGTGACTGCGGAAGTTGATCGTCAATACATCCCCGGAACTGAAGATGATCTACGAAGTTTGATTAGGTAGCTGTTATTCGCATCTTGAATTTCCTTCGATCTTGATCGGCTACGCACAGGGTCGTTGGGTTGGAATGTGCACCTTTGCCGCTCGATCTTACTCTTCTCAATGCCAGCTTCGTTGAAGCATACAAGACCCTATTAGCGAGTGGACCTGTTGCAGCGCGTCCGGACGGCGACATTATCTACAGCGGTGTTAAGCCTCCGCAACTTTTAATCCTTGACGTACGTTATCTTTCTATCAATAACGAAACTTATGCCTTATACATCCGCTTTCTGCAGTTCTTTCTATATGATACTATGAACGAAGTAAGGTCCCTGAGCGGAAAATCTGTCCCGATATATGCCCTGCAGTCGGCCTCCGCTGCCGCCGCTCTACTTCTCTCCGGCCCAGAGCAGTTTGGTGGTAGTGGTGATGTTCTTAAGAAGCTGGAAGCTATCACATGCGAAGATGAGAAGGAAAAAGAAGTAGAAGCTCAAAGGGTTCTTTTCTAAATCGCTGTCCTACGTGAATCAGAAATAACACTTTTCTAGATCTTCTTTAGGGCCAACGGCGAACTCATTATCGTCCCGGGAATTCCACCAATGTACGATCACGAACATTATGCTCAAGACGTATGTATACGATCACCCAAATTACCGAAGTCGTTAACAAAATCTTCAGTTTATTGTCGACAAATCTATCGCACTTGTGGCGGCTCCGGCATACAGGCATGTTAGGTCTTCTAACATTTACTCCTACAAGCCTAATCACGAATCTCAGGCTTCTCAACGAATGCGATGGAGCTGTGATGAATACTACACCGCATCTCGAGGGACCTGCTATCGAAGCATTTAAACGGTGGTTCGGTGACCGACCCATCATTTGTCCAGGACCACTGGATTTCCCCATTATCAAACTGGAAAAGGATAATTCAAATAGTTCATCGGAGACTCTCTCTGTGCTGACGTTCCTTGACGCTGCACTGGAAAAGCATGGTGCTAACTCGGTAGTATACGTAGGGGCCAATCTCACCTTTCCTTCGGCCTTACGTCCTTTGCTTATCAGGCACTCTCCAGTTTTCGTTCGGGACTACGTGGTGGACAACAGAACCCGAGAAAGTATGGACAGCCCTGGACGTGCTAATTGAGCTTAATATCCCCTTTGTGAGTCCTTAGTATCCTTTAGTTCCAGACAATTAACGCATTTGATATGTATACACAGCTCTTCAGCCTTGCATCGCCATTTGCCACCATGCCCGATGATGTTAAAAATAAGATAGAGTCCTCGGGGGTCGGGTATTCATCGAAATGGCTTCCTCAAAACGAAATCTTAAGCCATCTGGTACGCTGCAGACTCGAGTGAAAGCAGATGTGTCCGCTGACTAAGAATATAGGCTTGCGGATGGTTTATATCACACTGCGGTCACAATTCAGTCATGGAATCTCTTGCCGAGGGAGTGCCCATGTAAGCGTATGAGCCTGTTTTGAAGGCCTTTTCCTTACATAGGTGCGGTATTTTATTTCAGGATCTGCTGGCCCTTCTGCGTGGATCAGCCTACGAACGCTGCGAATATCTCCTTTGTGCAAAATATAGGCTACGAGTTATTCGAGATCCGCTCAGGGGACGGGCTTCGACGCATACACCGTCTTGGTGATCGTATTTTGGAGGGAACAGTAGAGGCCGTGAGGCGTGAGCTTAAGGATGTCCTGGCGAAAGCGATGGGTGAAGATGGAAAAGTAAAGCGAGCTAATGCTCAGAGGTTACGTGACGCTATGGCAAAAGGCTGGGAGCCCGATGGCGTTTGCTGGCAAGAGGTCAAGAGGATCGCTGACGTCCTTTCTTGAAGAGTTTTTCACGGTATCTAGTGACAGTATACATATATACATATACCCTCTGAAATATGTTTGAAGGAAGTTTACAGCTTGGAACCCGTCTAATTGTAAATGTGAAATTTATCTGTTCCTTCAGGCAGGGTCTTTAAAATTTGGTCGAGAATTTAAAACTACATTCTAACATGGTGCTGTTCTACGTGTTTGACACTGTTCGTACAATGTCATATACGATGCAGGTATCCCAGCTCGATGCGTCAGACTTCAGCGGACGCTCAAATTGCCAACTCTAGACCTTTGAAAGGATCCGCGTTCGCTAAATATAAAACAATAGAGATCTCACAATCCCGTCTTGTTTTCATCTCGCCTAGGCTGTCTACTAGTAGGACCAGCAGCGTGACCAGCCAATTTTCTGTAGCCATAATATTGGCCTGTTGGTGAGCCACCGACTACTTACCATCCTCTCAATACGAAGTCGTATCCTTTCAAGGCGAATTCCTGTTAGAATTATGATTTGGTAATCTCGACTATTCGACTACATTTGGTATTTACGTCTCACGCTCTGTGAAGTTTTACTCGTAGTTAGCTGCATGTATGCTCTTGGTCGAAAACGGCCACGAAGAAATCATTTATCGAGGAGGACCGACCCGTGCTGCGACGGCACGCCTCAAGATTTCTTACAATTCCAACCTCAAGTTGAAATTTTGATTTCTCACCGCGACCGTACGAGGCCGCGTTTCTGGCTTGAAGACACGTTCTGATTATACCTTGTAAGCGACTTCGTAAGACAGTATATACAATGAATTTTGCGCTTGCCGTAAAACTTCGTAGTAATCCAATACAAGTCGGCGAGACCCGCTTTCAATTGAGACAAGGTCTGCCCTTTAGCCGATATTATTATTTCCCACCCCGTCGAGTTTGGGAAGACCGACTGTACTCTTTTTCTTGTTCTGCTTCTGATCTGCGTCTCAATTACAAAAAATGTATTCAGTCAAGGAGGCAATCAGCGAAACGGACCTTGGCGAGTGATGTGTGCGGTTGTGATGGAACAACTAAGCTTTCTCCTCTTCTCACGAACCAACGGTCAGGCACCCGTTTAAAATTATGACCGATGAGAGAAAGCGGATAATGCATTCTGGTATAAATCGCTGGTCCCATCCCTACGTTGGAGATTTCAAGGCTGTACAGTCCTTTCTTTTGCCATGCAAACTCAAGACGATAGCCCTCGGGGTCATGTTATCGCCTTCACACTACAATCATGGGGTATGCTACTAGCCGAGCTATTCACCCATTGCTTACGCGTTTTCTTTACACTGTTCAACGATAGGCCATGCAAAAGCCGCCTGCGCACTTTTCACGAAACTTGTCCGCCTTCGTCGTGTGCATGCGACTATTCTGATCCCATTGCCCTTTTTTGATAAAATGGTAGCCGAGCTCGCTAGCCAATTCCTCCCGGGGTCCGAGGATGGTTTACGAAGCTTGATTAGGTGCCGATTTTTTTTCTTCGCACTGTGTGCATCTGCACGTTCTGAGCGACATGCGCAGAGTCGTTGGCTTAGAATGTGCACCATTGCCATTCGACCTCAGACTTCTCAAAGCCAACTTTATCAAATCATACAAGACGCTCTTAGCTGGTAGTCCTATCGCAGCATATTTGGGAAGTGACGTCGTGTATGATGGTGTCGAGGCTCCGCAACTCGCAATTCTCGACGTATGTTGCCTTTTGGTATACAGTAGTGCTAATTAATTCATTATCCCTTTGACGCAGTTATATTTGTATGATACGCTGCTCGAAATAAGGGCTTTGAGCGGAAAAGCTGTCCCAGTTTACGCTTTACAATCGGCCTCCATCGCTGCTGCCCTCTTCCGATTCGGGCCGAAACACCTCGGTGGCGATGGAGATATTCTCGAGAAGCTGAATGCGATTACACACACAGACGAGAAAGCCATCGACGAAGAGGCTGAAAGAGTAAACCACCGGACATTCATTCAGTGTGATGGCGAACTAACACGATTAGAAAGATCTACCGTAGGGTTAGTGGGCAACTCGTCAATATCCCAGGCATCCCGCCCATGTATGATTATGAACATTCTGCCCAACGTGTACGTCACAAGCCCTAAAATTCCCGAAAACCAAGCTTGACCCAGGTTCTTAGCCTATTTTAAACAGGACGATTGCATTCATATCCGCCCCGGCACACAGGTAGGTTACTTTCCCGAATAAAAGCTACGCTCCGATAATTGGATGCTCCATTTCAGATTTCTGAATGAATGCGACGGCGCCGTGATGAACTCTACTCCCCTCCTCGAAGCCCCCGCCATTGAGGCATTTAAAGAATGGTTCGGCGACAGACCCGTTATTTGTCCAGCCCCGCTCGACTTCCCCGTCATCGAAAGAGAGGAAGTATGCCGCTCGCCGGAGACACTTGCTGTGCTCTCATTCCTCGACGCCGCCTTAAAAAAACACGGCATGAACTCGGTCGTATACGTAAGGAGCATCCTGCCATTTCCCATTTACGCCTCCTATGACTCACACCGCCTAGTTCTCGCTCGGGTCTACG
This sequence comes from Coniferiporia sulphurascens, assembly GCA_002794785.1. Classification (NCBI taxonomy): domain Eukaryota; kingdom Fungi; phylum Basidiomycota; class Agaricomycetes; order Hymenochaetales; family Hymenochaetaceae; genus Coniferiporia; species Coniferiporia sulphurascens. The sequence goes on along the minus strand of NBBA01000020.1, from coordinate 659,962 downwards.
TGGTGGACGACAGAACCCGAAAAGGTGTGGGCAGCCCTGGATGTGTTGATCGAGCTCGGCATCCCTTTCGTAAGCTTCAGCTCTTTCGGGCTTCGGATAGGCATCTGATACGCTCCATAATTCACAGCTCTTCAGCTACGCATCCTCGTTTGCCTCTGTCCCTGACGATATAAAAGGAAGAATAGAATCCTCCGGGCTCGGATATTCGTCAAAATGGCTTCCTCAGACCGACATCCTAAGCCACAAGGTGCACCGGGAGGTTAAAATGTTAGTATGATTGGGGTGCGCTAACCGAAAAATCTAGGCTTGTGGTTGGTTCATATCACACTGTGGCCACAACTCGGTCATGGAATCGCTTTCGGAAGGCGTGCCACTGTAAGCACGGCCGAAACCTCTGTGGGGTCACCCGTTGTTCACGGGATGCTCTTTTATATATTATAGGATCGGCTGGCCTTTCGATGTGGATCAGCCCACCAACGCCGCGAACATCTCCTCAGTACATGACATGGGATACGAGCTGTTCGAGGTTCGCTCCGGTAACGGTCTTGGCCCTATCCACCGTCTCGGTGGCCGAACACCGCAGGGTACAGTCGAGGCTGTGAAACGCGAGTTAATCGACGTCCTTACGAAGGCAACGGGTGAAGACGGAAGGACCAAGCGAGCCAACGCCCAGAGATTCCGTAACGCTCTCGCAAAGAGCTGGGAACTCAATGGTACCTGCTGGCAAGAGATCAAAAAAATCAGCGACATTCTTTCATCATCATCATCATCATGAGAAACATGAGAAACCACTCAGGTGCCAGCTGCTGCGGGGGTTCCTCTCTTCCGCGACTCGGATAGGCTTTCCGAGTCAAGTTATTGGCACTCCACGGATCGGAGAGATACAGTATCTAAGCATCGTGTTTCAGCCATTGGTTCGGCTAGATGGGGACTGAGTATTTCCGTGCTACAATAACATATGCCGTCTTCGATATGATGCATTAGAATGTAATGTCGGGACGTCTGGATGTGGTCTGGAATTTAGAGCGGGCATTACTGTAATATTGATTCAGTCAAAAAGAGGCTGATTAATTAATTGCGTTCCTTCCCATAGGCTCGGGACTTGCCGATATTACGCCAAGCTCCGCTCCTCAATATGTAATGACGATCAAGTGCAAATTGTTGCCTGCAGTTAGGGTAGCTACAGTAGTACAAGGATGATGAGGTATCTGTGTATTAATATCCCAGCTGCGCAGTTTCTGCGTCATTTAAAACGATAATCCCGAATTCCGATCCACGGACCCGGGATTTCCGCCTCTTGGGATAAACGGCGCTGCACAAGACTGCACTGGCGCGCCCGTCAGGTATATCGCGACTATTCTTTTGTTTTCTTATTTTTTTAATATCCGGATTCTAGTCTCCAAGCTCAGCCTCCGACTCCTGACCATCCGACACGGCTGAATCGGGTTTACCGGCCAGAAATAAAGGGGGGGGATTTCCATTGCACAATCGAGCTCGCTTCGTTCGCCTACGGGACCGTTATGCCACCTAAAAGGAAACAAGACAAGTACCTCTCCAACCGGAAAAGAAAGGAAAACATGAAGGAAATAAATACAAAACAGAAGAACAGAGGGAGAAGAAAGAAAAAGGTGAGGAAAATACTGTATATGATTCTGTCTCAATTGACCACCGCAGGTCTCGAACCTGCAATCTCCTGATTCGTAGTCAGACGCGATACCATTTCGCCAGGCGGCCCCACATCAAAACCGACCCAAAAAGTATACATTATCTGATCATTATATTGTGTCTGGATTGAAAGGCGTTCCGTGCGTTTTGGTGTGCGTAGTAGCACTAGTGAGAGGCTGAGAACTGACAGTAAAGGACGACTGAAGTCTGAAGGTCGGCAATGGCAACCCAGACTCGGATCATCATGATGAACCCGTTTCCTTGATAATATTAATGTGGGCTTGCGTTGGGGTATATATTTTTGGCGGCATGCCTGTGCCTGTGTGTATCCGGGTCCCGGTCCTTCAACTTGAAGTTGGGGGCGTCGGCGACTCGGCGGGTTAGTGATCATGACTAAGTATCGAGTCAGCCACTGACAAGAACCTTGACTTTTGGTGCGACTATTGGATACGCTACCCGTCGGATTTTGGGGTTATGCATGGGCCGGCAGATAAGGGAGGTGCCAGTACGAGTACTGGTGGGGCCGAGCGGGATGACGCAAGGAATTTTCTTATTTTCCACGATCCTTGTGTGTACATGGAGAGTTATGCAGCCGATCAGGACGGTATATCATGATGTATACAGTACACATGGACACATGGATACATACCGTACGTACGTACTGTACATTCCCCCTGTCGATTTTTTGACTCAGGTCCGGATGCCCATATCACGATGGACACTGGACAACCAGGTCGTACAGTCTTTAAATGTCGGGATACCAGTGTCAGTCATATGGTCTGTCTTTGTTGCGGGATCAAAAAAGTGGGTGCGGGTGATTAAAGAGAATACCAATATTAATATCCACGGAGACGTCGCCAAAGATCGTCAAGTGGGAATAATATATTAATGGGATTGGAATTCGCAGTCGATCACTAGCACTCGCTGTCACCATTACGCCGCGCAGCCACTCGTCACCAGTTTCATCTAGAATGGACAGGTCTCCTGATCAGCGTCGCCGACTCCGATTGCCGGTGGTAGTGTGAATTATCAAGAATTATAGCAAAGTACGTACAATGTAAGTAATAATGTAGCTCGTGACCTGCAAATACATCCGGACGCAGAAGTACGTCACACATTTTTCTTTGGGGTTCGGCTTCGAACACGCATCGGTGACGTTAACGACGATGCGCGTGTGTCTATCGGATGTGAACGAAGCTCAGGCCCCGGGAACCTCGAGCTCGAACTCGTGTTAGCCTGAGTGCTGGTTCTAGTACTGGCCGTCGGTGTCTTTAGCTCGCCGGCGTGCCACCCGGAGCCACCGTACGGAACTAGAACCCATCTCGGGACTACACCCTCGTCCGTGTGTGCCCGGCAGATCTACGCGTACGGGTTGGGATCGTACCCGTGCGTGTGAGAACGGCGACGAGATGACGGGCTGATCGCCTCGTGTGAGCCGGAACAGACTTGGCGGTCATGGCCACCGCGGTGGCGGGCAGCTGACAACTGGCACACGATTGGCGATGACGACGATCCTTGGAAGGAGCACGTCACCACTTGCCACCGGATCGGCGCTGCATGGGGGGTTACCCTCCGTGCCCACCCGTCCCGTCCGGGCGGGAGAGTCCCGGTTGCCCACGCGCTAGGCCGAGAGCAGACGTGTAGATCCGGATTCCCGCACCCCTCGGCAGACTAACTGCAAAGGTCGTGTGCGTCGTTGTGACCCGTGTGCAGCAAGGCACGACGTCATCCGTTGTTTTTCATTCCGCACCTTCCTTATTAATGGTAGGTGCAGCTGGACTTAAGATTTGACTCGGGGGCTGTGCTACTGGTATTAAAGACGGGCGAGTACTGCGCTCGGCTATAACCTATCGATCTCACCAGACCTGGAGACCGCGTATGTTCCGGGCACCGCTAGCGCTAGCGCTAATGCTTTCCAGCTTTTCTGCGTACCGCACAACTTGAAGCTTATCGTGCCACACGCGCACACACGGCCCAACGTGCATGGGTTCTCCCCCAACGCTGTGACGACAAACGCCCGCCCGTCCTCGGCTTTTTCGCAAGTTTATGACACCTCGAGGAACGGCGTGTCCTCTTCTTCGTGTGGGTTTGCGATCGATATGTGGTACGATGACTTTGCGATCGCATTGGTTTTCGCTCCGTGGGTTTGCTGCGCGTTGCTGTGGCAGTATGGCGGCCGAAGCTGCGCGTCCGTGCTCGTGCTGGTTCTGGTGCTGGTGGTGATGCTGATGGAGTTAAGGTCTTGATAGACAACGTATACGCGTGCGAGGCAGTACACTTCTGCTGCTGTCACTACTACTCTATAGCTAGTATCGATGTCGATGTCGATGTTCGATGTTCGATGTTCGATATTAGCGTTTGGTGTTGTGCCGTCACCGTCCGTGTGCCGTGGCTCGTAACACCCTTAGTGCCTCCTGGTACCCCTCCTTTCGCTCTTTCATTAAACACAAGTTCCGTCGGTTCTTTCATTCGGGTTTATTGTTTAGTCTTGGTTTTGGTTTTGGTTTTGGTTTCGAGTCCGAGTTCGTGCCGGCCGGCCGACGGCCCGCTTAGCTGCCGGGTACTTGACCTGTGTGAGATTAGGGTTTGGTACTTACAATGTTATGGGCCGGCCGAAAAAGGAAGGAGGTTCATACTGTGCATCAAACTCCTTTTCTACTGCGAACAACTCAACTTGGTATAGGAGGATGGTCCGAGGACCTTACAATTAGCGTTAGAATATATTGATATGTCTATCCACAAGCTGCAGCTATGTTTAAGCTCATTAAATAAACTTGAATGGGGGTGCTTGATCTCCTTCCTCTTTTGCTCGGTCTGTAACTTTTTACATCCGAGTCCACCTGTACAGAGTGTCGTTTGTTTTATTTGATTGGTATGCTAGTGCTCTGTGCATTTTCGGCTGTTTGGCGGTCCTGTGATCCTGTCTTCACTTTTCCCTCTCCCTTCTCTCCTCCGCCATTTGCCATTTGCCTCTCTCTTCCTTCTTTGTTTTCTTCTTCTGAGAATATGCGTATTAATACCTCCGAAATCCGATGTGATTGATCCGGGTATGTACATGTACGACATTCTTTCGTTCTTTACCTTCACATGGAAAAAGACCTGCCGGTTGACAGGGAAGGAAGTCTCGGCGACGGGATTCGGATGTATAGTGAATACAGTATTAATACTTATGATCAGCGCTCTACTGTATTGTATTGTATTGTAATTTGTAACTGAATACAAGAGGCTGAATGCATTTACCTTATTGTACCTCTAAGGTAAGTGTATACATACATGTACATGTACACCCCTGGCCGCGGGCCGCCACTCGATACTACATCTTTTCATATTCAATTTTTTTCTCGCGCCGGTGTGATTCAGATTTCGGCAAGGGGACAAAACAGGAGTAAGTACAGTAAGTATGTAGATACACTGTATGTTGATCTTGCATTTTCAAGTTGTGCGGATCGACTCGGATCTCCAGCGCCTGCTGTATGGCATCACATGGTGTACGAATGACGGATGTACAGCGCATTCTATCAGCCGGCGAAGGAGAAATGTATCGTTACTGTCCGTTAGATTAAACGAGAGTGTGTACATGTACAATGTACACTATGTACAGTATGTGCCTGTATGTGATTGTATCGCCGATACCATCCCCATTTTCATCCCCATCCCCATTTCTATCCCCCTCCCCATTTCTATCCCCCCTCCCCCATTCCCCCCCGGCGAGTTGAAAAATCAGCCGGGTAAACTGTACGGCTTTTGTTTCAAGTGAACTCTCAGCTCTATCAGTGTGTTCCTCGGCTGGCAGTGAAATAGGGGGTTTGGGTCTGTGCTTAGTAAGGCGGGCCTGGGGCACGGTACAGTACCCTGTTACCTGTTACTGTGAGTATAAGAGCGTCCTTGGTTATTTATTTGTTTATTCCGTAGCTGTGTTTCGCGGGAATGCAGCGCGGCTACGGGGTGTGGCGTGGGGTGTATGTATGTATTGATTGTGCCCTGCGTCCGGGTGTCTGGGAGAGGGGCTAGAGCTAGGACGTGCTGCGCAGTGTGTACTAGGAGGCGGCGGCGGGCCGGGTGGGTGGGGGCGGTGTATGAGAATGAATAGGAGTATGCGTGTGCGTACCTGGAATCGAGTCTGAGAGCACGTATGCGTAGGGGCGGTGTATGCAGCGATTACGCGCAGTCGACAGGGAACTAAATACTCAAGGGGGAGGCGGGGGGATTTTACTGCTGCGGGTGGGTTACGGTTCTGCTGTTTGGTTTGGTTTGGTTGGGCGGGTTGAGCCAGACTTGACTTGACTTGGCTAGGGTCGCCAGTGTACGGTCCGGACCACGGCACTGATTTGGAATATAGGCTACTCGCGTAGTGTGTGGTATCACTGCATCACCGCAGTCTGTCTGCGTGTACAGTATGTCGCCGCGATCGGTGCCGGTGGGTAGTACCGCGGGCCTGTGTTTATGAGGGACAGGACTTGAAATCAGAAATGCAGATACGGTCCGTACTCCGTACTCCGTATTCCGTATTCCGTATTCCGTATTCCGTAAACCGTATCCCGTTCAAGTTGATCACATAATTACTCAGGCTGTACACAGCGGCAGAGTCCAGACTCGGATACTTAAGCACCAGTTTCGGCGTCCGGCGACCCCTGAGTCCCATACCTCACGCGTGTATTCATCTCGGTAACTTGGAATATTAATGCTGGGCTTTTTACTTGAAGGGCGATGCCCAGAGCCAAGGACCGAGGATGAGGCCGAGGACCAAGGACCCAAGGACCAAGGCGGGTTCCGCTTATGGTAATAGCCTGGTAAACCGTAAGTGGCTGATATATAGTTCATGTCATCACCATGATGGTCTTCCCTACTTCCTTTTTAAAGTCCCCTTAAGCTTGTTCGAAACGACGATTTAGCTAGACTCAAGGTGTCTGAATCTCCCCTTTCTGTTTTTAGGAAATTGGAAGTTTTTTTTTCGACGGTAAGAATGGACGGAGTTTTTTCTTTTTCTTTTTTTGATGGGTGCTGCCGGTGGCGGGCTGGTGATCACTTGGTGATCGCCGGTGGCGTTTTTGTTGGTATGTGACGTAAAGAGAAGTGACGTATCGGGGTTTACTTATTTCATGGATCTGGCTCTTTCCCTTCCTTCCTGATAAATTAGGTGGGGGTGTGCGACGCCGCATCCCGCGATACCCGGGGAGTTTTGTACAGTGTGGTAAAGTAAAACGCATACCGTAAATAATTAGCGGTGGTAACGCCAGGACTCGGGCGCATCTTAAAGTAGCCCGCACTCTGGGCTTTGTCTCCGCAGCACCTGGGCCGGCCGGATCTGTGATGTGTGCGCTCGGGGTGGGCGCGTGGGATCTACTGAATGTTGGTGTAAGTTCGTCTTCTAATTGGCAGTTTTTTTAGCAGCCGCGCTCGGCGTCCGGCTTGGATGATGAGAAGAAGTCGGTCAGCGCGCTCAAGGTTGTGGGCGTGTCGGTCGGCTGCCTAGTCGATCTTGATCCTGGGACGCGCAGGAGGAAATGGGCGCGGTTAGTCGGGGTGATAGGCCGGCCGACGTTCTAAAACGGGGAAAAGCCGGCGGGGCCGGGACTGCTGGAGAAGATCATGATGCGCGGTGTCTGGGGTATCAGAAGGAAGGGACCCGGGGCTCGCTTACGTGATTGCTTACGAGGGAAAGCGCCGATCTCGAACGAGGCGACGGAGGGCGTGCCTGCGCTGTTGATGACTTCATCGCCTCGACGACGCGCTCTTATATAAGGCTTACGCTTCCCTGAGAACCATCCTGTTCTCCCCCCCTCTCTCCTTCCCCGGCACCCTTTCCCTTGCCCCCTCGCCTCTTTTTCTTTTCTTTTTCTTTCGTCTGGCTTTGCGCCGCGATTTCCCGATTACCTGCTTTCCCTGCTCCTGCAAGTTTATTGCCCCCATTTATTTTTCCACGCCGGCTTAATTGCTGCTTTTTTCCTTTTTGGTTTTCGCTTCCCTATTCTGTCGTAAAGCGAGGGCCCATAACGTGTGCCACCTGTAATCATCAACACACACCCATCATCCGCTTCCGTTTACGCTCCTCCGTCTCTCCCTCTCTCTCCCACTACCACGAACATCGTCCGCAGCATCACCACTACCATCTTCAACCACGACGACCGCTACAACGACTGCACCCCCATCAGCAACCACGGCGACAACTACGGCTACCGCTGCTCTGCCTGCGCTCTCCATCGTAGCGGCGAGGACGACCATGTCGCCCATGACTCCTATTTCAAATGTACCTGCGCCCGCGCCCATGTCCCCTGACAGGCCACCTGCGCTCCACAAACAGTCGTATACGTCCGCAGTGCCCGGAGCGGAAGAGAAGGCGAATGAGATGGGGAATACACCTGCACGCGCGGCTTTGCCGACAGCACTCCCTGGCATCAGGGATCTCTTTCCTGGTGAGCCGTCCCTCTATTTCTCTTTTTGCTCGTCTCCGGTTTTTGCCCTCTACCCCTCTTGTCTCCCCCGCCCCCCACTGCCCCGGCTTGCTGACATGGGCGTCTGTTGGCCGTTGTTGCCCGCATACACGGCGCGGTGCATATACACTGATGTGCTGCGGACGGCTGTTGTGTTCCCTGTTACGTCGTCTGTTGTGTTAGATGGCTTGGCTGTAGCACCTCGCCAGTCGTGTGCTGTGTGACTGCGGTTGTTGTCGGGCTGACTATGACCCGACGAACACCTGTCCAATGGTCATTCGGGCGCCACGTATATGCGATGTCCTTACCGAGCAGTACATGACAATCACGGCGCAGATACTGCGCAGATACTGTCTGTTCTTTTTCCCTTGGCCGGGCTCCTGCTCTTTTCTTAACCCGCCTTTCTATTAACACCGCTTGGTCTTCCCTCGGGCGGCCGGTTAGCCGGCGGATGCGGTGCACCATACGAAGGGGAATACCGTTGCCTTTTCTCACTTAACGAGCTGCGCATCGCCTTCCCGCATCTCTTCTTCACTGTTTTTAGCATAGTATGATCCCCTCGGCGCCTTTCTGCTCATGCTCACGGTCCCCCATCTCGTTACGCCTCCTATTTCCGCTCCTGTTTCTATTCTTATTCTCACCCTGGTATATCCTCATGCAAAACTTTCATTCTCTAACGTGCCTACGCTCACGTTCCGATCTCCGCGCGCATCACGCGGGCCATCGCACACGCGTTGTCTTGCCGACGCATAGTGCTGCGCATCTTCATCCCCATCTTATGTGTCCGACCTCATGCATTTGAATTGGAAACCGGCTTTGTTATGCTATTCTGTAATTGCAATTGCCGGCTATCATTGTCCTTTTCTCCCGTCTCCCGCTCATTCGGTTTTAACTGTTTCAATTTCATTTTCTTGTTTCTTCCTATCACTAATTCACAAATACTAACTAACGTGCTTCTATTTGGCAGATTTCGACCAACAAGAACAAAAGTATCAACAACAAGCCTCATCGGCACACTCGCCGCTTACGCCGCTCACGACTCTCATGTCCCTAACCGCACCATATGCCCACAGCCCACATAGTCGAGTGCCTCCGGCTCCCTTACCCGCAATATTACCTCCGGTCCCGACTCAGGGTCGCGCTGGACAACACCAGTCTGCTGCGGCCCAACGCACCCGACTCGAGCTATACAGCTTCCCAGGCTCCCCAAATAATACTCGTGCCGATCCGAGAGCGGTTCTGACGCGAGAACAGGTCCGAGTACATGAAGATGCGAGGCAGGATCGATCTAGCCGGGAAGCGAGCGGCAGTATGGGTGCTAAGACGGATGGGGCACTTGACGTGCAGAGTGCGGCCGCGGCTGCAAGTTTATTAGGCCTGTCGTGTTCCGTTCCCCACGGCGCGCATGCTGCGCTAGAAGCGGAGGGCAAGGACGACGCAATGGAGGTCGACGCAGGCGTGCCCACTCATATCCGGTCTATTCCCATTTCTCACCCTCGTAGCCGAGCGCTATCTGGGACTGGTCCGCAGCCGTTTGTCTTTGGCAGTCGGCGCTCGCGCGCGGACTCGATGGGCTCGACTGATGTGGGGGACGGTGATGGGAGGGCCAAGGAGGAGGAAGAAGAGGACGAGGATGAGGACGAGGAGGATGAACTTGCATTTGACGATGATGATGAGGGTGGTAGGCAGGGCGAGGAGGGTGTAGAAAGTGGGGAGGGGGAAGGAAACACCGCGCCGACTTCGGTGGAGTCACATGTTCTTACTATCGAAGGTGAGAGCGAGGGGGTCAAGCCAGAAGCGAAGCAGCGCATTGAGGGCGGACCGGAAGGCGAAAGTACTGCGGAAGGTGATGCCGAGGCGGAAGCCGAGGGCGAGGATGGGCGCGATGGGAAGCGACATACGTGCCCGCACTGTCATAAGCGATTTAATCGGCCGAGCAGTCTCAAAATCCACCTCAACACACATACAGGGGAAAAGCGTGCGTGGCTATTCCTTTCTTTCCTTCCTTTCTTTCTTTTTTCCCTACGGTTTCTTGTTTTCTATTGCTTATAGCTTCTTTTTGGTTTTAATGACGTTGAGGGCACACGCTGACGATCTTTTGCATCATCCCCTTCTTTTCTTTCCTTTTTTATGACATTTCACATAATGACGCACTTTTCGAAAATCCGGCGGATTTTGATCGTGGGATCGACATCGACCTTCTGCGATAACGTATGGAATATGACCTCGACCTATCCTGATTTTCCTTTGGCGACTCTTCGACTGTTCTATGAAAATTTGCTGAACGACACGGCACGTCACGGCGACGTCCTATCGCTTCAATTCACGATCAAATGAATACCCTAAACGTTTTGGGCGTCTCATGTGCCACCTTCGGCTGTATGGACTATCTGTGGATCAACGTCGCTAACAACAAATGACATCTTGGGCGTCCTCGTCGTCTTTATATACCGGTCTTCTCACGTTTGGATCTCGCTTGGGTACTATCTCTGCTGACCAATCCTGCGCCTGACCGACCGCATTCCTGTGCCCCCTCCGCCCTAACCGAACTTTACTTGGCTCAACCTAAACTAATTCCTACGGTCATCCTCGGCAATGCATCAAACGATGGTTGTACTGCTACGTGTTTCATTAATCGTCTTGTGCTCTTCGTCTGACGACTGATGGGCATTTCTTGTCACGATGGATGGCCGTATGCTTAACCGGGCGTACACGTACTCGTCCTTATTTTGGTATTTTGTGGCTGAACGTCGCCACGGATTATGATATGACACTGATCGGCTCTTTGATTTCGCAATGGGGTCTGGACCATCGCGTACGTCAATGGGATTCTCGATTCGCCTGGCCTGTTTGTATGACACCCTTGTTCTTGATTGCTGGTCTTCGGGGTTTTGCGGTTAATTTGTCCGCCTGTCTACGTTTTCCTACGGTTCACGTGGATGTCACTACCTTCCGTTCTTGTCTACTGCTCTGTTCGTCGACTGTGGTCTGACATAACTATTACTGACCACCTATTTCCTGCTATATTACGGGATTTCCTTGCTTAACATGGTCATCCCGCATGTGCACCGATGACATTACCTACGCACCTGGCGGCAACCCCGCACACGGCCTCTGCGGATTTACGGTTTTGAACTGACTGATTATTCGAACTCCTTTGGATTTCGCGTCTTCTGTCCTTCTCCATTTCATCGTCCGTCTGTAACCGTTCTTTGTCGACATATTGTTTCGCGCCTTCCCGGATCTCGAAACGCCGAACTATCTACGCCCCACACTATCACCCGAATGGTCTCGCCTCGTCTCGTCATCGACTTAACCTATCGTGGGAAATGCCTCGCGGCTACATCGAATTGCGGCTATATCAAATCACGGACGATCTATTCTTCACTTTTTGTGCTTCAATGATGTTTCTACAAACAGCATTCGAATGTCCTTACCCAGGTTGCGGCCGCCAATTCAATGTCTCGAGTAACATGCGGAGACACTATCGAAACCACTCAAGCCCGGCTGGACTTGGGCCTGCAGCCGGTACGGCGGGTCCGGGAGCTAGTATTAGTGCCGGCTCGGCGCATGCTTACGGGCACGGTCAGTATGCGTATGAACAATCCCGACGGGACGCGGGGGGGCAGATGATTGGCAATAGGCACGCGCAAGGATACCGCCCCGGGGAGCGCGAGAGACATCCGCACGACGAAGGGTACGTTTATGGTTTGCGGTCACATTTGCACCAGCCAGCGGCGCCGAGCGCGTACCGCGGTCAGGCGCATGGGTTTGACGGCGTACGAGAGATGGGACATGAACCGGGGTTGAGTCAACATAGGTCGGCACGGGCTCATCCTGTACACCAACAAGAGCATCAACAACAGCCTCCGCCACCTTTCGGGGCGTACCCGCCTCACCATCCTGGCGCTGGCGCGGGATATACTTCACATGAGGTGGAGCTCGAAAGAAGAGATGGGATGGAGAGGATGGGGAGGATGGAGAGAGAGAGATTAGAACACGAGAGGGCACGTGCTGCGCAGGCGTACCCCGTTTACCCCTCACATGTGTCTTACCCCTCTGCAACGTCTCGTGTGCCTCCACATGCATACACTCACTCCCCGCCGCATCCCCGCGACCGACATACCGAATACGGTGCCCCCGGTGCACGTACACAAGTTCTTTCGCACACGTATTCCCACCAACAACTGCAAGCGTACGCGCATTCTCAAGCGCATCCGTCTCATGTCCATCCCTTACAGTCTCAGCCTCACCTGCCTGCACCTGCTCACGTGCTACACAACTCGCACTCTTTCTCCCACCCGCACCCACAATCCCATCCTCACTCGCACCCACATGCACACGAGCGGTATTCGTCGACCCATGGGTCGCCATCGCTCTCGCCTGCACTTTCTTCGGCGTCCTCGCTTCCCGCATCACACTGGCCGCGCGAGCGTGGACATGCGCATACACATAGCGCCCCAGCATTTGCGGGCGCCGGTGCTAGCCCTGGACCCTCGCCATCGACGTTTGGACTCCTTGTCCCTCCTGGGGCACACACCGCTGCTCGACAGCATGGAAGAGCGATGCAGTTAGGACAGACTGCTACGCATGGGCGGAGTCATTCGTATTCAACGTCGAGCGCATATCCACCTTCGTCGTTCGAGGCCAGAATGCCGGGCATGCGCATCGCGGAGCGGGAGTGGGCGACTAGAAGCAGCGGCGATGGCGTGCCCGATGCAGAGAAATGGGAGAGGAGGGAAAGGCGCGACTCGACGGCTGCGCGTACGGGACATGAGTCCGAGCTTGAGGGAGTACCGGACTCGGCGTCCGAATTTGACGGAAGGGATATGGAGGATGAGGATGTTGACATGCGCGAGGACGGGGTTGAAGAAGTGGTCAGTGGAGGGAGGCTTGCGAAAGCAGGAGATGGGCGGCCTATAGAGAATGGTGCGGGAGATAAGCGTTGGTTCGATGCGTTACGCGGGGGGCGGACAGCACAGGCAGGTGTAAATGAGGATAGACACCCGCATTCGACGACACACTTGGGCTCGGCATTGCCGCGTTCTCCGGTCACTCCCGACGGACCCCACTTCCATGCCCTCCCCCAATCACGACCTTCCCCGGACACCCGCTACTCGGCAGTAGAAAAGGGTTACTCCCCGCCGAGCGCCGAGGGGGTTGGCGTGCGCCACCCTGCGCCCGTGTCTGCGCCCATTCCCGTACCGGGACCGACGAGTCGTCGCGAGCGCGCACATTCGCATTCACACTCGCATTCGCGGACGGGCTCAAGCTCGTCTTCGGGCCATGGACACGGCATGCACCCTTATGCGCGTCCGCCTAGCTCGAGGCACGGGCATAGTCTCTCGCGGGAGACTGGAGTAAGGTATGAACGGGAGCTACCACCGCTTCCGCACTCCTCTGTCTCGCCGCGCGTCTCTGGTCCCGGTTCAGCCTCTGCTTCCGCCTCGGCATCTGCATCTGCATCAGCCTCGTCGGTCTCATCCCCGCGCCAAATGAAAGGAGGGGTGATTGAAGATCCGCCATCAACGCCCAGAAACATCAGAGACGCCGAGGATAGAAAGCAGGCGACATCGCCGAGTGTGTCTACGCACCCACCGTCCCAGTTTCCAGTATACACTTATCCACCACCCGTCCCCCCGCCCGGGCACGAGCTTGCGGCCGGTCCGCCGGATGGAACTGGAGCGGGAACGGTCAAGATGGAGGTTGAGGTTACCATGAACGGGAAGTAGAAAATTGTGAGTCCCTGAGGAATAGGCGGTTCTTTTTGTAGTGCTGATTGTGCTTTTCGCTTGTTAGCCCCTCGAAGATTAGTCGTCGATCGACTGGTCGATGTGATTCGCTGCGGCGTGATCTTTGTGTATGATTTTTTTTTCTGGTTTTCTTCTCATTTCATTTCTTGATCAGTCCTATTTCCCTGTTACCCGCGCTCCTCGTTTGTCACGCGCTTCTATCTGTCGCTGTTATGCTCTAACCCGCTCTCACTATCCTCAACGCCATGCCAATGCTGTTACTCACGATATCTATCTTCTGCCATCTCTCTCCTGTTGTCACTATCCCGTTTTGCTTTTTTCGACCTGTTCTATCATCTACATCCTCTGATCGTATTCTAGCGAAGTGAAGCCAAGTCAAGCTAAATTCAAGCACAAGTAGCACACGTGTACAAGTAGTATATATATCTTCATCGCAACCCTCTTAACTTGCTGTCCTTCCTTTACCTCTACCGTATCTGTTTGTTTAGCGTCTGTTTGTCTGTTCTCATCCCCCTCTTCCCCCGCTCGCTTTTGTGCAATGGCAGACGGACGAACGTCATTGGCATGTTTTATTCGTCCCATCTCCCCATCTCCCCATCTCATCTATCCACGCCAACCATCTCACCCGTATCGGTCAAATTATATATTGCTCCAGCGTATTTCATTCCCTCACACAGCGGTTGTTGTGGCTCATACACTCTCCTTTTCTCTTCTGTTCCATTTACCTCCGTTCTCTCCCACCCAAATTCCTAACAGTGACGTATAGTAGGGCTCAGCATTTGCTCATTTCTTAGCGTTGCTCGGGTGGGTTTCCGAGTCCTTTGTCTGTCATATTCTGGACCCCATAGGCGTCCATCCCTCGCTCCCTGTCCTTGTTCCTGCCTTTTACCGCTATCAATATCTCCGCCTTGGTACCGATATGGTATGAAGAAACATGTATTGCATAGATTTTTCTTTCTTTTTGTCCTTTTACCTCCCTTTCTCTCTTTGTTTTGAGCGTTCTAATATTGGTTTGTGAGCTGTGTGTGTGTGTTGTGTGTTGTGTGTTTACTGCGTGTTGTGTCTGGTTTGTCGTAATAAATCGACGTTCTATTTTTGCTGTAATTTTTTTTGAGAAGAGTTGATACGTAAAGTGAGGTAATGGGAACTTGGTAATATTGGCTTATATGCTATAGTCGGACTCCCTCGATTTAAACAGGATTCCCCTTCCACCGAGTGGGCGGACGAGGTGGCTTGCAGAAAAGGTTCGGACTTCATTCTGAGGGCTTTTTGCGAGGTCCCAAACCTCAAATCTCAGCTACACGGTGCGCACCGTGACTGCGCGTGGTCTCTTGGCTTCCGCAGATCTAACTGCGAACTGAGTTTCTTCGAATTCTTACTTAGGCTGTCCAGAGGCGGCTCAGCCTTTTTCCTGGGGTTATCCTGTTCAGCCGTGAAAACTTGACTCGGAACGCCTCTTGAGACGTACTAGTAGACGTGTCTCTCATCTGAGTCGGCACGCCGCTGCTGCTCACTGGCATGGGTTCGCCGCGAATGCCTTGTTTTCTGGCGTTTGACTTACTACACCGTCACGGTGGAACGCAATTTGCAAGCCAGGGAGGGGGGGGGGATGCAGTGCCTTAAGTAACCGTCATTAGGATCAAGGGATTCAAGGCTAATAGACCCTATTTCTATTTCTCGTGACACAACGTGCGTGCTTCGCCGCGAAATTTGCATAGGAATATGCAAATTGCGGGGTCAATCAGCTAGTAAGCAATTTGCGCCTGGCCTGAGGCTTATCCTGTGAGATTTTGCGGTCCATTAATCAAGAAAAACCATGATGTCCAAGCGCGAGCCTGAGATAAAGTCCCCAGCCATATCTCTGAATGGTAGTAATGATTATGATAAGATTTATTGCAAGAAAGTTCGGACAGGTAATTGCTAGAGCTGGCAACGTCCAAAATGCGACCAAGAAGTTCATATCATATATAAAAATCAAGTCTCTTGATTTGCATTAACCCCGTGAACTGCATATGAAACCCCTTCCACCAATCTCTGTGCAAGTTGAGGGGAGTTTGACTATTATTTTTCTTTGGTCTTCGACATCTTTTTCTTTTCTGTCCGGGCTGCCTCTCCTTGAGTCGTGGAGAATGAAGCTATGCTCTCCTTTTTGATTTCAAATAAAAATTCATATTTTGAAAGACGGGAATTTAGGTCTACGAATCCATGGATAAATATAAGTAGCGCAGATAGAGCCCAGGCTAGATTCACGCCTTTCATTGGGCAGTCACGGGATCGCAGATAATCAAAAGCACTGATTTACGGTCTCTGTAGTGGAAGAGAGAGGATCCGCTATCGGAGAACTAATACCTACGGTATAATTTTCCACGAACTTAACCCAGATTAGGGAAGATCTGCGCCCATCCCATCGCCGAAAGTTGGGTTCTTGGAATCAAACGCAGTTTCTGTACTGCGTTGTGCATCTTTACAAGATTGCTGTGGGAGTTCACCTGCGTTTTCTTTAGCACGAAGCCGACTCGGAGCTGAATCAGCTGAGATCTTCTTGCTTTTTTTGGTCGCACGATTCAAGAACGAAGCGAGTCGCGGCTACCATCCTGCTAGACGGACCCAGGGGCTTTTTACCATTCTGATTGCTGTGGACTTGTTGCTTTGGGGCTGGGGCCGATCTCGGATGATCAATCATCGTTGCTGATCGGTTTCGAATGGTCCAAGGTTCGCTTCGTGGCTTGGTCGGTCTTCTTGCGCGATCCGTGAGACGGACACATCAGCGTAGACTATGTAGTTGGCGTGTTGCTCTGCTGCTATTACACACGAGCTTCACTCTCAGGCTGTTAGTTCTTGGGTTCTGGCCCTTTATTTCTCGTTTCAATGCCGTCCGGACTACGGCGTCTGCAAAGCCACTACCCGCGGCGTTGTCAACGGCTACAGAAACAGTTTTTCGGAGTCATTTCGTCAAATATGGAGTAAATCACGGTTGTCCGCTCGTACTTTGAAATCGTGAGGGTCAGGGAAAGATGACGTACGAAATTTTACAACTCGCTGACCCTGATTCCACGGTATCGTGGACAATCATCACTTCCTGCTTCGGAACCGGCCTGGATCGGTTGACATCCAGCCATCAGATCAGACGCTCGTAGATCTGTTTCGGGGCCTTGATATCATGCTGTTTTTGCTCTTTCTTTCGCAACCATGCATGCGCGAAGGCTTAAGGACGCGGTTCGGTATATAAACCCCCGCCTGGTGGCCACATCGATACCAGACACCTCACAGCCCAACACATTCGAACCTCAATGACTACCGTAAGCGGTCTCCCACGCGGACACATTGTCGCTGTAGCCCTCCCGTTCTGGGGTATGTTTCCTCGTTCTTGTTCACGTCTTCGGCGATATTAGTCTAAGACGACGAGTTCTTTCTTAATACAGGACACTCAAAACCTTTGTGTGCCCTGCTTGCGAAAATCGTGCGCCTCCGTCGCGTCTGCGCGACATTGTTTACGGCTGTTCCTTACCTTGGCAAAGTCACTAGCGAGGTCGCGAGACAATTCTTGCCAGAAGGAGAGGAGGCGTTGAGGTCGCTAATCAGGTACGGAATTAACCTACACAAAGTCTCCCGGTCAGGGCCACGGAGTACTCTTTATTGACCTGAGCTCAAACCGTAAGGATTGTCCCCCTGCCTACGTCTCCCCAAATACATGACCTGGACCTCTACAAAATGTCGTTTTCCGAAGGGTACAAGACTCTTTATGCCGGCAAGCCGATTGCGGCCGAACCGGATAGCGAACGTATGTACGAGGCCATAGAGCCACCTCAGCTCGCCGTGATCGACGTGAGCTTGATATTCTTGATATTCCAAGCTACTGGATCAACGCTCACCCACTTTGCTGTAGTTCTTCATGTACGAGGCCATCGCGAGGATACGTTCAGTGAGCGGGACGTCTGTCCCAATTTACGCTTGGAATTCTGGTGCGGTAACAGGAGCAATCTTTCTCTTTGGTCCCGAACGTTACGGCGGTAACGGGGATATGGCAGCGAAGATCGAGGCTATCACTGCTGAGGATGAGGAGACGCGCAGAATCGAATCGGAAAAGGTTTGGCTATTCCTTCTCCTTCCGTCTACGAATGATGCTCATTCTTATGTTTGCTGGGTCTGCTAGATTTTACGCAGGATTAGGAACGAAGTCATCGAACTTCCCGGGATACCACCGATGTATGACTATGAGTTCTCTCCGCAAGCTGTATGTCTACATTTTCCCCCTCTGGGGTGGTCGGAACTGTCCACTGACTCGATAGTAATTACGGATAGATGGCGCTCCCCATGGATCTAGCTGGATTTGGCCAATACGCGCACAGGTGAGTGTATCCAGTATTCCCTCCTAATACACATGGTGTCCGACGGTACGTGTCCATCCTGGCACCACATAGGATGTTTTCCGAGAGTGATGGCGTCATCAACTCGAGCAACCGAGTCTATGAGGGCCGCGCATTCGATGTGTGGCAAGAATGGTATGAATCGCGTCCGGTCCTAGCTGTCGGACCGTTGTCTCCTCCAGAAGATACAACGTCTCTCGAAAGGGAGAAGTCCCAGTCCCCGGTTGCGAGAGAGGTGAACGAGTTCTTGAACAAGGCTCTGGAAAAGTACGGGAAACACTCGGTTGTTTATGTGAGTACTGACCGCTCCCTGAAACAGTGTAAAGGAATGTTGAATGAACCATTTCATTCTACTCGGACAGATATCATTTGGCAGTGTTTGGTGGTCCAGTGAGCCGGAAAAAATATGGGCGATCCTTGATGTCCTCATAGAACAACAAATTCCATTTGTAAGCCCCTTCCTGAGTCCAAGTGTTATTTATCGTCTGAAGACCGCGTGATCTGTAGCTCTTTAGCCATGCGTCTCCTTTCGCTGTCGTTACGGAAGAGATCAAAGAAAAAGTGAAAGCCTCAGGATTGGGCTTCATGTCGGCCTGGCTCCCACAGCAGATAATTCTTCACCACGGCGTACGTCGCGTTCATTTCTCTTTTCTCCAAAGGAGGCCGACCAACCCTACCTTCATAGGCTTGTGGGTGGTTCATGACACACTGTGGCCACAACTCTGTCATGGAGTCCCTGACAGAGGGTATACCTCTGTGCGTCTTAAGCTAATCATGTCGCATCCGTAGCCATTTGGCTGACAGGCGCCGTCCTCGATTTTACCTAGGATCTGCTGGCCATTCGATGCCGACCAGCCTATCAACGCAGCGAATATATCCGTGACGCACAACGCGGGGTACGAGCTACTAGAGGTGCGCACCGGGCACGGACTGCGGCCGATACATCACCTCGGAGGGCGCTCACCCGAGGGCACGGTCGATGCCGTGCGTCGCGAGGCCGTCGAGGTGTTCACGAAGATGCGCGGCGAAGACGGCCGCGTGAAGCGCGCGAACGCGCAGAAGTTCGGGAGGGTGTTCGCACAGTACTGGGAGGAGGGAGGCGATGGATGGGTCGAGTTGCGGAAGGTTGTTGATGTGCTGCTTTGACCGCACCGTTTTTTATATTGCTCCTGTGGCGTTTTCTGGAGGCCAGAAAGAAATTGGGAATTAAGCGTAGGTTCGGGATCGGCTGATGCGGTCGGGATGGAGGCCTTTTTATTTTAAACGGATGGGTGATGTAAGCAGTTAATGCAGTTACGGAAAGCAGCTGCCATGGAGTTCCATCTTTTTATTCATTCCCGCGCGTATTTCGTCAATGTGAAACTTTAGACAAGTATATTCGAGCGATGGGCGCGTGCCACGAAATTCGAAGGGAGTGCGTGAGAGCAAGAGCTGTTCGTTCGTACGAGGCCAACTCAGTTTCCCCGGTACATTTTTATTTGTCAGCACATTGAAAATTCACGCCAGTATTCAAGTTGATCAGCTCACCTTCGTTTTTGGAGGAACCGTAAGATAATGAGGGGTTATCAGAGGTATGTTTAAGGTCTTGTTTAAGGCCGTGTTTAAGTCCTCGCTTAAGCCACGGTTCTTGCCTTTGAACAACAAAACAAGCGAAACAGCGAAACGAGAAAAGTTATCGTTTCGCTGTTTAAACCATGAACTTAAATAAGGTTGAAGTTTCAATTTGGGTTGAATCTCAGGTCCGATCTTCTGTAAGCTGGTTTCACAGGCTAAATCGTCTCAAACTGCAATCTATGCACTCATTTCTGTCTCCTGAAGGCTTTTTTTAATGATATGCGTGTAATCCGCTGCAATAATTTTTATCGTTGGGACTGAAAAGGTGTGCAATATGGTTATTGCTCTGTTATGTAATATTATAAATCCATTTCTGCCTAACACGGCACAGGAAGTGCCCTCGGCCCTGTTGGGATTACCCATTAGGTCGGCATAAAGAATACTAGGGACAGATAGGTTCTCACGGGGGGGGGGGGGGCACACAGCATCAAGCTACTGCTGACTAAGCTAGCTTTTTGGGAGCCCCTAACTGGATAACTGGAGGGCTTCACCCCCCAATCATAAGTATAGGGCCAGCTGCACTGGCAACACCCAATACCTCATAATGTGCGCTGCTCGGGACACGTAATTAATTGGTCCTCGGGCAATATCAATTTACGGGCATCCATACAATATACTACATGTGTTTACTTGTGATTCCAACGTACATCCGTACTACCATGCAACTTCCGTACCTGTTCTTCAGACGCTCAATTACTTGTATACACTTCCGTTCTCACGCATCAGTCTTTCGACCAGCTTCATCCCTGCTAGAACTCTCTCCTCTTCGAGACGTTGCCCGACGACCTGAATGCCCACAGGGAGCCCGGCCATCTTTTGTGCATCGTACATTGCAAATGCATCACCCGAAACCCCATTCTTCGAACAAAGCTCCCTGCAGATCATAGGGGAAAGTCAGTCGTGCACTGGGTCCACTTTTGTAATTGGTAGCACTCTGGCAGTGTAATCGAGTTGGATATTGATAATTGTGTGAATTCAAGTTTTGGCCAGAAGTTGATAGAATGATACAAATTAAAATCTATAAACTTACACAGTGAAATCCTGGCACTTACCAGGTTGAACAAGAACGAGTATCCGCAGACCTTCCATCCGCCCTTCATGCCTCCATTCGGCACTGCCGGTAGCGCGTTCGGCGCTGTCAGCAAAAAGTCTAGCTGTGCTTGCCTCCAGGCTTTGAACCACTGTGCACGGTATCCTTCCCCTTGCTCTATGAGTTTATAATATTCTTGCATGGTCTTTTCGCAGAAGCCTTCGAGGAGGCCCGCATAGACAGCGTCACGCCGTACATAACGTACCCACCAGATATAAAGCCGCCGCAGGACGTGTGGAAGACGCAGCCACGTGTGCGCAGGTGCCATACCAGCGTCATTCGGCTCTCCCCAAAGTAACGGGGCGAAGGCAGTTTTTCCTAATTCCGTATGAGAGTTGTAGTATCAGTTGTATTGGGTATGTTTGTCTATAGACAGGTATATGATGGACTAACCTCCGTCGGCGGGGAGTAACTGCGAGGCTATTTGGAGACCCTCGTACGGGTTTGGCAGGGTACTGCTGGCATTTAGTCTTATTTATCGGACAGCAACGGTAGAGGGGAACATACAAATTGATTACTTCGTATCCACCTAGCCTCGAATTACCCACCACGGACATCAGAGCACGACGACAGGCGGGCGACAAGGGGACAACGCCTATTCCATCATGAGGATATAATTACCTCGGGACATTAGCTACGAACTAACCGTCATCCCACATAACCCCGAATTTCACTTTCGGGGAAAGGTCGACGGATTTCAGGAAAGAAACCCTGAACAGCAAACATAAATCTCATTGACACTTACTACATTTGGCTATGCCAGCTCTCGGTTCATTTACTCGAGACGGCAGTATTCATTCTGCTTGTGAAGGCTACGGAAATAATCAACGACTAGAAAATTCACTGGATACAGCCGGGAGTGCCAAAAAGGGTCCAAATTTATTCAACCTTTTTCATTAAAAGCTTACGGGAAGTCATCCAATATTATCATGTATGATGTTTTAGATGTTGCACTAGAATATCAGGTGGGAAGCTAAAATTTAGCGCGGAGTCGCGGACAATTCGACCAAATTAAGGCTGAGTAATCACGTTCCCACAAGTTCGTAATTTGCCGATGCCACGACAAGCTCGCAAGTGACGATAAATTGTTACTTGCGCAGTGCAGTTACGCTAGCTAGTACAAAGACGAGGTATCTGGATAAATCGTTTACAAAGTCACATTTGATAACGGAACTTGGGGTGCAAATACCCCAGCTGCTCAATTTCCGCGTCGCTTTTACCATACAAACGGTAGTCACGATCCCCGCGCTCGCGCTTTGCGTTTTCCCAGCGTATGTATAGCGCGCCAATGACTATGAGCACACACGCTAAGGCACCTGCGGCAAGGTTGAGCGAGGTTCCATGGTGGTAGTTTGGTGCGTCTGTTGGGAGGTAAGTCCACACGCTGGTAAATAAAGTTAATTGAAACGTTTCAGGTTTCAGATTGCAACACATGCGCTCATGCTCACGAGATGACGGAACCCAGAGATCCGATACTGGGGATAATTGCTGTAACAGCTGCACGTACGGTGTCTGGTGCGGCGTTATCTGTTCCCCAGGCAAGCAACAGTGGACCGGCCGGAGATCCACCGCCTACTGCTAAGAAACACGCAGCATACCTTGCCAAACAAGCATACATCATAAGTACAGACACGTTTATATAATCCGATCTTTCGGGAGAAGCTTTTCTCACCGTATGTGTGGATTGTCTGTTGCAAAAAAGATAGCATATCCGATGGTCTGGAGGACGCAAGCGACCGCGATGGGTGCCGCCCGGTGCCTTGATCTTAAACTGACGTAGGATAAAATCAAAGCCAAGACGGATCCAGTAACAAAAGGCGGAACTGTCCGGAGTTGCGCCTCCACCGTCGCTGCGAAATGATCTGAGAATATATTGGCGCATACGATGGAACGAGTCCCTCACTGAAATGGCAGACTGCGCGAAGATTAATTTAAAAAATTCAGACAGCGAAGGCAATGTTGTTTGCACTACGCACATGTGGAAATAACCGTTGGCAGGAATATGTTCATTCCCTGGAGGGAGATATTGAGCAGCAGAGTGCACAGTGAACAGATCCAGGTCTACGAAAGCGCTTCAGAATTCCGAGCTTTCTTTTGTCAGATCAGGGGTATAACCTACGTTGAAGTTAAAGGCTCTGCCGACGAGGCTCAGAGTAGTGCGTTCCTTACGGGCTCCTACCACAACTATTTGGTCAGCGGACATACGCGCAATAATGAGGGCACGCTCAGATTCAGTGAACACGCGCGAGCTCTGCGGGTCTTCAGGAATAATGATGAAACTAATGAGGCCTACTGCAGTGCTAATGATGCCTGAAAGATATCAAACGGGAGACGTCAAAGGAGGCTCGGCGATAGCTAGGCAAGAATGTACCTTCAACGAGGAATATTTTCCGCCATGACGTGACAGAGCCGATGTCATTGATAGAAAGCAGACCCGAAGCCAGAAGGCCGCCAACTGTGCGATGGTACAAGTTACGTCCCGAGAACGATCAGAAAGAATGGCCGTCTGACTCACAAGCGCCTGAAAGGGTCGGTGCCAGACCAAAAAATATACCTATTCGTAGGACAAGCTCACTACGCCTGTAATACTGTTTGTGACAAGAGTGAATACAAGACGTTAGACGTTACCCTTAAACGCGATTACATACCCTGGAAAGTATATACACCAAGCCGCTCTACAAAGAGCATACCATTATGAAGAGAACAATTTGAATCCCGTTAAGACGTATAATAAGGTACGAGTAGAAGTAGATCAAAACACACCAACAATCCACTCTCTGTGAGCCCAAGGAAAACGCGCGTAATGATAAGTCCATTATAATCCTTGATAAATGCTGTTCCGATCGTTGTGGCACCGAAAGTGGTTACCATAAGCGCAAGCCACGATGATCCAAGGTATTTCAGCGCGAGATTTGAGGGGATCTCAGCTATTATGTACTACGATTCTCGCAACGTATCAATATATGCGCAATCAACAAAAAAAATGGAAGTGACAAACTATGACATAAAATATGGTGAGCGCGATATTGTAATCGAAGCCGGACATGCCAAGGTCTTTCTCGAGGCCTTGAGGAGTATTCAGGACTGCAGAGTATCATCAAGTAAGTTTAGGTAAGACAAACGCACCAGCGATTTTTGCATTTCCTTCATTTAAAGTAAGTCTCGTCTCGAGGGAAGTCTTTGGCTGAACTGACCTATTGCCGTCCTACGAGTAATTATCATCATTAAGAAGTTCTCTTAGTGGGGAAAAGGTGTGGACATACCTGTCGACAAAACTTGTTATATCTGTGACGTACGGGTTGATTGTATCGACATTGTCACATCAGTACACAGGTATAGAGCTTACAGATGATAGTGAACATCGGGAGGAGCAACCAATCGAGTTTCCGCAGCAGCATGCGCTCTGCGTCTCGGTTTATGTAAGTTGGAGATGGACCATCGCTTATCGAGGATTCAAGTTTGGCTACCCCGCCTTCCTCGCTTTCCGCATCCTGAGGTCGGTTTGACTGTGTCTCGTTTTCCGGAACGGCTTGAAGTATGTCATTTTCATAGCCGGACCCTGACATTGTTTCACAGACGTGCTTTAGGATAACGGGGTACTCGGTAGGTGCGGGACTCGAGAGAGGAAAGTAAAACGGGGAATGGTACACGTCAAGTCCGGATTTTTGGGAGCCTCAGGCTCTGGATTTAAGGATTGTCATGGCCAGTCGAGGAAGGTGCGTGCTCGGCAAGTACCCAGCTTCCTAGCAAGCCGAGGGTACGGAGGCCCAAAAGAACTTCTTAATCCCGTTGATTAACTACCTTGGGTTCATTTACGAGGAGCCTGAGAATCAGGTCGTGATGGAAAGACGTTGGCGCCCCATGTGTATACAGTCAAACTTCCCGTATGGTATCCTCTTCCCAATGCATAACCCCTTTTAATGTATGGGCCGTAAATAGAAATTCCCTATATGCATAGCGCATAGCCAAAACGGGGAACGGTCCGTATGCATTATGAGATGCTGCACGCATAAGCGCAGCTGATCTGGCCACATCCACAGAGGGCAACCAAGTCCACCGGGAGCGTCCTTCTCTGCATTTGCATGTACTGTATCACAGGGGAGCCCTGCAATTGTCAACTGTATTCCCTTCCTCCAGAAATTAGAACCTTACGACTGATGAAGGTGTATGAAATATTGTGGCGTGCCGTTACGGCACGAGTCGGTTGATCAGGACCTTTGTCGTAGTCGATTCAACTAAGAGCACACATGCACTGGCAGGTAATCGCTACGACCAAAATTTCACAAGCGTGTGACCTAAAGACCAAATGTAGTCGCATAGTCCAGATTACCAAATCTATAATTCCATGGGCCGGCACGCGCCGGGATGACAACACCAACAATAACTATGTTAATAAATGTGGGGAGCCCACATAGAGTACTGCAGAGGGGCGAAGCTGTTACACATAGCTTAATCCTAGTTGAGCAAGGGACGGCTTTCTTTTAAAGGCTGGCTTGAGGGGTAAGAGCATTCTCACGGGGAGGGTGACACAGCCACCACTCTCCTGCTGACTAATCTAGCTTTTTGGAGGCCCTGACCGGATAACTGGAGGGCTTCGCCCCCCAATTATGGTGCTCGTTCCAATGTCGGCGCCGGACGACGACGTTGGTCGACATCCGCGCCGAAGTGCTCGGGGAGGAGCAGCGGCCTGTATGACGCACTTAGAGCTTGAGTATTGCTCGCTCAGTGCGACCGCGGCCGTACCATGATAAGAGAGTTGGGTGTGTATAGGGACAAGGACTGGTGAGCTGGATGCATATTTCGAATAAGATGATGCTAGGGATACTGAATCATGCAGGGAATCAGACGAAGGGATTTGCGTCCGCGTGGACAAGAGGTATACCTCCACTCGACAGCACTCCTTCCTTCAGCGCTCGCATCTCCGCAACATTAACGTTCACACTTCATGCACACATGCGCCGCCCGTGGGTTCTTACTCTTTTTCTGCTGTACGCTCCTTCGGAAGTTCGGAAGACGTATATGCGCGAACAAAGCCGATTTTGCTCAAAGCCGAGTACCTCCGGGAACTCACGCTCGAGCGTCGATGGCCAGGCGACGTCACGGCGGCAGTGTATGATTCAAAGGGAAGCATTGGCGAAATACGATCGGAGTCCCAAGAAAGACACTGTATTGGACGCGTTCTGTTGATGTCCAGAAGTGCACACCTGATCGCGATAAATAGGTAAGGCCTAGCACGATTAATACATACCAGCTGACTTCTACTTTTCGCATTGCAGATGGTGGGGCATTCCAGTGGAAATTATGGAACTCTATACGATGGAAGAAATTGATATGAAGGTTTTATAAAAAATCATTAACGAGCACCCCCTTTGAAGCACTGGCTCGGCAGCCGGTGGTCCAGTTGCAGATTTGGGAGACATGACTGAGCAATCGAGGTGACTGCCAGTCACAGCCTGAGGTTGCAAATTAGGCAGAGATGACCGAGCAATCACCAGATTGAAGGGGACCGCCCCAGTCACCGCTTGCTTTATTTGGCAAGAGATGACCGAGCCGATACCTTTAGGTAGAGGGTCCTGTACCGGACTTCTTCAAGGATCCGTTCTGCCTTACAGTACGACGAGTCGAGTTTACTTTGAACGTCACTTACTATCAGGTGACCCCTGTTGCAAACTTTCAGTTTTTTGCTCCTGCTGTCGCTCAAATTCGTTTTTAGCTCTCTGAAATTTGCATGTGTAAAATGGTCATATTTTCACGCCTCCTGAAGAAATATCGAAGTATTTTAATTTTGCACAAACGTCCGGGGCAGAGGTGCCCCCTCTTGCCAAACTTTTGTCACAGAACGTCACAGTAATATTCAAACTCCGATTAGAATGGCTTCGGCACAGGCTAGGCACGACTTCGCCTGCGGGAACCAGTCTAAACCGGAGTTTAAAATTGTATCGCATTTTGTCACTCTTTTGTCACCTTTTGAAAAGAATGCATCCTAGAAAATATTTACACTTTACGTTTCTCTTGTAAATCATGTGGCATCTACTGATAGGATGTATAGTATATGGTAGTGTAGACATCGTAGCAAAGCTCAGGAATATCATGTGGGCCGAGAGACCTGAAGGGGTGTTGACCATGGATAAATATACTGTTTTGCCTGCAGACTCACAACACAGAATTATTTCGTGAAAAAAAATCCACAGGTATAAAACTGCACTAATATACTTCCATTTTGAGAATTTTCGGCACTTGTTATGAGTTGTGGAAGCCAGGAATTGAAGGTGACCCCTGTTGCAAAGTTTGCAACAGGGGTCACATGATAGTATTGCTGTGGGAGTTCAGCCGTGTTTTCTTTAGTACGAAGCCGACTCGGGGCTGAATCAGCCGAGATCTTCTTGCGTTTTTTTGGTCGCACGCTCTTGGGGCGCATCAAGACCCAAGAACGAAGCGAGTCGCGGCTACCATCTGCCAGACGGACCCAGAGGCGCTCTTTTCATTCCGATTGCTGTGGACCTGTTGCTTTGGGGCTAGGACCGATTTCGGATGATCGATCATCGTTGCTAATCGGTTTCGAATGTCCAAGGTTCGCTTCGTGGCTTAATCAATCTTCTTGCGCGCTGCGCGCTGAGCGCTGCTACTACACACGAGCTTCACTCTCAGGCTATCGGTTCTTGGGTCTGGCCCTTTATTGTTCGTTCCCGCGGCGTCGTCAATGGCACAGAAACAGCAAAGGAGTAAATCACGGTTGTCCGCTCGTACTTTGAAATCCATTCAGGTTGAGATGACGTACGAGATTTTACAACTCGCTTACTCTGATTCCACGGTATCGTGGACAATCGTCAATTCCTGCTTCGGAACCGGCCTGAATCTGTTGTAATCCAGCCATCAGATTAGACGCGCGTAGATCCGTTTCGGAGCCTTACGACATGCTGTTCTCCCCTTTCTAATCGCAACTATGCGCGAAGGGTCGAGGTTGCGGTTCGGTATATAAACCCCCGCCTGGCGGCCATATCGATACCAGACACCTCACAGCCCAACACATTCGAACCTCAATGACTACCGTAAGCGGTCTCCCACGCGGACACATTGTCGCTGTAGCCCTCCCGTTCTGGGGTATGTTTCCTCATTCTTGTTCTCGTCTTCGGCGATATTAGACTAAGACGACGAGACCTTTCTTGATACAGGGCACTCAAAGCCTTTGTGTGCCCTGCTCGCGAAAATCGTGCGCCTCCGTCGCGTCTGCGCGACATTGTTTACGGCTGTTCCCTACCTTGACAAAGTCACTAGCGAGGTCGCGAGGCAATTCTTGCCAGAAGGAGAGGAGGCGTTGAGGTCGCTAATCAGGTACGCAATTAACCTACATAAAGGTCAGGGCCACGGAATACTGTTGATTGACCCAAGCTCAAACCGTAAGGGTTGTCGCCCTGCCCACGTCTCCCCAAATACATGACTTGGACCTCTTCAAAATGTCGTTCTTCGAAGGGTACAAGACTCTTTATGCCGGCAAGCCGATTGCGGCCGAACCGGATAGCGAACGTATGTACGAGGCTATAGAGCCACCGCAGCTCGTCGTGGTCGACGTGAGATTAACATTTTTGATATTCCAAGCCACTGGATCAACGCTTATCCACTCTACTGCAGTTCTTCATGTACGAGACCATCGCGAGGATACGTTCAGTGAGCGGGACGTCTGTCCCAATTTACGCTTGGCAGTCTGGTGCAGTATCAGGAGTGATCTTTCTCTTTGGTCCCGAACGTTACGGCGGTAACGGAGATATGGCAGCGAAAATCGAGGCTATTACTGCTGAGGATGAGGAGACGCGCAGAATCGAATCGGAAAAGGTTTGGCTATTCCTTCTCCTTCCGTTTACGAATGATGCTCATTCATATGTTTGCTGGCCCTGCCAGATTTTGCGCAGGATTAAGAACGAAGTCATCGAACTTCCCGGGATACCACCGATGTATGACTATGAGTTCTCTCCGCAAGCCGTATGTCCATACTTTTTCCCTCTAAGGAATTTGGAACTATTCATTGACTCGGTAATATACACGGATAGCTGGCGCTTCCCGTAGATGTAGCTGCATTTTCCCAATACGCGCACAGGTAAGTGTGTTCAGCGTTCCCTCCCAATATACATGGTGTCCGACGGTACGTGTCCTTCTGGCACTACATAGGATGTTCTCCGAGAGTGATGGCGTCATCAACTCGAGCAACCGAGCCTATGAGGGCGGTGCATTCGATGTATGGCAAGAATGGTATGAATCGCGTCCAGTCGTAGCTGTCGGACCGTTGTCTCCTCCAGCAGATACAACGTCTCTCGAAAGGGAGAAGTCCCAGTCCCCGGTTGCGGCTGAGGTGAACGAGTTCTTGAACAAGGCTCTAGAAAAGTTCGGGAAACACTCGGTTGTTTATGTGAGTACTGACCGCACCCTGAAACAGTGTAAAGGAATGTTGAATGAACCATTTCATTCTACTCGAACAGATATCATTCGGTAGTGTCTGGTGGTCCAGTGAGCCGGAAAAAATATGGGCGATCCTTGATGTCCTCATAGAACAACAAATTCCATTCGTAAGCCCTTTCCTGAGTCCAAGTGTTATTTATCGTCTGAAGACCGCGTGATCTGTAGCTCTTTAGCCATGCGTCTCCTTTCGCTGTCGTTACGGAAGAGATCAAAGAAAAAGTGAAAGCCTCAGGATTGGGCTTCATGTCGGCCTGGCTCCCACAGCAAATAATTCTTCACCACGATGTACGTCGCGTTCATTTCCCTTTCCTCCAAGGAAAGCCGACTAACCTTACCTTACCTTCACAGGCTTGTGGGTGGTTCATGACACACTGCGGTCACAACTCTGTCATGGAGTCTCTGACAGAGGGTATACCCCTGTGCGTCCCAAGTTATTATTTCACGTCTGCAGCCATTTGGCTGACAGGCGCCATCCTTGATTTTACCTAGGATCTGCTGGCCATTCGATGCCGACCAGCCTATCAACGCAGCGAATATATCCGTGACGCACAACGCGGGGTGCGAGCTACTAGAGGTGCGCACCGGACACGGACTGCGACCGATGCACCGCCTCGGAGGGCGTGCGCCCGAGGGCACGGTCGATGCCGTGCGTCGCGAGGCCGTCGAGGTGTTCACGAAGATGCGTGGAGAAGACGGCCGTGTGAAGCGCGCGAACGCGCAGAAGCTCGGGAAGGTGTTCGCACAGTACTGGGAGGAAGGAGGCGATGGATGGGTCGAGTTGCGGAAGGTTGTTGATGTGCTGCTTTGAAGCATCGTTCTTCCGCTCCTCCCGTAGTACGTTCTAGAGGCTGGGGATAAATTGGGAACTGGGGATAGATTCTGGATCGGCCGATGCGGTTAGGATGAGGGCCTTTTGTATTTTAAACGGATAAGTGATGTAAGCAGTTAATGCAGTTCCATTTTTTTATTCATTCCTGCGCGCATTTCGTCAGTGTGAAACTTTAGACAAGTATATTCGAGCGGTGGGCGTGTGCCACGAAATTCGAAGGAGTGCGTGAGAGCAAGAGTTGTTCGTTCGTACGAGACCAGCTAAGCACTTACTTTAGTTTCCCCGGTACATTTTATTTTTTGTCAGCATATTCCCGATACCTTTAGGTAGAGGGTTAGGTAGGTCAATAATTCAAGTCCATGATATGAAAAACTCGATCCAAGAACTTAAAAGGTATCGGGCCCTGCCAGCGCAGCTGGCCCTATCATTATTGAAAATTCACGCCAGTCTTGATCAGCTTATCTTCGTTTTGGAGGAACTGTAAGATAAGATGAATTTATTATGTTTGCGGAGAAAGTAGTACCCCCATTCGTATGACGTCGATGCGGTATGTCCGAAGAATTCCGAAAAGAAAATGGATCTTAAAATAGCGACACCACAAGTTCCGTGACTTTTGATTAAATTGATCCGAGGGCTGATTCACGTTTATCATTGTTAGTAACGTGTGTGTAAGCAGTTGACAAAATATTAACGTCAGAAAAATTGTAGCAGACCTTTCGAGTGCGAGGAAGTTGGACAATATTTTTTGTAGTCTAGGCTTACTTCCTGTAAGTTTTCAGGATTATAACGATAAGGGGGCTTGCTACCCTTTTGGTTCGGGTAGATGGATTCCATGCTGACTCAATCAGCCGTAAGGAATGTATCATTAATGGCACGGCAAGAAAAAGGCACGCTATCGTCCACGCTGACTCGATCAGCCGTAAGGAATGATCCCGCGAATCAGGTAAACGCTTCCATGGCCGTATGGCCCGTATCACTAATTGCACAGCAAGAAAACGGCACGCTATCGTTATACTGGCCAATAAGCGTCGGCTCCGCCCTGACTATGGCACGGAATTGGAGCCTTTTTGTCTTCACTGAATATCCGCGAGGCCCGACCGAAGCATTAGTCGGACGCTTTCATGTTCTTCGCACCTGCAGCCTGCAAGACGCACATGGATGGCGGCAGAGGGTTTGTCTGCCATGCCTGACGGGACTATTGAGCAACGGATGTTCGTGCGAAGTGGTAAGACGCTTCGGCTGATTAAAGAGCGACTTCCGGTTCCCAGGAGTCTCAGAGAGACCGGTTCGGCTGGCCGGCACGGCGTGCTCGGCATTGTCGGCATCAGCGGAAGAAAATAGAATTACCAGATATAGGGATTGCATTACGGACCGAAAGTGAGATTTTGTAATGGACGAGTTGTAAGCAAGCCGTCCCCCCTTGCTGATAATCGTCATAACCGTCGGCTTCACTTCCCGTCCACTATTTAAGCCCTCGGTTGGAGCCAATGCCATACGCTCTCTCGATAACCTCCGCCCCCTGCGAGCGATGTCCAATACTCACGGAAAAGCAGAGACATCCATGGCCACCGCAGAGTCTCTTGCAGGAGGTGACTCGGTTCTCCGGGCGCCGCCCGTAGACCTTCCCCTGCGCGACAAGCAGAGCGAGGATGAGGAAAGGAAGCAAAAGGCTGACAACGCCCCGGATGGCGAGGCCGTGTCACGCAGGAACTCGAATGATACGTCCGTGACGCCCCATGACCGCGATGCGGACACGAATCCCAAGGCGCTTGAATCGGGCTTTGGCGGAGGTGGGGATGCGGAGAAAGGTGGGCCTATTGTCGTTGACTGGGAAGGACCGGATGACCCGGAGAATCCACGAAAGTGAGTTACCGACTCGAGGCCGTTTATCTTTCATACGCGTTAGAAAATGTGGTACTAAGTCCCCGCGTTTTATCGCAGTTGGACTTACAAACGAAGATGGACTATCACCTTGATCGTGTCCGCTTTCACTTTTATTTCACCGGTATCTTCTTCCATGGTCGCTCCTGCAACAGATCAAATAGCGAGGGAGTTTGGCATAACGAGTACTGTGATTATTGCGATGGCGACTTCTGTGTTCGTTCTGGGATATGGTACGTCAACAGTTTTACCAGACCACGGCGGGAGATTGGGATTGACCTTAGAACTCTAGCGTTTGGTCCTTTATTCCTTGGACCCCTTTCCGAGGTATATGGTCGATCACGCGTCTTGCAGCTTGCGAATTGTTGGTACCTGGGTACGAGCCAATTTATATACCGGTTTCCGACTTAGTCTCACTGCATCCCTTTATTCTTAGTCTGGAACCTCGCCTGTGGAGGTGCGCAGACGACCGGTGAGCTGATCGCCTTTCGTTTTCTTTCGGGACTCGGTGGGAGCGCTCCCCTTGCTGTGAGTAATTGTCTTCAAAAATCTATTTTCAGCCGGCAGGCATGCTAAATTCACTCTTGACCATACGCATAGGTCGGTGGTGCCGTACTTGGTGACTGTTGGCGCCCGGAGGAGCGTGGGCAGGCAATTGCCCTCTACTCGCTCGCACCTTTACTTGGACCAGTCATTGGACCAGTCTGTGGCGCGTGGATCGCGGAAAAGTCGACATGGCGCTGGGTGGTACGTTTTATTTTTGGTTGAGCTCAGCCGCCGAGGGAGATGCTTATGCACAAAATTTCTGATGTAATAGTTTTGGTCAACTTCAATTGCGGATGGCTGCGTCCAGGTCCTTGGACTGTTCTTCCTGACGGAAAGTGAGTGCAATTCGAATTGTCTTGACACAGATTTTTCTTTCTGATCCCGTTCCGTTGCAAAGCGTTCGCCCCACTTCTGCTTGAGCGAAAGGCGCGGAAAATAAGGAAGGAGCTTGGATTATTGAAGACGGATACCAGCCGAGTGTCCACAGCTTTCCAGAAGTCGGACGCTGGGTATGCCACTTGTCCTTATTTCGCTTGCTTATCCGTCTGATTTTGTTATTTGTATAGCTGGAAACACATTATGGCTAAGGCAATTGTGCGTCCCTTCGCGCTTTTCGCGAAGGAGCCGATTATCCAATTGCTTGGAGTGTACATGGCATTTATGTAAGTGTTCTACTCCTAACGACCTGCCAGTGTATCGTACGACCATAGTTTTGTTTTCCATTTCAGATACGGTCTAGTCTACCTCATCCTCACGACAATTCCGGGTATCTTCCAAGGCAACTACGGAGAGTCCGTCGGCATCTCTGGACTTAACTATCTTGCACTCGGTATCGGGCTTACGGGCATAAGTCAAATTAACGCTCGTCTTCTCGATCCCATTTATCGTTACCTTAAAGAGAAAAACGGTGGGGCGGGAAGGCCAGAATATCGGTTACGTGAGTTTTAGATCTTTCCCACTTCCCTTGTCTCGGTCTAGTCTCTGACGAGTTCGTTCAGCTCCGATGGTTCCCGGAACAATTTTTCTTCCAATAGGTCTTCTAATTTACGGCTGGAGCGCACAAAACCGTGTATTCTGGCTTGTGCCCGATATTGGCATCGCATTCATCGGCGCAGGCATGGTGCTCAACTTCCAGTCGATCCAGACATACGTTA
This sequence comes from Coniferiporia sulphurascens, assembly GCA_002794785.1. Classification (NCBI taxonomy): domain Eukaryota; kingdom Fungi; phylum Basidiomycota; class Agaricomycetes; order Hymenochaetales; family Hymenochaetaceae; genus Coniferiporia; species Coniferiporia sulphurascens. Next base: position 626,181 of record NBBA01000020.1, on the reverse strand, counting down.
TCGATGCGTTCACATTGCACGCCGCCTCTGCACTTGCTGCAGTCTCCTGCTTACGCTCCCTCGCTGGCTTCGGTTTCCCGCTTTTCGCGCCTGCGATGTATAATGCGTTAGGATATGGTAAAGGCGACACTATCCTCGCCGCGTTTGCTATTGTCATCGGATGTCCTGCGTACGTAATGCACAGTATCTCCGAAAATTGCGCGTATGTTCTGACATTTACTTCCAGACCGTGGGTTTTATGGCGCTATGGGGAGCGTATACGTGCTAAGAGCAAGTACGCTGCGAACCCGTAAAATTCTTACTTTATTTTTCCTTACTCTTTCTTCTTTTCCATCTCGCACGCCTCGTTGCTCATTGCCACTGGCACGATTCTATGATTTTTATATCATATGACTGTTTTTCTATACCTTCATTTCCGCTCCTACGTCACACGCCGCTATTCACACGCCTACTTTCCGACCCCCGACTGCCTTGCGCCACACATACGATACGATACGAACGAGCCCATCTGACCAAGGAAAAAAATAGCAGCAGCGTCTCCCCATCTTCCTCATAGATTTCTGGATCTTTTGCCCCTTTTCTATCTCTTACTTGCTTGGATTGAGTCAGACGACCAGGAGAGGGATGAACTCCTCTTTACACACGTACTTAAAATCGTGTCGGTGTAGCTTTAGCTTTAGTTAATAATATTGGGAATGTGTAACGAACGGGACAAGGGATCAGCGAAGGAAAATAACCCAGACTGAACAGCGTGGTCACCGACTATTAAGTGAGGCTTAAAATCTGGTTCTTGGCATAGTGCAGCAGGTGGGTGAGCTGACCCTTATAAGTTATAAGTATTCTTTAACTACTGTATATACCGCTTCGTAGTAATTTGATATACAGTAAGCTGCTCCAGGTCTGCGAAACCCGTTTTCAGTAGACACTGGGGTCTGGCTCTGACCAATATGAAGGTGCTACGCAGCTTAGGGTGATATCTCGGCATCGTGCTCCAGAAATTAGTTTTTTTAAACTGGGGACTGAATATTATTGTGTCTGATAAATAATGATAGGGCCAGCTGCGCTGGCAGAGCCCGATACCTTTCTTAGATGGACGTAACGGTGACTTTTTAAATCCATATCTATCTGTGGGTGTAATTGTACATTCAAACGTGAATTTATATATTTTTCGTAGCATTTTCCCTTGCTGTATGAAAGATGTGGCTAGAAGGTTTTGGGAATTCTGGATGACACTCGCAAAATGGAGACCTTCGTCGACAATCTCTGCGACGAGTATATTGTGATATTGTGGGCGTAAATCACCACGGAGAGTCTAGATCGCCAAAGAAGAATAGCCGCACCTTTTCCACCGATAGTGCGGTATCTACGACATTGAACATCACAAGGTCAAGGTTGCCGGCAGTTGTCAAGTACAAGTTCACCACTAGTATAGTGTGCAGATCACAAAGTATGAAATTTCGTAAAAAATGCGGTACTGTGTAAGGCAGCCACAGCCAAGTCTAAACAAAAGTATGGAAATGGAGTACAGAGTAACAATTTCCAGCAAAAAAAACCCGAATATTTGCGAAAGCAGACAGCTTAGAGATGGAGTAGCACCAGAAATGAAGGGAGAATTGATGTAATCAATATCGCGCAAATGGCCCGAAGAACCCGCTCGGCACAACAAGCCGAAGAAGAAATGTAATTCAAAGAGGGTTGAACACGTAAAACAAATGACAGCTACTTACCTAAAGGGGCGAAAAATAAACTGCCGCGGCTCGGCAATACAGAAAAGGCAATACCGCGGGCCCCTACAATCGCGTTCAGATCTTGAATTATTGACCTAGCTAACCCTCTACCTAAAGGTATCGGGAATGACCTTGATTGTACAGGTAGATATAATTAGTTACGCCGCACCCATAAATAGAAAGTGTTTCCCATCATCCAAAATATGATTGTAAATTTATTTGACAAGCTTATATGCTGCAAAGTACATAAAGTCCATAGACTTAGTATAGGAAACATTGGCACTTTTTAATTGTAGAATAGTTGATGCGAATCGCCTTCCATTGGGGTAACTGATTATATCCACCTGTAGTAGGCTGAAATAAAAAAAGGCTGAGTAATCACGCCCGCACAAGTTCGGGGATTGCCGATGCCATGACAAGCTTGCAAGTGACGATAAACTAGCCCCTCTCAATTGCAGGTTATCGTAGGATTGTAACTTTTGCTCGGCATCATATGTAATCACAGGGTCCTTCTATATTAGTCTTTGCAATCCCAATAAGAATTGAGACGCCGATTGCAGCTGCGATTTGTGGCGTTTTTGCATTTGTCCGGCAAGCTGATGCAAGATTGTGTAAGCACATCCACAATAAGGAATTTTTGCCACATCTGCCAGTAAACAAGTCCACTGCTCAAAACAAAACACCTCCTAAATGCAACCATCTGCCAATAAAAAAATTATAGAGCTTGATCAAGCTCATACTAACAGTACCCTGCAGACACCAAACATCTTCCCCAAACCGTTTCCGAGGTATTTGCTTCATTTTTAGACTACACACATATATCTTCCAACTGGCCCAAATAAGAGCGCGTTGATCTATTTGTAAGCCTTTAATAAGGAAAGTAAGGATCTACGTAAAATGACACGTAAAACATTTTACAAATCTGTCCATAAAAGGACGAGAAGTTGTAACTCCGACGTTAAAAATTCGGTACAACTGCTCTTGAGCACTTGTAGCGGATTGTAGGTTTCTTCGCCCAAAAAGGAAACCGCCAAACCCCTGGATCAGATCATCCTTCCCGATATCAAACCAACACAATGGTACGTCCACCTGCCGAACAAAAAATCGTAGGATAACGTGCAATTGAGAAGGGCTACTGTTACTTGCGCAGTGCAGTTACGCTAGCTAGTACAAGGACGACGTATCTAGATAAATCGATTACGAAGTCACATTTGATAACGGAACTTGGGGTGCAAATATCCCAGCTGCTCAATTTCAGCTTCGCTTTTACCATACAAACGATAATCACGATCCCCGCGCTCACGCTTTGCGTTCTCCCAGCGTATGTAAAGGGCGCCAATGACTATGAGCACACAAGCGAAGGCCCCTGCAGCAAGGTTGAGCGAGGTTCCATGGCGGTAGTTTGGTGCGTCTGCCGGGAGGTAAGTCCACACGCTGGTAAATAAAGTTAATTGAAACGTTTCAGGTTTCAGATTGCAATAGCTGTGCTCATGCTTACGAGATGACGGCACCCAGAGATCCAATACTGGGGATAATTGCTGTAACAACTGCACGTACAGTGTCTGGTGCAGCGTTATCTGTTCCCCAGGCAAGCAACAGTGGAGCGCCCGGAGATCCACCGCCTACTGCTAAGAAGCACGCGGCATACCTTGCCAAACAAGCACACATCATAAGTACAGACACGTTCATATAATCCGATATTTCAGGTGAAGCTTAACTAACCGTGCGTGCGGGTTGTCTGTCGCAACAAAAATAGCATACCCGATGGTCTGGAGGACGCAAGTGACCGCGATGGGTGCTGCCCGGTGCCTTGACCTTAAACTAACGTAGGATAAAATCAAAGCCAAGACGGATCCAGTAACGAAAGGCGGAACTGTCCGGAGTTGCGCCTCCACCGTCGCTGTAAAATGATCTGAGATTATATAGGTACATACGATAGAACGAGTTCCTCACTGAAATGACCGACTGCGCGAAGACTAATTAAATATTGTAGACAGGGAAGGCAATGTTGTTTGCACTACGCACATGTGGAGATAACCGTTGGCAGGAATATGCTCATTCCCTGGAAGGAAATATTGAGCAGTAGATAGCACAGTGAACAGATCCAGGTCTACGAAAGCGCTTCAGAAGTCCGAATTTTCTTTGTCAGATAATGGATATGATTTACGTTGAAGTTAAACGCTCTGCCGACCAGGGCCAGGGTGGTGCGTTCCTTACGGGCCCCTACCACAACTATTTGGTCAGCGGACATACGCGCAATGATGAGGGCACGCTCGGAGTCAGTGAACATGCGCGAGCTCTGCGGGTCTTCAGGGATAATGACGAAGCTAATGAGTCCTACTGCAGTGGTAATGATGCCTGAAATATATTAAACGATGGACGTTAAAGGAGGCTCGGCGACAGCTGAGTGAGAGCATGTCACTTAGACGCAGTGAAATGTACCTTCAACGAGGAATATTTTCCGCCAGGACGTGACGGAGCCAATATCATTAATAGAAAGAAGACCCGAAGCCAGAAGACCGCCAACTGTGCAGTGGCAGAAGTTATGTCCCAAGAAGGATCGGGTAAGAGCGGCCGTTTGACTCACAAGCGCCCGAAAGGGTCGGTGCCAGACCGAAAAATATACCTATTCGTAGGATAAGCTCACTACGCCTGTAATACTGATTTTGGCAAGAGTCAATACAAAACGGAAGATGTTGTCCTTAGATCAAATCACATACCCTGGAAAGTATATACACCAAGCCGCTCTACGAAGAGCACATCATTAGGAAAAGGACAATTTGGATCTCGTTAAGACGGAAAGTAAGGTATGAGTAAAACAAAACACACCAACAATCCACTCTCTGTGAGCCCAAGGAAAACGCGCGTAATAATAAGTCCATTATAATCCTTGATAAATGCTGTTCCGATCGTTGTGGCGCCGAAAGTGGTCACCATAAGCGCAAGCCACGATGACCCAAGGTATTTCAGCGCGAGATTTGAGGGGATCTCAGCTATTATGTACTAGGATTTTCGCAACGTATCAATATATGCGCAATCAAAAAAAATGGAAGTGACAAACTATGACATAAAATATGGTGAGCGCGATATTGTAATCGAAGCCGGACATGCCAAGGTCTTTCTCGAGGCCTTGAGGAGTAATCAGGACCACAGAGTACCATCAAGTAACTTTAGGTAAGACAACCGCACCAGCGATTTTTGCATTGCCTTCATTAAAGTAAGTCTCGTCTCAAGGGAAGTCTTCGACTGAACTTACCTATTGCCGTCCTACGAGTAATCGTCATCGTCAAAAGGGTCTCTTAGTGGTGAAAAGGTGTGGACACACCTATCGACAAAATTTGTTATATCTGTGACATACGGGTTAAACGTATTGACATGTCATGAAAGAACATAGGTATAGTGCTTACAGATGATAGTGAACATTGGCAGGAGCAACCAATCGAGTTTCCGCAGCAGCATGCGCTCTGCGTCTCGGTTTATGTAAGTTGGAGACGGACCATCGCTTATCGAGGATTCAAGTTTGGTGACCCCGCTTTCCTCGCTTTCCGCATCCCGAGGTCTGTCTGCCTGTGTATCGTTTTCCGGAACAGCTTGAAGTATGTCGCTTTCATACTTGGACCCTGTCATTGATTCACAGGCGTGCTTTGGAATAACAGGGCGTTCGGTAGGTGCGGGACTTGAGAGAGGGAAGTGAAACGGGGATTGGTATGTCAAATCCGAGTTTTTGTAGGCTTCAAGCTCTGGATTTTAAGGATTGTCATGGCCGGTCGAGGAAGGGGCGTGCTCGGCAAGTACCCACTGACAGCTTCCCAGCAACCCGAGGGTCGGAAGGCCCAAAAGAACTTCTTAAGCCCGCTAATTAACCACCTTGGGTTCATTTACGAGGAGCCTGAGAGTCAGGTCGTGATGGAAAGACATTGGCGCCCCGTGTATATAGAATAATTGGCAGGGAAGCTCGAGGAACGGAGTCGGATAGATGCTAAAGTCAATCAGCTGGCGAAGAACTTGGCGCCGGGACGCGTAGTATAGCGAGAGAAGCGCTCATCCACAAGAGGAAATTCATGAATTGCTTACCCTTTTCTCGTGACCGTATCACGCTGGTACAAAGAAAAGCTTATTCGGGACTGCATTACACCCTTTTTTTGTTTCTGCAACTTTAAATCACTGCTAATTCTGAATCTAATGTAAGTTCCAGGAATGGCAGCAAGAACAATCGATCGGTTGAAGGTTCTCGTCAGACAGTCGATCAAAGGACGGACCGATCATCCTTGTCGGACCGCGATCCGTCCTCATTGCGGTACGGTGCTAAGTAATTAATCACTGTCCTCGCACACAATGGGAATGCATAGATACTATGCGTCAATAGCTTTATTTTTAAGGCTGTCCAGGTCTAAAGGTAATAATAAATACATTGAAGTTTTATAGTCATCATTCCCTAATTAGGTAAGTAATACTTATTGCCACATCCGAAAAACGAATACCATGGGAATCTTTTCTTATATAATTACACCCCATTTAGCCAAACCCACCAAGTACAAATCGACGATTATTGCCATAATAGTCACCGCGTCATGCCCTTTGCTATACTTGTCATGTAGGAATCACAAACTTGTGTTATCCACACATGAATAATATCTCTTAATGCATAGAAAACACCGAGGACGGTCCGTATGCATTATGAGATGCTGCACGCATAAGCGCCGCTGATCTGGCCACATCAAAGAAGGCATCCAATTCTACCAGGCGCGTCCTTCTCTGCATTTACATGTACTGTATCATTGCGTCTAACTATTCACATCACAGGGGAGCTCTGAAATTGTCGTTTGTAATCCTTCCCTCTCAAAAATTAGAGTGCACGACTGATGAATGAGTAGGAAATATTGTGGCGTGTCGTTACAGCACGGGTCGATCGATCAGGATTTTTGTCGTGGTCGATCTCGACCAAGAACACACATGCAGGTAAGTAGCATCGACCAAAATTTCACAGGCGTGTGACCTAAAGACCAAATGTAGTCGCGTATATAGTCGAGATTACCAAATCCATAATTCCAGGGGCCAACAGTGCCCAGCACACGCCGAGATGACGATACCGACTACGGGCTGGTTCCAACGTCGGCGACAGACGACAACGTTAGTCGACAACTGCGCCGAAGTGCTTGGGGAGGAGCAGTGGCTTGTATGACGCACTAGAGTCTGAATATTGCTCGCTTAATGCGACCGCGGTCGTACCATGGTAAGAGAACTGGGTGTGTATGATGGCAACTTGAAGGACTGGTGAGCTGGATGCATATTTGGAACAAGACGATACTGGAGATACTGAATCGTGCAGGGAATTGGACGAAGGGACGTGCATCCGGGTGGACGAGAGGTATACCTCCACTCGACAACACACCTTTTTAAGCGCTCGCATCTTCCCAACATTAACGCTCACACCCATACACGCACGCATCGCCCGTATGTTCTTACTCTTTCTCTACTGTGCTCGATGGCTAGGTGTCGTCACGGCGGCAATGTACGATTCAGAGGGAAGCGTTGGCGAAATACGATCGGAGCCCCAAGAAAGACACGGTCTTGGACGCGTTCTGTTGGTGTCCAGAAGTGCTCCCAATCGCGATAAACAGGTAAAGCCTACCACGATTGATACATACCAGCTGACTCCTACTTTTCGCATTGCAGATGGTGGGTATTTCAGTGGAAACTAAAAAGAACTCTACACGATGGAAGAAATTGACACGGCAGGCCAACTGCGAACCGAGCACCCCTTTTGGAGCACTGGCTCAGCCCGCTGCCCATCACCCGGTTGCAGATTAGGGAGACATGACTGAGCAGTGGAGGTGACTGCAAGTCACAGGCTGCAAATTTGGCAGAGATGACCGAGCAACCACCAGATTGAAGGGGACCACCCCAGTCACCGCTTGCTTAATTTGGCAGGAGATGACTGAGCGACCACTAGATCCGGCGTCTTTCATTCTACACGTGGACGGTGGCGGACTCGCGAAAATCCAAAATCGTGCCTTACGTAGTACGAAGACGAGTTGCATACAAGGTCGTTCTCCATTGCTGATACTCGTTGGCTTCACTTTCCGTACACTATTTAAACCCTTGGTTGGAGCCAATGTCACACATACACTTGACAACCTCCCCCCCCAGCAAGCGATGTCCAACACCGACAGGAGAGCACACACGGCCACGGCCACGGTAGAGCGTCTTGCCGGGGACAATTCGGTTCTCCAGGTGCCGCCGCCCATCGACCTCCCCCTATGCAACAAGCAGAGTTATAGCAACCCTGCGACACTCGGAAACGCAAACGATAAGTCCGTGGCGCCTCATGACCGCGATGGGGACGCGAATCCCAAGGCGCTCGAGTCTGGCTTAAGCGGCGGTGGGGATACAGAGAAGGGCGAGCCTATTATCGTTGACTGGGACGGACCAGATGACCCAGAAAATCCACGAAAGTGAGTTTCCGACCCAAGACCACCTTCTTTAAACCATGCACGACGTGGCTTGGTTCCTCGTTATTTTGTTAGAAAATGCAGTACTAATTCCCCATGTCCCATCGCAGTTGGGCATACAAACGAAAATGGATTATTACCCTTGTTGTATCCGGCTTCACTTTTATCTCGCCAGTGTCCTCTTCTATGGTTGCTCCTGCCACAGGCCAAATAGCAAGGGAGTTCGGCATAACGAACACTGTGGTTATTGCGATGGTGACCTCTATCTTCATTCTGGGATATGGTGTGTCAACTGTTTGCTGGGTCACAGCAAGGAGTCGTGTTGACCCCAAACTAATAGGATTTGGTCCTTTAATCCTTGGACCCCTTTCCGAGGTATATGGTCGATCACGCGTTATACAAATTGCGAATGTCTGGTACCTAGGTACGAGTTAATTTATACGTTATGTTTCGGTTCATCCTCATTGTATCCCTCTATTTCTAGTCTGGAATCTCGCCTGCGGAGGTGCACGGACGACGGGTGAGATAATCGCTTTCCGTTTTCTTGCGGGACTTGGTGGGAGCGCTCCCCTTGCTGTGAGTATTTGTTCACCGATTTTTAGTTTCCGCCAGTAAGGGAACTTAATTCTTTTTTTTGCATATGTGCGTAGGTCGGTGGAGCCGTTCTTGGAGACTGTTGGAGCCCGGAGGAACGTGGGAAGGCAATGGCTCTCTACACACTGGTGCCTCTTCTCGGACCGGTCATTGGCCCGCTGTGCAGTGCATGGATCGCAGAGAGGTCGACATGGCGCTGGGTGGTACGCTTTTTTTGGTCTAAGCATATATACCGAGATAGGCGCTTATTGCCTCATTTTTGGTGCAATAGTTTTGGTCCACTTCGATCGTGGATGGATTTGTACAATTCCTTGGGCTGCTCTTCTTGTCAGAGAGTAGGTGCAATTCGCTTTATCTTTTCGCGGATTGTTTTCTGATATTATTCCGTTGAATAGCTTTCGCTCCGCTTTTACTCGAGCGCAAGGCGCAGAAAATAAGGAAGGGGCTTGGACTATCAAAAAAGGACAACAGCCGCGTCTCCACCGTTTTCCAGAAAACGAATGTCGGGTATGTCACTCGTCCTTATTTTGCTTGCTTATCCGTCTGACTATGTGTATTTGTATAGCTGGAAACAAATCATGACCAAGGCGATAGTACGTCCCCTCGTGCTTTTCGTGAAAGAGCCGATTATCCAACTGCTTGGCATATATATGGCTTTTGTGTAGGCATTTACCCTTGTTGTGTTTTGCGTCGCATGCCTAAGATCCTGATTAATCTATTTCAGATACGGTCTAATCTATCTCGTCCTCACGACAATTCCGGGTATCTTCCAAGGCAAATATGGAGAGTCCGTCGGCATCTCTGGACTCAACTATCTTACACTTGGTATCGGGCTTACGACCATTAGCCAAATTAACGCGCGTCTGCTCGACCCTATTTACCGCTACCTCAAAAAGAAGAACGGTGGAGTGGGGAAGCCAGAGTTTCGGCTACGTGAGTTCTCGAACCACGCTTCCCTCTGGTCCCTTAATATGGCCGCTGACACGTTCTGTTAGCTACAATGGTTCCCGGGACAATATTCCTTCCAATAGGTCTTTTGCTCTGCGGCTGGAGCGCACAGAACCGCGTATTCTGGCTTGTGCCCGATATCGGCATCGCGTTTATAGGCGGGGGCATGGTACTTAACTTCCAGTCGATCCAGACATACGTTATTGACGCGTTCACGCTGCATGCCGCGTCTGCGCTCGCTGCGGTCTCTTTCCTGCGCTCACTCTCTGGCTTTGGCTTCCCGCTTTTCGCACCGGTGATGTATAACGCGCTAGGGTATGGGAAAGGGAACACCATCCTTGCCGCATTTGCTATCGCCTTCGGGTGCCCTGCGTAAGTCTTACACGGAAATATTGAAAGCTGCATGTGTGTTCTAACACTTGAGTGTGATGCTTTCAGGCCGTGGCTTTTATGGAACTACGGGGAGCGTATCCGCGCTAGGAGCAAGTACGCCGCGAACCCATAAAAATCTTACCTTTCTTTTTTTCTTTCCCTCCTCCTCTCCCGCATGTCTCGTTATCACGATGCTGTGGTTTTGATTTCATGTGACTTTCTATACCTACATTTTTGCATCTACGCTACACGCTTTTTTTAGCACGCCTACGTCCACTTTACAATCCCGACTTTCCTGTGTCACAAATACGAGCCTATCTAACCAAGTAAAAAAAGACGTAGCGGTCCCCTCTACCTTTCTCGTAGATACCTATCTCTTTTTCCCTCTTCCCACACTTGCTTGCTTGGTTTGAGACAGACAAGCAAGCGAAGGACGAACCTTTCTTTACATACAAGTTTTTAATCGTGTCGATCTAGCTTTATCTAAACTATGTTAATATATGTGGGGAGCCCACATAGAGTGGAGAGGCGAAGCTATTTACACACGGCTTAATCCTAAGGTAGGGGAAGTATATACTCAACAAGCTAATGTAACGTCACGGTAACGGACCCTTAACCCTAAATTACCATATTTGGGCGGCAAAAATCGTACTTTGGACAATAAAATAAAATAAAAGTGTTCTACTGCAGGCCCTGGGCATCCAGCTCATCCAAGATTCTGTCAGGAAGGGTCCTGTGGCCATGGTATCTCCTATTTGCCCATTGTGCCTGACTTCCAGTCAGTCCCTTTCAATACACATCCATAAAGCGAGCCGACCAGTCTGCAAATCTACAGTGGCTTTAATTAGTTCGTAGTAATCAGAATTGGCCACCCCTTGACCTCTGACCACCATCATCTAACCTTAAGCACAGCCACTTTCGCCGCCCCTAAACTCCCTGGGTTAACTACCCACACCTTGTCCCCCTCACAGTAGACATTCGTCGAGCTGTTTTACTCTCAACTTTCACCACATCCACTTCCTCATCCTCCATTTCCCCTACCCCCTTTATTCTTCTCCCCCCCATGGCGAACTCTCCCAACCCATCTTTCAGCAATCAGGCCTTTGCCAACACCCCAGAAGAAATGCACTGCTATAATTCCCAATCACCAAACATACCAGCTTCACACTCACCACCTCGCCCTCTTCCGTCTCCACCAAAAGAAAACCCAGAAAATGACAAAAACATCGACATAACAGGATATCAGCAAATCGTATCGTCCTCTCAGACCCCCTCTGTTCTATCTATGCCAACCTCTCAAGACCCATCCTTCAATGCTCACTTTCAAGACTTCTCCTCTACTTATGCCAATTACTCCGATATTACTCTCGCAGCGCCAGTGACCACTCCTATGGACGTCGTTTTTCCCTTAGACTCTCAGTCTCTCATTCAAGCAGCCTCCCCCTCAAACACGCCTCTCACGGCAACAATACACGCACCGGCCCCAATTATGTCACATCAGTCTTCCATACAGTCACATCAATCTTCTTCGTCTTCCGACTCTCACACACACATACAACAACACCTTCGATTCACACCCACCCCAGACGAATCCAACTTGGAAGATCAAATCATCATTTCTGAATCTCACAATGCGCTCGAAAACATCCTGGCTCCAGACTCGTTTGAACAATGGACCCTTTCCATTGAACAAATATTGAACCTCATCGCTAAAACATGGCCTGCCAAATACAACCAACACCTCACGGATCATTCTATGAATTCTCTCACCAACGCAATTCAAGTGTTTCATCTTCACTTCGTCCCATCCAGCACCAAAATCACCGTTGTTCACCCAGCTAACCCTACGACCCCCATCACATACAACAAAGTCACCATTGATGACGCGGGCCAATTTGATTTCAAAGTTAAAAATCCAATTCTTTTTCCTGACTCCATTCATGACAACACGTATGACACCGACGACGACCATTTCCACTCAGACCATAATACAAATACTAACACTTCCACCATATCTACCATGATCACTAACCTTCAAAAGACGCTAGAGGAACAAGCAATAAAACACGCCCAGACTCTAGAATCCCGTATTCTTTCCCGAATGGTTCAACTGGAAGAAACAGTCGCCGCCCTCGATAAAACAAATCAACCGAACACTGACGACAGGCATGTGGCCTTTTCCGACAACACTCACGAACCGGACAATGTCAGCCATGGATTTATACAACCGGTCATTCCAACAGAAACTACCCCTCGTATCCGGCCGTCAGGCCCCAGACAACGAACGCCGTCTCCTGTTCTTATTCGTAATCCGATTGCAAATCAACCTATTAGTACACTAACGTACAGAGACCATTTGGGCCTTAATATGCCCAGCACACAACCGAAACTTCTACCGTCAGCTCCGGCTTCGATTTCCACGCTCACTCGTTACGTCGCTCGTTTCCAAGGACAGAATATTCCACTATCAATCCGACCTAATTCCAAAACTCTCATCGACCGCATTCAACTTAAACTGGATCGTATCCCCACGGCTCGACACATCCGCATAATCGGCGCAGACTGGAATATGTCTGGGAACTGCATTTTCTCTTTCCCGAGTAACATATCTATTAACTCTATTAACACAATCGTTCCCTTACTCAAGGAGGCTTTCGAATTACGACCTAACCACCCACTAACCATTACCCGTGACACCAAATGGTCTAAGGTCATCATCAGCAATATCATCACGTCCAACGGTCCCAATTTGCCAATATTCACGGAACTTGAAATTCTTCGCTCTCTATTACTTAACGACTTATTCCGTTTGCTCAAAATCACACAACCGCCTCGATGGGCACGCAACCCGGAATATATCACCAAACCTCGATCCTCTATATCGTTTGCTTTCGAAGACCCAAACGGGGAATTATTACGCAAAGTCACCTCATCGGTATTTTTCATCTTCGGTCAATCTACAGTTCCGGTCGAATGGAAATCAAAACCACGGTTCTCCCAATGCACCAAATGCTGGAAATTCGGACATTTAACCATTCAATGCAACCAACCGCTAGGCTGTCGATACTGCGCATCTAAACGCCATCTCACATCACAACATCGAGAAATGTGTTCGGGGTGCTCCAGCGCCCGCTATCAAGAAAATCAACCTTGCGACCATTTCTACTGCGTTAACTGCTCCGGCGCTCACCCAGCGGATTCCATCGACTGTCCTCAACGGGCCAAATATTTCAACCGCGTCCCAGCCCCAGTTAGAATGACAATGTCGTCTCCACCGTCACCTACCCCGTCTAACCCGAACCTTATTAACGTACACCCGTCTCGACGAAACCTATTCACCTACGCATCCTCTACACGCCCGTCATCTCCTTCCATGCACGTCGACCCGCACAACTCAGTCAACGACGATACCTTATGAATCATTCGGCCCTACGCATACTTCAGCTCAACGTAGCAAAAAGCGGCCCATGAACCACACGACTCCTTAACAACCCCAATTTACATATTTTAGTTCTTCAAGAACCGTGCATCATTTTCTCTGGCTCTAGTCGATCTGACACTAACCCTGAAGGAACGCCCATTTACTTGCCCATTAAACACCCGTCATGGGACTATTTCATTCCAACATATGACAATAATTCTTCTATTAAACCTCACGTGATCACTTACATTCGGAAATCTTTTCCACATTTATCAGCCATCTCGCGCCAAAATATCATCAACCATAAAGACTTTATGACTATCGACATCACCTACCTCAGCAAAACTTTTCGTATCATTAACTGTTACAACTACGGCTCTGGGATTTTGGGTCAAAACATCCGCCTTCTTACTGACATCGAACTCGAATACGACATTCCAACTTGCGTTATGGGCGACTTCAACCTTCACCACCCAGAATGGGAATTACCCAATAGACAATCAAGACGGACGACCGCCGAAGCCGAAACATTATTAACGTGGACTCAAGACCAATCTCTCTTCATTCTTAACGATACCGACTTCCCAACGCGCAAAGGACAACATCGACAATCCGACTCAATTATTGACCTAACTCTTCTTAATTTTACAGCAATCCTTTCTGACTTCTTCTACGACTGGACCTGCGTTGACATTGCAGCATATTCATCCGATCACATTCCCATCACCCTCGCCTACCTTCCAATTAATCATGATTTTCAACCAGAAGACGCGCCGATCACATATAAGTATGACCCAGAATGTAAAAAAGAATGGATTGAAAAATTTAGTTTTCATCTCGACGACCAACCTCTTCCTAACTTCTCAACTGACGAATCGGTTCATGAATACGCTAACAAACTCTCTGAAAAAATATTACTAACAACGTCCGAAATCATGCCAAAAACATCATCCTCGAACTTCTCATATTCTTATTGGTGGAACGACGAGTGCGCTCAAATCATGCACGCCTTCAGAGACTGTTCCGATAACTTCGAAAAAGACCACTTACACAAAGAAGCCCGATTAATATTCAAAAAAGCAAAACAATCATGGGCCACTTCAGTCCTTGAAGGCACGTCCTCTTACGACATATACCGATACGCAAAATGGTCTTCCGGTAAACGAAAAACACGAATGCCACCTATATCATTTCAAAACGAATTCGCCCATACGCCTGACAAACAAGCTAACGCCTTCCATCAATCCTTTTTCTCTGATATTCCTCAACCAGACGTCACTGAACTCCCTTACGACCCGCCAAAGAAACCCACGCGATCGTCACCACGTATTACTCAAAATGAAATTGACAATTGCCTCAACCTCACTCACAACAATTCGGCACCAGGCATATCCAACATCTCATACGTCTACATCAAATGGGTTAATTCGGCTCACCCAAACATTTTATTCGATTTATTTAACGAATGTTTTTCCCGACATATTCATCCGTGGAAAAATGCTAACATTGTCCTTATTCCAAAACCGAACAAAACTGACTCCAGTAACCCTTGTTCCTATCGACCTATAGCACTTCTCGAATGCATTGGTAAAATTCTGGAAAAAATCATCGCGAAACGAATTACCTGGGACGTGGGTCGATTTAACCTCGTTCCAACAACTCAATTCGGAGGCCGTTCCAATTCTTGCACCATCGACGCAGGGCTCTCCCTCGTACATGACATACAAACAGCCCACAAAAAGAAACTTTGTGTATCAGCCCTCGCCATCGACATCAAAGGATACTTCGATAACGTCAACCACTCCCGATTATTACATTCCCTTCATTTATTAGGATTTGACCAAAAAATCGTTTTATGGACTCAGGCATTTCTTTCTGATCGTCTTATATCTTTTAAAATTGACAATTTTACTTCTGAACAAAAACCCATTCATAACGTCGGCATCCCACAAGGATCGCCTATATCCCCCATTCTTTCAACAATCTACACAGGTTTCATCCTTAATTCGTTCAACTTATCCTCGGACACTTGTCTCAAAGCTTATGTCGATGACCAGCTTATCCTAGTTTATTCAAACTCTTACCAAGAAAACATTCGCCTCCTCACAAACGCATACCAAATTATTTCCAACAAACTTAACGATATCCAACTTTCTATTGACCATTTAAAATCTGACCTTATTCATTTTATTCGACGCGGTTTTTCTCCCCCTTCTTTCCCCTCTATCGTCCTTAGTAATCCCAATTCCCCTCCAGTTACTATCACGCCCTCCCCAGTTATACGTTGGCTGGGATTCTATCTCGACCAAAGACTCAATTTCAACGACCACGTTAACCGTATGTGCATGCGGGCACGCTCGACTACCATGGCTCTTCGTATACTCGGGAACACCATTCGCGGTCTCTCTTTTGCCAATTTCCGAACACTACATTTTGCAAATGTCTTACCCGTCCTCACTTATGGGTTCCAACTCTGGTACACTGGCATACGACAAACACCTAAATTAAACAAAATGGCCGTCGCACAAAACCAAAGCATCCGCCTTCTCACCGGCACTTTTTGCACCACTCCGTCGCATGCTCTACATCGAATCGCGCACATCCTACCTATCCCGATTCTTCTACAGAAACACAATCAATCAACAGCACTACGTCTCAATCGTTTACCGCTAAATTCTCAACTTCTTAACTGACTTCCACCATCATGGCCTCGCCTCCCGACTTCAAAACCACCTATTACTTCCCGTCATACTTCTACATCAGCCAAACCAAAAACTCAACTTCACCGTCTCGCTTTCATCGCAGATCCACGTACCGAACACATCAATCCGTATCTAGCTCACCCGTCTCAACATCTTCCATCCAATCCATCTCAATACCACTATAAAGCCCTATCGTACCATCTCGAATCCGGAATTTCTTCTCTCGATCGAAAAAACGCTCAAAAAAACCAAATTATTCTCTTACACGATTCTCTTTCAAAAAATATTCACAATTTAATTATTTACACAGACGGTTCAAAAAATTACAAAAACAACAAATCCGTCACCATCTCATCTTTCATCATATATCATAAAGGCTTAGTTGTAGACCTCGGTCATTTCTATTGTTCACCTTCCGGCTCATCGTTCGACGCAGAAATGTATGCTCTCGCTAAATGTACTGAACGCATCACTTCCTTCCGAAAACGTCACATTTTTTCGTCTATTCATATTTCGAACATTCATTTCTTTTCTGATTCATCATCATGCATTCCCGCTATCATTGATCTTTCTCCTCATGCCGCACAATGTTCGTCTAAAATATTCCGCAGTTTTTCTGACTCCTTCACTTCTAACACCCGCCATCATATTCATCTTCATTGGTCCCCAGGTCACCTTGGCATACCCGGAAACGTCATCGCCGACAATCTTACCCACCTATCACCTATTGGCCGTCCGTTTCTCCAAAAAACATACGCAGGAGAAAAAGAAGATATTAACCTTCGCGCGATCACATCCTGGTCTCACCTTATCCAAAACACAAAAAACATATCCGAGTCTATGTCGTTCAATACCATCACGAACATACCATCCTCGAAACTCCCACAGTTTTGGAAAAAATTTTACTATCCTCGAGACATATCCTCGCGCATCTTCCACGCTATCACCGGACACGGCCACTTTGGCGATTACTATCGGCGCTTCGTACCAAACGAATCCACCTCATGCCCATGTGGAGAAAACATTCAAACAAGAGACCATATCATTCGACGATGTCCTCTTCTTAAATCTGCACGCATACAAGCTTTCGGGAATGCCATACCTCCCCAGGACCACATTTTATTCACAAAAGAAACATATCTTCAAAAACTCGCATCCTTTTTAAACTCATCGAATGCCTTTACCAAATCCTTTACTGTTCATGAACCGATTCCACATTCGCGATTCTTTCCACCATAATTCCAGTTCGTATAACAATTCAACCACAAAATTCCTAACTTTTCCATCGCTTTAAAACCAGAAACTTTACACCTTGTTAAACTCCTCTGACACGACACTTCATATGGTCTCACATCCGCGTCTTTTACTTTGTAATGTAGCGGTATACAAATGCAGATTTAAAAAAAAAAAAAAAAAAAAAAAAAAAAAGTAATCAGAATTAGTAATTAGACTTTACTGACCATTGCATTGACTCGATTGGGACGGAATCAAGACTTTGCTTTACATTCCGTTCCATCTGTCGTTCATTTTGTGGACGAGGAAGCATCCGATAATAATATTTTGCTTTACCCCAGCATTGTTCAATGAAATTAAGCTCACAGTGAAATTTTGGGTAAAAAATTGTTCTGTGGCCCCAGCTTTCAATGTATTCTTGAATAGCAGGCTTTTGTCCTGCAAAATCAGGTTGATTGAACAATATTCGCCGGCAGCAGCAGAGGCCAGCAGCAGCATCATTGCACTTGAAGTTTTTACACTCAGCACGAAGCTTTGGATGAATGTAAATGCCATGCTCGTGCAGTATCTGTGCCATACCCTTAAACTTGCCAGGGTGAAGTGGGTCATCAGATGGAAAATATAGATTCTGAGGTTCACCATTTGGAAGCTGCCCGTGGCGCATAGGTGGATCTGGAGCACAAGCGCCAATCCACCCAGGATTTTTTGGCATATAGCGTGCTGATAGAGCATTATTGGCATGCTTCTGATGGGTTGTTGCATTGTCAAATGCAAAAAGGGCTGTACAGCCAGGGAATCGGTCCTCAAAAATATCTATTGCTGTTTCAACCTGCTTGGCAATATCTTCATGTCCAATGTATCCGTCTCGATTTTTTCCAGCTTTGAAGTAAATATGGACCTCACGTGAACTGCAAACCCAAAGCAATTAGTTTCAAGTTTGGGGCGTGAAAGTCTAAGTTTACTTACCCATCTAAAGATTTTAGCCATCCAGCCTGTGGGGTGCAGAAGTCAGAAACCATGATTGATACGCCCTCGCCTTTTGTGCATGGCTTTGCAGTTTCACTATGGTGAGTCCATTTTGTCTTCCGCTGGTCATTTGCATAGAATGTTGATTCATCATGAGTAACAAGAATGAGTTTCTTTTCAGTAGAGTGAGGACCAGAACCACTGCCATTATCTGTTAGATTCGCTCCCTGATTAAGGGTTAGAAACAAGTGATAACAGATTCACACAATGATACTAGTTAGTTTAGGGTAGGCTTGGTACCCTTCACTCGCTAGAGTGTTAGAGCTGATGATGGTGGTAAGAGACAAGAGATGAATTAAACTGCTTTTTACTGCAATTTTACATTGGGCTTTTATACCCTACATGTTGTAGTCTATTTACTATGTTCTGGTAGCTACTACAACATACTACTCTTGATTTATAAGTCATAAGAATGTTCCGGTACAATCCTGTACATGCTATTTACTATTCTTAGCTTTCTTATGAGTCAGTTACATATTCCGGTATGTTCTACAGCCTACTGTGCTATCTTTATCTTATGCCAGAACCTTCCCTGAGTTTCCATCAAGTCATACAGTATAATACCTAAGTTAACCATTCTCGGATACTACTATACCTATGATGCTTCTCCTTATTTCCTAATTGGTTCTGCTGTGTGATGCACTATACTTGGCTCCCATCAATTGCATCTTTAATTGATTGCCATGCTTCCATCGGCTATTCTTTAGCCGAATGCTTAGATATACTTGTGTGGCTCAGCGATTATGCTAGTCTTCTTAATCTTATCTTGTTGTGGCTTGTTACTTATTACTGTAGACTAATATTGAGTCATTTCCATTGTTGTGTTGAAAGGGGTTCACTCTGGTGTCCTATTGTCTACTGGCATAAAGAGCTCCTTAGGCCCTATAGCATTTATATTTGTTATCCTGCTATACCCGGGTGTGACTCTATATGATGGTTCATCATTGAACCATCATATTATAATCTCCTTATCTATTGGTACTAACTCCTGTCTTTGATTTGGTTCCTTTCGATCTACTGTTGTGTGTCCTTTGGCTATGAAGTTGGCCTTGTATGCGAATAGTTGTTCTCATAATTGTTTATTGATAGTGTGCACTATTTGGTGTGCTGCTTCTGCATAATTGGTTGATGTAATAACCGCCCTTTGATAACATAATTCATTATGTGGCTGATTATAAATCTTGGTTCTTGTGTAAGTGCTGATTACATATCTATTCAATTGGTATGAAAACATAGTTGCTCTATGTTCAATTATTACTTCTAGCCTTTCTGCCACTTGTTGTTCCCTTGTAGTATGATCAAATGTAATTTGACAGTTGTTGTATCCTGCATTCTGTCCTATTGTTGCACATGCAATGTTAAATGCTTTCCATGCTACCTGATCTGCATCTTTACAGCATTGGCATAGATTCCTTGTATCGATTAGAGTTACGGGTCTTGCCATGTCGATCTTGTTAATCCGTTGATCCGGCGATCACAATTTTCATCAATTTACTAACAATCTTCCTCTTCTTCTGCTACAACACTGACTTTGTCTTCATTTCTGGGCAGCATGTCTGATGTCGGGCTTCCTGGACTTGGATGCTGTAGTGGTAATTCAAGATGAGGGTGGTCAACTTGGAAGATTTCATCAGCAGCCTCAGCTGCTGTCGGAAAGATTGTGCTGGTGTTCACATCGATGTCCAGCAGCAAGCTTGTGTCCGTGTGAATGATTGGGCACGTATCTAAACTGTCCTGGGCCTCAAACTCATTGCTATTGTCGTTTATAGCCATGTGCTGCGTTGGACATGGCCGGTTGGGACCTATAGTGTCTGCGTTGTCACTGGCAGCATCTACCCTTTCTGATGTGAGTATTTCACAGTCCAGGTCTTCTGTCTCACTTTCGCCAACGAAAAAGGGATCAAGTCTTTCTTGGCATCCATTGCCTGGGGTGGGCACCCTACCACCCTTAGATGTCTTGAAGAACTTCAGGGAACGAAGGTCCACATAGCCTTGTTTTCTGAGCCATGCTGTTTCGTCTCTAATTTTCGCTTTTTGATACCTTTTCGTCCGCTTTGAAATGTGCATGCCATGTTTTCTGTAGCGTACCGGTCTTGTCTGAGCCTCCTGTCGCTCCAGCCATGCTTTTAGACCATCAGTGAGCACATCCATGAACTTTTGTGCTTTGTTTTCATTCAAAACAGTGTTAAGGTCCAGGTCAGCATCCAAATCTGCATCACTGCATTGAGATTTAAGATCAGTGTATGACTGGACTGTGCATTCAGGACCGGACTCGGAATCAGACTTGGACTCGGACTCGGATTTGGATTTGGACTTGGACTTGAAGGCAGAATCGAAGGCCCGGGTGGACTTAAACCTGGATTTGGACTTGGATTTAGACCCAGAATCGGACATGGACTTGGATTCGGACTCGGACTCGGACTCAGAGTCATGCACGGTGATTATTTGGATCCGATCCTCTTGATTTTTGGTTTGGGAGGTGTCTGGCAGGACTGCCAGATCGATTTCAGAGCCCTCAGTAACATGTAAGTTCAATAAAAACCTGTACATATTCTTATTTATAACTTACTTTGCCCCTGTATCTGCCTAGGCCATTATTTTGCTGGCTATGTGCTGTTTTCGACAACCCATCCCTTTTTCTGAGGCTCTGGGTTATGTTCTGTCAAACTGAAGTTCACGGAAAAAAATTATGTAATCTTAGTCATTTGGATATATAAGGTAATTATTATGTTTCCGGCAAGTTCCGAAGAGCGGCAAAAATCTTGGGTTAAATTCCAAAATGCTCAGAAGAGTGTTTAATGGTGATTCCAGATGATTGACAAAAAAAAAGTTTTTTTGAATAACTTGGCATGTACTAGGAGTTCTATAAAAACAAAAAAACCACATTGTAGCTACAAGCTTCCTCTATAGAACTATTGAGCTGGAATTTCCATCCAGGATCTCATTGTAAAGTAGTTTCCATCATCGTCGCCGCCGCCCGATTAGGCAATATGGGTTAGTGCCACCCTAGTCACAGCTTGTTGAGTATATACTTCCCCTACCTTAGTTGAGCAAGGGACGGCTTTCTTTAAGGCTGGCTTGAGGGGTAAGAGCATGTTCTCACGGGGGGGGGGGCACACAGCCACCACGCTTTGCTGACTAATCTAGCTTTTTGGAGGCCCTTAACCGGATAACTGGAGGGCTTCGCCCCCCAATAAGATTACGGTAACGAATGCCAGTGACATCAGTGATCAGCGGTGGGACTCTTAATCTGAACAGCAGTCGTGCAAGTGAGGCTTAAATTTAGTCTGTAACGGCATACAACGGGTGGGCAAGCTTTGAACTCTTATTTATGCATTATGAGATAATCAACTGTAGTACCGGGATATGAAGCAGTGACGTTGTGTGCGAAGGCAAAGCTCGGACTTGGCTGCATCGAGGACATCAACCAGTTCTGCGAGGTGTTGAACTTTGGATACATTCTGGGTAATAAATGAGTAAAAGAAATAAAGTGGAATGCTGAACCATTCACCCCAATTCTCGGTGTATCGAGTGTGAGATATGTTGTAATTCAGCAATTCGCGGCGCGAGCGAATGCACTCCGTATCCAAGTATATCGTTTAACCAGTAGATAATTGCGCGAGGGAAACCGAGCGCGCATACAACAGGAAAAATACTACGAAAAATGATTCAAACTCCGACGCCGTCTCGGCATCGAGCTCGAACTTCAACAAGATAGGTATATGGTATGTCTAAAACCATAGTAAAAATACTTTTTTCCATTCTCAAGCGATGCTCTTCTGCTCAGAACTCGACTTGCGCTTTAGCGTGTGCTGATTTATTGATTACTCAAGCACAGCGCTAAAGAAATGTTCAAATCATCCCGCAGTCACCCGATTGGTCAGGAGGGTGCTTCGACGTCGGATAAACACACTCACGCCACTGCACGCTGCATATCGATAAGGACACGCTCGCAACTCGCTCTTGACCACCATCATCGTCTCGTACAACAAGCTAGCAACTCAACCGAACTGAATTTTACAAGCATGTCGCAACCCGGAAGCCATTCTGGTATCGATCAGGAGTGGGTTTGCACGTTGCATGATATTTTTATGATTTATTCTGAATTTTGCGACTATGTAGGATCATGTATCTCAAAGGTGACATAAGATTCCGTTGCATATGGGAACGTGCAATAAACTATAATGCTGTATTTGTAGCCATCGAAATTGACTTCAAAGACACTAAACTGCAACGCCCGATTTTGGTCAAACTCAAGTCGGGCGAGGACGAGCGCAAATCTCCCCGCCTTAAACAAGCCAAGCTTGTCAATTGGGACCTAGGAACATATCTGTGAGTGCAATCGCAGTTAATCGGTGTGATTTCGTATGCTAATCAAACGATAGCCGTCTTCCGCTTCCTACAGACCTTGCCATCTCCGTCGAAGAGGTTCACAAAATCAATCGAAACAAGGATATTGCGACCTTTAAAATGAACCTTACGTCTGCGAACGTCGCTGGAAAGGGTACGCTCTCTGTGGATGGTGCGTTATCCGTCCAAGTCCGACTGGCGGCCAAAGACTCATCCTTGAATTCACCATAGATACAAGCGGGTGCGCTCGCATGAAACTGACTCTTGTATCCCCGGTGAGTGAAAAAGAGAAATCGTGCCGTGCTCGACTCTGAGCACTGCGGCAGAACGAGAACGCTGCGGAACGTCTTATCCACGAAGCCCGGACTGCGGTCGGTAATAAGAAAATTGTCCTCGATTCCCTTGGCAAGGCTGGGAAGGCCATAGCCGTCCTCATGAAGTTCACCGATCTCGCGTCCGATGTACGTTCACATTCTGTGATTCGACCATCATTCTTCCTAAGGGTCCGAATTTTTGCAGGTTCACCCAGCTGCCAAGGCTGCTTTCTTAGTCGTCGAGGTTTTGTATGAGGTAACGTCGTCAGCAAATTCAGCATACTGCGTTCCCTGACATTCGCCACAGCAATTTCAAGCGCAGCAGGAATGCCACGATACGGCCACTGAGCTTATGGAGGATGTTGCTTCACTCTTCCCATTCGTCGGGAACGATATTCTAACGAAGAATGCCAGGACGAGGGAGACTATCATGAAAATGCTGGATCTTTTCTGCAAGGTGTCTGGGCTCATCATTGAGTATTCTAGGAAGGGGATGCTGGGTAAATTGCGACATTGTCTGTTTGCGGATCATTTCGTGCTGAACGTCACTTTTCAGGGGACCTATTCTCGTCTCGCAAGGACGAGTTAGAATTATCGAAGACCGAGTTTCGAAGGCTGAGAGGGACCTATGATTGGTGCATCAAGACGGAGGTCTGGAGATCTGTTATTGAAACAGGTGATTCCAAGGCCAAGCTAGTCTATGTATTATTAACATTTTTCTAGGGATGCGCACGGAGGATATTCAGCTTCAACAATTGTATCCCGCAAAGCGAGCATTCTACGACATAGGAAAGGGGTGTTTAGAAGGGACTAGGATATCTGTTCTTGAGCAGATCAGAGAGTGGGGTGCTTCTGGGGACGGCCCAGGGCTCTTTTGGCTGCATGGTGTGGCTGGATCTGGGAAGAGTGCGATTGCGAATTCAGTTGCGCATATGTTTGAGGAGCAACAGTGTCTTCTGGGATGTTTCTTCTGTAAGAAGGATGATCCGGAATGTCGTGTCCCAATGAATGTTATTCCGACACTGGCAACGCATTCTTCGAAATGGCACCAGATGTATCGTTCCATGGTTGCTTCCGTTATACAAGGCAGGGATGGGCCAAAACTCACGCAGAGTCTGCAATGGCAATTTGAGCTGCTATTCAAGGCTCCATTGAATTCCTTGTCTACCAATTCCGCAGTTTTACCACCACAGCCTCTGATTATTGTCATCGATGCATTGGATGAGTGCGGGGATTCAGCAGACTCTAGGTCGGAGCTAGCCAGTTTTCTTGTCAAGATTGCTTCGGCTGTTCCGTGGCTGAAAGTATTTGTCACAAGTAGGACTATGCCAGAACTTCAGGGTGTGTTTCAGGGAGAAACTCAGTGTCGGACTTTTGATGTCAATACTGAGGTTACCAATGAGTGGGTGCAGGATGACATATTGCGTTATACGAGACATTGTGCAATGGAATTTAGTTTGACAGAAGCACAAATCAAGCAGCTTGCCACTATGGCAGCAGGCCTTTTCATCTGGACTAGCACTGTATTCACCTTCATTAACACTCATGCAATGAAGAACCGGGCACTAAATAAAATTCTGTCGCTGAAAGGGAATCAAGAGACAATCCTAGATCAACTCTATGCTACAGTCATTCAGAGTGCTACCAAGAAGGAGGATGAAGCTCATTGTCAAAGCTGTACTTTCTGTAATTGTCAGCACAGCAAAAAACACACCCCTTCCAGAGGATACACTCATGCACTTCCTGACTGGAATACACAATGATATCAGTCATGATGACCTTAAGGGTGTTATTGACTGTCTGCAAGCTGTTTTGTATGGAGATAAAGCAAAGGATGGTGCAATCCATGTCTGCCACCCATCCTTCTTGGATTTTCTCAATACTCAGGAGCGATCTCAAGGCCACTGGACTGATCCTGCATCTGTAGACTTCATGATGGCAAAAAGATGCTTGCAAATCATGTCTACTCAGTTGAAGTTTAATATCTGTGATTTGAAGACATCACATCTCCCCAATAATTGTGTTCCAGGACTTGAAATTAATATCTCTAAGCATCTCCCACAATATCTTCAGTATAGCTGCCTATACATCAGGAAAAACCCAGAATGCTATATAGTACTATATAACACTATATAATTCAAATAGGGCCCATAGGTAAAATAGGTTAATCCAGCCCTTCTTATTCCAATATAGTGCTTTATAGTACTATATAGTAAGGAGGGCTACTATATAGTACTATATATTGCTATATAGCCCCCTTTCTTGACTATTTTGTACTATTTTCTAACTATTTTAAACTATTTTCTTGCTATTTTGGCTATTTTCAACTATTTTCTGTCAGTTTTCAACTATTTTCTAGCTATTTATGACTATTTTCCAGCTATGTTTTGGCTATTTCTGACTATATTTGACTATTTTGAACTATTTATGGCTGTCTCTGGCCTACAGAAATCTCACAAATAACCAGTTTACAGGATGATCACAACCACTGCTTGGATTGTGTAGAACCAATTTTCTCATATCTATTAGCAATAAATACAAGCAGGAAATCATCTAAATCATCTATAAGTATAATGTAGAAAAATAACCAGTTACACAGTCAGTGTGGAAGAAAAGAAAAGATTCTGAGCAATGTATACAAGGTCACCTAAAAAGCATAACAGATGCTGCCTATGCCCTGGCAGTTAACTTCAAGCTAGGTTTAGAAGGAGACATTAACTGGAATAATAGAAGGTCAGTGCTTACCTGTGCTGGTAGAACACTCAAGTATACACTGGCTGAATGGACAGATTAGTCAACTTTCAAGACATTATGGGACATGAGATAAACTGAGAAGAAATGAAACTATGGCAAGGCTACCTGCAAGCAAGGCCATAGTAGAGGAATGGAAATGTATTGATATGTACTCTTTAGGGTCATGCAAATCATTTGACACATGAGATGCAAGAAGCCTTATGAGAGATAATTGTTTTGTTGCAGTATTATGACACTCAGCCATTAGTATAGGGGTGAGTGTGATATATGGGAATGTATGGGAAAGGGAAGGCAGTAGGATCCTATCATCCCCCTCTTCATTATCCAAGAGATTTGTAATCCATAACACAAAATGCCAATTGTGGATATTTGCAAATGGCAAGATGATGGTAGGAATAAAAGAAGCAGAAGACCCTGAAATAGTTTTTAAAGAAGCTGGTCACATGACAAACAAATATCTACAAATAATCCTTTTATAGACATGCATATATACTAAACAAAATCACCAATATGCCTGTTTGTCACTGCTTAGAACAGCTAGTAATCATTATGTCCTTGCCATTGTGAGTGCTCTAGCATTTGTTTGAAGCTTACACCTTGTAAACCATTATTCGTATTACAAGTGTCTATATATCTTAACTTGATGGAAGCTGAACAATATGCAAGAACTCTTTTCTTCACTACTGCCATCCCCCACACCCCCTGTTAAGCTCAATGGTTATGCGGTGATCGACGTCGGGGCTTCCTGATCGTTGGGATTGATGGTTATGGCAACGGGGCTTCCTAGATGTCGTAAGTCGAAGATGATCGTCGATGGGGCTTCCTGATTGACGATGTGGATGCGGTATGCTTCTTGGAGGTGAGTCGGGTTACGACGAAGTGACTAATGGCCAACAGGCACACAGTAGACTGGTGGTAGCAGATAATGGGCTTGTATGAACAAAGAGCACAAGCTTAGGGCTTGTGCTACTGAAGTTACATGCTTATATGCTACTCTATGTGTTTGCTACTGTAGCGACTTGGTTGGGTATGTTTACCAGACTATGGAAGGTCATGGAAACGCAAGGAAAGCCTTGGTAATACAAGTACGGTGATCGGTAAGCAAAGCACGTCATGATGGTGCAATAAGGCGTCATCATGGCGTCGTATGGTGCAAGGTGAATAAGGATGAGTAAGGCAGAGAAATGGGGGAGTTGCGCTGACAGATGATGACGAAGAGGAAGTGAGTCAGCGCAATAGATGAAAGTAAAGGAAAATTGTAACACCCCCATCACCCCCAAATCCCACAAATAGCAAGATTCTCAGCATTGTCTCTCTCCCTATTCTAGTTTCCGCCTCTTCTGTTTTGCTAGAGGCCAGCATAAGACCTTTAAAAGAGGGTCCAAACAGCAGCCCCTTGACACTAGCTTTGGTATGCACTTGGTTCTAATTGGCTAATATGATACATAATTGCAAAAGTAGAGATGGATAGATTAGTTTACATGGGTTCTGGAAAATAAACAAACCCAGTCTTCAAACAATGCAGCAACAAATATGAAATAATGGCTTACAAGATGCTGTGACTGATCTTTCAAGTGCTGCATAGTCTATCTCTGCATCCTCATCCTCACCGCAATCATTAGGAATACCAAGTTTGGCATGTATACTTGAGAGTAATAAGTAAATGTTAGTTTAAACTCCATGGTTTGAAGGCAATCTGTCTCACCATGCATCTTTATAAAGCTGCTTCTGTATTGCTGCAATATAAGTAGGAGCTCTCTTGGGATCAGCCATGTCATTCAGTCTTTTCAAATGCTTGTGCCAGATAACTCTGAATGATTCCCCTTCAAATTTTTTCTGGAAAAAAGTCCCTGACTCATAATCCATTAAAATTGCCTCAATCTGTACTTAATTATTTAGCATGTATTCTTAGTAGGAGTAGATCACTTACTGAGGTAAGGATTAGTGCAATTACAGGAAAAGGAATGGGATTGAACTTGTCCTGGAATTTGATACCATCTGCCTTTCTGGAAGAAAACCACTGTGCTTGAAGAATCTGGCTGATAATAGGATTTGCAAATGGCTTCTGTTTATCATAAAAAAATGGCTAGAGATAATAGTAGATAGGAATATGACTCAAAATTAGTCAATAAATCTTGCATATAGGCTACTCACATCCAAATGTATACCCCCATATGCAAATGCTCCCTTATTAATAAGGGCTTTAACAAGAGAGGCCACTTTTGCTGGATCACCATTGTTCAGATGAAAGGCAGTCACAACTGCCCCTGAGGCCTTTGTCTTGAGGTTCTGCCTTGCATTTGCAGTGTTTCTCCCAACCTGAATTGGATAAGTAAGTTGAAAATGTATTGTTATCCAGATATGTACTTACCACTTGTAATATAATGGTTTTGTAATGATCATCCACATTCCACTTTATTAACTGTTCATCATTGCCTGGCCCAAGGCCAGATGGGGCAGCATCTCGAAAAGCAGAATAAACCATTTCCATCTTTTCATCATTTGTAGGGAAACCAATTTCTAGAGCAATAGATGCTCTAAATATCTTGCTGGCAGCCTGGGCCCAAGACCTGCTCCTGGGGTCCAGAGCTGAGAGGACTGCCCCTTTACTAGCACTGGTGCTCCTGCCAGTGGGCTTGTCCATTAGATCTGTATTTGGATCCTTTGGTTCATCCTCTGTTGCAGCTGGTGTTGCTACCTGACTGGACAGAGCTTGTGCAGATGGCTGAGGAATTTGACTAGGCACTATTGAGGTGCTTCTGTTGGAGGATACACCTGTTATGATGAACTACAGGTGTGTAAGATACTGGGTACTTGGAAGGAAAGCTGAATTACATCACTGTGAGGCCTTTTTGCAGGCATCCTGGGAGTGCACATGAGGTCTAGACCATCTCCAGAGCTCTCAGCAAAAATTGCAGTAGTTCGCTTTCTTTTGACTGTGGATATAAGAATAAAAATAATGACAGCTAACTCTTAAGTGTGAGAATACCTTGTGTACCTGGATTTGGGATAGCCAAGGACCCATCTTCATTGACTTCTTCATCTTGGTCTGAATCCAAAAGCTGTTGCCCACTTTCCTGTTCTCCAGGACCCAAATGACCTAGGGGACCAGTTTCTGCACCAAGCCCATCAGAGAACTGAGTGGTAGGGAAGTCATCTTCATCCTCCAACTGCATCTGGGTTTTAGCCCTTTCCCTCACAGCTAAGAGGTGTGAAATTCATTAGTAGAGTTGCTGAACAGTAAATGTTTAAAACAAATTGCAATTTACCTTTTGCTCTAGCCTCTTCCAAAGCCTTAGATGATTTTTCAGCCAGTGACTCAGCTAACCTCTTGTTTGCCTCTTCAAGCTGTTTCTGGAGCCTAGCCACTTCATTGGATGAAGCAAGGCTATTATCACCATTGGACTTCTTGCCCTTGATTGTCCTTTTTTGTCCAGCCATTTTGTTGTACAGAAGTAGAGGTAGAGGTAAGCAAGAAGGTAATGGTAAGTAATAAAGATGTATGCTTCCCAAAAAGGCAAATGAGGTGTGATTTAAAACTATATAGTTTTAATATCCTTATTTGGAAAGCCACCATTCTTGTATCAACAAGTGACTTATTTACAAGTACAACATACAGCATAAAGGGGAGGATGCCCTGCTAGAACTCTCTCCTCTTCGAGATGTTGCCTGACTACCTGAATGCCCATGGGGAGCCTGGCCATCTTTTGTGCATCATACATCGCAAATGCATCACGTGCAACCACGTTCTTCGAACAAAGTTCCCTGCAGATCATAGGAGAAAGTCAGTCATGCACTGGGTCCACTTTTGTAATTAGTAGCACTCTGGCAGTGTAATTTAGCTGGATATCAATAATTTGATAATTGTGTGAATTCAAGTTTTGGCCAGAAGTTGATAGAATGATACAAATGAAAATCTATAAGCATACACAGTGAAATCCTGGCACTTACCAGGTTGAACAAGAACGAGTATCCACAGACCTTCCATCCACCCTTCATGCCTCCATTTGGCACTGCCATTAGCGTGTTCGGTGCTGTCAGCAAAAAGTCTAGCTGTGCTTGCCCCCAAGCTTCGAACCACTGTGCACGGTATCCTTCCCCTTGCTCTACAAGTTTATCATATTC
The DNA here is from genome assembly GCA_002794785.1 of Coniferiporia sulphurascens. Lineage (NCBI taxonomy): Eukaryota > Fungi > Basidiomycota > Agaricomycetes > Hymenochaetales > Hymenochaetaceae > Coniferiporia > Coniferiporia sulphurascens. The sequence goes on along the minus strand of NBBA01000020.1, from coordinate 596,163 downwards.
TTGTATGGTCTTTTCGCAGAAGCCTTCGAGGAGGCTTGCATAGACAGCATCACACCATATGTAATGTACCCACCAAATATACAGCCAGTGCAGGACATGTGGAAGATGTAGCCACATGTGCGCAGGTGTCATACCAGCATCATGAGGCTCTCCCCAAAGTAATGGGGCAAAGGCAGTTTTGCCTATTTCCATATTAGAGTTGTGGTATCAGTTGTATTGGGTACATTTGTCTATAGACAGGTATATGATGGACTAGCCTCCATCAACAAGGAGTAACTGCGAAGCTATTTGGAGACCCTCATACGGGTTTGGCAGGGTACTGCTGGCATTTATTCTTGTTTATCAAACAGCAACAGTAAAGGGGAACATACCAGTTGATGACTTCGTATCCACCTAGCCTTAAATTGTCCACCACGGACATCGGAGCATGACGACAGGTGGGTGACAGGGGACAACCCCTATTCCATCATGAGGATATAATTACCTTGGGACATCAGGTGTCCTTGGGTGTCTGGCAGAGGCGATCGAGCGTGCCAGAACGTGGCGGCGTGCCCACGTCTGCGCCAAGTGGGACCCGATCCTGTCCAGCATATGCGCCTACTGAACGTTGGCCTGGCTCTGGGTGCGCTTCGGGGCTCACAACGACGATAGGTGGCGCGGGGGATGCACGATCCGGCTGCACAAACCTGGGCTCCGGAGGTCGAAGGAACCTGTCCTGCGCCTGTCTGTGCGCCGACACACGTACCATAGATGCCATTAGACGAGCTGGCGCCCGTGTTGGTATTTGCGCCAGCGCTGCCAAAGGAGAATGCGGTAGTCGGGATCTGTGGTAGCTGAGGTTTGGGCGGAGGGGGAAGGGCGACACCATTTGTAGATTTATCATCCTTGTTCTTGTTCAAAAATTGGAATCCTTCCTACTAAGCTAGGAGATGTAAGATGATATTGAGGGGAAATGACAATGTCGGGGGCAAATGGACCAACCAATTTCTTTTTCAGGCCTTTCAGACGGACGACATGGTGATTATAGGCGATGTATAATGAGTCTCAGACATGAAATACCGCGAAGCTTTGACTGTGTGAGGAGAAAGAGAAATAGAGAGATTATGGAGGATTGAGGGCCGAGACGTGTTGGATTGTGAATGTGCTCAACAGATGGTGATCTCCTTGCTCTCGCAGGATGAGTTCCGACCGTGTGAGTTGTTTACTCTCGGCTCAACACGGTCATCCCGTCCTCGACACCTAGAGGTAAGGGTAGTGCGGTCAGATGAAATGACATCAGTAGACGGAGAGACAGAGAGTGCTCGCACCTGCAGGGATGTCGATGGTGACGGACTTCCTGATGCGAACTCTGCCTACACCACTGCAGTCGCCACACTCGCCCCCCCCCCTCCCCGCGGTGCAGTCGCGCCGGTGCCATGGCAGGCTAGGTACATGGAGGCCATCTGAAACCCGGAATCGATCACGAACGTCTGTGTTCCCGTTCCACCGCACGTCCCACATGTTGTTCTTTTTATCCCGGTCTTCAGTCCGCTCCTATTGCAGTTTGCGATAGGTGTTATGTTAACAGCCCGCTTCACCCCCTTTACAGCATCCAAGAATCAGTAAATTTTATTGCAAAGAAAGGCTCGATGACGCGAAAGCAAAACCCGTTACCCGTCACAGTCCGGGTTAGGGGTCAAAATGCCAAAATGCATTACAACAAAAAAAGACCACTGAGATCAACATCCCCACTGCCCGATCCCAAGCCTTCGAAAATCTCGACAAGCAAACATGTGGCACCCCAAGCTGCCTTCCAGCTCCGAAAAACAAGGCCTATGGCAGGGGAAAATTTTTGAGCAAAACTCACACAGAGGTTGGCAACGACAGTATGGATGCTGGTGAGCATGAGCCCAGACGATGAGAAGGTGGAGAGGTGGACATGAAGTTCATAGGCACACGCAGACTTGTCAGTCAGCACAAAATCCCTAAGTCCATCAACAATTGTCTGATTCCATTGCGTGCTATCCATTTGGAAGGCACAGTTATCGGGAAATCCAGGCATGCTTCCCACCCCATTCAAGTAAACCATTGTGTGTTTGCCTCTGCATTTGTATTTCATGCCGTTGGCAGGGGAGTGACCAGCATTCAGTGTGTGAGCCTCGTGGAGGTTGCGCTGCCTGTACACGTAGCTACAGGAGTGTCAGGCAGAGAGCAAACCACGGGTCAAGGCTGGATAGAAGAGTGTAAGCCACCATATATTACAGATAGACTATCACCGAGGATATCAGTCAATATTTGAGCACCACTTACTAGCTGCACCCCACGACTTCCGTCAGACGGCTCGCCATGTCGGATGGATCCGCCCAGCCATCGCCGACACTGGGCGTCTTTGGTGCGCCAGTAAATGTGTCGGGAGGCAGCGTCGGCAGGGTAGTCGTGGATGTGTACGTCGGCATGAGGCTCACATCGCCCGTGACCCCGCTGATTGTGGTGGGTGGCCATGCGGTGAATGACGAGCGTACGTCTGCAGAGATTGTCCCTGTGCCTGCGCCGCCTGTCTGCCATGCGGAAAACGTGCCGTCGAATTGCAATCCGGTGACACTGAGCGAAGCGCACTTCCCAATGGCATCATGCGGGTCGGTAGGCATCCAACCGCCTTCGAGTCCAAGCTGGTACGACCATAGTGGGGACTGTACAGTGTTTGTTGCCGAAGTATTACCGACCTAGAATATAGTGAGTGCGCTTCAGTCTGCGAGCAACTGCGGTTTAAAAAGAGAAATACTCCGACCTTCCACGTCCAGAAGAACCAGTGCTGCAATGCGTCCATGCTAGCAAGCACAAAATCCCTATGGCCATCAACAATTGTCTGGTTCCATTGCGTGCTATCCATCCAGAGGGTGCAGTTACCAGGAAATCCAGGCACACTGCCCACCCCATTCAAGTAAAAGCCGCAGTCATTGATGCCATTACTAAATTCGCCACCAACAGTCACTCCGAAAGCTGTTTGGCTGCCAGAATCATAAGAGGAACAAGTCAATTTAGTATATATTTGTAACATGAAGTTGGCGTACCTTGTGTTTTATGGTCAGCCCCCAGGCATTGCACGCCTTTGCAGGCCAGAGGCCAATGGGATCCATGCTCTGGCCACTGAATGCAAAACATTGATGTGTATCCAGGTTTATGCGATCCAATCCTGGGAAGAAGTTTGCCCAATCTGAAAGACTTGAAGCCGTCATGAATGCTGATGAACAAGCCGTTGCCTCGACCAATACCCGTAATGTTATGAACGATATCATAAGCTTGGAGATAGCTTAAAGACACAGTTAGAGGACGAGAAAGAAATCATGTACAGTATGCACAAATGAGATATCTGATCCTGACCCATACTCCCACTGAGCGGCTCGTTAATGATTCCAAACATCGAGATGAGGTCCTTATACTCAGGTTGACTTATAAACTCAGCGATCACATGAATGTAGTCAAGCATACGCTGCGCATTTGCGAATCCCATGATACTGTTAAGAAAGCTTATCTGTCCTTCCTTTCCGGAATGGTTGTACCTGTTCTGTGAGCCAGGAGCTGTGTGCAAGTCTAGGTTGACATGTAGACCATACTTGCGTGCCCAGCGGAAAAGGCGAAGCGTGTACTTCCTTGAGGTACGAGCAAGGAACAGTTTGGTATCATTAATAGTTGACCATTCGTCGACAGTCCAATAGGGAATCGGCACACGAATCCAGTTGAGGCCCACACCAGCAATTTGAGTGATATCCTGTTCAGTACTTCAAAAGTTTGGGTCTTCAGACATGTCTTTCATGTTGGTATTTACACACTGGTTCACTCACATGAACATGTTATAATGGTCCTCTATCCACGACAGTCCACCGCCCGTAGATGTATCCGCAGCCATCGCCTGCGACAGTGATCACCCATCGATGACCAGCGGCATTGACGGATTTTGGTACTTCTTGAAGAGCACGGGCACAATAAACAGCTCGAGCACGAACCACCCTCCTAGATTGACACCATACACTTTGTCAACATGCAGGATAGAAGACTGCAGGGCTTGGGAAGTTCAGCAGCGTGACGAGCATGCTGTACACAGCGTGTCTGGCCCGTGGGAATTGTAGCACTTATTAGGAAAAAATAATAAAAATTCCCTTGCTTTCACTGGGCTCGAACCCAGGACTTGACCCTCCCACCGCAGCATCTGGGGGAGAAAGCCACAAAACATAAGATAAAATAAAATAAAATAGAGAAGGGTAGCATTATTCATGCCATATGCAATACCACTGGAACCTAGGGAACCTAGAGAACAAGACTTAATATCATCTCAGTATCTGTGCCATTCCCAGTAGCAGATGCATAAGGTTTGAAAACCCGAAAGCACCTGACTCTGAACAAGCCTCCATACAGTTCGGAAACCACTCAACCACTGAGCCATCCTGGCCATGGAAACTCCCCCTATAACAGGTCCTATAACCCCCTTATGACAAATCAGATTACAGATGCTCACCAAACTCTTCTTAAAAATTTATTCAGCCTCTTGAAGTATTAGAACAATTATTACTTATGGCACCCTCCTCACAGCTTTCAGTCTCCTTATTCTTGATTCAAATGCCATAGCCGCACCGGCTTTGTCATGCCCGGCTGCAGGAGCATCGTCTTCGTCCTCTGTTGCAGCAGCTAGCGATGTCGCAAGCTCTGTCGCCTCAAGCTTTGTCACAAAAGCCACTCCCGTTGCAAGTTCCTTGGCAAAGGTTACTACCCACGCTGCAAGCTCCTCAGCGAAGGCTACCCACGCTGCAAGCTCCTTGGCAAAGGCCACTCAGGCCGCGAGCTCTTCCACAAAGGCTGTGAGCTCGTCAGCGAAGGCCACTCAGGCCGCAAGCTCTTCTGCGAAAGTGACTGCCACTTCCGTGAAGTCAAGCGCCGCTGGGAAGTCCACTGGTGCTTCCAAGGCTACCGGAGCGTCCCTGGCTGCGGCTCCTACCGTGACTGGCACGTCGTCCACGGCTGCTAGCTTCGGAAGCTGCTCGTCGCCCGAGATCAAGTTTGCGGCTGGCCTCGATGGACGTAAGGAGACATCCTTCGCCCCTGTTAACACGAGTGAGTCCAGTCCGAACCCCCTGTTTGCGCACTTCAGACTAATGATTATTTTGTCTCAGACTCTTTCAACCACGGCTCTGCCGACGCGATCACGGTCATCACTGATTTCATATGCCAACAGCTGCAATCCAAGTGCAAGGCGAACGCCACTGCGATTGTGGACTGCAAGACCGGCACCACTGCTGTGAACGCAGCTGCCACGGGCACTGGTGCGCAGGCCGATGCGTTTAATGCTGCGTTCGGCATCAAGTCCAACTTTGCGAACGTGGCTGCTGTCAACAACCAGGGAAAGACAGTTGGTGGATCTTCGGCGACGGCTGCCTCGTCATCCGCTTTGACCAATGGCGCTGTAGCATCGTCCACAGCTGCAGTATCGTCCTCGTCTGTAGTAGCGTCCTCGTCTGTAGCGTCATCCTCGTCTGCGGCTTCGTCCACGTCCTCAAGCTCTGCCGGCAGCTCCAGCGCTGAGCAGTCTTCGAACGGTGCATATTTTATTCTTCCGCTATAAAAAAAAGTATGGATACTCGAGGCTGATGCGCACTTTTACGTAGTTCTTGACCCGGCCGTAATTGCCACTGGCTTTGCTCAGGACGGACAGGCGACCCCTGCAGGAGGCCAGGTTGCGTCGCTCACTTCGACAAACAACTTCATCAACTTCTGCCTGACAGTCAACAAGCCCATAACAAACGGACAGCAGATCCAGACAGGCTCGTGCAACCCTGCCCCTATGGGTGTTATCGCAGTGACGACCAACATGCCAAGCTCCAAGTTCACGTTCCCCACCAACTTCGGCTCAGTCAAGGTGAACATGGCGTTCACGATTTCGATGGCAATCAACAACCTCGAGACTGGCAACTTTGGGGCACCGGTCTCGTTCTTTTTCTGGTTTCTTTGATAGAATTGTATTGAAGACAGAAATACATGGGTATGAGAGCATACGCACAGCGGGTGAATGAGAGCAGTGAGAAAATGAGCCGGTTATTGTGAATAAGTACCTAGTGGCTGTTGTACAAACATGATTGACCATCTCAGTAGTGAGACATGTGGAAAAGTGTCTTGCTTGTTGCCCTCCTCCTCCTCATCTTCCCCACATCGGTATGCAGGTTGAGAGCCAGCGGGCCGCTCCAGTGTATGCTTTGCGCACACGCTTGATGATGGTCACCACATCCTCAACATCCCTTGCCGTCGTCTCTGCCTCCGCAGAGGTACGTGTGTTTCCATCCTCATCAGATCTTTGCATTGATCACTCATTTCCCAACACCTCCCACAAAATTACGAAAACCTCCTTTTGTCTTCGAAAAGAACCCGTTGCTGGGGAATGCTGATGTTGACCTACCTGTAGAGGGATTACGCTGCAAATGCTCACACACTTTTGCCCGGCCCACCGCCAGTGCCAGTGCCAGCGCCAGCACCAGTGCCTACGCTCACCATGCTCCGTCTGCCGCTCGCACCAGAACATATGCACAATGCACACATCGAGCGGCAGCGCGTCTGTCTCGCTTGGTCGCACAGTAAGTGGGACGACTATCAGCCCTGCTACCACACGTTCAAGTCCCGGTGCTTCGTCTGCAGCGCAGTCCTGGTGCTCGTGGTCGAGCTCGCTGCCACCTGCTTTGGACCTGTTTTCAAAGCTACCGAAACCAACAGGTTCCTCAGCTTTCTTGTCCTTTCCTGAATCATTTGTATGTCTCTTTCATATACCTGATCAGTTAGCATGCTGAACAAAACTTGAGCAACTGTCACCTTCATCAATGGAAACTGTACGCTGTTTCAATAGGGAGAGGACTGTGGTTTCTGAGGGAATGATAGTAAGAATAGGTAAAACTTGGTCACGTACACATGGGTGAGATAGATGTAGATTTTCCGTCTTTGCTTGTGAGCAATGTATGTAGCTGATGACATGTGCCTACTGCCTGTTTAACGGCTGGCCCAACTTGAGCAGAAACCACCATCATCTCTCCTCTATCATGCCACCAGCAACTAGAAACACTCCATCAGATGCAACCAAGTACAAGAATGGTAGACCAAAGCTGCCAACTCGAGAAGAAGTCATTGCAAAAGCTGTCACTAATGCAACTTTTGAGCCTACTATTGGTTCCAAGCAAGCTGCAGCTTCACATCCAAACCGTGTCCGAGAAACACTACAGGCTTATGATAAAGCAGCAGGAGAGGTTATAAAGCCAAGTGAGGAGCATACACCGGCAACAGAGACCAATCCAGGTACGTTGCAAAATGTGCATGCAGTTGCTGACTCATCCCTGATCTTCGGACTTGACACAGCCACTGGAGGTCAATCAGAGTCAATCCAAGCCATGAAAAAAAAGCAGAAGGATTTCCAAGTGAGCTTTAAATCTTTCTTAATTTTAGCTGGTTAGTTTGATGTTTGTTGGAAGGGAATGACTAGACAAGAGAAGAAGGACCACTGTGCAAGCCGTCATCTTGCTCAAGTTAAAGCTGCAGATGATGGTGCAGTACACCAGCAGCATCCCAAGGCTTCCAAGAGTCGGACAGAACAGAAAGTGCAGGCTACTGAGAATAACAACCAGAGGACCAAAGAAATTGCATCTTGTGCAAACACATTTATCTGCTGGGAGCCATCTTGTGGCAGAGCCCTCTGTGGCAATGATGAATGCACATTTCCAAGTAAGTCTATCTGATGCTTGATCTTGGACAATATTCTGATTGCTAGCAGACAAGGAGATAATTCCTAGTAACCTAGTCATGGCAAGGTCCATGCCAGGATCAAGATCTGCTGATGTCTGTGTTACCTTCTGTCCTCTCTATGGTATCAGCTACTCATTCTAGGTTAAAACAGGGCTTCATACCCACTATTTCAACTTATCAGCACCTCAAATGTGTCAGCAAATATGCCCTTGCTCGGCTTGCAGACCCAAGCACCTATCACCTCTCCAGATTCCTTGATGATGAGCAGGATGCTGAGGTCAAGTTGGCAATTTCTGATGCTGTTTCTTGGGTGTCCAAAAACCCTCGCCAGTCCCCAAGCTCCCAGGACGTCAGTGCACCCCTGCACAAGTCCAGCCTCTCTAAGAGGCAGTTTAAGCGCTTGCTTAGGTCTGGAAAGAAATCTGCAGCAGCATTTCATGCTGAACATACTGCACTTTCCCAGAATCTAAGGCACAAAGCAGAAAGGGCTGCCAAGCATGCAGCACAGAAGGCTGAGAAAGCACTCAGGGCAGATGCTAGGATGGCCAGGGAAGAGACAGCACAAATCAAGGCAGAGGCTGAGAAAATTAAAGCTGAGCTCACAAAGACAGTGGAGGAAAAGGAGGAGATGGAAAGGAAGCTAAAGAGCTCAAAGGACCTTGCAGATCTGCTGGCAGGCCTTCTTAGTAGGGCAGACCAAAAGAGACTGGCACATAGACTCAAGAAGAAGCTGACCATAGCCCATGGCATCAAGCTGCAAGACATGGCTCATTTTGACACTATGCAACTTCACACCTTAATCCTGCATACCCATGAAGTCATTCAGAATAATGATAGTATCAGGGGACTCATTAGGGATGCCATTGAGAAAGCACATCCAGGGGAAGGGGATATCTATGTTAAGAAAATGGAGTACAGGGCCAATAAAGGTACAGTATGGATTTCTTAATACATATAACATACTAACATCCTGTATTTCTCACAGGACCCCATGGATATATTTGTCAGGATTATAGGGGAGAAAATTCTAAGAGCTTTATTGAATCCTTTGAGAAGGGATTGTATTTGGTTGATTCAGAGGTAGACTGGAAGGGGGGAATGGATGTTGAGAATTCTGGAGACAATGAGGCTGAGGGCCCTGTGGAAATGGAGGTTGATGAGCTGGAGGAGTTGATAGCTGAAGCTGCACAGCTTGAGAAATGATATATTTGAAGGGAGATAGATAATTAGATAATCATGCTGACATATCCTGACTTTGAAATACATCCCCACTCAGTCCATTTTCCCACACCTACCTTGATCTTGAACCACCATCATCCCTTGTCAACTACTCTACAATCATGAACAACTTCAGGCAAACCTCACTCCTCCAACAAACAAAAATTGATTGAATCTGTCCTGCCTGTGGAACTGACTTCCCATCCATTCGTGGGAGGAACATTCACCTTTCCAGGGCCAAAAGCTGCAAATGGTACAATAAAGGGAAATTCTCAGAACTTGTCTCCATATATGTTCCACAAGGTGAAAACCTTGAGGATGACCCTCCCAGTGCTATGGAAGATGATAATGCTGACCCTCTTAATTGGGATGATGGGTTTGTGATGGATGGGGATGACTATGCACCAGTTTCAATCTCCCACACAGACCTTATGCCAGGGACATTGTATGAGGGCTTACCCATACCACCAAAACGAGCCCGTATAGATGAAACTCCCACAGTCTGTGACACCCACCCAACAGCAGGAAGGGTTGTGGGCCATACACAGACAGCTCAAGAATACAGGGATGCCCACTCCATAGGTAACAATTCCACATCAACCAATCTATATGAACCTTTCACATCTGAGCTTGACTGGATGGTAGCAAAGTGGCTCATACAGGATAGTTCTGGAAAGTTAGCATCAGACAGGCTCCTTAAAATCCCAGGGGTAAGTTATATAGTGCATTAATCTTTTTTCCAATATAGTGAATTCTACTTTTCTTAAAGCTTGTTGACAGGCTTGGATTGTCTTTCCACAATATGGACAATCTATACAAGAAAATAGACAAGCTTCCAGGAATGGCCCCATGGCATGAAACTACCATTAGACTTGCTGATGATCCAGATGAAACCCATCTCATTCAGTATCGTGATCCTATTGAAGCCATCAAAAGTCTATGGAGAAATCCTACATATGGAAAGCACATGGTCTATGCACCAATGAAGATGTGGGCAAATTCAGATCGAGACTCAAGATTGTACAATGAAATGTGGACTGGTAAATGGTGGTGGACAGTGCAAGTGAGCTACCTTTACAATATTTTCACAAAAATACCTGAGCAGGCTTCTTTTTAGGAGCTACTGCCAGTAGGGGCAACAGTTGTTCCTGTTATTATTTCAACAGATAAAACCCAATTAACCAATTTCTGTGGGAGCAAACAGGCCTATCCAGTCTATCTGACAATTGGCAACATCCCCCTGCTATCCGGAAGAAGCCAACCCAGAGAGCCTGTGTACTCTTGGCATACCTATCCACAGATAAAATAACATCTGCCAATCTCTCCCCAGATGAAATCAGACGCAAGACACATCACCTTTTCCATGAATCTATGAAATGCATATTAAAACCCTTAGAGAAGGCTGGAAGGGAAGGCATAGACATGACTGGGGCTGATGGTGACATCCGAAGCAATTTTCCCATTGTAGCATGCTATCCTGCTGACTATCCTGAGCAGTGCTTGGCTACATGTGTCAAGTATGGAGGGTGCATTCTATGTGACAAGGGGAAAAAGCATGTTGGAGATCCTGGAATTGGTGAACTTTGCACATCCCAGAAAACCTTGGACATTATTGACAAAGCTTTAAACCATCCAAAACGGGCATTCCATACTGTCTGCCAAGATCCAGAGAACAATCTCAATGGCCATGTCCACAGTCCATTTTGGGAGAACCTACCTTATCTCAACATCCATGCATCTATGACACCTGACATTCTCCACCAGCTCCATGGAGGAGTATGCAAACATGTATTGGGATGGGGTCAACTGGCATTATCACAGAAAGAATTTGACCAATGGATAAAATCACTTCCTCCTTCCCATGGTATCCGGCATTTTCCAAAAGGGCTCTCCAGCTTAACAAATGTGTCTGGGACAGAGCGCAAGCAGATGATGAAACTATTACTTGGTGCCATTGCCAATGGTGTTCCCAAGAAAGTGGTAATTGCAACACAGGCCATCCTGGACTTTACATATATTGCACAGTATCCCAGCCACAGTGAAGAAACCTTAGGGTACTTGGAAGATGCCCTTGACACATTTCACATGCACAAATCCATTTTTATTGAGCTTGGGATACGATCAGACTTTGAAATTCCCAAACTTGCATCTCTACCTCATTACAAGTCATCAATCATGAACTTTGGTGCTACAGACAACTATAGCACTGAGCTATTTGAGCGCCTACATATCAACTTTGCAAAACAAGCTTTTCAGGCATCAAACAAGAGGGAAGAAAGGCCACAGATGTTAAAATGGCTTGACAGACAGGAGAAAATTGCTTCATTCCAGCAACTCTTGGCCTTACACACTCATGAGGAAGAGTCATTGTCACCACTACTTAAAGCAAGGCAGGGACAACCCATATTATTGGCAAAGATTGCACCATTCCCCAACAGAAATATTGATCTGGTCATGGAAGAACACAGAGCACCATGGTTCACTTGGTATCTCAAGGAGTACCTGTACAAACATGGACTTATGAATACCTACAGCCAAAGGGTTCAAGACTATCCCCTTCCCTTCTCCAATATCAATGTTTGGACAACTGTGCACCTGTGCCATCAGGACATACAGGGACTTGACAAGGACAAGGAAGTCATGGACACATTTCATGCATGCCCAGAAAGAGTTGATAATCAAGGGAAAATCATTCCAGCTCACTTTGACATAGTTCTTGTTGAGGTGGACCCAGCTGAATCAGACTTTCAGGACAATACTAGTCTTGATGGTAAGGCTTATATTTACATCTTGATTTCCTCACTAATGGGTGATTCAGGTACACGAGCAGGAAGAGTTAAGATTATATTCTCCCTTCCAAGGTCATTCACAGACAATGGCCTTGGTGTGCCATGTGAGCCATTAGCCTTTGTAGATTGGTACACCAGAGCCAGAGCAGAGCCAGATGTGGCTTCAAGGTTCTATGAGATCAGAAAGCACAAAGAAAGGGGCACTGGAGAAATAATAGGTGGGATCATCTGTTTATCTCAAATTCACCATAGCATTCAGTTGGTGCCAGTATTTGGGAATGGAAAGGTAAATCCATCTTGGAAATCCCATACTGTCCTAGATGACTGTGATACATTTTATATAAACAACTGGGGAAGTCTCCATACCTACCAATCAGTGTATTAGCCCCATCATGTACATTTTGCCACTGCTGATGGTCCATAGTTGAAATATTATAAAATAGACAAAATACTTTGTATAATCATATATATCAGTGGCAATACTATATAAAGCTATAAACTACAATATAGTAGCATTGAGTGAGTATATAGTACTATATAGTACTATATTGTGCTATATATGCTATACTACATATAGGGCACAAAAATAGTCATATATATTGCTATATACAACTATATAGCTCTCCTGCCATACTATATAGGATTTGGGGTTTTCCTGATGTACTGGATGCATCACATAGTCACTTCTGGTCCACATAGTGATTCAACTACACTTCATGGGTTCTTGAACAATGTATTTTGTGGCCCCAAAGCTTTATACTGGCTAGAGTGTCTCAGTCTCATAAACAAATTAAAATCGGGCATAGCAATACTTGAACTCTTTTCTGAGTATTACAAGGTATGCTCAAGCCACATCCACATGCTCATGAGTCTTAACATCTCTTACTTTAACTAGATATCTGACATGTATGCTAAGGATGCCTGCAAAGATCTGTACAGACTCCTTACTGCAAATTATGAGGTAATCTCTACCAGTACCCCACATATATACATATCAGCACTATCCTGGGTGCCTGTAGAGAGCTATGTAGCTAAAACATTTTACCAACACTTCCAGAACCAGCCACTGATTGCAGCAGGAAAGGAAAACAATTGGAACCCTACTCTATGCAGAGCTGATGTGGGTACAGCTATAAAGTGTGTCACCTATTCTCCTGATGGGAGGCATGTTGTGTCTGGCTCAGATGACATGACCCTGAGGATTTGGGATGCCTGGACTTCCCTTGCTATGGGAGTACCTCTCACAGGTCATTTGATGTCTGTCAGTTCTGTTGCCTACTCCCCTGATGGAAGACAAATTGTGTCTGGCTCTTTTGACAAGACCCTGAGGATCTGGGATGCCCAGACAGGGAGTCCTGTGGGAGAGCACCTCACAGGTCATTCAGATTAGGTTCGGTCTGTTGCTTACTCCCCTGATGGAAGATATATTGTTTCTGGCTCAGACAACAAGACCCTGAGGATCTGGAATGCCCAGACAGGGAATCCTGTGGGAGAGCCTCTCACAGGTCATTCAGATCGGGTCCTGTCCGTTGCCTACTCCCCTGATGGAAAACACATTGTGTCTGGGTCAAGTGACAAAACCCTGAGGATCTGGGGCACTGATATTGTACAAGCAGGTTTTGAAGTTGCAGGGTCACATTCTTTAAACATGATTGACAGTGATAGATGGGTAAGAGACCCATCTGACAACCTCTTATTATGGGTCCCACACATGTATTGTTCCGGTATATGTGATATTTCCAAGATGCGCATCCCAGCTTTGACTGATGGAAATAGTGTACAAGTGAACTGGGGAATGCTCTTGGAGTATAGCGGCTCCTCCTGGGTTAATATCTTGAAGCAAACCGAGGTATGTTTCTATTACCATTGTAAGCATGGTTGTTAACTGACTGGCTGTGTTTTCAGGATGGTCCGCTTTGAAAATTCGGTGCTCGGTTGGTTTCAAGTTCTGACGTTGACTAGTACTCCTTCCTCATCTTGTCATCCTCGTCATTCATAGTTTCTTGCTCGTTTGTACTTGTAGCATGTTAGCGTTTTCCTGAGAAATTACTATTATAAACATGCGTGAAATAATGCGAGTTACAGCCGAGCACTGCCGAATATAAGCCTTTTAAGATTTCATGTGTAGACGATAGATGAAACAACTTTCTTCTGTTGTAAAGGACTGGTTGAGTAGTCTATATATGCAGCTAAGTAAAGCGATTGCATATCACTTGCTCAACTCAAATTCCGATTCCCCTCCCTACCCCTAATCCCCAATGTACTCAGCAACCCATCGTCCTCTATTTCCTTTTAAAATAAAACAAACCGGAAAAAAATCAGACTACATGGGGGTCCCAGATACCTAAATCCAGATTACCAAATTCCCAGATCCAGAACCAAGGATCCAGATAACGCCCACAGAGTTTTCAAGATCCCACCAAGCCAAATCCAAAGCACATGCAATCACCGAATCACTGCACGGTAAGCGTTGTGCTCGCATACACCGTGTCGCTCGAGCCAACCTTGACCATGAACTGGCCAGGCTCGACGACGAACTCATTATTGAGCGTCCATACCGCGAGTTGCGAGGACTTGATCGTGATCGTCACTTCCGTCGAGCTGTTCGGCCTGCTCGAACGAGAGTGAGAACGAGAAAGAGGGAACGTGAGCGTGGATATGGACATGGGCATGTATGCGCAGGGTGAGGAGGGCGCAGCGGGGTGAAAAGTGAGAGAAAGGAAAAAGGTAGGGAGCAGAAAGGGAGCGAAATAGTGTACGTATGGTATGTCCACTTTCTGGAACCCGGCAAGGAACTGATTCGGCATAACGACGGATGAGACGAGGTCGGTGATGTACACCTGCATGACTTCCTTGCCCGCGACCGAGCCTGTGTTCGCGACTGTGACTGTTACTTCGAAGTCGTCGGAGGCGCTGATTGTGGAGGAGGAGAGGCGCAGGTTGGAACTGTGCAGAAGGGGTGAACGGGTGAAGAAGGGGGAAGGGAAGTGGTAGGTTAGAGATGCGCTATAGATAAGTTGTGGATACGAGACTCACTAGGCGAATGTCGTATAGCTCAGACCATGCCCGAAGCTCCAGATAGGTACAGGGGTGTCAAGCACGTACTAGGAAAATAAGTCGGGTATCATATCGTCAGTCTATTTCAGTCTCCCCAAGCCAGACCAGACCACAATTTAAAGTGGCAAGGCTTGGAGGAGAGTAGAAAGAAGAAAGAGAAAGGATTTCAAAACGTACTTGGTGCCCAAATACCAGCGTATCATTTGCGGTGATCTGACCAGCGTCGATCAGTCGTCCGCCTTTGAGGTAGTTGTAGAAGTCTGGAGTCGTGCCAACCGAGTGCGGGAAGGACACCGGGAGCTTGCCTAACGGAGCGGATATGAAGCGCGTATATGTTAGCGTGTGTGGATGCATGAGCATATGTGGGGGGAACATACCGGAAGGGTTCACGTCACCAAAGAGAACTTCTGCAATCGCCAGACCGCCCTAAGTAACACGTAGTTCAACACAATGACCAATACGCAATTTAGCAAGACTGCAAGACGACTCACGAGTTCTCCCGGATAGAACTGCTGCAGCACCGCGCCCGCATTCTGCTGGATCCACGGCTCCGCAAGCGGCTTCCCACTAACGAAAACCACTACGCTCTTCCCTCCTTTCGCCTCCATCGCCTCCACCACGGCCTGCACCAACGCGCTCTGTGTGCCGACCAGCGCCAAACTGCTCAAGTCGACATGCTCACCCGTAGTTGCGTTCATGCCAGGCATCCACAGTAGCGTTTGGTCGAGGGACCAGGTACCGACGAATATGACCGCTGCGTCGGCAGCGGTTGCGGTCGCCACGGCCTCGGCTATGTCGGAGGTGTCGGACGACCAGAGTTTGCAGCCCTCGGCAAAGGAGAGCTCGACAGGCGAGGATTTGGAGGAGAGGAAGGAGGTGATACCGTCGAGGGGGGAGATGCTGTTGTTGGACGCGTTGAAGAAGACATAATCGCCGAACTGAGTTTGTTTGATAATTAATAATGATAATAATAATAAGAATTATGAGCGGAAGGGGTTAGGAGAAGGAACCGATGACGCACCGAGACACGGTCGCTCTGCGGGCCGATGATCGCGACCTTCGAAGCCTTGATCGCGTCGAGCGGAAGTGTGCTCTCGCGGTTCTCGAGCAAGACGATCGCCTCCTGCTCCATCTGGTGCAAGATATCACGCGTCGCCTGTGTGCGCAGCGTCGCGTTGTAGTCCGCGTACGGGTACGGGTCTACAGAGCGCAAGAGCACGAGAAGGGAGTCGGGATTGTCGGGTTAGTTTTTGTCAGTATTATTGTCAGACACACATGTACACACACAAAAGATAGATCTAAAGAAACGCACTCTCAAAAAGCCCAAGCGTGAACTTTGTGCACAGCATCGTAACTACCGCAGCGTCAATATCGCTCTCCTGCACCGTGCCCGCCGTCACCTGGTCTAACATCCACCACATCAGCATCAGATCAATCTTCGTAAAAAAAAAACAATAAATGAAAAAGAACATACCAGGCAATGTCAAATACGTATATGACCCACCGCCCATCTCACCCTGTACACCATTCACCAGCGCCTCACGCGCCGCACACTCGCGTGTGTCGCACGTCTGGTGCTGTGAGATGAGCAAATCGATCGATCCAGCGTCGCATGTCACCCAGTATGGGTATTTCAGTTCATCGCGCAGCTAGCGAGAAAAAAAAGACGACGGCTGGAGTCAGCCACAATGCAAATCAAACGGACTAAAAGAAAAAGAAATGCATACTTACGATTTCTTTAAGCAAGTCTATCCACCAGAACCAAAAAGAGAGAGTTTATCAGTGTCAGCTTTTGTCTCATATTTCCATCTTCATTAACGAGGGGGGAAAGGGAAAAACGGACTTACGTGCATTAGAAACAGCAGGCACCCCATCCAAGATTGAATACGCTGTCATGAAGCTCAACGCGCCAGCATCGACGCACGCGTGCTCAAATGGTGGGAGATACGTCATGTGCAGCACGCGTTCGCCGCCTTCCACAGGTGCGAGGTTTCTATCAATTTCATTTATTTCAGTTTGTTTAGCAACGGAGGTGACGGAGGAAATAAATTAACTACTTACAGACCACCCTGAGGGCTTCCGAACGCAGCAAAGTGCTTGCATGTAGCTGCCATGCGTGCAGACGTGGTGGTGCTCGCGTTGCGGCGCTGGCCAGTCTGTAAGCCTGTGACGTACGCGTGGCCCATCTCGCCTGTCCTATATTAACACGGATTATGAGTCTTAAACAATGCATAGCAGAAGGAGAAAGCTATAAAAAAAAACTGAAACCACGTGAACTCACAAAAACGGATCCTCCCCAAAGTTCTCCTCGATGCGACCCCACCTCAGTTCTCTACTAAGGTCAAGGACAGGCACGAAGAGCTGTGAGAAGCCGAGACCTTCTGCCTCATCTGCGATGGAGGCGGATACGTTTGAGAGGAGGGCAGGGTTGAAGGACGATGCAAGTGCGAGAGGGGAGGGGAAGGTTGTGCCATTGTCTGTGAAGCCGTGTAGGCCTGATGTGCGTGCACGAATGAGGTGAGGAGAGATGGGATTCAGGTATCAGTACAAAGCCAATTTAAAACCGGACAAAACGCAGACGCAGCCCAAAACAAAATAGAATAAACAGGAACGCACCTTCACTCTGGAACATAGCCGGAATCCCCAACGTCGTATTCTCCATAAGGTACCTCTGCCCCACCTCAATTCCAAACACAAGTTTATCCCACGGGGTGAGGTATCCAGCCCATATCGTTCCGGATTTCGAAGCCATCATAGCAGCGAGACCCAATGTGTTGTACGTGAGAGTGTCGTCGAGCGGGTTGGAGAGGTCCATCCAGCCGTCCATGTCACCTTGGATCCTGCGAGGGAGTTAGAAAAAAAATTAAGTTGCTAGCACTAGCAAACTAACGCTCACAGCTGCGCGACCTTCTCCTCAACAGTCATACGGCCCAACAAATCCTCTATGCGCTCTTCGATTCCCGCAGATGGATTCTTGTACAGCGGTGTCGAGCCATCCTTGTTCGATGTGCGCGCATGGAGGTGGAAGGGAAGCGCGTGCGCGGCGGGGGAATCGGGGTGGGGGAGCGCAGCGGCGAGCAATGCGAGGCTGGCCCAAGCCCAAGGCTAAGCGACGTGGAGAGGGGGCGAAGCATCGAACGAGTCCTTCTTCTACGTCAGTAGTCGACTTTAACTTTTTCAGGGTTAGTCTACACAAGCGTCAAAGCGCGCGCTTTTAAGGATGAAGAAATCTGGGAGACGTGCGTCACACAGGGTATTGCACGTCACAGGTAAGTATCTCCGTCCAGTTTCAGCGCGATATGAGCGAGCACAGGGCCCTGTGTTGTATATGCACACCGCCCGGCCCAGTGCGCTTCCGTTTAACTTTCTCTATTGTGCGCATGTGGTACAGCGTGCACATGATCGAGCGTCGGGCGTCAAGGGGGCCGGGGCGGAATGGGCGGACAGGAGTGCATAGTCGCTGGCGAAGCAACGAAGCGATGGGGAGGACGGAGTGCGTTCGGGAGCCTCGCAGCCTCGCACACAAGTGAGCGGTCCGAGCAATGCGTCACGTGTCCGTCTCTGGCTACTTCTTTCCGAGGTTTCTCAGTTTTACGATCGGCCTTGGCGGACTAGCGAAGCGCCCATTGGAGGACGGGACAATTAGTATTAATAAATGGGCGGAGGCTGTAGAGGACAACAGTGCTACGTCTACTGTACTTTGAACTTTACTCCGGCCGGGTGCTGAGCTTGATTCTTGATGCTTGATGCTTGATTGGGTTTACGTGATACCCTGTGTATATGCTCCAATTCCGAGTCCCTCGCGGTAGCACCGAGTGCCAGTTGCTTTTTGACAAGTACTAATCTGGTACCGCACCGAGTAACCAACCGCTCAGCCGTGCAGCTATCAACAGCGGATACGTCTGGTAAGATGCCCTCTGAGTCGGTATTCTCACAAAGACTCGGACTCTGCCCGGCCCCGCACAACACGACACCGACACCAAGCGAAAATCGTACCGCAGGCCCCGGAGTCCTCTTCAGTCCTTGCGCAGGAGTGTTTCTCACTCAAGGCCGCAGGTCAGTGTTCTTAGTACATGTACTATCATGTGACCTCTGTTGCAAAGTTTGCAACAGGGGTCACCTTCAATTCCTGGCTTCCACAATTCATAACAAGTGCCGAAAATCCTCACAATGGAAGTATATTAGTGCAGTTTTATACCTGTGAATTTTTTTCACGAAATAATTCTGTGTTGTGAGTCTGCAGGCAAAACAGTAGATTTATCCATGGTCAACACCCCTTCAGGTCTCTTGGCTCACATGATATTCCCGAGATTTGCTACGACGTCTACATTAGCATATACTATACATCCTATCAGTAGATGCCACACTATTTAAAAGAAAAATATGTATTAGAAATATTTTCTAGGATGCGTTCTTTTCAAAAGGTGACAAAAGAGTGACAAAATGCGATACATTTTTAAACTCCGATTTAGACTGGTTCCCGCAGGCGAAGTCGTGCTTAGCCTGTGCCGAAGCCATTGTAATCGGAGTCTAAATACTACAGTGACGTTCTGTGACAAAAACTTCGCAAGAGGGGGCACCTCTGCCCCGGACGTTTGTGCAGAATCAAACTACCTCAAAATTTCTTCAGGAGGCGTGACAATATGACAATTTTACACATGCAAATTTTCAAGAGCTAAAAGCAAGTTTGAGCGACAGCAGGAGCAAAAAACTGAAAATTTGCAACAGGGGTCACACGATAGTATGGCCTCCAGTTTCCAGGACCTCGTATTCGACGGAACTCTCGTAAAATCTATGTACAATATATTACTTAAGGAAGGAAGCGATCTAGAACATCAAAATTAGACTTGACTTCAAAATTTGCATAAAAAGTGTTAACCAATATGCACACCAATGACCACCGCAGGTCTCGAACCTGCAATCTCCTGATTCGTAGTCAGACGCGATACCATTTCGCCAGGCGGCCCACACTTCAGTTAGTTCACTCTCAACTGTTCGCTCCACACAGGAACTGCCAGTGTCCACGCTGAAATTGATGTGGTTATATGATTTAATTTCACGCACACTGAGAGTTAGCACTGCGATTTCTCACAGTTATATACTCGGATATTCGATATTATTACTACACACATTAATGTATCAGACTTGACTACCGGCAGCGGGAACTTGAAGGAATGGGAGGAGGAGGGGAACAGAGTACCCCTCCCCCAAGATGGGACTGTCCTAAGCTATAAGAAACTAAGTCTTAGAAGGGAATGTAAAGAGCCATGGACTGACCGGCACCAAACAAACTCTCGCAAAGGGGGCGTCCCACCCACTCGCCCCCCGCCGGTCCAGATGCAACTAAATGCACCTGCAGTAATTATCTTTTACCGGCTCCCGGTCATTATTTATACAGCGACTGTTATGACCTGTATAACTTCGTAAGAAATAGCCAATCACGACAGTAGTTCAAAAGTGACGTACCATTGCGCTGCCCGCATAAATTCTAGGATCGTGCCGGACAATATGGGTCGAGGTAGCCCAGGATCTAATCAAGAGTGTCCATCAGCCGACTGCGGAGAGACGGGAATAATTTAATCTCACATAGCCTCGAGCCGACACGATCACCGCCACCGAGCCATGAGGAGCCTTCTGGATGATTGGTCGGGCTAGCACCAGGGTGGTGGCGTACGGATGCCAGTCGCGGGATCGAGGCCACTCACGGAGTGAGTCTGGGTATTTAGTGTCAGCCTTAGACGACGAGGAAATGAAATGGGTGAATAAACGTACCGTGGCCTCGAACTGGCGTGCAGGACCAACACCAACTCGACCGCGGAGGCGCCGACCAAGAGAAGAAGCGGCCTCACACTGATGAGGTGTTGCGGTCGAGTTCTCGCAAAGGATGTTGTGCGAGATGGTGATGGAAGGAGAGAGGATAGTCTCTGGATTCTAGCGAGTCCTGGAGAGGATTATATACCCGTCTGATACTGGGCTAACATGTTGTTTTGCAGTATTTGCATCCTTGAGGCTGACGCCGATGACGTTATTGCCTGAGGCATTGAGTTATGCTGACGGGAGAGGGCGTGATGTAAACATGTATTCTGTCGGCATACCGGTAAAAGCTTGAAAACGGACTTCGTAAAATCTATGGAAGCACCGAATCCGTTACTACAGAAGATCTTAATTCCTTTTGTAGACGCTTTCTTTCTAAGCGATTTCCTTTTTTGTTCACGCATGTATGTTAATTTCCTCCTGCATTTAGAGTTCCTCATTCCGGCGTCTCGAAACATAACCTGGTCATATTGATTTTTGACTGTTTGACTGTTTCACACTGACTTTGTTGCTTCCACTCCGAATCGTTAGCTGCTACAGTACATTGATAATCGCGGCAATTTGAAGACGCATGATTCGTCAAAATTTGCCCCCGGAAATACGTGACGTGCAGTTAAGCAGGTATTTAACATTCATAATGCGCTTAGATTTTCGCACATAGGAGACCAACCTAGAAACTTACAGCAATAAACAAGACCTGGCGGCGCACATTGATCGACTAACGGAGAAAACAAACACGATGGCTGGTAAATTTTCCGCGGGCTGTCCATACTTTATAGTGTGCCACTCCATTCCGAGCTCTCGCGGGTCAATTCTCAACTGCACCCCTCTTTTGTATTAACGTTTTCCTCCGTAGGCTGGGCTTAATTTATAAGATAGCTCACTAAGTCTTGCTCAATGGCATCCGGAGCACTGAATCCTATTCCGAGACTTCAACGACCAGTCTCATCGACGTCAGCCTCGAATATGCAAATACTACAAAACAACATGTCAGCCCAGTATCCAGATATTTAGTCCTCTCCGGGACTCTCCAGAGTCCAGAGACTTCTCTCCCTCCTTCCATCACCATCTCGCACAACATCTTTTACGAGGACTCGACCGCAACATCTCATCGGTGTGAGGCTGCTTCGTCATATGATCGGCGCCTCTGCGGTCGAGTTGGTGTTGGTCCTGTACGCTAGTTCGAGGCCACGGTACGTTTATTCACTCGTTTCCTTCCCTCGTCGTGCGAGCTGACAGTCCTTATCCAGATTCACTCCGTGACCGACCTCGATCCCGCAGCTGGCATTCCCGTCCGCCACCACACGAGTGTTAGCCCGACCAATCATCCAGAAGGCTCCTCATGGCTCGGTGGCGGTGATCGTGTCGGCTCGAGGCTATGTGAGATTAAATTATTCCCGTCTCTCCGCAGTCGGCTGACGGACACTCTTGATTAGATCCTGGGCTACCTCGACCCATATTGTCCGGCACGATCCTAGAATTTATGCGGGCAGCGCAATGGTACGTCACTTTTGAACTACTGTCGTGATTGGCTATTTCTTACGAAGTTATACAGGTCATAACAGTCGCTGTATAAATAATGACCGGGAGCCGGTAAAAGATAATTACTGCAGGTGCATTTAGTTGCACCTGGACCGGCAGGGGGCGAGTGGGTGGGACGCCCCCTTTGCGGGAAGGTGTTTGGTGCCGGTACGTCTTCCCTGTGTGTCTGCTCTTCTGAGACTTATTTCTTTAGTTTATAGCAGTATCACTTTGGGGGAGGAGGGCGCCCTGTCCCTTCTCCCCCTTTCTGTCATTGGGCTTTATACAATACGCCCAGATAGTAGACTACTAAATGTACTCGTAAAAATCAGTACTGCAAATCTACAATTCATTCATATATCATTGGACGCATAGTAGTACCTCGCATATCATTGTACCATACATTTGGCACTAATATTTATGAGGTGCTACATGATGTTCGCATTCAGGTGGGACGGAGAAAACCTGATTCTCTAGACAATAGGATTTTTATCTAGTCAGCCTCTATCACAAGCACTTTCGCAGCTGCCAGGATTCCAGCCATCTCTAGTACAAAACAAGGTCTAGTGGTCTCGTCTTTTTCTTCGACATAATTCCAGCGTCCTGATGGGTCACTAAACCCTGACGCGGCGATGTTAGGGTTTCGAAAAAAAGTGATTTACATCATATTCGTGGGGATTTACCTTTGACTTTTGGATCTACGGACAGTAAAGTTCAAGATCGGGGTCCGTCGATGAGAAGTGACGACCCTGTGGTAATATGGTACTGGTGTGTACATCTACCGATAATCAAATTTAAAATTTCTTTTAGATTTGCTACCTACAAAAATCCGGAGTGACGGGGAGTGAGAGCGTATTGAAGACACACCTACGTAGGCTATCTGCCGAACGGCAGGACTTCCTAGGTTTATGGATGCGTGCTTGCACACACGGAGGCTAAACCAGATGGAAGTAGGCTGTCACTGCTGATTATGGAGAGCAGCAGACAAGACTTGAAACGGATCCTCCTAACAAGTGACGCCTTATCGGAGCACACCCGCATCAAAGCGGACCAACTAACACCCGATCGAAGAGTACAGCCATCCAGGACCCGAGTTCAAGTTTGGAATGTAATTTGAGCTCGCGAGGTATCGTAAGAAAATCAACATACATACTCCGCACACTTACACGTATTAACGGAAGAAGAATATACCCCCGGACTCTAGAACGACCTGAGGGAGATCTGGGGTTTGGCCGCCGACTGGCCCGCAGCCGGCGCCCCCGCGCCCAGCGCCTGGCGCACTGAGACCTCTAGCAGCTCCTTCGCATCGTGTTCCATCTTTGCCGTCGCCTCTTTGAAGGCGACCGGCGATGTCGTGGCCATCTGCAGCAGCTGCGCCACCGCGAGTGCGTGCACCGATGACGGCGCCGACTTCGATGGGTCGAGAAGGAGGGCGAGTGTCGGGAGGAGTACACCAAGGGTGCGCGCTCCTAGATTCGAGTCGGCATGTCAGTAAGATACACGAACTGATTGGTTGGAATGGATTTAGACTCGTGACTTACGGAAGTTTTCGGGTGTGGATACGAAGAACGCGGAGAACGCCTTCAATATTTCGTCAATACCTTTGGCGTGTGCTTCCTGGGAGGGTGGGTCGTCTGCATAAGCAGCTACCGATGCAACGTATTCGATCAGTCCGGGCAATAAGAGCTTCATGCAATGATTTAGCATCGCATTTCCAGATGCCCCAGCGAGGATTATCGTCTTCGCGCAGTGTGCTGCAGTCAAAGATACCTTCACCAATAGTCAAAACGTCAGAACACCAAAGAAATATAGCAAAGAGGCGCTTTACAGACCTCCTTCTCCAACAGTTTCTGGGAGATAAGCAAGCAACAGTAATCCAGCGCAACTTCGCTGAATTCAACATACGGCGGGACGACGGAGAGTATCAAAACTGCGGCGAGGAGATTATTCGTCACCTTCATTGTCGACAATGTGCCCTGACGGCCCCTAAAATACAAGTCAGCAAGAAGAATTCGTCAACGACACATCTTGGCTGTACCTCATCTCGTCTATGTTGACAAGGCAAGCCGAAAACAGCCCGTGCACAAGTTTGCCGTATTGAGCGACCGCGGCAATCTGAGTCGCCTTTGGTGGGTCGTCTAAAATGGCTTTCAAGGATTGCAACGTCGGGCCCGCCATATCCAAGTCGGACTTTTCCTCCCGCAAAAGCTCTATCAAGTCGTAAACCATTAGTTGCTCCACTATAAAGCATGCAGACCGCCTACCGGCATATATTGTGATCGCAACAGCCCGATTATCCTCCCTTTGACTTGGTGCAAACGCCTCGCTGACGGCGGAGAACGCAGCGAAAGCAGAACGGATGAGCCCAATGCGATCTGCCGGGGAGTCGGCCACGACTAAGTCGACTCGGTGAGTATGCCGTGCATGTGTGGCCACGCCGCGAGAAATAAAGACCTACAGGTACGAATCCCCCCTGGTCCCGAGATCGAGTTACGAAGGATATAGGCACAGATGCGGAAGCAGTGTGTCAACGGAGAATCCGGAAGGACAGAACCATTTGTCTGCCCATTCCTATATGGAATTACGTTAGTGAGACTCAAAAAAAAATACTCAGTAAAAAAAAAACCCACGATTCTGAGCCACGGCTAAGGTTTTGTTTCTGCGAAGTCGCGAAGATGGCTATAGCTTCCACCAGATGAACTTGAACAGCCGCCGATTCTGTCATGCTCATACGATAGCAGAGACCAGTGAACTCAGAAAATATCGTGGGATCGAGCAAGGCCTTCCCGGAGTACTCCGGCCTTACAAGGCCTTTGAGGGCTTCCAGGGCGATGATGGCATTCTGTCGCAGCTTTGGGGATGAAGTCGCGTCGGCCGAGGAAGATGCAAGCGCCTCGTATACTAGACCGAAAACAGCGAAGAACAAGGCTGAGGGCTCTTCGCGGTTGGCCATGCTTTGTACTGAGGACGGAGAGCCCTCGCCATCTGCCGATTCCAGACCATCCATGGCAGCAAGGACGCAAGTATCACCCAACTTCATCGCCGTAGCAATTGCGTGGAGTATAATTACCCAGGAAGTCTCGTAATACTGCAAGGACCAATTAGATTGCCGAATTCTGTGGTGCCAAACGGACTTACTGGGAGCAGTACTTCCCTTCCGAGACTAGCATAAGGCGCATCAGTCGTAGCTGAGCCGCTGTCTTGGAAGACTTCGGAGTCGCCTTTAATGCTAGCATAATCACGAAGTGATGCGACCCATAAAGCTCCTAATGTCCTGCGATAAGGGCTTACAACATCCTTCAAATAAGCCTGATGAGAACTGGCGACTTCCAGCTCTGCCCAGGCAGCTAGCGTCGATATTCGTAACATCACGGAAGCATTGGGGCTCAGTTCGCCTGCATTACCAAGCAAGAGCATCCCCGATTCTACAAAGACCGCTTTCAGTTTAATATCGAGTGGCGTTCCCGTACCACATACCTTTCGACTGTTCTAATGCTGATGTCAGAAGTTTGAGGATTCGACCCATTCTCCCGACATCCTTTACAATACCGCTACCAACAAAGACAGCACAGACTTGTACTGCAGAAGAAAGAATCTCGGGAGTAGAATCAGAAGAAAATGCAGGCGTCAGCGCAGCGGTGATTGGTGCTTGATATTGCTCCAAAAGTAACGAATCCTCGTAATCAGCGTCCGGCGATTTTGCGAAAACCTGTAAGTTGAAACCCAGTTCGTGACACAATATCCACGAAAAGATCATATATCACCAACCTCTATGACGTCTCTGAGAACGACCAGACCCTCCAAACGAATTTCGGTAACGTACGCAGCCGACGCCGTAAACGCCATCTTAATCAAGTCAGGCACACGGGATACAAGAAGTGCCGATTGATTCAATCCCTGGCTTCGTGCGTATGCAATATTCAGGTGTTCAGGTCTCCCCGAGCTAGCGACGATCTGACATGTACTATGCAGACAGCGCAAGGCAAACAGCTGCGTACGCCAGCGCGAAGTCAAATTGCCTTGTGCGCCACCAGACTGATCCTGACCCATCCCGAAGCTCAGCGACTGACCTTCATCATCAGCGAGCGCCGCGCTCTTTGAAGTCTGGCTCGAAGCCTGCTGCGACGCCGTCGTGCGCGACATGATGCGCTGGCAAAGGTCAATCCACGCTGACGGGTTATACGTCACCGTCTGCTCGAGCCATGCCGAGATGACGTTGCGGACGCCGTCGATCGAGGGGTCTCTGTCGAGCATGCCAAACAGCTCCTCGACGAGCTTGTCGCCGCCGAGCTTCGACATCGCCAGCGCATCGCGCTGGACGAGCTGGTACAGCGCGTTAATTGCAGCCAACTTGAGGGGTCGACGGGGCGAGGCGAGGTGAGCGCGCAGCTGGTCGACCAAATCAGAGATATTGACGTGGTCGGGCACGAACATCAGGAGGTGCTGGATGCATTTAATTGCCTCCACGCAGATGCCTTCGTCGGGTTCTGTGGCGAACTCGTGCACAATGCTCAGAATTAGGTTGCGCGTCCGCGCAGACTCCTGCATATCTGGGCCAAGGACTGCGATGATGGCGTCTATCAGCTGACAGACCACTTGGTATACCGGATACATTCCCTTGAGGTTTGCGTTCGAGATAGTACCACCATCGGGGTCATGCGATTCAAGCGAATAAAGCTTGAACAGCATTCCCAGGGTGCTCGAAACGAAGGGCGCATACGCGAGGCTCGCAGCGTTAACGACTTGCGACAGAGCACTGAGTGCCCAAAAGTAGACAACAGGGTGAGGGTCATTACTGAGCGACATCAGCACATTAATTGTAGTTTTAAGAAGCGGTCCAGCCGCCAAACCTCCGACATGAGTGTAGATTGAACCAAAGGCCAAAGCACAGCCTGCTCTTGCGTACGGGTCGCGGTTGTTCACGACTTGGTCTACAAGCGTCTTAACTTGAGACGTGAGGAAGTTTGTGCCAGAAAGGCTAGCCAGACGGCCCAGTGCCTCGCTCGCCGCCAGACGGAGAACAGGATCCCCATTTATTAGTGAGTCCTTCTCTCGTAGTCAGTTCTCAGTAATGAGGGAATGTCGCGGCTAGCCTACCTTCAAAAACGATGACAACATACCAGATATCTGGGAACTACCAAAAGTCTCGCGACACTGACGAGGATACGACGTCGAAGCAATACGCAGAGCGAGTGTAATCGCGACCGTTGAGTTCACAAGCACAGCCGCCTTACGTCCGGAATTGTTCTCCAATTTCGTCGAGCGGGTCGACTCAAGAACCTCAGTAATAACGCGTGCACAGGAATGCATTTCCTGTAGTGGAAGGAGCGCGGAGAACAACTCGATCGCGGCGTCTATGACAGACGTTGCGGATGGCGGAGGCTCGGGCCACGTTATCTCGTTATTGGATGAGTGTGCCTCACACAGTAGCAAAGGATCGTGTTCACAAGATCCCAGGACCGGTTGGCTGATCTGTTATAATGTACAAATGTTAGTAGAAGAGATTGACGCTAGAATTAACCCTTACCAGGTCATCAATTTTCGCTTCTATAGAATCTCTATTGAGCTGATCCCTCCACCCCTGCAGATCTTCAGCACTCGCAGATGGATCTCTCTCCTGCTCCGTAATGAGGGTCGTTACACCATACGCGTATCCGTCTGTAGTAAGCCAAAGAGAAGAGAAATTGCTCGCTGACGCAATAGCAGCTTGGAGCGCAGAGCCTACATACCCCTCGGCGCTCGCAAACAGGGCAGTGGTCGACTGGAGGAGCGTCACCTGCATCGAGTCTGTCAGACTCGAAAATCCCAGCGCCGTAAAACATTGGTACACCCGTCGACGGAGCAGAGTTTCATGCGACGATGCAGACGAATTGTCAGCACCAGGCACCGCAGCCCCGCCTACCTGCACATTCCGCGCTCCAGGTCCGTCCTGACCCGGTTGCGCCGTGACATAGGCATTCGCAAATGCAAGCGCGTTCCCGAGGAGCGATGCGACTCGCCGCGCGACGTCGAGCGTGACGAGTGCGGGCGCGTTGTTCCGGAGGAACCCGCGTACAGCACCGAGTGCACATGCACGCACATGCAGGAGGAACACCCACTCCGCCACACTACGCGTACCATCTGGGGCAGTATCCTTGGTCGTCGGCCTCGGAAGTGCGTTCCGCCAAAGAACGAGCAACTGCGGAAGGTGAGCACGTACGAAGTTCGGACCCAGGGACATGAGCGCTGCAATCGCCGTCCAGGCAACCTCGATTTCGACCGTCGCGACGTGCATCTCGTGTTCGCCCGCGCGCCGAAGGAGCTGCGTCGCAGTGTCGAACACCTTTGCGCTCAGATCTGCCGAGACATAAAGAGGTCGATCTGGGATGACTGCAAAAAGAGCGGCCAGGCCGTATGCGTGGCCGATAGCGCGTTCTGCGATATTAGAGGGAGCAGCAGGTGTCGAAAGCGATGACATGTCGCGTTGCACAAGTTCGAGTACGCTAAGAACTATTTTTGGGATCCGCAGAGGTGTGGAATAACAGAAACTGCGCAGTGCCCATGCTGCACTGACACGAGTGCTATGGCTAGGGTGTCCGAGTAGCGTTATGAGGGGCTCCGCCAGGGCATCTTGCACAGGTGGAGGTGCGCTGCCCAACTGCTGTACAAGACTCGCTACCTCCTTGAGTGCAATAACAAGAACCGAAGAGTCAGGCGCAACTTGTCCAGGCATCAGCGCCGGCCACTTTTTGAGATAGCTCCTCGACAGCTCCTGAATTGCACTGATTTGACCCTGCTCGCTCAGAAGGCGCATACTGATGAGGTCGCGGAGGACGATGCCGACAAGTTTTCGTATCAGCAGGACTTCATGCCGTGATTTCGAGGCGCGCGGCGCGCATACGATCTCAGTGAAGAAATGGCTGACGATCGTCGCGTGGTTCAGCTCCACGAAGCTCGTCCCGAGAGTAGTAATCAGTGTCGTGTAGAAGTCGAAAAGACCGATACGAGTCTTCCGCGACGTGTTGGGCTTGTTGAATTGGGTGGAGAGTTGACACAACATCTCTGCAGGTGACAGGATCGGCTTGACGGCCTCCGTCGCGAGTGCACTCGGAGAGACCATATCGGTATCTGCATCCTCATTGTTCTGCCCTTTCTTCCCCTTCTTCGATGTGTCTACCGGAGGAACAGTGCGTGGAGTCTGAGTGGAAGCGAGCATGTGCCCAACTAGCCTGGCAAGTGACCGCCGCGTTTCTTGGTCAGCGCCCTCTAGACTTTTAGTACAAGTAACAACGATCGATTCGACATCGGCCACGGAGCGTGAGCCATCTCCCGGAGGGTACAGCACAAGTAAGATCTACAAGATACGTCAGAAAATCAAACTCAAATCGTATTAAATGAATGGACTCGCGTCTGCCGCGGCGCGCTGGACGGGGAGCGATTTGTCTGTCAGGGCTTGCTTCGACTGTTTCAGAATGTCTTTCATAACGGAGTCTGTCACGGCCTTCCCAGCAGTAACGAGAGACTTCCTCAGCGCCACCAGAGCATGTACTCGCAGAAGGACAGACTGAAATCATAAGTGAGCAGAAAGATAAGTGACAAAGACCAACACATACATTCGAAGAGGATCGAAGAGTCTTCAGGGAAGTGATCACAATTTCGGCCATGAAAGACATAACCTGCGCGCCGACCGCAGCCATAAGCTCGCCGACGCAGTAGAACGCGGCTCTAAAAACCGCATCAACCAGTGATAAATGATAAATCCAGAACAACCCCGCACGTACACTTTCCTAAAATCCGCGTCGCTAGTCTTCGTATTCATTTCCCCAATCACCTTCACCAACGCCTGCAGGGTATCAAACAGCGTCCTCGTCTCTCCACGGGTGTACATAAGTACTAAACACCTCGCCACGATATTTCTGAACGGGCGGCCGGGACTCGGGTACGGCGCCTCGCCCGCAATGACCTTCAGCAGCTTCGTCTCGTAGATCGCTTGCGACGTCTTGAGCGTCCCCGACTTCCCGCCCATCAAGTCCTTCTCGGTGTCCATGAGCCATTGCAAAAGGTATATTTCACCCTCCTCGCCCGATAGCTTCGACTAAACAACCGATGGCGTCAGGACAGCGCGAGCGACAAAAACAGCACCGCAAACGCACCTCATCAATGTCTCCTGCATCACTTGAGCTCATTGTCTATAGCATAAGCGCGAGGTCTTGCGCATTCAAATTGGGGTGGTCTCCAGTCGCTAGCTAATGCACGAATTACAGCTTCAGCTCTTCAAAATGACCAAGTCAGCAACTCGGTTTCGAGTCTCGGATTCGCGTCCACGGGGAGAATTGCGCGGCCGCTCGCCCGCTCGCACGTGATCTTCGCGGAACAATTAGTTGCAATCAATTCACCAGACGTCAATAATTGTTAAACGCCAGAGCCAAGCAATTAGTTCTCTCAGGTAGGAGTGAAGCCGTGGATCTTTGAGTCATCGAGTCCGAACAGATGACAATCAGGGATCCGAATATACCGGTAAACCCATAGCAAACTGCTGTGCTGCTGTACGGTACGTGTATACTGTATACTATATGCTACTAAAAATACAGACACCAAACGAAAACAGCACTGATTCAAGCTCACATAATGAATGCGAAATGACGTACACATCCAGCTAATAATTGGTCATTACACAAATTTCGGGAGGAACAGCATATAGATGCATTTTGCAGAATATTAATCAGAAAAAATCTGATGAAATATTTGGAAAAAAAATCTGCATCACTGAATGGGAAATATCTTCCCACAGTTTGTTCTTTTGCTTGTTGATTGTGATGTTTTGTAATGAAGACCCATTACAATCAAATTGCCACTTATGCTAAACGTCCACTTTTCTGTGAACAACTTTTGGGCAACCTCTCGTCCGAGTCATGATTGTGAAAATTATTTTACAGCCAATTCTGATTTTTCTCTTGCCAATCCCCATTCAAAGGAGTTCTTTTAGCTTATTCAAAGACAGGCATCTATACGCACGAGGGAAAGAAGGAAACGAACGGTGGAAGCCGGTCCCGCTCCAGCAGTTACCAAGTGACGATGTCTTTTTACAGAATGGTGCGGGGATATAGACGGGTACCCGCCTCTCCGAGAAAGGAATACAGTTACTCTGAAGCGATTATGAGGGACATCGACTCTGCGAAGAGGGTGAAAAAAGGGGATGGGTTGGGACCAAATTTTCCACGGACGCATTGGGAGCGGTTCCGGTGCCGGCGCATGCGGTGCGCCCTTGCAAATTCATATGCGTACGTCCACACACAAATAGAACTTGTTCCTGGTGCATACGTCTTCTGATCGTCCAAATTGGAGATTAAACCCTCTCAGGCCCCTCATCACGACCCGCTGATGAGTCCGAAGCGGGCTTTGGCATTTACTTTCCCAACAGGCTCCACCAACCAAGAATCCACGCGGGAGGAAAGTTAGTAGCTTGTCTTTTCTCATAGACGGGCTCTCACACTCACCACATCAGCGGTCCCCCAACACCCTACGTAAAACTCTACTTTAAGGGGATGTAGGTTGCGCGTTGCCTTCCCACATGTTCGCCGCCCACCCCATTTCCCCACCGACGGGCCGCCCCATCATGGGCTCGGTCTCCGAGCGCAGAGTCGTGTGCCAGATCGACTTTAACAAGCTCGAGTTATTAATACCTTTGTCGTGTCTTCCCACTTGAAAGCATGCGTCCCGGCATACGCACACCACGCGCCACGTCTCGTGCAATAGCCTGGGGAGATAAGTATTTTCGACTGGTTGGCCCTAGAAGCCGTGCATGAGCTCTGCGACGGTTGTCCAAGGGCGCCCGGGTATCCGCGCGCAGTCGTCTCGGCGTGGGACGCGAACTGCGTCGCTGTTCCTGGATACCCATCCAGCCACAAAATCCAACAATATGTCCAGATCTAGAGGGCGTACATAGATCATCGCACTTGCATTTACGGGAGGCCAGTCATCTCCTAGTTCTGCCCACCCTGGGAATGGCGCAGGTTTTCTTTATCTCTCTTGGCGAATGACGCAGGTCTCGGGGGGCCAGTGCTATTACTTCGGAGACTGAATGAGTGACCACGAGGCGGGGGGAGAAAGTGCGCTCGCGCCTAGCGCCGCAGAACCACATTCCCTCCATCGGTCTGCCTCGTGCTGTGTGCGGGCGCGTTCCATTTATAGGGGCATGCTTCTCCTAAGCATGTACATGTATGTACTGTATGCATGGGAAAGCCACTGCCCTATTCCAAGCGCCGGAATGGAGGAAGAGGGGGATACGGTCCAGTGCCAGCATGGGATGTCTGCCACAAGCTATGGTATAGCGGAATATGGCCCAGCGCCAGCATAAGGTGTCTGCCACAAGTTACGGTATCATATTTTGTGGCATAAATCTTACGCTGATGCTGGGCCATATCCCCTCTTCCCCCTATTCTTCCTAGCCTGCTTGCGCTCCTCCATTTTCTCATAGCGCGGCGCATCTTTTCTCAGCGACCTCTCGTCTTCTCAATCACAGTTTTGGAGCTGGACCCCAGGACGTCTGTCAGCGCATAGAGTGGACCGTACTGTGTTAACTGTATCCGAACCACTGGACCAGCTGCCCTTGAATAGGAATACCGCGCCCAGTCAGTGTGTCTTCCGCGTAACCGCCGTAGAACGTTGTGATGACCTCAGGTCCTGGAGTATCAACTCCTGAGCTATTTTTGAGTCCCTACCTACGGTAAATCACTAGAGGAATACCTCCTATTCCTCTCTGCTAGTCTGAAAGTTCAAAATGTCTGGGGTAACGAAAAATTAAATGAACCACTTTTTTTTATTTGTCTTCGGCTCGGCTACAAGCACCTAGATGACTTTATCTTATTTCTTTACTAGTAGTGGCAGGCTTAAAAAAGCAAACACTAGAGCTCCGCCTACTCATTTCTACAAGTGCTCTGGGGTCGATCAACGGTAAAATCCATGTACGGTGTACGATATTACAATAATTACTAATGCACGCTATGTATGAAACGGAATAAGCTCAAGAGGACTATAAACACGTGTGCGGCGATGTGTGGCTCAAGCTCACTAAGCATATTACGGGCTGCTGCTCCGGGAATTCCCGCTTTTCTCACCAATATCTCCGCCTTGACTCCTTGCACGACAAAATAAATAATGAAACAAACCATACTGGGAAGGGCGAGGGCGAATAGTGGCAAGCGATAAGTACTGACAGTGGTACGGTAGCGTATATTAAGAAACTAAACCCGAGTCGCAGGCATCCATCGTGTACGTACTGACATGTGGCTCAAACGTATTTGAGCCCAAAACTTAAAGGTCTTGTGTGCCGGTGGTGGGCTGAACCGTCACGGTAGTCCCCCCAGAGGGACCTACGTAGCGGTAGGAAGGAGGGGGGACTGTCGCTCGCAGAGAGCATTTTAGTAGTATGTAATACCATGAGTGCGTGCTGCAAGAAGTGGGACGGTATCAAGCTATCACCCAAGCTAAGAATTGTCCGAGGCTCGAGCTGCGGAGGCCAGCCTTGCTCAAGCGGCCCAATCACTGAAGTTTTGAATATAATGTAATTTGTAATTGTATCAGCCCAACTGGGGAACCCACCTCGAGCCCGTCGGCGCCCCCCGTGCTGATGTCGGTCCCTGGTTCCTCCATTCTTCTCTTGTATGTACGCATGTATAATCATAACTATATATCCATTAATCTATTACGAAATGGAACACCAATCTCCCCGCTGTCCAAGCTGAGTCTAAACCCAGGCCCAAACCAATGTCGTAACATAGGGTGTACCGTATGCGCTATTCTACTATATCAGCGCCACTGGTATGCTACGCGCAGCGGCGGCACCGTTATAAATCCTAAATTACTGACAAAGTCTTCTGAGTTCTCCTGTCCCCCCGGGCTATCTTTTATCTTTTTAGATACCGATTTCCCGCAGTCACAGCGGCGGCTGCGGCGGCCGTTGATCGAGTATCAAGCTGTTGTTTTTGTGGCGCCCAACTTGAATCACATACTTAGTAATCGGTGACTTAAAGTTCGTTCGTTACTCAAGAGTCCAGAACCCCGAGACCTGTTTCTAAATCCCGAGAATCCCGACGCTAGAAGCTAGCTAGCTGAGAGTTCCAGCTACCTCGCCGTGCATAGCCCGTGCCTGCACTTCAGGCTGTATTACTATAACCCCCCCCGGCTCCATCTGAAACTTTTACAGATTCGTTGCCGCTAAAATTGAAGAGGCCTTTTTTTTTAAGTACTGGACCGCCGGGGGTGGGGGGAAGCAAGTCTTTCCGGACTCCTCAATTCTCCGCACTCCGTGGCTGGTCAAGAACGAGGGCGGCCGAGGCGTGCATGCATGCAGACAAGAGCAGAGTTTTTTTAACACTAGTGCTGCTACATAAGTAGCGCTGTGTTGGCAACTTGGACGACGTCCACTTAATTAAGTATTTTTGTCAGCCATCCACTATCGACCATCCGCATCGCCTGTACAATTCCAATGCCAATCCCAGATACCTCAGGCTTTCACTAGTGCTTGCTAGTTAATTACCGTACCACCCACCCGGAAGTCCGTCACTGACCACAGTGCTGTAGAATAGAATCGATAGTAGAGAGCATTTTCACATGATTTCCTTTTACCTTTCTTTCATTTTTTTTTCAAAATGTTTCTTTCATTCTACAAATTCATGCCCGGGTGAGGACACCCGACGCTCGTGGGTCGTCGCCCTCGGCGTCAGCCGACAGCTGTGCGGGAGGTACGTAAGCATGCACGTACACGTACACGTGGACCGGCTTAGGGCGGTTGTGAACAGCGGCGTGCACTGCAGCTTGTGCGCTGTGCGCGCGCCTCGACCTCAAGTCCTCCAGGCAGTAAGTTCTAATAGTAGTAATAGCGGCAGCCGTCAGCGGCTTCTACACCGGGATCAGGGACGCTCATGATCAGACTGTGCCGGCGCCTTGCATGATGCCGGTCGCGACTTGAACTAGAGTGCGGTCTGCCGCCTGGGACAACTTATCGACTATCGTTACGAAACGGGCAGACGATCAGACGGCGGCTGCCCAGCTTGCTGCGCAGTCACGATGACACGGTGCGGACGAGTGAAAATATGGGCGTTGTAGGTTGTCACGGAACGTGATCGTGATCAGCTGAGCAGCAGTGCGGCTCACGCCCTGTGCGTGAAGACATGGCGACCAGCCCGAACCTGAGCCTAAGCTGCGGCTTCCATCGCCCGTTCCTCGTCACTGTTGCTCAGTCAGATTAAGTAAGTAAGTATAAGTAAGTCCAAAATGCCTAAATATTAGATACAAAAAGAAAGTGGGCCCAGAATAGTGGACCGTGGAGGGCGTGTCTCCACACTCACACTATCCCGATTGTGAAGAGCGTGGGGGGAGATATTTATTGAGTTTATGCTTTACGCATTTCATTTTCATTTTCATTTTCAACTAACGTTTTCGTGAAAAATCACTCACGCAAATATCATTCCGCGCCCTGGGGGGCCTCTCGAATTTGTCCATAGTTACGTATACACGTACGTCCACGGATTTCGGGCGTTCGGACGCGGTAAAATATCAACATATTAGCGCCCTCCTCGGACTTATACCTTTTCTGCATTTCTTCCTCTTATTTTCGCGGGCGGCGAACTCCGAGCGCGAACGCAGCGCGATTACGAGTGTCGGAACAGTACCAAGCAGTACTAGTGGCAGTACCAGTGGCGATAACGGGTGGCAGTGATAGTGGCGGGTGACGGATGCCCGGGCGCGCGTCTGGCTTGCCGCAGGTTCGCAGATGAGACGCCCCCGCTCCTGTCGCAACTGCGATGCGGACAAAGTAATAACAAGCACAAGCGCAAGTAAAAGTACAAAAGTGATACAAAGCGTTATTAACGCCGACTGCTTCAAGTTCTGTCGTAGCCGTCTGCGTCGCCTGGCGACCCCACCGACGTGCGATCGTGACGCCGCATCGCGCTACGGCCCACAACAGTTTACAGGCCAAAACGTCCGTACATTCATGGTCCATCATGATCTACGGTCGCGGTTACAGTCACGCTACCCACCGAGCGGCACGGGTCCGGTACTCCTGAGTCCTGATCTAATTGTGCGCCGCGGCCGCGGCGAGGACGGGAGGAACGGTAATCGGATGGACTGTAACTGGCTGGGTTGATCATGATGCGTGATGATGCGCGATTGCGCGCGCGCTGCTCCGAAGAGAAGAGATGGGGGCCTCGTTGTAATGGCCACGAAAGGAGACGACGGCGACACGAGTATCAAATATCAAGAGAAGAAACCCCCATCGCGAAAGGGAAAGGAGAGAGGGAGGGTTCAGTGTTCGGCGTTGAATGGCGAGAAGCGCATGGGGACGGAGACGGGCGCGCCGCTGGCCCGCAAGTAGCGTGCGATCGGATCGCACGCCAGCGAGCGCCTGCCGCCGTCGGCGAAACTGAATATCCGCCCGCGGCTGACTAATATCCATTAACGCGCTCCGCCGCCCCATGTCGGGTCAGACCGAGCGCCAGCGACCTTTATGGGGAATAAAGGGAGGCGAGAGGGCCGGAGCGAGCTTCGGCTTCTAGGGCTCCTTGGACTTGTGCCCTGGGGGACCCCGGACGGCGTTATCCAGATGGGTCAATTGTGTGTATTCTATGTTGCTACTGCATTGCTTTGTATTGTATTGTATTGCGGTGTAAAGGGGATCCATATATGGAGCACGGCGCGACCGTTGGAGTTGATGCGGGGTAGCATACGCCGCCGGGGTACCATGACGGCGGTGCCGAGCCTGGACAGCGGTCCCTAACACCTCCTGCGCCGCTGGGCATGCGATGGTCCTTTTTATGGGTTCTTTTGAGTTTACACCTGCGTTTGCGTTTT
Organism: Coniferiporia sulphurascens; assembly: GCA_002794785.1. NCBI lineage: Eukaryota > Fungi > Basidiomycota > Agaricomycetes > Hymenochaetales > Hymenochaetaceae > Coniferiporia > Coniferiporia sulphurascens. The sequence goes on along the minus strand of NBBA01000020.1, from coordinate 559,183 downwards.
GCGTCTCTGATTTTTGATTTTCGATTTTCGATTCTTTAAGACTCCACGCCGGGGCCCTGCGCACTAATGCACGGGCGGTCAAAGACACCGACGCGCATAAAGAAAAAGATCGCGCACTGCTGAGCCTGTCCTTCTCCTTCGTAGAGCATAACTTCATCGACGCCCTCGCACGCGCGAGACTATCAGAATAGCGCATTAACAATGTGCGCGCTCGTGGTCGCAATGGTTTTGTTCTGCAGTACGAGTTACCGGGGAGGGCATCCGTTAGCTTGCGTCATTTTGTTCCAGTAGAAGTTTCCACCACACTAGCAATACAACCATTCACGTCCGCGTAGCGGAAAAGGAAGTAAATATCGTGAGATAATAACCGATGGATCTCACCTCGTAGAATCGTCTCGTTTCCGCCTTCCCTCATCTCGATTGTGTTTTTGAGTTTTGTGGGATGTATTACTAAAAACCTCAGCGAAAGAGATCATTAAATAGATATAAGAGTAGCAACGTACTAACCTGTGATCACCCAGAGCAAAGACACCGGCAGACACGCTAAATGCACCAAAATGCTCCTAGCGGTCAAAGGGCACGTTCACCTGGAAGCCCGCCCACGCTCCGGTATCTCCTGGCTGGAAAGGATCGCGCCCACGACTCAGCAGCGATGGCTGCGCCATGGTACGTGGCGGTGCGCAGAGCGCGAAGGGCGCCAGGCCGATTTCGGTGCAGATGGTACACTGCCTGCCCGGCCGTCAGTTTTCAGTTCAACAAGGCGCAGGGGTACGTCTATTCGCCACTAATGAGTGTATTGCTTTAGCGAATATCTTCAGCACACGGGCGCAGCATCCACACTACAGACGGCACATACCAGAGGTTCCGCCCAGCGACATATGTGCTTTCATTACCACTCGGAGCGTCCCGTCGAGTGACATCCTTTGAGTCTGGGTCGATGCGCACGGCCATTTTGATATCGCTATCATTTTAATTTCGAGCTCGTTGCGTAGCCAGAGTAAAATCAATGGACGTGACGAGCAGGATCAGGATCAGGAGATGGCGGAGTTTCAACTTGTCTAAATCTGTGCCAATATTAGTACACAAGGATGGTCTATCACTCGTCTTGCTTTCTACCAATACTACGCCCATCGTCGTCCTCAAACTCAACCAAAAGCCTTCAATCGTGTCCTTCAACCATCGTCAACGTCCAGTTATTCAATCTAGCTTTGTTCTCAAGTGATTTCTCGTTGCACCAGGCACATTCGCCTATTCCGTCGCATACCTCGCACAGATATCCGTGAGAAATGCAATAAGGCTTGCTTACTCAATCTTCGCAGTGCTTTCACGAGCGACCCTGATCTCTGTCTCTTGTGCCCGAGCCCGAGCCTCTCGTGTTCCCCAGGTTGGCTCTAGCTCTCAGCCCGTCAAGGTCAATTGTCCCGCTCAATTTTGTCCGTCTTTCTGAACTGAGATTATAGCAGATACTCTATTCCCGTACGTGTTCGCCATCAGCAACCGGTCATGCCCATCTGATTGTCTGCGTTTCTTGGTTTGGCGTATTTCTGTGCTGCTTATGCGTACCTGTGTAGCAAAGGTAATCTCCAGCTAGTTTTGATATACTCTGAATTTCCATTGAACGCCGTCTTATAGTTCATTAGTAAACATGGAATACGCCTCTACCATCGTATCTGTTGCTATGAAAATCAAAGACTTAATTGATAAAGTTTGTCTTTGCAGCCGCTTATGCGTAAACAGCATTGATCATGGCTTTAACAGAATGCCAAGAACAAGACCAATCTCCTCGGGGCATCCGAACGGCTCGTTAAAGATATCCAGAAGCTCGAAGACCTCCGGAAGGGTCGCGTCAGCGATAGCCTGCCAGCGCTAAACAAAGAAATTGCTTTATTGAAAAGGTAATCAACCCACGATTAATCTCTTCTAAAAACAACTCTGAACTCTGCCAACTAGTGAGCTCAGTGGGCTGCTGCGTGGTTGTGAGGGGATTTACAGGACGCGGACTGGCTTTCGGGGTTATGTTGATCGTGTCAAGATTCGAGTGCTTAATGTCAACGACATCACGCAGCAGATTGAGGAGATCCGGAAGGAGGCTGACCACGCTTATATGAGATTCCTAGTGAGTGATTTCGGCACTGCGGATATGGTCGGCACACTTAGTATTTGTCTCGGAGGCTGCAAATGGCATCAATCACAATCTCAATACCGTTACTCATAGCGTGCAAATTGAAGGTCAAATTGCGGCACTACAAAAGTCTCTAGATGCTCGGGTCTCTGCAGCTCAGGAGGACCCGACTCAGGCGGGAGCCCTCTTCGGTACAAACGTCATGTCGACCACCGAGAGGGGGAAGTTCTTCACGAAGCAAATCTCGTACGCATACTGCAAGGTTTGAATCGAGATTTTACTAATATGGTTATTTGTAGGAGCTCGACGATGTCGATGAGGAGAAGGAAGCGGAGCATAGGATTTTGGCTATTAAAGTTAAATGTCTGCAGGCTGCTCTGGAAGGCAGTGAGGAGATGTTTCACGCAGAGAGGGCAGTCCCTCTAGATGGCTATAAATATTCTGGTGTAAATATTTTTCATCCTTCGTTCAAGGACCCGGCTGCAGACAGAGTCAATGCGGTACAAGAGACGTACTCTCTGCTCGAGGTTGTCAGGAGGAAAGACCCTGAGATGCCTGCAATTACATGGCTACACAGAGCAACCAAGCTCTCGAACATTTTGGGGATGTCTTTGGGTCTTAGAAGCGAAGCACTTCTCCTTTCCCAAATATGTTGTTCAATTGCCAGAGGTCTCTCAGAACAAAATTCTGCATTTTTTGAGCCAGATCTAGCTATGTCATTGAATAATCTGTCCATCTGCTTGTCTGCTATTGGGGAGCACCAGAAAGCAGTAGGTTCCATCCAAGAAGCAGTCCAGCTCTACAGAAGGCTTGCTGAGAGTAGCCCAGAGGGGTTTGAGCCTGACCTGGCTTTGTCTTTAAATAATCTGTCCAGCCACTTGTCTGCTATTATGGGGCACCAGATGGCCATGGAACCCATCCAGGAAGCAGTCCAGCTCAGGAGGAAGCTTGCTGGGAGAAGCCCAGAGGTGTTTGAGCCAGACCTGGCTTTGTCTTTATATAATCTGACCATCTACTTGTCTAAAACTGGGGAGCACCAGAAAGCAGTAGGTGCCATTCAGGAGGCTGTTGAACTATATAGGAGGCTTGCTCTGAGATCTCCAAATGTATATGAATCACTCCTTAGTAAGTCTCTGAGGAATCTTGGTATACTGGAAAATCAGGTCTTGTAGTGGTACATAGGAAACTGTGAGCATATTGCCTGTTTGTCCTGCCATGGTACAGAAACCATATGAACATGCTATTGTGTTATTGGAAGGTTGGTAGTTGTCTACACTACACTTGTCGGTTTCACTTGTGTATTTTGAAAATATAAATTTGCTTCATATTTTGTTAGGCTTCCTGTGGGCGTGGTAACTCCCTTTTTTATTTTCTTTCTGCAAACGGCGGCGAACTCCGAGCGCCCACGTGTGTTTGTACGTGTATTTGTGAGGTGCCATATGCGGGAGGCGGGACAGTGGTGGTGGTGCTGACGGGTGGCGGTAGTAGTGGCGGGACGGGTGCCCGGAGCCCTGGCGACCCACCGACGTGCGACTCGGATCATGACGCCGCATTGAGCATCGCGCCACGGTCCACAACGGTCTACAGGCCAAAACGTTCGCACATTCGTGGTCCATCATGATCTGCGGCGCGGTTGCGGCTGCGATCGTGGCGCACACATACTGGCAGCCGGAAACACGTAAATTTGGGGGCACGAAACCCGCCGAGCGGCACGGGTCCGGTGCTCCTGAGTCCTGATCTAGCTCGTGCGCCGCGGCCGCGGCGAGGGGCGAGGGCGAGGACGGGAGGAACGGGAATCGGGAATCGGGCGGATGTGGACCGTGGACCGTGAGCCGTGGATCATGATGCGTGATGATGCACGGTTGCGCGCGCTGCGCCGAAGAGGGCGAGGGCCCTCGTCGTGATGGCCACAAGGGGAGACGACGACAAGCCTCAGACATCAAAAATATCAGGAAAAGGAACCCCCCCATCGCGAAAGGAAGTAGAGAGGGAGAGGGGGAGTTCAGCGTTCGGCGTTGGATGGCGAGAAGCGCATGGAACACGGGGACGGAGACGGGCGCGCCGCAGGCCCGCAAGCGGCAAGCGGCGTGCGACCCGATCGCACGCCAGCGAGCGCCTACCGCAGTCGGCGGAACTGAATATCCGCCCCCATGGGCTGACTAATATCCATTAACGCGCTCCGCCACCCCATGTCGGGTCGGGCCGAGCGCCAGCGTTCCTTTATGAGGAATGGGCCAGGGGCGGTGCTTCGGCTTCCAGGGGTTCTTGGCCTTGTGCCTGGGGTGGACCCCGGACGGCGCTTTCGTGGGTGGGGACGGGTCAATTGTATTTATATCGCATTGTATTGTGGTGTATTTGTATTGTATTGTAGTGTATTGTATTGTATTGGGTGCCATGGATGTACATATATGGCGACCGGCGCGACCATTAGAGTTGATGCGGGGTGGCGTACGCCGCCGGGGTATTTAGGACGGCGGTACGGTGCCGGGCCATGGGCTCCCACCACCCCCGCGCCGCTGCGCATGCGGTGGTCCTTTAAATAGGTTTTTTTTTTCGCGTTTATATTCCCGGTTCGCGTTTTGCGTTCTCCGTTTTTTCCCTTCCTTTGAGACTTTGCCTAGTCTTGAGGAGAGGCACACCGTTCACGGGCGGTCAAAGACGCCGGTGGGCAAGAGGAAAAGGAGCGCACTCCCCCGGGCCGTCCTTCTCCTTTGTTCTTCTTCTTCATCTTTGATTTCAAGCGAAGCACAGACAGTAGCAGCGACGGGCAGCGCCTTGCCGTAAGCGGAACGCGGACCTCCGACCTGTCAGTGGTGCGCAGTTGTATTATTCATCGTGGCCTCCCCTCTTACAAATATCCAATAACTTGTATCTACTAGGTATCGTATTCCCTCTCTTACCCGAAACAAAAACTTCTCTTAAGCCGAAAACACCTCAAGATTCTACAAAAACAAATTGCCAAAATATTCATTTTTTCTTGTTTGTTGGTGTGGCTGCGTAAGAGAGGGCATACAATAGTAAAGCTCAACACCGATGCTATTCGTCTCTGACAAGGTATGTACTGTATCTATCTTCATAATAATGCGCCTACCTCCAAAAAATTGGGGGTCTACATACAGTACAGTATTTGACACTTGTGCATTTTTCTGTTTCTCATCGTCCTTCTATAGATTTAAAAAAAATCGCTATTTTTTCTTTTTTGCTTCTCCCTGGCCCTTTGTGGCGGCCGTAGCTGCGGACCCGGCGTCGCACCCGGGCCTGCCCCAGCTCAGCCTTCCCCTCGAGCTTAAGCTTTCTTGCATCGACTCCTGGTCCCACCCTACGTTCGCTGGTGGGATGTTCGTCCTTATCTCTAAGTCCGAGTCTGAGTCTGAGTTCTAACTTGAACCCGAGCCCGAGTCCAAACCCAACTACATCCACATCCGCATCTATCGTACAGTACATATACATCCACTGCAGCAAGGAACAGAAAGCCCGTTCTAATACTTGCTTTCTACACACCAATACCTTGAAACTCAATTCAAAATTTGGACCTTGGTTCTATCTACTCAAAGTCATACATAATCATTTCTGATTCTAAATCCCTTTTTTTCTTTTCTTTCTTTCTTTTCTTTCGATGACGTATCTTCGATCCTGATCATTAGTACTTATCATCGCCGAGACCTTGCATCCCCGAAGTGTCAGCCATCACTCGAAGTGTTCGCCATACATCACCGAATCCCTGAACTGTCTGGGATTCGCTGACGAGTGTGTTAGTCTGCGGGTCTAGGACTCGAGTCCGAGTCCGTGGCACTCCAGACAATTTAATCGATGCATTCTCTTCCCCCCACTCGTCAACCACTGGCGGAGCAGCTCCGGCTCCGGCTCCGGGGAACCGTCTGTTGAAATCAATCGGCGACTCGGACCACCCAGGAACCATCCAGAGACTATCCCCAGGCTTGTTCACCAGAGAACGGTGAAGTTTACTATGCCGGCGGACAACACTAGTACTGGCATAAGTAAGTCGCGGTTCAAGTGCCAGTGTATAGTATTAGTGTAGAAAATAAAATCTCTGTCCCTTTTTTTTTGGGAGGACTAGTACACCCGCCTGCCCGCCCTGTCTATTAATTGTCATTGACCCGGGAATGATTCTTCAACTGGTCACTCACCCGGTGGACCGCGAGAGAAAAGTCTTATCTCGATCGTAACGCCAGCAAGCAGTTAATCAGTCGTACACGTTAATCATAGTAGTAAGACGCTTGCATGAGTATAATACCTCACGACCTTTCAACCTCGGGGCGCAGACCTTTCATTGACGGCGCGGATTTTTTTTAGCGGCATGAAGTCTGGAAAGCTCGGCTTTCCATTCGCCATTCGCCATTTGAATAAGGTATCTTCGCACCTACCTGTAGCTATGCGCCCTCTTCGCTGTTATACAAGGCAAACGACCTCTTTTGGGTGATCACGTTGATGTACTGTACCTTTCCTGGTGGTGCTGGCGTTTGGCGCCGGGCGGGCAAGGCGCAGGAATACATGTGGAAACAATGTTGTTCAGAGTCGTCAGCGTCAATTCAATTTATACGCGATACGTCCTAAATTTTTTTTTGAGTAGTTTTCAAATAAGGTCACGGACTCACCTCCGAACTCCCCATCACTTTTTAAATTGCTTCCGTGACCCGCCATCGCGTTGTATTTTTATAGACTTCCAGTTTGAGCGAGAAGCAAATTGCTGATGAATACGACCCTTTCTGGAGACGACGGAGACGTATAGGAACATCACGCCAAGTGTAGACGGATGTCTTGCTTCGCTGCACCAGCGTGCTTGCTGCTTTCACCTGCTGGAACCTGGAAATAAACAAATAAGGGTGAATAACTCCGCACTTTGATATTTTGATAAAAGGGGTATCGGGTATTGCTTGCGTAGCTGGCCTCATACTTATATTTTTAGGAGGGGTTGATATTAATAGTGATGGGCGGCGGGCGGGGATGTCGAAGGGGGTCTTTGAAGTCCTGGGTGCTGGGTCCCTGAGTGCTGGGTCTTGGGTCCTGGGCTTTGGGGTCCCGGAGAGGGTGTGCAGTGTGGTACGCGCAACGCAACTGCTCCCGCCGGAATATATATTTAGACTGGACCCAGCGCGCGCGTGGGGTGCCGTGTTGTTGCGATCGGGAAGCGCGGGCGCAGTTGAGCAGTTGCCCCTAGTTTCCGGCGCGGCGTGTGACTAGGTGGGATGAGAGAGGGAAAGACGTCACGAATGGGAATTCCCGGACACACACGGCCCTGCCTGACCCCCCGCTCGCGCGCGGGGAGGCTGATTTGTCATGATCGGGGAGGGCGATGGGCCGATGGGCCGCGATGGGTTAGGCTGAGGGAGGCGCGGGGGAGGCGAGGGTGCGGTGGAGGCGAGGCAGCGGGCTGGGCGCGGAGCAAGAGGCAGGGTCGTTTTGAGAAGAAGAAAGAAGAGATGGAAGGGAAGATGAGGGGACGGCGGCCGGAGGGAGTGCTGCGCATGCGGTGCGGGGGCGCTTAGTGGGCAGGGCTTTGGGTGTGGGCGATGGGCGAGCGATGGGCGAGCGATGGATGACCGCTGGCGTGGCGTGGCGTGGCGTGGCATGGCCTGCTGCGCTTCTCGCCTGCGCCGAACGTCCGGTGGGAGCGAAGCGCCGCATCGGGAATCGGTCAGCGGGACTCGCTCTCTCGCCTCGGCCCCGGGCGGGCTGCCAATACCAGGTCCGCAGGCGCCGGCGCTCGCGCTGGCCGGGGGCCCCCGCGAGGTGAGGCGCTTCGCTTCGCCCGGACGTCCGCGCGCCCGCGGGCCGGCCACGGCTGATGGGGGGCGGCTGCACGGGCGCAGCGCTGCGCAGACGCAGTGCGGTGGCCCGGGGGCCTGTTGGGCCGATACCCGGATACGGTATGCGGGCCCTGTCCGCGCGGTGCCGCGCCGTACGTCATCTTCCTGATGAGGAAGGAAGGCAGATGCGTTCGGCGCTGCGGCTGCCGCCCGCCGGCGGGCCACCGCGCGACTGGCACCTCCCGCCAAATAGTCGCCCCCTCCTCCCCCCTCAGGCCCTTTGTTCCTCCTCCCCTTTCCCTCTCCCCCCACTTTCTTCCCTTCCCTCCTCCTTGCTGCAACTACCCCCCTCTCTCCTCGCCGTCGCCAACGACCGCAATGAGCGCTGCCCCAGTCTCCGCGCTCCCCGCAGCCCCCCCTTCTCTCCCCTCGCTGCCCCCACCACGCACACCCGCCTTCCCGGCGTCATCGATGACATCCTCAGTAAGCCCGCGCGCCCTCGCCGCCGCCAAACTATCTACACCCGCGAGCTCGCCCCTCCGCCTGTCCAAGTCCCCGCCTGCCCCCCACCTGCCGCGCATCGCTGACAGCCATGACGCCCGCATGCTCTCCGGCTCCCCGAAGCTGCCCGACGCCGCCCGCTCCACCGCGGCCTCGTCCCCGGTGCCGCCCGTCGCTGCAGGCCCCTCGCCCAAGCAGCAGCCCGCCGCCCCCACCTCGCCACCCCACCTCGCCACAGCCTCGCCCTCGTCCGCGACCACGATCGCCGGCCCTGCTGCGTCCGGCGGCGAGACCCCCACCCAACTCGCACTCCTCCTCGCCAACGCACTCGCAGATGCAGACGCGCTCCGCCGTGAGCTCAACAGCGCCCAGAAGCGGGCTTCGCGCGCTGAACGCCTCCTTGCGAGCATCCAAGGTGCATCGCCTGGGTCGCCAGGCACTGCCGCCACTAGCGCGGGCGCAGGCATTGAACCGACAAAGAAGGAGAGGTCCGAAAGGAATGGAATCGAGATGTCCGAGAACGCCGTAAAGGCCATCCTCAGCGCAGAGGCGCGCGCGGAGCGAGCGGAAAGGTCAGCATTCGTCGTCTAGTCTACTCTACCTTGATACCAGCTTTTTTACAATCTGTAAACCTTTTTCCCCTCCTTCCCTTGACTACAGAACCCGCGAAGACCTCGTTCACTTACTCCACACCTTAACTGTAAACTTTACGGAGCTAGAGCGCTACGAAGCCGCATGTGGCCTGCGCGCAGCCGATGCTCGGGCCGCTTTTGCGCGTACCGTTTCGTCTTTCGCCTCGGCACACCCACCTTCGGGTTCCCCTACGCTCAGTGGGAGCTCACCTCGCAGCGACGGGTTCCGGGATATCTTGAACTTGCCCGCACTACCCGCGCCGATGGGCGCACCCACTTCAACGACGGGAACTTCGCTGCAGCTGTCAGGCCCTGGCGCACATCCATCATCTGCGTCACGCTATTCGCGTGCGCTTCCCGCTAACGGTCAGCACTCAAACGTTTTCGGAGGGTCGTCCTCTGGCCATTATCGCCAGAACTCGGCGCACACGAGCGCATTCCACTCTCTGCCGCTTCCCCCGCCGCCTACAGCCTCTGGGCTCTCCGCAGTTGGGAGCGGCTTGCACGCCGGCGCAAGTGCAACTATTCCTGCAAAGAGGGCGCACCGCAGCAGGAGTGGCAGAGGTGATGAAATAAACGGTGAATGGGAGGATCAGAAAAGGAGACGAGTTGGAGGATGGGAGATGGATGTCGACTCGGTGCGTTCACTTCGCTTGATATTGGCCTTGGTCTAGGCGGCTGACAGTTGTTTTGCTTTTGCAGCAGGCGCTCTCTTCACCCCATCCGCAGGTCTCCCCGTCTTACACGCATGCGCACCAGCCACTGTCTTCCCACCCCACTCACCATTCTCAGGTAGGCGTGCCACACTCTTACGAGCGTCCGTTGCCCACGCCTACTCATCACCAGCAACCGCCTTCGCAAGCTGTAAGCTTCGGCGCTGGTTCACGCGAGGGCTACGCACCGACGAACGCACAAGCTATCTATATGCGTGATTCAGCCCCTCAAGCGATGTCTGGGTCCGCTGGTGCGGTCGCTGCACCCATCTCGTCTGCAAAGTACGAGTCTCGACACGGAGGCCTCGCGCGTTACGATGAACGCGAAAGTATGACGAGGGAGGCAATGGGCCGGGACTTTGGGCGAGTTGATGCTCGCGAACTTGTGCGCGATGCAAAGGAACGGGAACGTCGTGGACGTGAATATCTTGATGCATATCCATCTCACCATGCGCATTCGGCTTCGCGCTCGCACCACGCATCACGCACGCGCCATGCGGGTGCAGGAGGCCAGGAGGGAGGGGTCAGGCAACGTAGCCTCAGTCGAAGCTCCGCAGGCAGTTGGAGCATCGACGAAATGCTTCTCGAGACGGCTACCGATAGGGAGCGGGAAGGTGGGAGAAGAAGGGACGATGGTAGGTTTGCTTCTGTCTTGAGAAGAACTGGATTTGACGAACCGTGTTCGTTTGTTTAGGTCGTCCTTCACCTGTGGGCCCACATCGCGAACCGCCGACTGTGTCACAGTATCAGACGCCCGTGTTCGCGACGCCTGTCACCGGTGCACCTTCATTGTCCGCCATGCACGGCAGCTCTGTCAATCCGGCTACGAAGAAGGCGGGTTCAACGCACTCACATTCTAGTCACGGTTCGCACGGGAACGGTGTCATGACCGGTGTGAATGGGGGTACGTCCAACGGAAAGGCACAGGTGCCTGCTACGCAACTCGTTACACTCGGACCTGGTGGGATCGTCGTCAGCGGCGGTAAGTTGTCATTATTATGAGCCTTTGTCGTCGGATGTGAGACTAATTTGCTTATTTACCTTGTGCAGGCGGTCCTGCGGCTTCAGCGACTGCGACCGGCGGCTACCCTGCGCAGAACGCACAGGGTCAGCGTATTTGCAGACAGTGTGGAGTAGCTGGGAGGTACAAGGATGGAAAGTGTGTCGAGAAATGGGGGCCTGGCCCTGAGGGGCCTGGTACTGTCTGCGATCGGTGAGTTTCATGACCAAGCAATGTTATCGAGTCTTATGTCTTATGCTTATGTTTTTTTCTAGCTGCCGCAAGAAGATGAAGCGTGTCGAGCGTCGCGGGACACTTGATACTGCCGCAGCGGTTGCTTCGCAGCACGCTTTCGTACAGCGACAATCGTCTGGGCTGCACGCACATTCGCAAACACATATTCAGACTACGCGTGTGCGCCCGACGTCGAGGCAGGACACGCTACTTATTGACCAACATTCGTATGGTGGCGAGCAGGGACATCAGAGTACTATGCATTCTCATTCTCCGCGACCTCCTCATGCGTATTCGCGCGAACGTGAACGCGAGCGCGAGAGTCGTCCAGAGTCAAGTCGATCGCATTCTCCTGTGCCGGGATATCATCACTCTGATCCGGCTGGAGCGGCGGCCTCAGCCTCGGCCTCTCGCCATTTTCAACCTTATGCCGAGCCAGCACAACCAAAACCAAAGTCAAAATCAGGGTTATCAACACGGATCACACGGACCGTCCTCATCGCAGTCTGGCGTAGGCACGGGTACGGGCGGAAACAGGCGCCCGCCTACACCTCCGTATATAAATTCGATCTCGACGAGGGAGCAGTATGCAAATGGAGTGTCTGCTGCTCGCACGGGTGTCGGTGCTGGTACTGCCCGGACGACGCATCCCGGGCCTGGGAGTCGTGGTTCGTCTGTTAATGAGGAGGATTTGCTTGATGGAGAAGGGGAGGGGGAGGGGGAGGAGGAAGGAGAGGATGAGGAGAATGAGATCTTGTCGGAGATTGCAGGTGCACCTGCCGCTGCGAAATGGCGCGAAGAGGGGATATGTGAATGCGAATGCGAATACGAACTGCGGGCTGCCGAATGGTGTAGGCGCGGGGAGACGTTTACCGTTACCTGGCGTTGCGACGATGGATCATGGGCGATCACACGCGCATCCGCACGCACATCTCCTCAATCCCAATTCGCAGTCGCATTCTCAGACGCAGTCGCATTCCCAGACTACGCAATCGCATTCACAGGCGCATTCGCACGCGAGACATGCGCATGCGCACGCGCAGGGCCAGGACGAGCTGGATGACGATGGGGACGCCGATGGGGATGTGGACGCGGATGCTGAGGTGGACGCGGATGCGGACGCTGATGCGGATATGGATGCGGACGCGGATATGGATGCGGAGGGCGAGGTGCGGTCTGATTCTAATTCTAGTTCGTTAACGGGAGCGGGCTCTCGGTCGAGGGGTGGGGATAGGGATCGGAATGGGACGAGTGGGCGTGCGCGTGGGCATGGATCTGGACATGGGCGCGGAGCTGGAGTTGGCGTCAAGGCTGGTGTCAAGACGGATGCGGATCCAGACGCGGACGCGGAGATTTTCGATGCTGTGGATGCGGCGACTGCTATGAAAGTCGAGGATTGATTGAGGGGATGGTTTTAGTTAGGAGGTTTAGGGATTGGGAGTTCACTAGTTACCCTGCGCCCCTTTGCTCGTGTCGTTGTTTACCCCTTGCTCCTTGCTTTCTGCTCCTTGCGCTTGATTCCCTCCATGAATGTGAAACGTTTTCTTTTCTTTCCTCTCTTTCTTTCTTTCTTTCTTATTCTTTATTTGTTTTTGTTTTTTTCTCTAACGTCGTTTTCGTCTCGTCTCGTCTCATCCATCTGTCTACTTATCCTTACATGCTACATGTACATGCTTTACATGATACGAATCGGAGCATACACTGAATTTTTACTCTTGCGCGTGACCCCGCCTCCTGCTTTCGGCTGGTATGTTCTCCGTCCTTCTTACTTCCTACTACTTGCTACTTGCTACCTGCTACTTGCTACCTGCTACTTCCTATTTCCTACTTGCTACTTCCTCTTTCCTCTGTTCTTCGTTCCTTCTTCCCTGCCTCGGTACCAGTACCAGTGCCAGTACAAGTGCTAGTACCGTGCTAGGTGCAAAAAATGAACGAGTAAATGTTCTCTGAGGCACTTTAAGCACTCCCTAAATAGGCACCTTTAGGTGTAATTTTTTGTACAATAATTAGACCTAAAGGTCCCTCCCATAGGGTGGCCATCCCATGCCAATGGGAGCTCCCATCCACTGAGTGGGAGCTCCCCAAAAATAAAATAAAAATAAAAATTACACAGCCGGGAATTGAACTCAAGACTTAATTTAACAAGAACAAATATTATACATAACTAATAGACGATTACACCTCTGTCTTTCCTTCTTACTTTAATTTACATCTGCTTTAATTTCACTAAAACCCAACTTTCATTACTTTATTCATTACTACATCCATTACTACACTTTTCATTGTTATTTTGTTGTTGTTACTAGACTTATTGATGCTACTTTTATTAGCCTACAAGTGTAATACTAAGCAGCAGCATTATTATGTGTAGTAATGAGTGTACAATCTTTATCAATGAGGGTGATCTGAAGTGTTATAAAAATTTATAAAAATTGATAAGAAAGTTGGTGGAAGCCAACCAGAAGTTGGCAACACTGAAGTTCAGCCTTTGTTGCTGTCAGATAGACTACATACATTCCAAGCTAATACTACTCACCTTTGTTGCTGTCAGATAGACTGGGGCAACAAAGGTATGGAAAGTGGACAGGAATAGCAGACATATTATGTAATGATGGTTCTGTACAGTCTGCACCAATTCTGATCCTTTCCATGCCTGTTATAAATTTCCTTTACTCATCACCTTTATCAGCACTAGTCATTTCCGCTGACTAACTACCTTGTATGCTGACTGATCCTAGCCTCATGATCAGTCAGACTCTTCTACCAGCTTCTATCTCTTTCCATGCTGACTGATCCTTACTGTTTGCTCAGTCAGCCTTCCACATTGTTCTATAGTATTCTACACATGTATATAAGGACTCGCTTTCAGAGCATCAAGCCCCAAGCTTGTGCTCTTCATTCAATAGAGCCTACTCGTTCACTATCTCCTCTGTGGGATATTAAGTCACCAGTCATCAGTTGACCAGTTTACTAGCCCTTGGGGAAACCCTTGCTCAATTACTGTCTCATCTCTACTTTGTCTTACTTGGTCAATCCTCATCAATTGCTTATTAAGCCTTACTTAATCAGTAGGCTTAACACTAGCACAAGCTTTCGATACCTCACCAACACATCAGTGTTCAGGCGACCCTAATAGCCCAACATGAGTTTGAAACCAATCCCATTGCCTCCCAAAGACATCATTTGGGAACCTGGCTTCGAAGTTTTCGTCCTACCTAAAAAAGGAGAATTAGGAGTCAACAAATACTATTATTTTAACATCAAAGACAACAAGTGGAGATACCACAACGATCCAGCTACCACTAGGAAGGACCTCCTCCTTCATACCCCAAATTACCAGGAACATTGGCCAGAAACGCGAACTATATCAGTATTAGGAACAGGGAAAGTGTTAGTAAATTGATGAAAATTGTGATCACTGGATCAACGGATTAGCAAGATCGACATGGCAAGACCCGTAAATTTAATTGATACCAGGAATCTATGTCAATGCTGTAAAGATGCAGATCAAGTAGCATGGAAAGCATTTAACATTGCATGTGCAACAGTAGGACAGAATGCAGGATATGACAACTGTCAAATTACATTTGATCATACTACAAGGGAACAACAAGTGGCAGAAAGGCTAGAAGTAATAATTGAACATAGAGCGACTATGTTCTCATACCATACCAATTGAATAGATATGTAATCAGTGCTTACACAAGAACCAAGATTTATAATCAGCCACATAATGAATTATGTTATCAAAGGGCAGTTATTACATCAACCAATTATGCAGAAGCGGCACACCAAATAGTTCATACTATCAATAAACAATTACGAGAACAACTATTCGCATACAAAGCCAACTTCATAGCCAAAGGACACACAACAGTAGATTGAAAGGAACCAAATCAAAGACAGGAGTTAGTGCCAATAGATAGGGAGATTATAATACAATGGTTCAATGATGAACTGTCATATAGAGTCACACCCAGGTATAGCAGGATAACAAATATAAATGCTATAGGACCTGAGGAGCTCTTTATGCCAGTAGATGATAGGACACCAGAATGAACCCCTTTCAATGCAATAATGGAAATGACTCAATCTTAGTCTACGGTAATAAGTAACAAGCCACAACAAGATAAGATTAAGAAGGCTAGCATAATCGCTGAGCCACACAAGTATATCTAAGTGTTCAGCTAAGAATAGCCAATGGAAGCATGGCAATCAATTAGAAGACGCAATTGATGAGAGCCAAGTATAGCGCATCGCACAGCAGAACCAATTAGGAAATAAAGAGAAGCATCATGGGTATAGTAGTATCCAAGAATGGTTATCTTAGGTATTATACTGTATGACTTGATGGAAACTCAGGGAAGGTTCTGGCATAAGATAAAGATAGCACGGTAGGCTGTAGAACGTACTGGAATATATGACTGACTCATAGGAAGCTAAGAATAGTAAATAGCATGTACAGGATGGTACCAGAATATTCCTATGACCTATAAAGTGAGAGTAGTATGTTGTAGTATCTACCAGAACATAGTAAATAGCATACAACATGTAGGGTATAAAAGCCCAACATAAAATTGCAGTAAAAAGCAGTTTAATTCATCTCTTGTCTCTTACCACCATCATCAGCTCTAACACTCTAGCAAGTGAAGGGTAACAAGCCTACCCTAAACTAACTAGTATTACTGTGTGAATCTGTTATCACTTGTTTCAATCCCTTAATCAGGGAGCGAATCTAACACTTACCACCACCTGACCTTATTGATGGACAAGAAGAATATGAAATTGAAGCAATCATGGGACACAGAGGTAATGGAACTCAAAGACGTTACTTGGTCAAGTGGAAAGGGTATCCCTCCTCGGAAAATCAATGGTTAACGGAAAAAGACCTCGAAAATTCACAAGAAACCTTGGATGCATATAAAACCACAAAAAACATCCAGTAACTGCAGCAACCCACCAGTCGCTACCAAAGTTCCATCTGGCATTTTCACTATGTCATCCTCATCCCTCTCTGAGCACGTTTACCACAACCGTGCCCACACCCAAACCCAGACCATGCTCTCGCACATTCTCTCCAACCCAGCCCTCCATCCTCAGGTTGCTCGTGCTTTCCTTGGCACTCGCTTTGATCGTTTCCGCCAATTGTTCCTACAACAAGACTCCCTCCTTGCACATACAGAAAGTCTCCTCACTGGACTCGAACACATCTGCACCCATAACTGATGTGTTGTTCGCCGCACTCAGGCCACCAACTGTTACAATTTTCCTTTACTTCCCCTTATTGCGCTGACTCACTTCTCTTTCATCACCATCTGTCAGCGCAACTCCCCCATTTCTCTGCCTTACTCATCCTTATTCGCCTTGCGCCATAAGACGCCATGATGACGCCTTCTTGCACCATCATGACGCCTTCTTGCACCATCATGACGTGCTTTGCTTACTGATCACCGTACTTGTATTACCAAGGCATTCCCTTGAGTTCCATGACCTTCCATAGTCTGGTAAACACACCTAACCAAGTCGCTACAGTAACAAACACATAGAATAGCATATAAGCATGTAACTTCAGTAGCACAAGCCCTAAGCTTGTGCTCTTTGTTCATACAAGCCCATTATCTGCTACCACCAGTCTACTGTGTGCCTATTGGCCAATAGTCGCTTCGTCGTAACCCGACTTGCTATAGAAGCCTACCGCGTCCACATCACCGATCAGGAAGCCCCATCGACAATCCTCCCTCGACTTATGACATCTAAGAAGCCCTGTTGCTGTACCATCAGTCCTGATGATCAGGAAGCCCCGACGTCGATCACCGCGTAACCGTTGAGCTTAACACCAACTGGATGATCATTGACGAGATTATTCAAGGAAATGGACACAGAATGCTCAGCAATATCGATCCCTCATTGGGAAGGACTTCACTGCAAACAGCTCCCATTTGCTGTCACTCAACTCCTGCCCCTGATCGTAATGCGTGCTGGGAATGTCAATCCTCTGATCACCACAAACGACACTGCCCACAATACATCTGCCCTCACTGTAATGCAGCCGCACCGGGCCATTGGCAATCCGAGTGCCCAGAACGTATACACCCTATTCCACCACCAATTGTTTCAACTCTGTCATCAGCCGATTCTCCCCTGATTACGACTTCTCCCCAGCTACCTGGGGCTTTCCCATCACAATGTGCCCTTCCTGGCCACGAAGGGGCAGAATGTTAGATTCGCTCCCTGATTAAGGGTTAGAAACAAGTGATAACAGATTCACACAGTAATACTAGTTAGTTTAGGGTAGGCTTGTTACCCTTCACTTGCTAGAGTGTTAGAGCTGATGATGGTGGTAAGAGACAAGAGATGAATTAAACTGCTTTTTACTACAATTTTATGTTGGGCTTTTATACCCTACATGTTGTAGTCTATTTACTATGTTCTGGTAGCTACTACAACATACTACTCTTGCTTTATAAGTCATAGGAATGTTCCAGTACAATCCTGTACATGCTATTTACTATTCTTAGCTTCTTATGAGTCAGTTACATATTCTGGTACATTCTACAGCCTACTGTGCTATCTTTATCTTATACTAGAACCTTCACTGAGTTTCCATTGAGTCATACAGTATAATACCTAAGGTAACCAGTCTTGGATACTACTATACCTATGATGCTTCTCCTGATTTCCTAATTGGTTCTGCTGTGCAATGCACTATACTTGGCTCTCATCAATTACATCTTCAATTGATTGCCCTGCTCTCATCAGCTATTCTTAGCCAAATGCTTAGATATACTTGTGTGGCTCAGTGCTTATGCTGTCCTTCCTAATCTTATCTTGTTGTGGCTTGTTACTTATTACTGTTGAGTCGTTCCATCTATAGATTAATGATATCAGTGAAAGGGGTTTGCTCTGGTGTCCTATCGTCTATTAGCATAAAGAGCTCTTCAGGCCCTACATTCATAAGGTTTACCATTCTATTGTAGCCTGTCATGACTCAATATGATGGTTCCTCATTCATCCAGTGCATTAGGATCTCTCTGTCCATGTTCATCATTTGAGGTGTTCCTTCTTCTTTTTGATCTACTGTTGTATGTCCTTTGGCTACAAAGTTGTTCATGTATGCAAACATTTGTTCTCATAATTGCTTATTGATATTATGAACTATTTGGTTGGCATTCTTGGCATAATCGGTTTGTGCTATCACCATTTGTTGATAACATAAGTTGTCATGTGGTCAATTACATATCCTAGTTCTGATGTAAGCATTGATTACCCACTTGTTTAATTGGTAAGAGAACATTGTGGCTTTGTGTTTGATTACAATTTCTTGTTTGTCCATTACTGGTACTTCCCTTGTAGTGTGATCAAATATGATTTGACAGTTATTGTACCCTGCATTTGCACCTATCATTGCACATGCTATGTTGAATACCTTCCAGCTAATTAGATTTGCGTCTTTACATTGCTGACACATCCCTTGAGTATTTATTACATTTATGGGTCTCTCCATGTTGATTTTGCTAATCCATCGATCTGGCGATCACGATTTTCATCAATTTACTAACAAAGCCCCTCCGTCAATCAACTTCGTTAATGGCATCAGGAAGCCCTGTAGCCGACCACTCAGTTACCTGATGTTCAGGAAGCCCTGTCATTGATCACCCGCATCCAGCTGAGCTTAACACATGACAAGGAATGTGACCTATGAGTGGTCTCAGGATCCTTCCCATACAGGATGTTGCAGGACAACACATTCCTAGCTAATGCTCACCGATTACATGCAAAGGTAATCACCCTCTTTGAGAATCTATCAACAAAGGGATTGACAACTGCCGATCAACAGATTGGCAACATTAATCTTTACATGATAACACTATGGTTATCAAATGGATCACCACCAGCACCACCTCCAGGATACATGAGATGTATCACTAGGATAAACCACATTAATGAACTGCTGGATAATGTGATCAACAAAATGTTACAATTTTTCCTTTACTTTCCCCTAATGCGCTGACTCACTTCCTCTTCGTCATCATCAGTCAGCACAACTCCCCCATTTCTCTGCCTTACTCATCCTCATTCGCCTTACGCCATAAGACGCCATGATGACGCCTTATTGCACCATCATGACGTGCTTTGCTTACTGATAGCCCTACTTGTATTACCAAGGCATTCCTTGGTTTCCATGACCTTCCATAAGTCTGGTAAACTACCCTACACAGGCCGCTACAGTAGTAAACACATAGAGTAGCATATAAGCATGTAACTTCAGTAGCACAAGCCCTAAGCTTGTGCTCTTTGTTCATACAAGCCCATTATCTGCTACCACCAGTCTACCGTGTGCCTCTTGGCCAATAGTCACTTCGTCGTAACCCGACTCGCTATAGAAGCCCACCGCGTCCACATCGTCGATCAGGAAGCCCCACCGACGATCCCCCCTCGACTTACGACATCTAGGAAGCCCCGTTGCCGTACCATCAGTTCCGACGATCAGGAAGCCCCGACGTCGATCACCGCGTAACCGTTGAGCTTAACACAAAAGGACACCAACTGGAAGGTACCTGCCTATGGACCTTTAGCCAATATCGCATTACACAATTAAGCCACACTCAGCAGGAACCAAAGCACTTGTCAAGCCAGCCACAAACCTTAATGGACAATTGTCCAAGACAACAAGACAACATGGAGGAACCAGTACAGGAGGCCAACAAGACAAGTTAACAACTTACCAATCATCAAGCTGTTAGGCAGCATCTCAACAAGAAGCCACTGGCACATAAGTCTACAGGGTAGCATGCTGTAACAGTGGGGCGACATGCACAGCCTAAGCATCATGGTAGAGTCATTATGACAGCATATGACTTCACTATGAGCTCAGTGGAGCCTAGTGGAGCATAGCGGAGCACATGGAGCACAGTGGGGCAGCAGTGGAGCCCAAATGGCCAATTGTAGATAGTTATTCTCATATGATCACCTTATGGTGTCATTTGCACTGGTACACAGCTCCAAGTCACTGGAGCTTATGACAATGCTGTGAGGCATCATAGCTCCAAGTGCAGAGCCTTGTGGAGCATCTGCTGTGGAGTGCATTCAAGCAGAGCTTCTTCTTCATGTATATAAGGAGGGTGTTAGTAAATTGATGAAAATCGTGATCACTGGATCAACGGATTAGCAAGATCGACATGGCAAGACCCATAACTCTAATCAATACCAGGAATCTATGTCAACACTGTAAAGATGCAGATCAAGTAGCATGGAAAGCATTTAACATTGCATGTGCAACAGTAGGACAGAATGCAGGATACAACAACTGTCAAATTACATTCAACCATACTACAAGAGAACAACAAGTGGCAGAAAGGCTAGAAGTAATAATCAAACATAGAGCAACTATGTTCTCATATCAATTGAATAGATATGTAATCAGTGCTTACACAAGAACCAAGATTTATAATCAGCCACATAATGAATTATGTTATCAAAGGGTGGTTATTACATCAACCAATTATGCAGAAGCGGCACACCAAATAGTTCATACTATCAATAAACAATTACGAGAACAACTATTCGCATACAAAGCCAACTTCATAGCCAAAGGACACACAACAGTAGATTGAAAGGAACCAAATCAAAGACAGGAGTTAGTGCCAATAGATAAGGAGATTATAATACAATGGTTCAATGATGAACTGTCATATAGAGTCACACCCAGGTATAGCAGGATAACAAATATAAATGCAACAGGGCCTGAGGAGCTCTTTATGCCAGTAGACGATAGGACACCAGAACGAACCCCTTTAAACGAAATTATGGAAGGAATGACTCAATACTAGTCTATGGTAATAAGCCACAACAAGATAAGATTAAGAAGGTTAGCATAATCACTGAGCCACACAAGTATATCTAAGTGTTCAGCTAAGAATAGCCAATGGAAGCATAAGCAATCAATCGAAGGCGAGATTGATGGGAACTAAGTATAGTGCATCACACAGCAGAACCAATTAGGAAATAAAGAGAAGCATCATGGGTATAGTAGTATCCAAGAATGGTTATCTTAGGTATTATACTGTATGACTTGATGGAAACTCAGGGAAGGTTCTGGCATAAGATAAAGATAGCATGGTAGGCTGTAGAACATACCAGAATATGTAACTGACTCATAGGAAGCTAAGAATAGTAAATAGCATGTACAGGATTGTACTGGAACATTCCTATGACTTATAAAGCAAGAGTAGTATGTTGTAGTAGCTACCAGAACATAGTAAATAGACTACAACATGTAGGGTATAAAAGCCCAACATAAAATTGTAGTAAAAAGCAGTTTAATTCATCTCTTGTCTCTTACCACCATCATCAGCTCTAACACTCTAGCAAGTGAAGGGTACCAAGCCTACCCTAAACTAACTAGTATCATTGTGTGAATCTGTTATCACTTGTTTCTAACCCTTAATCAGGGAGCGAATCTAACAGAGGGCCTAGGCCAGCCTAGAGCCCCAGTTTAATTCACCTTCTCAATTCTCTCAGACTTCTCCTGAGTGAAGTACCAACATCTACTGACTTATTCTTGACTCAATCACACACCTCATCTCTATCTTGACTACTTGTTCCATCAGCTAACCATGGTTACCCTTGGTCCTAACAGAATGTATGTAGTCTATCTGACAGCAACAAAGACACCTTTGTCTTTTCTGTCTTAGGCTGAACTTTAGTGTTGCCAACTCCTGGTTGGCTTCCAGAAACATTGTAATCACACAACTTACCTTTACATCCAAACACCCAAAATTCATGGATGAATTCAAGCTTAGCCACAGGAAGCTCAGTAATATGAAACAAATCTCTGTTTTCAAAATACAACAAGCACAGTGCAAACAATTATTAATTTGTTTATTAATCAACTACCAACCTTCCAATAACACAATAGCATCTTCATATGGTTTCTGTACTATGACAGGAAAAACAGACATATTTTTACAACATGTGCACACTTTCCTTTATATATACAACCACTAGACCTGATTTCCCAATCTACCAAGTCTCCTCAGAGCCCTACTAAGGAGTGGTTCATATGCCTTTGGAGACTTCACCACGAGTGACTTGTATATATTGATGGCTTCTTGAATGGACTCTATGGCTCTCTGGTGCTCGCCAATAGTAGACAGGCAAATGGACAAATTATTCAAAGACATAGCTAGGTCTGGTTCAAATACCTCTGGGCTTCTTCCAGAAAGCTTCCTGTAGAGCTGGACTGCTTCCTGGATAGTCTCTATGGCTTTCTGGTGCTCCTGAATAGCAGACAAGTAGTTGGACAAATTATTCAAAGACATAGCTAGGTCTGGCTCAAACACCTCTGGGCTTCTCCCAGCAAGCTTCCTGTAGAGCTGCACTGCTTCCTGGATAGTCTCTAGGGCTTTCTGGTGCTTCCCAATACCAGACAGGCAGTTGGACAAATTATTCAAAGAGCTAGCCAGATCTAGCTCAAACACCTCTGGGCTTCTCCCAGCAAACTTCCTGCTGAGCTGCACTGCTTCCTGGATAGTCTCTATGGCCTTCTGGTGCTCCCCAACACCAGACAAGTGATTGGACAGAAACCTCAATGATATAGCTAGGTCTGGCTCAAAAAACGTAGAATTTTGCTCTGATAGACGTCTGGCAACTGAATAACATATCTGGGAAAGGAGAAATGCTTCACTTCTAAGACCCAAAGACAACCCCAAGACGTTTGAGAGTTTGGTTGCTCTGTGTAGCCATGTAATTGCAGGCATCTCAGAGTCCTTCCTGACAACCTCGAGCAGAGAGTACGTCTCTTGTACCGCATTGGCTCTGTCTGCAGCTGGGTCCTTAAACGTAGGACGAAAAGTCTCTGTACCAGAATATTTGTAGCCATCCAGAGGGACTGCCCTCTCAGCGTGAAACATCTCCTCACTGCCTTCCAGAGCAGCCTGCAGACATTTAACTTTAATATACAACATCCTATGCTCCGCTTCCTTCTCCTCGTCGACACCGCCGAGCTCCTACAAATGACCACATTAGTAAAAAAGCACGACCGAAGCCCTGCAGTATGCGTACGAGAGTTGCTTCGTGAAGAATTTCCTCCCTCTCGGTAGTCGACATGACGTTTGTACCGAAGAGGACTCCCGCCTGAGAAGGGTCCTCCTGAGCCGCAGAGACCCGAGCATCAAAAAGCTTTTGTAGCGCCGCAGTTTGACCCTCAATTTGCACACCAAGACCAGCAATATTCATATTGTTGCTGATGCCATTTGAAACCTCCAGAACAAATACCGAGTGTGCCAACCATATCCGCAGAGGTGGAATCACTTACTATGAATCTCATATAAGCATAGTTAGCCTCCTTCCGAATCTCTTCAATCTGCTGTGTGATGTCGTCGACATTTAGTACTCGAATCTTGACGCGGTCAACATAACCTCGAAAACCAGTCCGCGTCTTGTAAGTTCCCTCACAACCACGCAGCAGCTCACTAAGCTCACTAGTTGATAAAGATCACAGTTGTTTAGTTTTTGTTTAGAAGAGATTGAAATAAACGTGAGTTATTTACCTTTGCAGTGAAGCAATTTTGTCGTCGAGCGCTGGCAGACTATCGCTGACGCGACCCTTCCGGAGGTCTTCGAGCTCCTGGATTTCTTTAACGAGTCGATTGGATGCTTTGAGGAGATTGGTCTTATTCTTGGCATTCTGTCGAAATTCTGATCAATGCCGTCCGAGCATAAGCAGCTAAGAGACACACTTTATCAATTAAGTCTTTGATTTTCATTGCAATAGATACGACGGTAGAGGCGTAATCCATGTTCGTATATGAACTATATAATGACGTTAAACGGAAATCTAGAATATGTCAGAATTAGCTGGACATTACCTTTGCTACACAGGTAGTACGTGTAGACAGCAACAGAGATACGCCAAACCGAGAAATACGGACAATTAGATGGGGATGACCCGACGCTGACGGCGAACACGTACCAGGAACGGAGTATCTGCTCGAATTTCAGTTCAGAAATAGGGACAAATTTGAGCGGGACGACTGACCTTGACGAGCCACAAGAGACGTAGATCGGACCGTTCAGGAAATCACTGTAAAGATTGAGTAAGCAAACCTTATTGCATTTCTCTCGAATACCCGTGGGAAGCGTGGGACAGAATAGGCAACTCGCGCAAACGTGCCTGGTGCAACGAGAAATCACTTGAGAGCAAAGCTGAATTGAATGACTGGACGTTGTCGACAGTTTAAGGACACGGTTTAAGGCTTTTGGTTGAGTTTGAGGACGACGATGGGCGTAGTAATGGTAGAAAGCAAGACGAGTGATACACCATCCTTGTGTATTGATTTGGCAAAGATTTAGACAAGTTGAAACTCCGCCATCTCCTGATCCTGATCTGCTCGTCACGCCCATTGATTTTACTCTGGCTACGCAACGAGCTCGAGTTTATATTGGCAGCGACATCAAATGGCCGTGTGCATCGACTCAGGCTCGAAGGATATTGCTCGATAGGACGCGCCGGTTGGTAACGAAAGCACATATGTCGCTGGCGGAACCTCCGGTATGTACCGTCTGCAGTGTGGATGCTGCGCCTGTGTGCTGAGGATATTCGCTAAAGCGATACACCCCTTAGTGGCGAATAGACGTAACCCTGCGCCCTGCTGAACTGAAAACTGATGGCCGTGTACATCTGCACCGAAATGGGCGCCACGTACCATCGCTGCTGAGTCGCGGGCGCGATCCTTCTCAGCCAGGAAGATACCGGAGTGTGGGCGGTTTTCCGGGTGAACGTGCCCTTCGACTGTTAGGAGCATTTCGGTGCATTCAACGTGCCTGCCGGTGTCATTGCTCTGAGCGATCATTTGTTAGTGCGTTGCTATTTCCATACCTATATTGTAATAATCTCTTTCGCTGACGTTTTGGTAATCCGTCCTGTAAAACTCAAGAACGATCGAAATAAAGGAAGGTGGAAACGAGACGATTCTGTCCACTGAACTTCGGGGTGAGGTCTGTCGGTTATTATCGCACGATATTTGCTTCCTTTCCCGCTAGGCGGACGTGAATGGTTGTATTGTCAGTGTGGTGGAAACTTCTACTGGCACAAATGACGCAAGCTGACGGATGCCCTCCGTGGTAACTCGTACCGCAGAACAAAACCACTGCGACCACAAGCGCGCTCATTGTTAATGCGCGATTTTGATAGCCTCGCGCGTGCGAGGGCGTCGATGAACTGATGCTCTGCGAAGGAGAAGTATAGGCCCGGCGGTGCGCGTTCTTTTTCCTTATTCGCATCGGTGTCTTTTGACCGCCCGTGTATTGGTGCGCCTCTCTTCAGGGCCGACGTGGAGTCTTAAAGAATCAAAAATCAGAGACGCAAAAAGCAAACGCAGATGCAAATTCAGAAAAACCCATAAGGAGGACCACCGCATGCCCAGCGGCGCAGGAGGTGATAGGGACCCGCTGTCCATGACTCGGCACCGCCATCATGCTACCCCGCATTTTTTTTTTTTTTTTTTAAATGCATTTCTATAGCGCGTCATGACTATCTAGTACAAAATACGCTCCAGGGGCCTTTAGGCCCCTGTATTGAGTGAGATGGTGATTGTTATAGAGAGAATAAATCGTGATGGGGCGCCATAAGCGGAGATGGGAGCTGGAAAAGCCAGTGGATTGAGAAAGATAGTGGTATCCAACCTAGTTGCCAGTGGCGAAGCCTAGGTCAGAGATATGAACCACAGTAGGGCCACCCGGGTCGAAGACGAGGATGGGTTCCGCCTTGAAGGCGGGGTGAGAGTCGAGGAAGGATGCCAAAATTGGGAGGCCATCTTTAGAGAACCATTGGGCCTCAGTGGATGGTATGGGCGTCTTCCACACCACTCGTCGAGCGGGGAGGGTGTTAGGGCAGGAGAGCAAGAGGTGAGCTCGAGTCTCCGGAACGTGGCAGAACTGGCACATGGGGTCGCGTCCCGGAATACGTCCAAAGTACGCGCCAAAGCCGGCGTGACCTAGGAGTGTCCGGAAAACTTTGCACTTGGTGCGCCGACCGAGTGTGAGGTTCTGCATCAGGGCGGACGGTTTAGTCGAGGGGTTTAGAGTAACGCCCATTGAATGGGCGTCTGAAGTCCCTCGGGATTTCCGGCAGGCAGAAGCCCAGTCGGATTTCCATTGAGTGAGTGCCATCGAGGAAGCGGATGGTAGGCGGGAACGGAGAGGTGCCCGGAGGAGGGTTGTCCGCAATACCGCAGGCGAGAACGTCAGCAAATTCATTGCCTTCCACATCGGAGTGTCCCGGGACCCAGTGTAAGTGGAAGAAAACACTAGGGAATCGCTTGTTAGCAATTTTGAGACACTTCCGAATGAAGAGGGCGACATTAACGCCTGGGGCCGGACGAGGGTCTGCGAGGAGCGTAAGGGCAACTTCGCAATCAGTGTAGATTTCCACCTGGGTGACATCCGGGTGTAAATCGAAAGAGTATGCCAGAAGCCAAGCGGCATCGGCAAGTGCGGCGAGTTCGCAGTCCGTAGCATGGACAGAAGAACCAAGGTAGGTTTCGTGGATGAGGACAGACTCCCCACGATAGAACCAGACGCTGGCCGCGCCACCGGCGTAGGAAGACGGGGACGTTCCCTTACGAGAACCATCAGTATAGATGAGAAGGCGAGTGGGGACATCTTTCAGTCGGTCAATAAGGCCATGGTGTGACTGAATGAGTGCATCTCGCGCTTCTTGAGAGTGGTCAATCGCCTTGTCAATGCTTACGTGTCGTAATGGTGGCAGCGCAATCCACGGAGGGCGAGTGTATCGGGGAACGCGTTCGCATCCAGGTGGAACCCGGTTGATGAACGAAGTAGTGATGGATCCTTTACGGGTAGACCGTAATGGTAAAAGGGTGTGCATGGTAGTAAGATACCGAATAGCAGCACGAGATTTGGTGCGCTCTAGGCGGAGGGGGATGGGCAGAATGGAGGCGAGGACCTCAGAGGGGCCGCGTGGTGACGTGCGCCATGATCCAAGGATACGGTGGCACGCCGCGGACTGTACTAAGGTCATTTTGTCGCATTTGCCTTTTTGCCGTTTGCCAGTAAACCAGAGAGGAGAGCCCCAGAGTAAAACTGGCAGTATGCACCCAATATAGAGACGTCGTAGGTGGAGCGGGTCTAAGCCGCGAAGAGTGTTGCCGAGGAGTTCCAAGGCGCGTAATGAGGACATGGCTTTGAAGCACATGTGTTGAACATGTACCGTAAACAGCAATTGCGCGTCGAAAAAGATGCCCAACCAGCGCAAAGGCCGGGAGGGAACGATGCGAAGGGGCGGAAGGCCCTGGCGCGGCAGGTGGATAGGGTGTATAAGGGAATCCTCGCGTAGGTCATGCCGTCGGGTCCAGTGGATGAGCTCAGATTTGTCATCATCCAGGGAGAGGCCGAGAGCACGACATGCAGCAGAGAATGAGAGGTAGGCCTTTTCGAGACGGGCAACGTTAGTCGCAATGGAGCTCGAAGAGGTAGTGAGGAGGTGGTCGTCTACGTAGGCGCGGACTAACACGAGAGGGTCAGAGACCTGAAGTGAGGAGAGGAGGCTTGTCGCAAAGAGAGCAGACAGTATAGGGGAAATGGGAGAGCCTTGAGGGACCCCCATATTAGGTATGGGGGTCAGAGTGTCGGTGAAGCCATCAAAAGAGAGGGCAACCCGGCGATCTGAAACAAAGGACATGACCCAGGAGACAAGGAGAGGGGGAAACCCTAGTTCAAGGAGGACGGAGTGTAGACGGGGATGTTGGACGGAAGGGAAAAAACCCGCCACGTCTACTGCAAGTGCTGAAGTGACGTGATGTCGGGCCCAAGCCGTCTCAATTTCGTTTACAAGGTCAGAAGCGGCATCCAGTACTCCCGACTTTTGGCGGGTACCGTATTGGGAAGGGGGGAGTGCGCCGAGTTCATTGGCGATGAACTGGATGCGGTTAGCGATGATCTTCTCGAGTAATTTGCCCATGGTTTCCTCGAGAGTGATGGGGCGGTATGCGTTGAGCGCGGTAGGGTCCTTCTTATTGAGTTTTCGGAGCATCACCACCTTTGCGTCCTTCCAAGGACGGGGGTGGTGTCCAGCATCCAGGCATTCATTATAGAGTGCGAGGAGTGAAACACTATGGGCGGCGTGCAGGCTTTTTAGGGCCTGGTAGCCAACACCGGTAATGCCCGGGGCACTCGAATTCGAAGTGAGACTGAGTGCGTGATCCAGCTCTTCCATAAGGATGGGGTGGTTACGCATAGGGCGGGCGCCGACAAAAGAGTAAGTCGAAGGGATGGCAGCGGATGGTTGGGTACCGAAATACTTAGACCGGAAGGCAGAAGCCTTCTCCGCAGGTGAGTTCGCAGTGGATTGTCCGAACACTAACGCTGGGATAGGGGCACGTCGAGTGCCCATTGCCCATTTCGCCATTGGCCAGATTTTGTCTGGCTTGACAGAAGCAGTGAACGAATCAGCCCAGTTGCGTTTAGCACGGCGAAAGATACCAGCCGACTGACATCGGAGCGTGGTACGAGCCGCCGGGGTAGCTCCGCGCAAGGCGGCCATGTGAGCACGGCAGGAGGCGTCCCACCACTTGACCTTGTGTCCTCCTGCCTTCGAAGAAGACGGGGGGTGTGAAGAATCAGTGGCGAGAACCAGTGCAGCATGGATAGCGGCAACCTTGACGTCCAGGAGTTGGGGCGTGGCGCCTGAGAGGGCGAAGGCGGTGGAGAGTGGTGCATCAAGCGCTTCCAACCATTCAGTAGAGAGCGAGTCGTCATACCGTGGGCAGAGGAAGGGGTCAATGAATGGCTCAGAAGAGGTGGGGATGGACCATGTGATGACGGCATGGTCGGATCCGGATGGAGTATCCCAGGATCGTGTCCAGGAATCGCCCAAAGCGAGATCTTCCAAAGAAGGGGAAGCCCACGCTAGGTCGATGACTGATTCAGTGAATTGGGTAGAAGGGCGTCGCCGTGTATCGAAACCCGGCTGGTTCAGGAGGTGCATGGCGTTTGCGGCAGCCCAGTGTTCTAGAGGGCGAGCTTTTTGGGCGTCGCTTGTCGAATGGGTGCCGTGGTCCCAGTGAATAGAGTGGAGATTAAAGTCCCCAGCAACTAGCCAATGTGCACGCAGGGGGAGCTCGAGCAGAGCAAGGGAGGAGATGGTGTCCTTTTTATTCGCATCATGATTGTATACATTAGTGACAAAAAGAGGCTCGAGGCCAGTGTCAAAAATTAGCGTGAGTATGTCTCGGGATGGGGAGCGCGAAGCATCTAGCACCACCCGAGACAGAGGGATAGACTGGCGAACCAGTGTGACCACACGCGGACGTGTTAGTTCGGTGGGCCCCGCAGAGGGGGGCACAAAGACGTGGTAGTTGGGCATGGCGGGGAAGCCGAAGACGGGCGTACCTGCTGCATCCAACATAGAGGGGGAGGTACCGATAGGATACCAAGGGGGTTCCTGGAGTAAAATAACCGCAGGCGGGGGGGGGGCACCGGGGGCAGACGAGAAGGAGTGGACGAGTGCTTCGACGTGCACTCGGGACGTTGCAACGTTGTGTTGCATAAACGTCCAGGGACTACTCATCAGCCAGGGGTGGGGCGAAAGAGGAACGGGCACGGCCACGCTGTTTGGGGCAGCTGGAAGAGTCGGCGCGGTGTTCGCCGGAGCAGTTCGAGCATTTGGGGGGATGGGTGCAGGGAGAGGAGGCTGGGAGCGCGTCTCGAACACACCCCGGGCATCGCATGTGGTGGTCGTCAGTACAATGACGGCCAGCGCATATAAGGCACGACCAGGGACGGTTCCTGCAGTTCTGAACGAGGTGGCCTAGTGCTGCACATTTAATGCACTGCATGAGGCGAGGGAGATCACGGCAGGCCACCAATTTGAGTCGGCGGCCGAACATGTATACTACGCGATTCCTCGGGGTAGAAAGGATATTCGCAGAGCGGGAGCCCGTAGGGTCTTCAAAAGAGAAGGCGATAGGGGCAGACATGACATCCTCGCTCAGAAGCTCGTAAGCCCGGGTCCAGTCGGGCTCTAGAGTCATGGGCAGTGAGAGGAGGTGAGGGTTGGCGGCACGGAACTCCGCTTGGAGATCCGCCGCCGTGAAGGCAGGGAGGCCCGGCGCAGGGCGCGTGGGGACTTCGGCAATTTGTAGGCAGGCCCAAGATACGAGTTGGGAGACTGTGGCAGGGTAGACGCTTTGAACGGATGCCATCACAACCTCCTTCACGCTGTTCATGGTAGGAATGTGGGTGTTGTGAGCGAACGTAACGAAGCAATTGCCTCGATCGTTCCAGTGGGCAGCGCGTACGACCAATTTGGCCGCAGTCGGAAAGCGTGAGAGGGCAGTCCTGACGTTGATAGTCGTCTGGGAATCGGTGGGGCGCGCTTCAGCAGGGGGCGGGGCTCCATGGAAGCGGATGGCGAGGGTCGGGTCCGTAATGGTACGGATAACCGGGAGGACTGCACGCTTCGGCTCTTGTTTCACAGCGCTAGCAGTAGTGGGGGCCCCCGTCGACACTGGCGCTGCAGTAGCAGGGGCAGTGGCGGGGGTAGCCCCACCCGCGGCAAGACCTGGAGTGACAGGTGTCGGCAAGGTGGACCCGGCGGTGGAGTTAGAAGGGCCCGAAGGTCCTTGTGGTGGAGGAGGTGCAGTACTTGGGTTGGCTTTACCCTTCCCTTTCCTGTCTCCGGAGGGGGCGGACCCGGCCCCCGAGGAATGTGGGGGAGGTCGTTCGAGGGCGTCCATCCGCTGCATCATGAAAGCCATTTGGCGCGTAAGGTCAGACATGACCTGCACCATCTGCTGTGGCAGGGAGGGAAGAGAGGGGGGGCCTACCACAGTCTGGGAAGACTGGGGGGGGGCGGGAAAGGGGGCAGGGCCAGGGGCTATGCCGAAACGGGGGCCTGCCGCCGCCCGAAAGGCCTGTGACGTGGCGGATTGTGCGAGCGGATCCTCCTGGACCAAAGCACTGTTGAGAGAATTAACCACGAAGGCAATCTCTCCGAGGAGGGAGGCAGTAGAGGCGGCCGACATAGAGGTCGTCTTCCCTAGTGCGAGGAGTTCATGGGAGGCACGCATGGCAGTCGTGGCGGCCAACCGGAGGTGGGGGACCTGCAATGTTACCGCCCTGGGGGACAGTGGCACTGGGGTGCTGGTGGATTTGCGCTTTTTCCGCACAGAAGCCGTAGAGGCCTGGTCATCAGGGGGCCCGGCCTCCGACATTTCGGAGTCGGAGTCCAGGGACGATATGGCAGCAGACATAGGGCGGGACGGCCCACGGGGGGTTTCGTCTACGCGGGGGGCCCTACCCCCACCCCCAGGGGGGGTGGTAGGGGAGGCAGGCTCAACGAGGGTGGAGGCCGCGTCAGTGGGGATGTACTTCGCCCACATGGAGGCAGAGGTGGATTGGGGGGCCTGCGGAGCAGGGGCCAAAAGAGAGGAGAGGCTGGCTTGACCCCCAGAAAAGAGGGTTTCGCCTGAAATAGCCCCTGAGAGGGGAAGGCCCGGGGTAGCCGGGCGGGGGACTTGGGCCATAGCCTGGTCAGTTCCTCGGTCACTTGCGACGGAGGCGGCGCGGGACGGTGGGTGAAAGGGTTGGCGAGATGTGATCTCCGCCGCCAGTGGGGAAACTGTGGGGAGAACTTTAGGAGGTACCGGAGGCGCGCGGGCGGCGCTCGAGATCGACCCCGAGAACGAGGAGGAGCGAGCAGCGACTGTTCCCGGAGGAGGCATTACGTCGGTCCCCCGACCACGAAGAGAATGCATACCACCTCGTGTAGAAACAGAGGGGGCGTGGAAGGTCTCATCGAGGGGACGGGGGGGTTGTTGTTCTTGTTGCTGTTGATCAGACATAGAGGGCAAAGTGCTCGTAAAGACTACCTAGATGGTGGTGGTTAGAGGACAAGGAGGATGTTGATGCTACCCCGCATCAACTCTAACGGTCGCGCCGGGCTCCACATATGGGTACCCTTTACACCGCAATACAATACAATACAAAACGATACAATAACGACATAAAATACACATAATTGACCCATCTGGAAAGCGCCGTCCGGGGTCCCCCAAGGCACAAGTCCAAGGAGCCCTAGAAGCCGAAGCTCACCCCGGCCCTCTCGCCTCCCTTCCTTTCCCATAAGGGTCGCTGGCGCTCGGTCCGACCCGACATGGGGAGGCGGAGTGCATTAATGGATATTAGTCAGCCCATAGGGCGGATATTCAGTTTCACCGACGGCGGCAGGCGCTCGCTGGCGTGCGATTCGATCGCATGCTGCGCGCCCGTCTCCGTCCCGATGCGCTTCTCGCCATTCAACGCCGAACGCTGAACCCCTCTCTTTTCCTTTCACGATGGGGCTTTCTTCTCTTGATATTTGATATTTGTGTCGTCGTCGTTTATCCTTGTGGCCATCACAATGAGGCCCCTCTCTCTCTTCGGCGCAGCGTGTGCGCAATCGCGTATCGTCACGCATCATGATCAACCCAGCCAGCCACGGTCCCCCCGTTCCTCCCGTTTTCGCCGCTGCCGCGGTGCACGAGCTAGATCAGGATCCAGGAGCACCGGACCCGTGCCGCTCGGTGGTGGCGTGCCTTCAAAATTGGGTGTTTCCGGCTGCGCGCGCGGCGCCCCATAACCGCGACCGCGATGCATGTCATGATGGACCATAAATGGACGGACGTTTGGCCTGTAGTTGTCAGCCGTAGCGCGATGCGGCGTTATGGTCGCACGTCGGTGGGTCGCCAGGCGACGAAGACAGCTACGACAGACGCAGTCGACGTTAATCGCGCTTTGTGTTACTTATTTGCGCTTGTGCTCGTAATTACTTTGTTCGCGACAGGAGCGGAGGTGTCTCATCTGCGGACCTGCGGCACGCCGGACGCGCGCCCGGGCATCCGTCACCCGCCACCATCACCGCCACCCGTTATCGCCACTGGTACTGCCACTAGTACTACTTGGTACTGTTCCGACACTCGTAGTCGCGCTGCGCACGTGATCGGAGTTCGCCGCCCGCGAAAATAGGGGGAAAAAGCAGAAAAGATCCAAGTCCGAGGAGGGCGTTGATACGTTGATATATTGTAATGCTGACATTCTTACTGCGTCTGAACGCCCGGACTCCGTGGACGTACGTATATACATATACGGTGGGTGGGTGGATTCTATGGACGTGGACGTGGGCAAATTCGAGAGTCCCAGGTTCCAGGTGGATGATAATTATGTGAGTGACTTTCCACAAAAACGTTAATTGAAAATGAAATGCGTAAAGCATAAACTTAATATCCATTCCCTCTCCCCTTGTGCGGTCTTTGCGATCGGGTAGACACGTCCTCCACTCTTCCGGGCCCTTCCACTCTCTTTTCATATTTGACATTCGGTATTTTGGTATTTTGGCCTTACTTATACTTACCTAATTTGATTGAGCAGCCATGATGAGAGACGGAAAGACCACGCGACTGAAGCCGTGGCTCGGGCTCAGGTTCGGATGGTCGCCATGTCTTCACGCACAGGGCGCGAGCCGCGCCGCTCAGCCTCTCAACTGATCATGATCATGATCACGATCCGTGACGACATATGAAGTTCAAACGGCCATACTTGCACTCATCCATACCGTGTCATCATGACTGTGCAGCAAGCTGAAGCTGGGCGGCCGCCGTCTGATCGTCTGGCTGTTTCGTCACGATAGTTGGATAAGTAGTCCCAGGCGGCAGGCCGTACTTTAATCCAAGTCGCGACCGGCATCGTGCATGGCGCCGGCGCAGTATGATCAAGAGCGCCCCTGATCCCGGTGTAAAAGCTGCTGACGGCTACCGCTATTAGTACTATTGGATTAACCACCTGGAGGGCTGAGGTCGACTCGGAGGCGCGCATGCGCTAGCCGCACGCTGCTATCTAGCGTGTACATGTGGGTGCACGCTTAAGTACCTCCCGCGCTGGTCTGACGGTTGACGCCGAGGTGCCGAGCGTCCACACTGCATATTACTATTTAATCCATACACGAATTCGTAATTTTTTTTAAAACAGTTGATAAAACGAAATCATATGAAAGCGGCGTGCTCGGGCCCTGTTCTACTACCGATTATACCTTATAGCACGGCGCATCCGAGGTCCGATTCCCCGAGTCAAAGAGTTGCTTCAGCCAATTATCATGCCAGTGGCTTCTTACCAATATAAGTGCGTATTATAACTTTATTGTATTCGTATAGACTGCACCACTGCTACTACTTCAAGACACGCTATCAGCGCCAACTAATATGATGGTGCGATCCGGCACGCGCGCGTGTACTCTGAGGGGGAAAGACCACGATCACCGTGACAGTGCACAAAATCCACTGACAAAAATAACTCGAACTCCGAGTCGGTCAGGAAGTCCGGAGGTCCCGCCCTGCCCACGACATTTTAGATTCCAAGTTTAGGTTCCCGCAGCGACAGTGGCGGCCGTTGATCGAGTGTCAAGTTCTTTTCTTTCCCCTTTCTTCTTTTGGAGTCTATGATGGCCCGGGTGCTTGGACTAGACTTGAGGCTTGAGATTCAAAATTTGAAACTTGGAATTCGAGACTCGAGACTCGAGTGGGGGGAGGACACTTCCGTGACGGACGGATCTACCCTATCGCCAAAACATCGGGACGTCAAGTTTGGACTCAAAGAAAAGAAGTTTGAGCCACATACTCGTATTAGTATGCGTACGGCAGCGACTGGAGTTTTTTTAGGTTTCCCAGTACACATTACCCATGCCAGTACTCTGTCTACTTCCCATCCTCGCCTGGTCCTACTTAAGTTTGACTTTATAATTTATTCTGTCCCGCAGGGGTTGAAGGCGGAGATATCATTAAGAAAATCGAAGGATCCCGCTCCCGGAGCCTGCAAGTCATCGTCATGACGCAGTTGCGGTATACCCCAAACCACGATGCTTAGCGAGCTTGAGCCACACATATTGCGGCTAAACACGTGCTTGTACAAATAGTTCTCTTGAGATTATTCTATTTTTATGCATGGCGTCACAGTGCATTAGTAGATTATTGTAATGCTGTACATGAATTTCGCTGTTCGTTAGCAGGCATAGATTTAAATTTATAGACGTTCTCTAGTGATTCCTTTCTAGGAATCCGCTGAGAGAACAAAAAATCTATCGAGCGGTGATTGTGGCTGATCCAAAGGCAATAAGTATGTGGTTATCCGCACATTTTTTTAAACTCCAGAAAAACAGAGGGGCATGTCACCGGTGACACAAACTCTCATAAAAATGCAGGAGCAAATATTCCAGAATCCTGAGGTCATCACCATGACGCCGTTCTACGGCGATTACGCGGAAGACGGGCCAACCGGCAGAACGTTTATTTTTTCGAAGAGCGGGATGCCAGTCTAGCAAGTACCAGATACATTTAACTCATTACGGTCCACTCCATGCGCTGACAGACATCCCGGGGGACCAGCTCCGATAAGAGGCTTCCGACATTTGAAATAGGTCAGTATAGGAAAGCCGTAGGAGAAGCACGGCGCCATAACGCGCCCGCCCACAGCATGAGGCAGACCAATGGAAGACCGTGCCTCTAAGCGCCAGGCGCGAGCGCACTTTCTCCTATCGCCTCGTGGCCAGCCATTTACATGTAGTCCCAGAAGTAACAGTACCAGTCCCCCTGAGACCTGCATCATTCGCCAAGAGAGACAAAAATAAGCCCGCGCCATACTCAAGGAGGGCGGAATTACTAGACGTCAATTGGTCTACATGTCAGTGCGGATACGACGATCTCTTCCCCTTTGATTTGGAACTTAGGATTGGATTTTGTGGCCGGGCGGGTATCCAGGAACAGCGATGCAGTTGGCGTCCCACGCCGAGACGGCGACTGCGCACGGATTGCCTGGGCGCCCTTAGTCAATCGCCGCAGAGCTCATACATGGCTTCTCGCGCCGACCAGTCGAAGATACCTACCTTATCCCCGTGCTACCGCAGAGACATGGCGCGTGCTATGATGTACGTGTGCCAGGACTCACGCTTCCAGGCATGAAGACACGACGAAGATGTTTATAACCCGAGCTTCAGGTCGTTATACGCGACCCTGCGCTCGGATACCGAGTCCATGTTGGGACGGCCCGTCAGCGGGGGGAAGGCGTGGGCGACGAACATCTGAGAAGGTAACGCGCATCTGCATCTTCTTAAAAAAGAGTTATATGTGGGGTGTTGGGGGACCCCTGGTGCAGTGGGTGTGAGAGCCTGGAAGTCTAGTGTCCATGAGAAGAGACAAGCCACTACTAGCTTTGCTCCCGCGTGGATTCCCAGTTGGTGAGGACCCCCTGGCAATCTATATTCCAACTCCCGCTTCGGACTCATCAGCGGGTCTTGATGAGGGACCTGAGAGGATATGATCTCCAATCTAGATTATAAGAAGACGTATGCGCCAGGCACAAGTTATACCTGTACTGTATGTGGGCGTACCGTGACGCACATGGATTTGCAAGGGCACACCGCCTGCGCCTGCGCCGAATGGCGTTCGTGGAAAGTTTGATCCCAATCCACCCCCTTTTGTACCTTCCTTCTCAGAATTGTTGCTCCCAACTTGGTTGTGATCGCTCCCGTGTTCCTTCCCCGTCGGAGAGGCGTGCGCTCCCGATCTATTCTAGAAAAAGACTTCGTTACTCAGTAAACTCAGTGAGGGGCGGGTACAAGGACCGGGGATCGGTCATTGCTGCCAGTGTGGTGGACGAAGTTGAAGAGAGGACAGGGAGCGGCGAGAGGAACGAAAAAGGCAAGACTCAGGTGGGAGTAAGTACTGCACTTGGTATTTATGATTATTATTTCTCTCGTGATCGCCGAACTTGAACCCTTTCGTCGGACCATAGACACACCTCCCGTACTCGCCAACACATTCGCCGTGGGGCCTAAGATACATTTCAAGCATGCATTAACTCTCAATTTCTTTTTCAAATTGGTCGGGTGCTTTTCTAGTCGTATTCGTATTCAGGTTCCAACTTCTCACCAGCCCTTGCTGAAAATGATATAAATCTAAAAAAGGGCTGCACTCGTTAATGTAATATGATCGTGTTATGAGATACATGTATGTAGCCGCCACCGATCTGTGAACTATAAGTAAACCTCACACGACCGGGCACGTCGTCAGTTTCGGTTGTGGTTACATAGAAGCAGCAACGGTTAGGAATAGTACTAGTAACCCCGGGGACCCGCCGAGTCAATCATTGTCCTCTGCTTTCTACTTCCAAAACCCAAATAACAGCTCCAGTCACCCGCTCGCGCATCCTCTTACTGCATATTAACATCAACCACTTCAGAGTCAGACTCGGAGTCGGGAGAGGAAGTGTTGTAGTAGTTATTCGAGTGGATCGTGTAGTCCGCGGTGGTGTCGATCGCGATGGCTGTGTCGAGTGCAGGTGCGGATACGAATATAGAAAAGCTCTGGTTAGCCGAGGAGCTCAAAGGATGAGAGAGTCTGGGGGAAGGTGGTATAAAATAGAGTAAGACGTACTGATGAATCCGAGAAGCCCGTCGTCGAGCGCATCGCCTAGCATCTCGAGTCTACATATAGCACATTATCGTCAGTACTGCCAGTGATCGAGCTCATTCCGGGCGACTGGAGCGGGACAGACGA
Organism: Coniferiporia sulphurascens; assembly: GCA_002794785.1. NCBI lineage: Eukaryota > Fungi > Basidiomycota > Agaricomycetes > Hymenochaetales > Hymenochaetaceae > Coniferiporia > Coniferiporia sulphurascens. Next base: position 521,610 of record NBBA01000020.1, on the reverse strand, counting down.
CTCACTGCACGATCGCACTGCTCCCGTCGATCGTCGCGAGCGCGTAGTCGTGATCCTGCGCGTTGCGCGTACGCCGGCCGACGTTGTCCGCGTATGGGGATACGGCGAGCACGCGATCGTTCCAGTCTTCAGCAAAGAACAGCTGGCCGACGTGTGCGACGCTGCCCGCGTGTGAGATCACCGAGCTGTTTCGCAGCGGGGCGCACACAAGACACAAGAGTTAGACTCGGAGAATACAGAGAAACAAACAGAAGTAAAAAACAAAACGCGAAAAACGTGAAGCGCACCCGTTCGCAGAGGCCTCCCAGCCGAGATGCACCATAAGGTGCACGTGTACCGTGCGGCCGGGGTAGAAGCCTGGGTAGAGCGTTGTGAGCTCGACGGTGCCATCCGCATCCGTCGCGTACCCGCCGCGCAACCACGTGTTGCGGCTCGACATCAGTGGGCCACCGCCTCTTGGAGGCCCGCCTGGTCCGCGCGGTGGACGCGGGATGCTAGTCGGGTTAGGAGTCGGGCCGTCAGGCGAGCCTGGTGGAGGCGGCGGGGGCAGATTGAGCACGTTGCTTTCGAACGCGCCGTAGAAGCCCGTTGCGTTGCCTGTACGATTGTAAGCGACGTGGTGAGCTTGGTTTAGCGGGTAATGGGGTCAAGATGTGCGCACAGCTCCATATCTCGATAAATGCGTTGGAGACGGGCTCGCATGTCGCAGAGTCGACGACGCCGATGTCAAGGCGCACCGGTACGCCCCTGTACAGAAAGGGTTAACTTTATGAGTAAATGGAAGGGAGACCAACAGGAGACAATGAAACGCGACACGCACTTCTGGGCTTCGACGAGGTCCTGCCGAACGAGCTCGTTGTTCACGTAGTACGGGCCCTCCTCGATCTCCGGGGCCGTCACGCACGTATACTATACACGTCCCGCACGGGAGTTCAGTCTCTATCCCGACTCGCGGAAGTAGGAATGCACGTACGCTGTGTATCGCGTCCTGAGACGCCGCGGTCCCACCGAGCGGGACCTGGGCCGGCAGTGCGCGCTTCGTGCGGCGCGCAGCGTGGAAGGCGTTGATCGAGGGCGCGCAGCTACGCGCGGCGAGGTGCCGTTTACTCGCGAGGTGCTTTCAAGTTCGTCGAAAGTAATTAAGTTTAATACGTATACTGCAGACTCGGGAGGGATATTTTTTAATGAAGGGCGCTTACCTCCCTGCGCGCAAGCTCGGCCCAGAAGGACGCTCGGCGAATTCGGATTCTCCCGGATGACCTATCAGTGTCAGGCGCGCTCGGTCAGATCTCTCAGCTGAAGAGCTGCAGGGGAACTCACCGCTGACGAAGTGCCCGCGCAACGCAAAGAGTGCGACTGCTGCGTATGTGAGGGACAGAAAGCGCACCATCCTGAGGTGGAAGAGGTGTGCACTATGCATCACGCACAACTCTGATATAAAAGTCGAGGTTTGCTGCGGACGGCGCCTCGGATTCGGGACCGGGGCTAAAGGGTCCGCAACCTTGTTTGGAGATAGATCTCTGTCGAAGCGCACCTCGTCCAGCGTCGGGCGGACTCCAGGTGACAATTCTCTCTTATTTTGTTCTACTCGACTATCCCTAACTATACAATCTTAAAGTACATGAAAGTACCCTAAATGACCTACTCAGAAAACACTATGCGTACAATCTCTTTGTGTAACTGTGAATAAAAGGTCTGTGAGTATCATGTTAAGCAATTATGAAGGAGCAAAACTCACGAATTGAGCCCATGCACGCCTCCCTCGACCTGCGCGCTCGCAGTGCGCAGCTCAAAGCGCACCACACCGTCATAAACCGCCTGCTGCATCTCAAAAATGCTGCGTTTCCCGATATCCTGCAGCGAGTGCTGCACGCCCGCATGCAAGTACGGCAGGAACTGCCGCACCGAACCCTTGTCCTGCACGTCACCCGCGACGCCCTGCGCGACTTTCACCGCGCTCGTCTCGCTAAAGTAACGCGCCGTCGCTGCATTCGCGTGCTCGTTGTTCTTAGGCGGGAATGGCGGCTTCGCCGAGCCCCCAGCGGCGCTTGGAGGGACAGGCTTGCCCTGCTCCATCGCCTCAATACTGCCCATCCCGCGGTACGCCTTCACGCGCTTCCCCTCGTGGTAAAAGTACTCGCCTGGAGCTTCGGTCGTCCCCGCGAGTAGTCCGCCCATCATCACTGCACCTGCTCCGAGTGCGAGCGCCTTTACGACGTGTCCGACATTCCCAATCCCACCGTCTGCAATCACCGGCACGCCGAACTTGCGGGCGAACTCGGCAACGGCGTAAACCGCCGTTGCCTGCGGGCGGCCCACAGCCATGACCTCCTGCGTAATGCAAATACTGCCAGAACCCATGCCCACGCGCAGCCCGTCAGCACCCGCAGCGATGAGCGCGGCAGCCTGCTCGCGCGTGACAACGTTGCCTGCAATGACCTCAACCTGCGGATATGTCTGTTTGATCCACTCAACCATCTCAATCTGAAACACCGAGTTACCCTGGGAAGAGTCAAGCACGACAATATCGAGCCCTGCCTGGACGAGCAGCTCAAGTCGCTCGCGATCATGGGGACGCGTGCCAATTGCTGCTGCGGCATAAAGCTGCTTGCTCTCGGGTAACTTCGACGCGAGCGGGTAATTCTGGTTTTTGAGGAGATCAGATCGGGCGAGCAGCGAGGTCAGTCGGCCTGCACTGTCGACAATGGGGAGCTTGCCCCTTTTAGAGTCGCGCAGAAGCTCGTTGGCTTGTTGCAGAGTAACACCCTCGGGCGCAGTGATGAGGGTAGTGGTCATAATCTCAGCCAACGAGGTCGAAGGGTCCCGAAACTGGATATCGCGATTTGTCACGATACCGAGAAGCTTTCCACCGAGAGCTCCGGTATCTATGAAGCACAAGTCAGAAAAAGTTCGCCATTTCGGTTTAGAAAGGATAGATTCAGATAAATTTATAGAAAAAAGTATCCACACATCACGCAGAGTCCCGCGTTTGTTCAGCAGAACGAAGGTTATAAATGAAAGGCTCATCCCGCATGTTTACGCATTGAGACGAAACGTACCTGTGATAGGAATACCGCAGAATCCAAGGCGCGCCTTGACATCGAGCACATCCTCCACGATGTGGTTCGGGGAGAGCACAACCGGATCGGTAATGAACCCATTCTCGTGGCGCTTCACTGCACGGACCATCGCCGCCTGTGAGATCGCCGATTGGTTGTGGTGAATCACACCAATGCCGCCCAGCAGCTGCACTACATAGTCAGTAGACAGCACTAAAGGAAACAGGGGAGCAATGAATGGAGAAAGGGACGCACAGCCATGGCGATGGCCATTTCACCCTCAGTCACAGTGTCCATGGGGCTACTCATGAACGGGGTCTTCAGCACGACGTTACGCGTAATACGCGTTTCCGTCAGCACATCGCCCGCCGCAAAGTCAATTCGTCCTGGTAGTAGCAGGAAGTCATTGTACGTGAGACCACCATGGACGCGAGACTCCATGAGCTCGCCGACCGACAGCCCATCCGAACGCTCATACGTCTTCAAATATTGGAGCGCAGTCTTCGGGTCTAAGTAACTTCCTGCAGGCATTACAAAAAAAATTCACGGGAGAGAAGGGAAAAGATAGGGAGGGGAGGGGAAAGCGAGGGGTTGGGAGTAGACTCCGAGTTTGTAACCAAAATTTTGAGGTGACCTTTATATAGTTGCTCAATCACGTAATCCGGATGTTAGCCGTATCTCGGGTTTTTGCTATAAACGGCGCCGTGCTGCTCTATTACCTCTCGCCGTCGCGAATCCGAGTCGAGACCCCTGGTTCTGTTATCTTAATACTTCACTTTACACGCACGAGCAATGCGGAAGCATACCGAAAACGTGCCGGAATCGATGCTTGCCTCGAATATCCGGAAAAATGTGACGTTTAAAGGCGTGAAGAGAGGGACATCGCAAAAGAGATGCCTGGGCCCTCGAGTGTTGGGTTCGGGTCTCTCAACACACCAGCTACATGCATAAAGTAAAGGGGAATATCGATACTGGGATGCAAAATCTGGCTAGACGTTCGCTTTTCGGAGTTCTTCATGCAATAAACGCCTTGAAGATCGCCCGTTAAAGACTGACGTTCTTAATCAATCTAATGCACTACACTTGTGCTGAGTCCACATCTTATACTATTGGCAAATAAACTCCTCCTGTGACTGGAATATTATCTTCCCCGTTTCTGGTGCTGGATTGACTGAGTCAAGGGGTACACGAAAGATACGGAGCTCTGACACCTGCTTACAGATGAGTCGGTCGATTGACAAGCTACTTTTCCCTGTCAATACGGCCGCTCTCCGGGAATCGAGTGGTTCTCCGTGTCGTGGCCAGACGCAATAGGGTAGTGTCTCCATTGGTGTGGGGATCGGGCTTTCACGGCAAAGAAAACGTGGAAGGGGCTGATAAGTTTTACTTCCCGATCGCACCCTTCGCTCCGGTGGCTTGCGATCTCGGAGCTCCTGAAAATTTGAGAATTTCGCTTATTGGGCGCTTGAGGTAATCTCGTTGGACTTTTAAGCACAAGGTGTTGGCCAGCCAGGGACAAAAAGGTATCTGGACTTGACAAACGCCAAGCTACTAAGTGTACTGTATGTACTTTTTTTTACGTTCGTCCTGAATTATCACTTTTAAGGGATTCTTTCATAGGAACTGTACTTGGGGATACTAATGCTTGGGACCAAAACTTCCTCTACGCTGATGAACACCTACGAGATCGCTTTCTTGGCAAAAGGTACGACGGTAGAAGACGTCTGATGCAGACATCGCAATGGCGTATCTATTCAAAGTAAACTACCACTCAGACCGGAGATAATGTGCCCCCTATCAGGAGGGTAAGTAATAACGTTGACATGCCCGGTCGGTCATCACACACTAAGCATCCAGATATCAATATTCCACCCTCTAGTCACTAATTCGCCGATACAATTCATACGCTCTTGATGGAGGGAATGTGAGGCAAGAGCTGTCTGCTTACGAGACGCTCTATCCGGCGTCTGTGACAATTGCGAGGATGGTATGGGAACCAAGCTATTACAGATCTTTAACACACTAGTGGGACGTTTCTTCAAGTCTTTTCTCTCCTACAACCTCTCAGGCTCGCATATAAGTTAGATGCTGTTAAGAGATGACCGCCAAGTGTTAGGAGAAACACTCGTGTCTATTCCGGCATACTCATGGGTCATGTAGTTGCACACCCCGAGGACCGCCCGAGGGTGCTAGTGCTGTCGTCGATCGACACTCCAAACGGATTCTTTGCTAAACGAGATCGATCTTCTGTTCGCTTAGTTGGAGGATTTTCTGCCAAGCTGGATCGTCGGACTCGAGACGTCTTCATTCTTCTATGATACATTGAAATAAAACAAAACTGTTGCGCCAGCACGCTCAACTAGCTACTTATGTCCTCAGGTTTTTCAAATATCCAGACTAATCACACACGGAAACATTCACACGAGACGCACACTTAGACAACTGCGGTCCCGCGGAAAACAATTTGGGCTACACAAAATGAATTACTAGTCTATCTACTATACGGTACAACATCTAAATGTATACAAGCAGTTCTGCAAATCCATATCCAAATCCCCTACCACCACAACGCACAATGCTACCTAGCGGGTTCAGCCAAGGACGGCAGCACGCACTCATTAACGAAGAACTCGTGGAACCGATCGTCCTTCGTAAGCTCCGGGTGGAACGTCGTAAGCAAGTGACGGCCCTGGCGCAGCGCGACAACGGTGCGCCAGTCGCGCGGGTCGGTGTCGTCTTCGTCGACGGGGACGAGTGTCTGGCCGTGCGGGAGGAGGCCGGACGAGAGGCGCGCGAGGATCTGCACGGGCGGGGATAGTGCGGGGGGTGCGACGTTTAGGATGACCTGCGTCGGGGGGTGAGAGGATGGGGATGGGGAAAACAAGGAGGCTGAGGAGAAACATACGGGTGCGCGGATGAAGATGCCGGCGAAGGGGCGGTTTGGCTCGGACAGGCCCTCGACGAAAAGGGGGGCTTCGAAGGATTCGGTCTAGTGTAAAGTTTAGCACTAAAGAAGCTACGAAAGGGGAATACACAACTTACTTGTGAGCCCCAGCCGTTCCTTGCCGTCGTGACGTCGATACCGCCGAGGAGCTCCTGCCCGCCTTTCTTCGTGCCCTCTACGGAGCTCGACAGGAGGATCGCACCCGCACACGTCCCCCAGACCGGTTTCTTCGCCACGAACTCGCGTAGCGGCTCCATTAGACCCGCGAGGCGTGCAAGAAGCGCTATCGTCGTCGACTCTGAGACATTCGAATCATCACATATCATATGTGAGTCTAACTATTTTGACGACCGAGCGGATGAGTCATACGCTACGCACCTCCGCCTGGGATGATCAGCCCGTCACATCGTTCGAGCTCCTTGACTTCGCGAACGAGAACAATCGTTATCGGCTTCGATGCGCGGACCTTCTGGAGCATAACTTGGTGCTCGGCGAAAGCGCCTTGCATCGCTGTTCAAAGACAAAAGGGTACTCTCGAGTCAGACACCCGGGCCATCTGCACGAGAAGTAAACTCCTTGGGTAAATCGCACCTAGAATCCCGATCGTGATAGGACTTTCCTGCGCCATTTTTGATCTTTTCTATACCTTCCGAAGTCGAATGCACCGCGCTCTGCGTGGTGGAACTGCGAGGGTGAGAGATCGGTCGAGCGAGCGTGTCCAGTTAAGTACTTACATGCACAAGTGGGACGGTGCGGCTTATGTCAGCACAAATTTTGGGAGCGGGCGAAACACCCCCTCGTGAGTCTGTGACAAGTGTTTCTATATATGGAGGTATATGCGGTAACGGAAATTTTTGTGTCACGCTCCCTCCGCATACACTTTGCATCGATCTTCGAATGATGCCAACTGCGTTCTTCAGCACTGGCCACGACGCTCGCTAGAATATTTGCACGCGGTATAGCTAGGAGATTCCAGTGCGAGCTATGAGCGCGGAAAACTCGGCAGAAAATGGTGGGTTTCCGGTTGTGTTGTTGAGGTGGACGAATGTTGTGCTTACCGTATTACACGACAGTCCTGGTCGGCATTATTGGCGGTAGTGGGCTCTACAGCCTCGATAACTTGAGCGTCATGTAGGCTTTTGCATATTTTATTTCGATCTCTTTTGGTTGCTAAGGGAATGCGGTTCAGCAAGCAGGTAGAAATCGATACAGTAAGTGTACTAGCTTTCATGCACGTCTAGTAATTAACGAGTAATTTCACTTCAAGCCATGGGGGAAACCCAGCTCGCCCATTACAATCGCCAGGGCTCCAGGGGGCACGCTCGTCGCCTTCCTCGCGCGACACGGCGTCGGCCACTCCATCGCGCCCTCCGCCGTGCCCGCACGCGCGAACATCGCCGCGCTCAAGTCGCTCGGCGTGCGGCTGATCGTGGCGTTCTCCGCCGTCGGCTCGCTGCGCGAGGAGATCAGGCCGGGCGACTTCGTGCTGCCGGACCAGATCATCGACCGCACGAAGGGCGTGCGCCCCGCGTCGTTCTTCGAGGGCACGAGCATCGTCGCGCACGCGCAGTTCGGCGACCCGTTCGGGAACAAGCTCGTGTCTTTCCTCGAGGGCTGCGTGCGCAGCGCGCTCGAGGGGGGTAACGTCACTCTGCACACGGGGAAGACGATCGTGTGCATGGAGGGCCCGCAGTTCTCGACGCGCGCGGAGAGCAAGATGTACAGGGCGTGGGGGGGCGACTTGATCAATATGAGCGTGCTGCCGGAGGCGAAGCTTGCGCGCGAGGCGGAGATTAGCTATGCGCTTATTGCGACGGCGACGGATTACGACTCGTGGCGCGAGAACAGCGAGGCTGTGACTGCTGCGGAGGTGTTCAAGACGCTCAAGACGAACGCGGAGACGTCGCGTCGTGTTACTGAGCTCATCGTTGCGGACCTGCACGACGCGGCTGAGAGTGGGGAGATCCCTTCGGAGGAGGCGGGGTCGATGCAGTTCTCGATCATGCCCCGTTCGGAGAAGCAGAAGGATGAGGACAGGGAGAAGCTTGCTTTCGTGCTGCCTACGTATTTCAAGTCCTAGATTTTTTATATGCGGTATATGCGCTCGCCTGGATATCTGAAGAGAATGTTGTATAATCTATTTTTTTTGCTATGGTATTTGTCGCGAAAGAGCGCTTTCCCAAATGCGTCGCATGAACATGATCGTCGCGCCCACTCCCGGGTCGCGTTCACCCGAGTCTCGACTCTCTCATCCCTCATCTCTTTCTCCCGCCGGGACCTTTACACGAAACTCCCTGTACGACGCCCAACATCGCTTTAACTTGAGCGACAATCACGAACCCAGGAATGCCCGACGCGCCAACGACGCCGTTCGTGCAGCCGGGGGAACTGCTGCAGGACTTCCTGCGTGCGTTCTGGCAGCGGCAGGTCGACACGGCTGAGCAGGAGACGCCGGATTTTAGGCACCCGCCGCTCCCCCTCGCGCGTATTAAGAAGGTCATGAAGAGCGATCCGGACGTCAAGGTGCGTGTGTGCGTGTGCATGTCCGGGTGTTGTTGTCGTTGTTTCTAGGGTGTGCGGAGAGTGGAGGGACGAAAGCGTTGGACTCGGAAGAGTTGCACTTTGCTTATGATGTTGCTTTTAGATGATTGCTGCTGACGGTACGCGCCTGCTCTTTCTTGCCTGCTGAACCGTACAATGCAAGCCATGCTCAAACTACGCGTCCGCCGTCTCCCCGTTCAGCACCCATCCTCTTCTGCAAAGCCTGCGAAAGTACGTCGTCGTTTTTGCTTGTCCCCACGCCTGCGCCATCTACTGACAAGCATATGTCGCAATTCCGCAGTATTCATATCAGAGATCACCGCGCGTGCGTTCATCGTAGCTGACGCGAACAAGCGCCGCACGCTCTCCCGGTCGGACATCGCAAAGGCACTCAGCAAGTCCGACCAGTTCGACTTCCTCATCGACATCGTCCCGCGCGAGGACGGATTCCCGAATACGAGTGGGAAGAAGACGTCTGCGCAGCAGGGCGCTGGTGTGGGTGGTGCGGGTGCAGGGACGGCCTTGAATGCGAACTCGAACTCGGGTGCGGGTGCGGGGAGAGACGAGGTATGTGTACTTGAACTTTTTGGGGGTACTCGCTTATGATATGTGGAATGCAGGACGTAGAGCACTATGGTCATGATTCGGATGTGCTGGAGTTGGAGGAGGGCAGGTCGGCCTTGTCTGGAGAAGTTGGACTGGACGAGGTGCGTTCGGGCCTGCCCTCCCCACTCTTTCCAGGCTGAGACGCACGAACCTCAGCTTGAGAACCTGCTCAACCCGCCAATGGATCGGATGTCTTAGTTCTTTGATTTTCTTATGTATGTGGAAGTAGTATAGTAGTATCGTGTAAAGCTGCGCCCAACTCTTTTTGCTACATAGGTTAGATGATCGGCGCCACAAACCGTTCTAGATAAGGGAGTCGAGGGGGGGCGTGCTTACGTAGCGGTTGCGGCACACAGGCCTCGCGAGATCCGACAACAAATCAAATCTGGCTGCGGGGTTGCGACACTTGAACGGCCACCACCCGCTCTGACGACGACGCCCACTCACAAATCGAAAGCAAAGGCGACGCATTTAGGTCGACTGTGCCTGCGTCGACATCATCCAGGACTCATTTCGGTTTCGATAACACCCCCCACACGCGCGTGGATACCTGCTCGCACACACACCAATTTTGAACTATGCCCTCCGTCGTCGTCTCGCCAGAGAGGGAGAGAGACTCTGAGAAGCGGGCCAGCAAAGGTGCGTGTGCAGGCTTGGGTATTTAGCGTGGTGCAGCTCGCTGACCGTGATTTCACCAGACTTGCCGAACCTCTCGTTGTCGCTCAGCTCGGCACCCTCTTCCTCGCCTTTCCCCTCGCCCTCCTCGTCCTTCATCCCCCCGCCGATGCCCGGCGCACACGAGTTTGCGAACAGACTCTCTATCCCTAGCTCGAAAAAGAAACAGCGAAGCGACGACACTACGGAGAGCCCGGCGCCCGTGGCGGCTGCGGCCGTCGCAGCTGTCTTCGTGAGCGCCAACGGCGGCAGCGGCGCAGCAGCAGCATTGCCCCCAGCCCAGTCCCCCCCGAACACACCCACCGCGAAGCGCACCTCGCTCTCCGTCTTCTTGGCCGACAACGGCGTCGAGCCGAGCACGCCGCAGCAGCAGAAGCACACAAGCCTCAGCTCTACGCGTCGCGCGCCTCCTTCGCCGAGCGTCTCCCGGCGTGCCTCGGGAGCGCAGACAGGCGGCGCAGCTTCGCGGCCCGTCTCGCGGGCACCGTCGACGGCGACGCGCCGCTCGTCGATGGCTGCGTCCGCTGCGGCGCAGCGCCGGCGCTCGAGGGCTGTGAAGATCCGCGACTTTGCGTTCCCCGCTGGGGACGCGCGGCACACGGGGCAGGGCCCTGATGCGCCGCGCGCGTCGGGGGAGTACGACTCGTCCGGTGGTGCCGGAGGGGGCGGCGGCGGTGGGGGGACGGACTCGCGGCGCAGTTCGGGGTGGGGCGCGTTCCGCTGGGCGGGGAGTAAGCTGTGGGGGCTGGCTTTGGGCGGGGGTGCGGGCGGGCGGAGTGGCGGGCGCACGCCGACGGATGGGGACGAGTTCGTGCCGACGCGCAGCGACTTTGAGCGCAACTTTGACGTTACGAGTCCCGCGGAGGAGTACCCTGGGGGTGTTGGGGCTGGGGGTGGGTATATGGGCGACTACGACGAGGACGCGGATGACGACGAGGGTGTGTATGTTGACTCGCAGGAGGAGGAGGATGGGGAGGAGGGGGGGTACCCGGATCTGGAGGTGCCGTTGCTGCCTGGGATGTACCGTGCGCTGTATGCGTTCGAGCCGGAGGGGACGGCGGAGATGGCGTTGGCGGAGGATCAGGTGGTGCATGTCGTGGGCCGCGGGGGTGGGGTTGGCTGGGCGATCGCGGAGGACGAGGCGGGCGGCCATGCGCTCGTGCCCGAGAGCTATTTGGAGCTTGTTAAACTCGATGAGGCGGATTAGGGAGAGAGTGTGTGTTACATACGAGTCGTTGGGTGCTTTTTTTAAAACTCGCTTCTCGATGCTTGTTGTGGACAGTCTTCTTTTCGTCCTTTTTTTCTTCCGCTTTCTTTCGATACTCACCCCGCGAATCGTTTATTATTATCAGATTCGCCGCGCGCTGGGCGAGCATGCGCTTGCCCTCTGTTCACCCTCACCTTCACTCCACATCAGTTGCACTCATACCCAGTAACCCAGTGACCACTCACACCCCGCCCTTCCCCCCTGTTCCATAACTCCAGCACCTTGTGTTGTATCTACATTTTTTTTGCGCACTACGCACTACTTACTATGTATCCTTTTTCCCCTTTTCTCTTTCATTTATTATCCGATCCGTAAAAGACTTGTCTTCGAAGTTCGTCTCCTTCTCTCTTTCTCTTTCTCTACTACTTTTCTCAGTATCTTCTGTTTCGTTTGCCTTTGTTTCGCGTTTCGCGTTCTGTTGACTGCTGGCTTGTGAGGGAGTCTCGGATACGCCTAGCGTCGTAAGTAATAATAGTTATTTTCTCCTTTCTCTATTTTCAGTGCGTTTGTGGGGGAAAACGGAATAGGCTAGGCCGGAGACTCGGGACTCGAAACGAGGCAAGATTCGTCAACGCAAGAAAGGGAACAAAGGAAAAAGCCAGCTACTTGACCTTGACTCGCTGATTCGTCGTTCATCGTTGTATAAGGTGCTGCTGCGACGTTGTAGATAGGACTTACTTTCTAATTTCTGATTTCTGATTTCTAATTTCTACTTTTGCTTTTGCTTTTGGGTTTGAGTTTTGTGAGTGAGGTGTGGACGGTTCGCCTGAGTCAGTTGAAGCCGCCGGCGATTCCCGGCCGGCTGCGGTTGTCATGACGTGCCGGGAGCCGGGTAACCGGGGTTGGCTTCGTGGCCACACGAGGGCATGCGTTTCACCCGCTAAAAGTGCAAAGAAATACAAATTGTGGCTACGGTTTATAGCGACGAGATGAGGGACAGTGGCCCGGGGGAGGCTGGAGCTGGCCTGGGACCGAGGTGAGGCGCGATGTTTTTGTAAGGTGTTTTATGTGGAGATGTGGGGGCGGTCGAGGAGATGTTGGGTTGAGCGTTGTTCGGCGCTGGTTGTCAGTGAGCTCGATATAATTATCCAAGTTGTGGCTCAGCCTGAGTAGGTTTTACAAGAGGCGTTGCTTCGGCTTTTGCGCTACTTTGTATTAATGGTCTGCGTCGAGATTGGATGAGAAGATATCTGGAGCCGTACTGCGGAGTCTAACACGGTTTACTTAGGCTGCTTGATAGTGTGATTGAATGTCGTTGTACGACTATCAACTGAACATTGAGAGGATTGTGATAAGTTCAGTTCTTTCAACGTCGCATTAGGGAAGAAAGCTGTGACGAATTGTGACGTGGACGGGAGAAAAGGGGCAAGTAACGGCGTCACGTATCACGTCTCTGGTTTCTCAGCCGACCGAACAAAAGGCCCGACGACCACTGCTCTCATTTTATGTTCAGCGACGCCGACGCCGACGGCGAGCCCGACGAGCAGCGCGAAGACTTGCTGAAGGGCGACGAGCACAAGCACCAGCACGAACACCACTACCAGCACGACTTTGACTACCTCGCGAACCCGCACGAGCACGGGCACGAACACGAGTACGCTGAGCATCGGCACCCACTCAAAATCAAGCTCCCGTCTGCTATGGCGCGCTCTGTTGCGGATGCTCATGCTCATGCTCATGGCCCTGCGGGGCCGAGACGCTCGACGCGCAATAGAAAGTCCTCCGACTCTTTTGTTGCGCCCTCGGGGTCGGAGTACTCTGCGCGGGACGCTTCGTCGTCTAGCCCTATCACTCGCTCCGCCCGCAGGAGACAGCAGCAGCAGCAGCAACAGCAGGCCTTCGGCGACGACGCGGATCACGACCCAGATGCGGACGCGGATGGCGATGCGGAGGAGTATGAGGACGAGGTCGTGCAGTCGTTCAAGGTTGAGAAGGTCGAGGTCGAGGAATACACCACCGCGCGCGGGCGCCACACTACACGGCCCAGCTACCAGGAGAGCGACGACGACGGGCTCGGGCTCGGACTTGGGTCCGGGATCAAGAACAATCTTTTCGACGGCGACGAGGATGTCGACCTCGTCGACCACACCAAGAAGCCCGCGACACGCCTCTCGAAGCGCAGCTTGCGCGGCGGCGCCAGTCACCGCCGGGTCGACAGCGACGACGACGGCGGGGGCGTCTCCGTGGGCCACTACGCGACGCGCAGCCGCTCGAAGAAGGCTGGCTCCGGCTCGGCGTCGCATTCCCCGCCCGTGGACATCGACGGCGACGGCGAGGATGACGCTGCGCCCCCTGCGCCTGGGGGCCGTCTCACACGGGCAGCCGCGCGGCGACTGACGCGCAAGAGTGCACGACAGCGGGCGGATGAGGGTGGGTACGAGGATGGGGTGGAGCATGATGGGCCGGGGTCGTCGGAGGACGAGTTGATGGACGACGTGCACACGACGCCGGAGCCGGAGATGGAGGAGGATGCGGGGCCGCGGCAGTACCGACTGCGCACGCGCAAGAATATTAACTACGCGATCCCGCCTCCGCTCGAGGAGATGAATCTGCCGCCGCAGACGAAGGGCGGGTCGCGGCCGAACAAGGGTAAGGGCCGGGCGGGCCCTGGGTGGAGCGCGAATGGCACTGAGCTTTCGAAATACATGGGCATGCCGTTCCCTGCGGATGACTCTGACACGGACGTGCCCACTCGCACGCCGCGGAAGCCGTTTGGCGCGGGAGCGGGCGGAGGGCTGTTTGCGGCGGGCGGCGGTGGGCTTTTCCCGGATACTATGGCGGCGGCTGGGACACCTTCGAATTTGGGCAAGGTTAGCGATGCAGGTTCGTGTGTTCGCTCTATGCGCCTCGCTGTTTTCTTTTTTATCTTATCTGTGCATATCAGCTTTGGCGGACGCGGATCCTTTAGGGGTTAACCCTAATGTGACTTTCGACGAAGTTGGTGGTCTGGACGATCGTAAGGCTCACTGAACCCTTTTCCCGTCTGCTTTTTTCTGATGGCTTTGTAGATATCAATTCGCTCAAGGAGATGACGCTTCTTCCGCTTTTGTACCCAGAGGTCTTTCAACGCTTTAATTTGACACCACCGAGAGGCGTGCTGTTCCATGGGCCACCAGGCACCGGTAAGACACTGCTTGCACGCGCACTCGCAGCGAGCTGTCGGTCCAACGGGAGGGGGATCTGTAAGTGGCCATCTCTCATATATTCTAATCATTCCTAACACCGTCTATTAGCTTTCTTCATGCGCAAGGGTGCCGATTGTCTCTCAAAATGGGTCGGCGAAGCTGAGCGCCAGCTCCGCCTGCTCTTCGAGGAGGCGCGCAACCAGCAGCCGTCTATTATCTTCTTCGACGAGATCGACGGACTCGCGCCTGTGCGCTCGTCAAAGCAGGACCAGATCCACGCGTCGATCGTCTCGACGCTGCTCGCGCTCATGGACGGCATGGACGGGCGCGGGCAGGTCATCGTCATTGGCGCGACGAACCGGCCGGACGCGGTGGACCCTGCGCTGCGCCGCCCTGGCCGCTTCGACCGCGAGTTCTACTTTGCGCTCCCGAATTTCGAGGCGCGTGCGAAGATTTTGAGCATTATCACGCGCAAGTGGGATGGCTGGGAGGACGAGAAGGCGAAGGAGACGATCGAGCGGTTGGCTAAGATCACGAAGGGTTATGGAGGCGCCGATCTTCGGGTAGGCTTTATCTCATTACTCTTGCTCTCGCTTAAACTTAAAATCTCGTGAATTTTTTTTTTCATTTCAAAGGCACTGTGCACCGAAGCGGCATTGAATGCCGTGCAGCGTCGCTACCCTCAGATTTACAAGTCCTCGGACCGATTACTTTTGAAGCCAGAGACTATTGGCGTACAAGCGCGCGACTTTATGATTTCTGTGAAAAGTGCGTTTTTTTTGCTTGTCTGCGGACGCGTCTTTGTCTAATCGCGGGGTGCCTGATCGACGTGTTCGCGTTGCGTCATTGTAGAACTTGTTCCTTCGTCCGCGCGTTCTACCGCTTCGAGCGCGACGCCGCTTCCATCCCAGCTGGTCCCTCTGTTGGAGGATATGCTCCAGCATACTAAGCAGGTTATAGAGAAGGTGCTGCCTCTTGGGAAGAAGAGGACTGCGCTGGAGGAGGCGGAGTATGAGGATGAAGGCGACGAGGGTGCGCTGGAGCGCGAGATTCTCATGCAGAGTAAGTCACGTGATGCCTTGCCGTTCCTGTTATCAATCTTTTTTATTTAATAAATACTCATTTCTTTTTCGTTAGAGATGGAGACGCTCCGCGTATATCGTCCCCGTCTTGTGCTCCATGGTGATGCAGGGATGGGCCAGGCGTATATTGGTTCAGCGGCCTTGCACCATTTGGAAGGGTTCCATATACAGACGCTGGACCTTGGTTCGCTGATGGGAGACTCGATGAGGGTACGTACGGTATCTAAACGTCTAATTCCGTTCTAGACTCACTCGTGATGTTGAAGACTATCGAAGCTGGGATCGTGCAACTCTTTATTGAGGCCAAGCGGCATCAGCCCTCTGTGATTTACGTCCCGTCGCTGCTCGGCTGGTGCGCGGCCGTTTCGGAGACCGCGCGGACGACGGTGAAGGCTATGCTCGACACGCTCTCCCCGAGCGACCCTATCCTCCTGCTCGCGGTAGTCGACGGCCTGTTCTTGGCCCTCCCGCGCGACGTGCGCGCGTGGTTCGGCGCGATCAGGGAGAACCGCGTGTTGTTCGCGCACCCTAGTGCGGAGAAGCGGCGGAGGTTCTTTGACGAGCTGCTGGAGGATGTGCGACGCCCGCCGACGCAGTTTCCGGATGGGGTGCCACGGCGGAAGCGCGTATTGGAGGAGTTGCCGATCGCGCCGCCGTTGGAGCCGCGTCAGCCGACGAAGGCGGAGCTGGCGCTGCAGGAGGAGAATGATCAGCGTGTGTTGACGCTGTTGAAGTATCGCCTTCAGCCGATACTGCAGGAGCTGAAGAGGAAGCATAAGAGGTTTACGAAGCCGGCGCGGGTGCGTTTTTTTGTTTTTTGTTTTTGTTTGATGCTGATGCTGATGTCGATTGTTTGGTGTGCAGGATGAATATAATCTTTATCCTGACCAGTTCGGCCCGTTTGTTACCGCTCCTGCGCCTAGACCAGTCGAAGCTCCTGTTGCTGTTGCACCACAACCTAACGGGATCATCGCGATCGACGGTGTCAACGCGTCTCATCCAGAGGTGCACGTTAACGGCGTGCACACCGCTCCTCCGCCGGAGCCGCAGCTCTTCGAGGTGGACCTCGAGTCGATCAACGTGGATTTGTACAAGGGCAAGTACCTCACACCGGGCATGTTTCTCGACGAGATCAGGAAGATAGTGTACAACGCGGAGGTGCGCGCGGCGGAGGACCACGATCGGCTGAACAAGGCGCAGGCGATGTTCACGGCGGCGCAAGTGAGCATACAGGAGTTCGATCCTGGGTTTAGGCTGGAGTGCGAGCGGATGGCGGGGAGGGAGAGGCAGAGGCGGATGCAGAGGCGGGCGGAGAAGGCGAAGAGTCGTGCGGGGTCGCGTGAGGGGAGTGCGGGCGGGGGCAGTGGGCTGGAGAATGGGGGTGTGGCGCCTGTGAGGAGGAGTGCGAGGAATAATGGGCTTGAGCCGGAGTTGGGGATTACGGACCCGTCGCAGCTTGAGCGCCGGTTGAAGCGCCAGCGCTCGCAGGATGCGAACGGTGCGGCGCATGGTGCGGGGTCGGGATCGGGAGCGGGCGAGGGAGAGGGAGAGGGAGAGGATGGTGTGGATGACCGCGGTGCGAAGCGCTCACGCGTGGATGTGGAGGCTGCCGCAACAGATCATGACGAGCTGGACGTACTTGGGCCGACGTCCTCTCAGGTCCGCCCGACGGCTGTGCGGTTTGCGCCTGAAGTGAATGACGGTCTGCGGACGCCGACGAGGGTGGGTACGGGCGACTATCTCATGGCTGACCTCACGCCGACTCCTGAGCTGAATAATGGGCTGCGTCGCGCGCTGACGCCGGTGAATCCGGGAGAAGGGTGGCATCTTGCGGCTGAGTTCACGCCGACGCCTGAGCAGCATTTGGAGGCGCGCCATTCGGCGCATTCAGGGTTTGATCCGAATCTTTTGAACCCGGCGGTCCCGCTGCCGCAGACGCAGACGCAGCCGCAGCTACAGCCTCAGCGAGAGCCGCTGCCGTCGTTGGAGAGTCTCATTAACGCGGGTGCTGGTCCGACGAATGGGCTGTTGGCGAACCAGAGTTCGCTGTTCCCCTACGGTGTCATGGGTCAGCCCGCGCCCGCGCCTGCGCTTAATGGCGTTTACGGCGTGGACCCTCGGATGCACATGGCGGGGTCGGGAAGCCCTGCGATGCTCGATAACGGACACGGACACGCCGGTCCGGCGTACGCGATCGACCCGAGTCTGAATCACCCTGCGTTGGCGGCCCAGTCGCTACCACTACCTCGTACGCCGCGTCGCTCGCCTGCACCGGGTGTCGTAGACCAACGCCGGCCGGAGTGGGTTCTGCCCGAAGGAGAGGCAGCGCCGTCCGCGATGGAAATCGAAGCACCACCTCCCTTACCTTCTCTACCATCGCCATCGCCACCGCAACCTTCACCACCTCCACCACCGCCGCCGCCTACGTTCCACGTGGACGAGACGCTACTAATGGAGCTCGAGACGCGGTTCGTGGACCGGACGGCGCAGTTGAGCGTCGAGCAGCTCGAGCAGCTGCGCGCGGCGGCGCTGGGGTGCATTTGGCGCCATCGACAGGAGTGGGATCGGGATGCGTGTGTGGGGGAGCTGGTTCGTGTTGTTGAGGAGTTTGTGGAGGAGGCGGGGGTGGAGGATATGGATTGAGGGAAGGGGGGGGGAGAACTAGTGATGATATGGGTGGTGTGGTTCTTTTTTTTTGTTATGCTCGATATTTTTCTTTTATTCGATCTCGTTTTCATAAAATTCAATACTTTCGTTCGTTTGTCCGTCTTTTTTCTTTTCTTTTCATTTTTCTTTCTTTAGGTCTCTTATGTAGCGTACGAAAAGCCATACCCTTCCGTGGTATGTATACTGTAATCATTATCTATCTATCTCTATCGTGATTCATTGTGATGACTGTTGTCTCCTTCTCTTTCAGAGTGTGCTTTGCTCTGTCTCTGTCTCTGTCTCGGTTTGACCAAGACGGACCGTGGTGACCTGTCAATCTCGGTTGAGTAAATGAAGTAAATTGTCGATTGCAGTACGGACGGACGATGCCAAGGTGAAGCGTAATAGATATATTGGTACAACACAACGGGGTGAATATTTCTTCCTAAATGCACACTTGTATATTTCATAAAGAGGGAAGGGACTACCAGGGCGAGCCCGAAGCCGGCAATGCAAGGCACGACACACTGCATTTAAGCCTCTCCTACCCACTCTACCAGTCAAAATCGGCAAAGGCGCACGAGCCCCAGGGCAGGACGACGCCACGGTCCGTGACACCCTGTACGAAGAACCGCACCGCCCCCGCGCGCAGGTCTGCGGGCAACGCGCCGCGGTCCATGGAGAAGTGGGCTGCGGAGCCGCTCGTGCCGAGGAAGCGCGCGAGGGAGGACGGTGCGGTCCTGGATGTGGGACGCCGCGTTTCTGCGTAGACGTTTGCGTAGAGGAGGCGCGGGAGCCAGCGGGGGGAGCGGTCGAGGATCCAGGGCGGGCGTGGTGTCTCGGGGCGAGGGCGGAGGGGGTGATGGTGGGTGGGGTGGTGAAGCGTATGCATGTGTCCCACGTGAGTGCGAGCGTGTCTGCTGTTGCTGTGCGCGTGCAGGAGGCCCAGAGGAGGGCGGTGTCGTGTGGGGAGATCTTTGGGAGGGGGGAGCGGGGGGAAATGGTGAGCTGTCCGAGATGGATGGTGATGGTGTAGGGGAGCGAGGAGGAGAGGATGTCTGTGCCGAGTGTGAGCCCGACGCTGCAGAGGATGTCGTCGCTACCGCTGTCGGGTCGCGGGGAGGGTTTAAGTGTGATGGAGAGCTTGTTCCAGCCGTTGGAGGTGGCGCTGAATGAGTCTTCTGGTAGTTCTGTTATTTCCATCGTGATGTCTTTGATGTCGGACTTCGCTGAGAGGGTCGGGTCGACTTCGCAGTTGGTTGAGGTTATTTTGTATATTATATGCGCCTCGTATAGATCTCCTGGGGACAAGGCTAGAGACTGCACGGGGATCCAGATAAAACGGTAGGACGATTCGTCCAAAGAGTCGGCTGGTCCAGACAGGTTCACCGACACCGACGACCCGCCATTAAAAGCATCGGCGAAATCCACAGACGTCGTCGCCTTCGGCAGAGTCTCCTCGACGTCTATCACATCCCAGGAGACGAGCGGCCTCGGCCAAAGCTGGTCCCCCAGGGACGTCTGCTTGTCGATGTCCGTCCATCCGCTACTCTTGCGCGTCACCTCTCGCCCACCGACGAACCACGCATGTCCGACCCCAGGGCAGAAGGACGAGAAAAACGGCAGCGCGCCCGGGTTGGGCGGCGCCATTCGCGGGAAGAAGTCGCTCACGGGCCGGAACGCCCCGTGCGTGCACGGCGGCTCACCCGAGCGCACGGGGGCGGCGGGTACGTCTACCGTCGCGCCCTCGACCTCCGGTCCGACCCACAGCGTGCGCTCGCGCGCCCACCATGTGTCCCATCCCCAGCCGTCCGAGCCCTCGTCGCTCTCCCACGTCCACGCGGGCCCGAAAAGCGCGAGGCTGAGGCCCATGGATTCCGGGTCGGCGTGCTCGATCGCCCTGTATGCACTGAGCCCCCCTCCGCCGTGCGAACCGCGGCCCCAGACGTCCACGCCGATGAAAATATCTTGGAGAGTTTTCGTACGGTTTTGCATTAGGGCGGGATCGAGGCTGAGGAGGTATTGGGCGGAGAGCGAGGGGAATGTGGATGGCCAGGTGTAGTTTGTGAAGAAAGAGTCTGAGGCGAGGAAGAACGAGATATTACGGCTGTTCAGGCGGTCTTGCCAGCGGAGATCACCAGTTATAACGATACTGTCGTACCTGTGGACAAGAGACATTAGCACTTTCCTCTTGAAAGCCTTGTAGATAAAAGCATACCAGATAGTCTGAGCGTAGTCGCCGACTCTTTGCTTGAGTTCGGCGTTTAGAATCGAAATCCACGCCTCGAGAGCCCTAACTTGCTCAGACCTTCCCGCAAATGGATACTCAAAGTTTAGCAGGTATCCATCAAATCCCCTCTCGTGGGCGAGGTCCGCGAGGAGGCGAGCGTAATAAGGCGAGACTGGAAGCGAGTTGTTGCGAAAAGCTTTGGAGGCGCTTGAACCGGACCCAGGTATATTTCCGACGAGAAGACGAAGCATATCTTCTTGGGATTCTTGGTGCTCAAAGATACTACAAGTTACCTTTAGTTCTGAGATGATGATAATAACTGTCACAAGATTTCTTACAGAACTCCGAGCATTTTTACACCTTGCCTGTGGGCTGCGTTGATCCAACCAGGTGGGGGGATTGTAACCCGTTGATGCGAAAAGCTTACGGAAGTCCGTCAGTGTGCATCTTATTCAAGTAGTCCTCGTTAATTACTATATGAATGTGTCGCAGCGGTCCCAGAAGTTGAAAGTATATGCCAGAGAAGATGGGCTTTCGGTGTATCCGCCCTATTACGAGATACGTAGTCCGAGTGAGCAAATTAAATTCGTGGATGAGTATTTCCTGCCTTGTAGTCGTGGCACACCTTTTCAAGAGAATTAGATGGTGAGGCCCCGAAGAATTACACTTTAAAGAAGTACCAAGAGCTTTCCCCGAGCATCATATTTCATTTCCCTAGATGTACTTCGCGGCTTGTATTGCAAGAGCTCATTACAGTTCCCACTCCGAGTCCTTGATTTACAGTTCCAGTCATCCAGCTCTGAGAGGGATCCAAAGTAGCTTGGGAAAGCTCGTATATCTGACGGCTCTTTATCGAAGATAGTGGGCATGATGGAGGTAACTTTTCCGATTGCGGCCAATCGTCACGGTTCGCCACAATCTATGTCGCACGTGACCGGTCGGAGTCGGAAAAGTACGCCCGAAAACGCAACAGCCATATTTGGTCATCATTTTCTTCTCTCTTTCCGACCATCAT
This sequence comes from Coniferiporia sulphurascens, assembly GCA_002794785.1. Classification (NCBI taxonomy): domain Eukaryota; kingdom Fungi; phylum Basidiomycota; class Agaricomycetes; order Hymenochaetales; family Hymenochaetaceae; genus Coniferiporia; species Coniferiporia sulphurascens. Next base: position 500,420 of record NBBA01000020.1, on the reverse strand, counting down.
CATGTCCGAACTCGACGCTGACTTGTATGGAGGTGAGTATTTTGAATTTACACGAATGCAGTGCTCTCGTTGAAAACTATTAAAATTCAGATTTGTACGGTGACGACCTTGATTTTGCATTGCCAAATGAGTCTCCTAAGGAAACCCCAAAACCTCAAGAGCAACTTCCTGCAAAGCCGGAACCTTCTTCCACCCCGGCAGCTGTGGCAGCACCACCAAAGCCGGCCTCACCCCCGCCGAAGGTGGAACCGCGCGTGGAGTCACTAACGACACCTTCAATACCAAATGGAAATGTTCCCCAGCCAATACAATCTTACTCTTCAACGCCTCAGGACTACTCAACTCGGGGTGGAGATCAGGGTTTTAGGCCTGTGCCACAGAATGACGTGCCCCAGCCGATAACGTCGTCTTTGCAAATAATTGACCGTCACGTAAGGCCTTCTGAAATGAAGGAAGAAGGGTGAGTACCGTCGTAGTGTCAGGTGCCTCTCAAGCGTTCGGTTTGGGGATATGACGGGTGCGGTCATGACCGCTGGGAAGTCTTCGGGCTGTAGCAAATACCTCTGTCGTGGTAGTCACACGTCGCGTCACACACATGGGCTTTCGTCGAGACTAGCTTCTAAACAGCACCATAGACACGCATCTTTTCGTCTAGGCTAGGCTAGGAGTTCTCTGACAGACAAGTATTTCGCTCTGCTCCCATGTCAGAATTAACGTATTTTGTGCGCACCTAGCCAGTCGACGAATACCATGATGCTTCTACATATCCGTCTACTCATTTCGTCTCGACATCATAACGTGCCTCAATCAGGGAACTCATGTTAATTATTTAGGAAAATGTTCATTGGAGGATTAAATTGGGACACTACAGATGGTAGCTAGCTAGCTTTTCTTTGTTTCGTTGATCTGATAGCACTGAATTTTTATCTTATGTAGAGGGCCTTAGAAAGTACTTTGAGCAGTTCGGAAAAGTCGAAGCCTGTACCATAATGAGGGATGGCTCGGGCCGTTCTCGTTGCTTTGCATTCCTCACGTTCGAGGATCCAGCGTCAGTAAACGCCGTTATGGTGCGAGAGCACTATCTTGACGGTAAAATTGCAAGTCGTCTCCATGACCTGTGTCAGGCGCTCTACTAAATCAATAACGACCCTGCCAGATTGATCCGAAGCGAGCGATTCCGCGACAAGAACATCAACGTGCTCAGAAGCTATTTATTGGCGGTTTGGCAGGTACCGTCACTTCGGAATCTATGCGGGAGTATTTTTCCCAGTTCGGTAAGGTCATCGATTCGACGGTCATGCTTGATCGCGAGACGGGTCGGAGTAAGGGCTTTGGCTTTGTTTCCTTTGAGAATGCAAATGTCGAGCCCATTCTTGGCTTTGGAAAACTTGAGATTGACGGCAAGCTTGTAAGTCGATGCTACCTGCGTGTTAATTAAACTGGGTATTCATTTGATTTGCTCGCAGATTGACGTCAAGCTTGCCCAACCTCGCCACCAACGTGACGGTGTGGGTGGCGGAAGTGGGAATTTCCAAGAGGATAACTATGGCGTTCAAACTCCTAGCAGTGGTTTCAACGCCGGGTCGACAGCGACCGGATTCGGTGGTGGAGCCGCACAGACTACGGCTGGCCAAGGCACGGGAAGCACGCCCTTCGATCCTCAGGCACTCGCCGCGCTATATACTCGCATGTTCCAACAGTTCGGGGGCGGGGCTGGTATGGGTGGTGTTGCGGGTATGGGCGGAGCTGCAGGAATGGGTGGTGCGATGGGTGGCGGTATGGGAGGTGGTATGGGCGGCGGGATGGGCGGAGGGATGGGTGGGATGGGTGGCGGGATGGGCATGATGGGTGTAGGCGGTATGGGCGCCATGGGAATGGGTGCTGGGCCGGGGATGGGCCGCATGGGCGGAGGTATGGGTGGGATGGGTGCAGGTAGCCCCGGCATGGGCATGACCTTGGGTGCAGGTCCCATGGCCCCGATGGGAAGAGGCGGTATGGGCGCGGGTATGGGAGGCATGATGGGCGGTGGCCCTGTGAACGCGCCTCGCGGTCCCCGAGGTGCGCCAACTGGTCCTCAAGGGGGAGTCGGACCACAACGGACCCAAAGAGGGCATGGTTTCCATCCTTACTCTCGGTGAACTCGTTTCCTTCCTCCAAAATCACATTTTTATTATTTCGTGCTGTAGTATGTAGTCCCAGTCGCTCCGCCCATTATGCTTAGATATTGGCGTTTATGGCGTATAATCATGACGTATATATGTCTTGTATTGATTCAAGAAAGTCTACTAAACAGGCTTTACACTACGGGGATGCGCGGAGTCAAAGGTGCCCTGTGTAGGTTGAGATAGGTTGAGATAAATAAGGTTATGTAGAGTAGCAGCAAAGCTTTTGCGTTCCGCGAATTTCCACACTACAAAGTTGAGGCCTACGCTGGTGTATCGGGCTCGTAGAAACGCTTGTGTTCTGAGCGACAATGGCTCCAAAACAACCTTGGCTGAACGGCGGGGTCAATGTCCAACCGAGGCCGTGGCTCATGATCCTTGTACATGTTTTCTAGCCTAGCGATAATGCACAATACGTTAGGTTCCAAGACGAAAAGGCTGCAGAAAGTAAAGGATAGATCGATGACTTACTCGCACAGCCCACAGGCGCTCGGGCCTTCAGGCGTCCTCCACGATATCAGCGCTGCAAACTTCTCGATCATCTCGTCAATCGGCGACATTGACTTTGGAGGCTATAATTGGAGGGCAATCAAAATGGCGGCGTCTAGATAATTCAAACCCATGACTTACTGATGATTTTTGCACTTCTTCCCTGAGGAAGCTATCAACATCAGGTCTCCAAACTACTCTGTGTTCTACTGCACAGTGATGCCAAAACTGAGCGGGATAGAGAAGTGGATCGAACTGAAGCGGTAAATGAGGTGTACTGTCTAAGTGCGAGTTCTCTAGACTAATATTCCCGGATGTTGTCAGCTTTGGCGAAAGTTAAAGGGGGGCCACCACTTACGAACAAAGTCCGCACACTGCGCGTCCCCCCACCCCCACATGCCACGAAGCGACCTTGGCGAATAACTCATATGTCGCGAAAACTTGTTTGGGAATCTCTAATACCGGAGAAAGATATGCATTTAATCCGGGCGATTCGGAATTTCCGCTTCCATCGTGCGTCGACGGTAGCACACGGAACTCGTCAATGTCGTCCAAAGAAATGGTGTCCGCCGTGGATGAGCCCGGCATTAATCCCGAGTCAATACTGGGTCGTGTCCTCGAGAGCCTCATGCGCTTTGCAGGTGGACCAGTCAAGTCGAGTGTCTGCAGAGGCGATGGGATCGCTGACGGGGACAATGAGGTTGAGCTCCTCGACGCAATACTTCCGACTCGGGTTGGGGGATTAGGTCGGTCGGGTGAGGCAAGCGGAGAATCGTACGACAGGCCATATATCACCGCCATCTAGGGGGAAGGATGTTATCAACTAAGACGACCAGGATATATTTCCAACAAACTTTTTGGCGCGCGGCTTGTAATTTCTCGGCTCGAGCCTCGGATTTTGAAAGTTGCTGGAAATGTCCCTTAAGCATACAATGCGATGAAAACTGACAAGTATGTACCGTGGAGAGATTATTTGATTTCTCGAGGACTACATTAAGGATGAGTGGGTATTTGCTGGTGTGGTCAACAAAAAGGTCGATACGCACGTTCTTCGTTACGGCGCTCCATCACATCAAGATACTAAAGCTATTTGTCAATACCTTCAAAATCATACATGTTAACGTACCCACCCCTTTAGTCTCCGCTAATTGTCCCCTTGCTACAAGAGCGGGACGTTGTCAACACATATCATGGTGAGTTCGGGTTTTGTCGGCACCTACCGTTCTGTAGCTCCTGCTCCAGTTCAGACGTTTTCTGCGAAGAACATGAGCGAACGCCACGGAAAACGCTATGGGAAGAAGTACCTGTTCCAGCTCTTCATTGACCATAACAACTGATATCGGATGAAGTTTAGCAATCAAAAAAAAACGACATCACCATTTAACTCTTACCCTCGGCACGGTTACCTTCCGATTCCGCATACATGAGTCTGATACGTTCATTCTCACGGAGAGCTAAAAACAGGCGGATTGGCTTATTGTTTAAAGGCGCAAACAGAAATTGGCTAGTACCTTCCGTGCGGCCCTTCCTAGCCTCCTTCAGAGCCTCCTTTGTCTGAGCGAGTTGCTCGAGCTTAGCTTGGACTGCACAAGATTTTAGCCAATCATCTGAACGAAGACCGTGTGGGACGAACCTTCCGCACGATCCTTGTCGGCGGACTTAATCGTCATTTTCATTTGCTTTAGCTGAGCTTTTGCTATTGCGTCCCTTAACAAGCATTATCTGAGAAAAGAGCAAAAGTAATGCTCACCTTCTGTGTGTTGCTCCGTAACACCCCTAAGCTCATTCCGGAGTCGCGAAATCTCTGATACATCGCTAGGTTAGCCTTCTGTTTTCGAAATAATCGCACGACCAACCTTCAGTATGCTCTTTTCTGACGTTATCAAGAGTCACATGGGCCTTTGCCAGTTCATGCTCCACTAAAGCAACCATTATGATGGCTGTCTTTTTAATTAAGGTAATACTGACCTTCTGTAATCCGACTAGACGCGTCTTGCAAAGCCTTTTCAACTAGCCCCGTACGTGAAGTGGCTATTGATTCTGATCAGATTGCGAAGTACATCCGGGTAAACTAAGCTGACCTTCGAGACGTTCTTTCTGAGCTTTCCGCAATGTTGACTTCGTGGCTTTGATTTGCTCTTCCGCTAATGGAGCGTTAATATCACTGTGACAAAAACGATATAAAACATGTACCATGGGATCGCCCCTTCTTGGCTTCATCGATGATAGAATTCGCTTGTTCCAACCGGGCCTCGACTATAGGATTGTCAATTGGTATCCACTAGGCCAGCCACTAAGCAGAAAATAAATGAACCTCCTGCACGATCTTTTTGAATGCTTTTGATGCTTCGCTCAGTTTCTTCTAATTGATGCTCCACTAACGAACATGCGAAAATCAGTGATGTTTTGAATAGCTCAAAACTTGCACGAACTGACGGTCGGCGTTCCTTTTTAGGATATTTTCCAGATCGCTGCGCGTTTTCTCCAGTTGAGCAGAAACTTTGTAGCTCATAAGCCGGCTGTCGCTGCCATCTACTATAATCACTGACCTTCGTTTTGCCCTATTGCGCGCTCTTCCGATGTTCTCATCGAACGATCAAGTTCGGTTTGAACTACATCCTTGTCAACCACGAAAAAAATCTTGATATAGGCAATACCCACGTTCGTTATTACGCTCTTTCGCCTCAGTTAGGGCCTTAAACCTCTGAGTTAATTCCACCTGAAGACCGGGCCAGTATTCTCACCTTATTCAAGACAGCTTCTGCGTCACCCTCTATACAAAAAGACTTCAACACAAGGATAGACGAGAGATAGAAGGCATTTACGCTCGGCAAGACGTGTAGACATGAGGCTTGATCTTTCGTTGGCTTCGAGTAGACTACTGGTAGTGACATCCATGTTTTGCTGTGTTTCATTAAGTTTCTGTTTGATTGCACAATCAGGGTACAAAGAAGTTTCGATCAGGTAAGAAGGTCGCGACTTACATCCTCGAGGTTTATTATCCTCGTAAGCGCTAAATTATTTTGAGCGAGTGAACAAATTTTTGTACCATGCACAAACAGACCTTCAGAGATAGTGAAGTCCCTCGAGGCAAGCTCTTCAATATGTGACTAGACCAGAGATCAGGGACAGCCGGCAAGTAGAACTGTAGTGCCAAGCAAACCTTTTTCAGCACCTCTAATTCGCTCTCCACTAAAGTAATCAATATACACGTTGTATAGACGGGTCGCGTGAAACAAGGTACTTACAAGTCGCGCTACGTGATTTAGAATCCTTAGAAACCTGAAAGTGAATTTGTGAGGAAAGGTCAATGTGAGGTTTTGCTCGGATCAAACGAACCTGCCGCTCCTGGTCCAAAGATTTATTCACTGCCGGACTTCTAAGCCTTGGAGAATGACAATAGTTCGAACTATGCTCACGTTCATCGACTCGGGCAGTAACGCTCTCCAAATCCTAATTCGCTATTAGTACCGACAGTTAACCAGGAAAAGTATAACGCATGACGTACGCTTTTCAAATCATCGGCGGTTTGTTTTGCTATCGAAAGTCAATATCTCCATAATTCAAAATTAAAATAGACTCACCTTGAGCGCTAGCCGCCGCCATAGCCTGAACGAAAAAGTGTTCTAGGTTCAGAAATATTCAACGGCACGGAAGCACGTGGCTAACCTCATTCGCGCGTTGCGTCTCTGCATAAAAAGATCAGTTCCCGTCAGGATGAATTATTCGCGATGAAGTGGTATGCATACCAATAGTGTACTTCTCTTCCGCTTCTTTTAGTGACTGAATGGTGCATGTAAGCGCTCCGCCTCCACTAATTCATCTAGAAATCTCTTACAGTGCGCAGTTGCTCGCTGTCGGACAATGCTGTAACAGGAACCGCCGACGTCCGTGTTCATACTAGACTTATACACAAGACACTTGCATGCTTACCTGTTTCATAAGAACGTTGGATTTCCAGAAGCCTCGCCTCGGCATCCGCGAGCGCCTGCAATGTATGAGCTATCAATCTTCAACTCATGAGTCGCATGAAGCTTTGCAAACCCGTGCAACTCGCTGAGTATCTGTAGCCACTTCAGAGGTTCGCAATGCATATTAGTACTGCTTTAGGTTATAATGGATTTAGCGTACAAGCCGCGTGCTGCGCTTCAGTTTCTTGCAGTGTCTATGAAGGACTCCGTGAGGCGCCGAGTAATTAAGGTGACCGAATTTGTACTCACCGACCGTAGCTGCTCATTATCTAACAAAGCTAATTTGTTTAAAACAAGTTGAAATTTGTCGTAAGAGTAGTACATATTGAGCACACGCACCGAGATCGCGAGATTTCTCTACTTCGGAATTTTGCAGCTTCACTGTGCAAAGGTTAAATTGTGGAAGCTGCATAAAACAAACGTATGCGTACGTTGCTCTATCTGTTCCTGAAATTTGGCAGAGGCGGCCTTACAACCAGCCACTCAGTACGATTTCAATAATAATAAAACTATTGGTTATACGTACCGCGTTCATCTGATCTTGTTTTGATTTAACTGACGAAACAAAATTAACCACAATAATCAAAAGTATCATAGCCATCCTTACGTTCTGTGAGCTTCTCTTGGGCATCGCTGCAAGCCTAAAATGCTCTTCATATGAGCATTTCCTTTGGTAATGAAGGCCAACTGCGTACTGTGCGAAGCTCGCCACATTCCAACTCGACTAAAGTAAGTTATCTCAGTCCCAGGGTAATCCATCCGGCATCAATAGAGAACATGAAGACAGTTACACTTCATTACGCGACTTTCGGCGTGGGATAGAGCCTATAATACGATTGATTACCTAAGGAAAAGTGGACATGAATCAATCATGATGCTACCTCTTTGGCCAATCTTGCCTCGTTAAGAGCTAACAAGAAACTTATTAGCGTGAAAATGAAGAAGAGCATTGATGTCTTACCGCTCTGGCAGCTGCCCATAACGGCCTGCTGTAACTTCATTGTCAAAGCCTGGAGGACTTCCTCGGGATAAGTACGGTCGTCGATCTGATTGCGCAATTGAGCAACTTCGATCTGAAACCTTGTTAGTTGAATGGCTAAGCGTGACTTCTCGGCTTCGGCTCGTTCGACTCGAGCCCTCGCGTCGTCCTCGACCCGTCGAATGACCCTTTCGTGCTCAATCAAGGAAAGTGGGGATAGTTCGGACAATCTCTTTCCCGAAGCTTTGAAAGAAGTATATTCAGTGTGAAGGGCCTCCAGAGCAGCAATTGCTTTCTCCTTGTCCGAGCGCATGATTTGTGCTTGTTGTTCGGCAAATTGGAGACGTGTATCCCGAAGCTCGAGTTCCCGTCGGTGCTCCTGGCGGAGATGATCCAGCTCTGCGCGCAGGTTGTCGAGAGCGGCACCCTGCTGTACCATGACTTGTAGGACTTGTTCGAAAGTCCTGCTGTCGATGTATTGTTTCGATTTCTCATGTCTGTTGCAACAAAGCGAAACATGAGACCAATCGCTCACTAATGTATCAAAAGCTCAGACTCACGTCTCGATTGATGTATCCCGGAGTTCTCCATCGGGATCAGGACCTAATATGCTTGTATAATCATCCTCTTCAATGTTATTTTGGACCTGGTCGACGACCAAAGAGGCCCAAGATGAATTTGCCTCCAATTCAGAGAAGGATTGATTCTCGTCATCGAAAGCAGACATGTCCCCGAGTCAAAGCAAGACACAGAAGTCTCTTCACGAAAGCAAACAAGGCAAGATAAACAGGACCTTAAGATATAGCGAGATATATGTATCCGGCAGACAAAGGCCACTCGGTGAGCCGCTGGAGGCTCGAGTTCAGTAGAAAGACGCGGACAATCTGGCGGTGAATTTCGCGACCCGATTGAGTAACATAATCCAAGTCGGGCGCACGCAAACCGGGCGCGCCTGGCGCATTGGGCGGCTGTCTTTTCCTACCACATCCTGCTCGACATCTCGCTTCAATTCACTTGTTTTACATCTTCCGACACCTAAAAGGGCGTGAATTGAGCGTTCGAATAACATTTTGCGCCTTTGCGTGGACGTTCAGCTCGAAGTAAGCCACTTCAACACAAAAGAGTACGTCTCCAGTGTCCGTCTGTGTGCCATCTCTGACGGTCCATTGGCAGCTGAAAGAGCTAAAAAGTTAAGCGCCTAGTCCAGTTGACGAATCGGACAAGGCTTTCTTCCTGCGTGAATTTAGCAAAACCTCTTCGACATCCGTCAACGGCCGGCGAGCTCGCGCGACGAGCAAAAGCAAGCAAGATATGAATACTGAAATGCGGTCTCAATCTGGTGAGGCTAACGTCAAGGCCGAGCCTACTGAGGCGGACTTGCAACCCCCACCGTCGGATTGGTCGGCACTGCGTAAAGCCGTTGAAGATAACCCATACAGTGAAGCGTCGTGGAATGCGCTTCTTGACATGGCAGAGGAGTCAGGCGACCTCGAGAAGATAAAAGAAACGTATGAAGCATTGCTTGAAAAGTACCCTAATACTGTTCGTGTTTTCCCTTCCTTTCGTTACTCAATTCCGATTTTGCTTGCGTGAAAACAATTCGTATTGAAATGCACCTTGTCCGAAGTCATCTGCCCAGATCTCGTATCTAAACCACTTTTTGATCAACCAAGCAACATTTCCCTTCGCCGAATCTCTGTTTGCGCGCTTCTTGAGAACGTCCGCCTCGGTCGACCTTTGGAAGTTCTATATAATCTATGTGAGGTCAGTAAGCATGCGCGACGCCTACTATCTTCATCAAAACTAATGCACTTTGGAAGACGTCTGAATGTTGGCCCTGCAACGCGTGACACGGTGGCAAAAGCATACGATTTTGCATTACAACATGTCGGTCAAGACAAAGACAGCAGCGGTATATGGGAAGAGTACATTCAATTCGTCAAGTCCGGGGAAGCAAGTTCAACATGGGAAGAGCAACAGAAAATGGACACTCTTCGCAAGATATATCAGCGCGCTGTACAAATCCCGATCGAAAATGTCGAGATGTTGTGGAAAGACTATGAAGCATTTGAGAATAGTCTGAACAAAATAATCGTGCGTGAATTGTCCTGAATTAAGATCTATGCAAACAAGTTTCCGTAGGCCAAAAAATTCCTGCAAGACCTTACGGCAGCGCACATGCAAGCGAGATCAAAACTGCGTGAGCTTCGTCGGCATTTAGGTCCTCTGCTCCCTCCTGCAGTGGCGACAAACGGCAAGCGTGCGCCTCTCAACCTTCCGCACAAACCGACGTACAGTCAGGAAGACAGGACGCTTGTCGGCGCGTGGAAGTCTTACTTGAAGTGGGAAGAGAGCAACCCGCTTGAGATTGAAGACAAAGCTGCACTCACGACGCGCTTACAAGGTGTATACCGCAAGGCAGTAGTGCGCATGCGCTTTTTCAGCGAAATCTGGTTCATGGCATATACGTGGACCGCTGGCGTTGGCCGCTCAGAGGAAGCACTCACGATCCTCAAGGCCGGTGTTGAAGCAAATCTTACAAGTTTCGTCCTCAACTTTGCGCTCGCGGAATCACTCGAGCGGGCCAAGAACTTCGCAGAAGTGCACGCGACGTTTACCAAGTTACTGCAAAGAATGCACGAAGAGCTCGAAGCTGCAGAAACAAGGGCGAATAATGTGTCTAATAACTCGTCGTTCTCAGATGCCATTCCCGACCCTACTGGTACCGCCGAGCACAGTGCTGAGAATAAAGATGCACCGAATGGTAGTGGCCTTACTAAGGAGGCATCCGTATATACAACGAAGACGAGTTCGTCTTCTTCTTCGACGCCCGATGAGCCGCCTGCTATCACAGAGTTTCGTGACAGAAAGCAAGAGTATGGTTTGGTGTACATTATGTATATCCGCTTTGCTATGCGCTCCGAAGGCCTCGATGCAAGCCGAGCAGTGTTCTCAAAAGCAAGGAAGGATAAATGGGTATCCTGGGAAGTGTTCGAAGCCGCCGCGTTGATGGAGTACCACGTCGCGAAGCAAGCGGGCGTAGCCAACAGAATCTTAGGTATCGCGCTAAACCGTTTCAAAACCGAAATCGACTTCGTTGTGCGTTATTTGACATTCCTGATGTCAGTAAATGATGAGAACAGTGCGTGTCCCGAGCCGTGCCGAGTCCACACACTAAATTTGCTACTCAGATGCTCGGGCCCTGTTTGAGCAAACAGTCGGGACTTTCGCGCCGAAAAAAGCACGCCCACTTTGGGAACGCTGGGCACGCTATGAGTACCAATACGGAGACCTCGAGGCAGCTTTAAAGCTGGAGAAGCGTATGGCGGAGGTCTATCCCGATGGTGTGCTCCTATTTGACTTCTTCTCTCCCATTCGAATCCCGAATTGAAATGCTCCTGGCAGATCCACCTATCAAGCGGTTTGCGCAAAGACACCTATACTCAAGTATTGATGGCATCGCAAATCGGGACCTTGGTCTTGCGGAGGCGCGCAAGGCGCAAAACCAGGCTCAGTCTGGACTCTCGCGCAGTGATACTATCCCAGCGATCACTGTTGGTGCACCTGGTGCGCCTCCGACATCTACGCAGTCGCAAGTATACAACTCCGGCGGCAGCACAAGCTTCAAGCGTGCCGCGTCTCCGGACCGAGAGCCGCGTGAGCGGGAGCGCCGCCGCGAGGAGCCGAAGCCCCCCCTAAAGCGCGCGCGCGATGTCTCGCCGCCTCCACGCGAGCGATGGACTGGCGCAGCGGGGAACCGACGTTTCGGGAGCCCCGCATGGACAGACAGGGAACGTTTCGATCGGGGGGATAGGGATAGAGTGGACAGGGAAAGAGACCGCGAGCGCGAGCGTTCGCCGCGCCGCCATGCACCGGAGCGCGATGAGCCACCGAAACCTGTGATACCACAGGTTCTGAGCTGGTTTGTTGGCCAGCTGCCTCCTCCAGCTTCGTTCGACGGTATGTTATGACTTGGGCCACTTTCGATAGACATATATCCTCACTTGTGTTACTATTCTGTTTTCTACAGGTCCTATCTTCCGTACCGACGATCTTATGCAACTTTTCCGCGGCGCTGTGATTCCTGGGTCCAGTACGGCACGCTCGCGCTCGCCGCCGCCACCTCCCCGCGCAAGTGAGACACTATCTTCTATCAACCTTCCGCTATTTGTTGATTTCAAATTTCCCCGCACTTTGTTTTTTTAGCGCGCCCTCCTCCAGACTACGGACCTTATCGTGGTCCCGGCGGTGGAAGAGGTGGAAGATACTAAACAATATGTTTTGTCAGTAGAAATGGCTTGCTAGTCAGCCAGTAAAAGTTTGCGTATGCCCTTATGCCTATGCATATTAAGTAGTACATAGTGAATCTCCACCCATAGGCAGACGGTCTCAGTATAGTCCACTCTAATATAATCACAACAGAAACCATTCGTTTTTGACCCTAACGGCGGTAGTTCCATTTCAGCTTGGGTTTAAGCGGGCTGTATGTGATGAGATGGACTTGCGGTACATTGATTGCAAAGCTACGTTTACTCGACACAACACAACATGCGAAAAATCTCGACATGGAACGCGATACATGAAAAGTCTGATATGTGGTCTAGTGATATGTGCTTGGAGCGTATGCAGGGGTGCGTGCAGGATGCTATATACGGAGGTGCCCATGCTGAAAGTCCTGTGCAAAAAAAGAAAAAGTGAGAAGTACATAAATTTACCGTGTGCGGCCTCGGTTCTCTACCATGCGGAGAACCCCTCCAGGCGTCCGTCCCAGCTCCACCAAATCATCTCACCCTCTTCATCTTCCTCGTTGCTCTCTTCGTCGCTCCCACCATCATCCTCGCCCTCCTCCACGTCTGCATTCTTGGTACCGGCGCCTCCTTTGCATTCGAAACCGGAAACATTAGAACGCGGTGCGGCGCGACATTGAACGCGCACACAATCCGTCCGAAGACCGGTCCTTCGATTCTTAGCAGTCGACCTTCCATTTTCTGCCTTAGCTTGAGCAGAGTTGGCGCCCCGGGCAGGACCGGAGCCGTTAGTACCGTTAGTGAGGTTGTTGTCGATGTTAGTGCTTGAGGCTCCCGATTGGTCTACACGAACAAATTCGAGGAGCACCGGGTCCATGACGCGCGAGAGGTTGGGACGCGGAATCCACGCTGGGTGCGTAAAGCGGCGCGGTGCGCGTAGAAGTAAGTGGGTTTGCGTAGGGCCTAGGGTACGTTTAAGTATGTATTATGGAATGAAAGAAAACAGATGCGTACGGATCTCAGCAGCCATACCCTGTTCGGGGTCTGCATTCGCAATTGCGAGCGTACGAGAGAGCAAGCGTTCGGCGGCAAGCAAGTCCTTCTCGCTTTCTTCCTTGGAGGCCAGAGAGTCGAGGTCGTCCTCGTCCGCAATATCTGATTCACATTCAAGGCTAGAGTCTTCGTCTGCATCAGAGTCCGAATCCGACTCAGACTCGGACTCCGGTACGCTGTCGCCATCGTCGCTCACTTCATCGTGCTCACCCAAAAGCTTTAAGTCATCGCTGCCATCTCCAATATAGGTCACATCGCCCAGAACATTTCCGTGTGCCCTGGGTACCGGTCTCGCCTCAAAACGGTGGCTATCGCTCTGTCTTCCCTCGGTATTGTCCTCCATCTCAGTGCTTGCGTTCGAATAATTGAAATTATTCTCCTTCAAATGACCATTCAACGATGCGCGGCGTCCCGCGGTTCCAGTCATTTTAATCCCTTGGTTCTCGTCGCTCGTAGAAGTCCACTGCTGCACGCGCAATCCGTCTAACTCAAGTACAACACGTGCGCGTGCTGCAGATGCACTCGTTACGCTCGGTCCAAGCACAATCGCGAAGTGAGCTGCGGCCAAGTTTGTCTCCGATTCCCCTTGTGTATCTCTTGGATGAAATGCCTTTGTATGATGTGACCCGCATGGTGTGGCAAGAGCAGCGGAGAGAGCGGTAAAGGTAGATCCTAAGTGTGACGAAATAAGATCAAATGTAACCAGAAGCGTCTCTTCTTTCTTTACTGCCTTAAGATCCGTCTTTTCCCCGAGTTAGAAATAATCCGAAGGTGTTTAATAGGGAATTCGGCACACACCTTCCGCACAGAGGACATTCTCATTAGCTGTGCCACAGGGCTTCACCAGCAAAACAGCAAACCATGAGCAAAGGAAAGAACTATTAAATTTTATACTCACAAAGGAACTTGGCTCTTGAGGTATAGCACATGACCCAGTAAACACGTCGCGAGGCGCGCAGCCATAACATCGCTGATGCTTTCCGCATCGAGTGTTGCTGTCGGGAAGCGCCCCTGCACGTCTTCCGTCTCTTCGTTCACGAGCTCGTTCGAATCCTTGACACCAGTTGCATGGGCGGGGACATTAGGACTCTCCAGCGTGGGTGCTGTCTTAGACGGCGAGCGGACATTCAGGTTGCCAGTGACTGAGGTAGTTGACGCCATTGGTAACACGTGTGACACGAAGCGCGACTGCAGAGAGGGGGCCGACACCGATGGTGATGGTGGGGGTAAGAGAGGTGAGAGTGCGAGCTGCATTTGCTTCGAGGGGTATCCAGTAAGTAGAGCCACTATCGGTCTGGCCGAGTATAAGCTCGCGTTCTATCCTAAGCCGCCACGAAACGGAGACGCGTTTACTTTACACCACGTGACAAGGTTGATCTGATTTGACCACGGCTCTTTCCGAAGAAAAGCTTATTGGCGCTTGCTTGTCCCGTGCGCCGTGGCTATTACAGTATCTATCGAGAACTTAAATCCCCGGTCACTGGCCAGCCTCCCTGGAAGACTGGTTCTTTCCGGCTATGCGAATCAAATGGCGGTCGCGAATTTTTTGTGGACAGCCGCGAACTTTCGTTACTAACTTGTGCCGCGCTTGCTGCCGATATCGGCCTTGCGCTCGCCCACACTATGTAGTACCGGCTCTCAATGCGCGAGGATGTGTCCAGTTTGCTTTTGTCTCTTATCAGATGCAACACTCCTGAACCTGTAGAAAAAAACTTTTTTTACGGGTCTACCATCATGTAGTAGGCCCTTTGAAAGAAAAAATGGCTTCTGCGGAGACTCAAGCTTGTTTGTAGACGTGGTTCTTTTATTTTCCAAAAGATTTGATGCGAAAACTCTATTTTGAGAAAAATCCCACAAATGTATTGTAAGATTTAGTTACTTGTCTGTTTATGGTTTAATCTGAGCCCGAAATTAGAAAAATTCCGGGCCCGGTGGAACTGACGCCTTTAAGCGCTTTCTACTGTAGTAAGTTACTAGTAACACGGCACCGGAAATGCTACTTACTCTGATGAAATGATGCATGCAGCCGGGATGTAAATGTAAAATTTTATCTTTCAAAGAGATCCTTAGTGAAGCTTTGCAGAATACAATGTATTTCATATGAAGATCTCCTGCTTTGTATCTCAGATCCATTGAAGAGAAATTGTGCTGGATTTAACCTTGGTAGACTTCATGTGTACTGCTGATTCTCATTGATTCTTACTGTTTTGTTGAGAATCAGCAATGGATTTGAAGTCTACCAAGCATAAAGCCAACACACTTTCTCATTGATGGATCTGAGATACAAAGGGAGAAACTTCACATAGAAAACACACAATGGACTTACAGCTGTTTTCATTATTATGCGGAATCGCAAACGCGTTCAAGTTTGCGCCAAGCCGGACTTTTCCGTGTGCCGTTGGCGGCAACTCTCGGCACTGCGGCTGATGGCGGATTACAAATGATCACAATTTATTCCATCGCTAAGATGAGAGTGCAATCATGCCTTTGTACAAGTCCAAATGCCTGTAAAAATGGAACTTAAAGCCTAGAAAGTCCAAGCCTCCATCTTATACCATAAGTATCTCCATTATTCAGGAGATCTACCAAGCCATTGATGTACAAAAATCACATCTTGTCTTTGACATAAGCAATCACTCTACTTATTTCACTTATGCATTGTAATCAGAGATCATTTGTAATCTGCCATCGGCCGCAGTGCCGAGGGTTGCCGCCAACGGCACACGGAAAAGTCCGGCTTGGCGCAAACTTGAACGCGTTTGCGATTCCGCATAATAATGAAAACAGCTGTAATACTTTGCGGGGACCTCACCAAGGATCCGTTTGCAAGAAGTGATTTTTCATTTTCTATCCCTGCCACATGCATCAATCTGATGGCAAAAATGACATTTCTGGCGTCGTGGTATACAAGGTAATCAAACAAATCTGCGTTCCTGTAACCAATCCGATGGTACAACAAATTGAAGGCAGGACGACAAAAAGGGCCGGTACGAATCACTGCTCGTTCCCGTTCCCGTTCCCACCATAACCTCAAATGCCGTTCCCCTTCGAATTTCCCCCGGATGTTTACGCCCAAGTATCCTTTCGACTCTTTCTCCCATTTTATGAAGGGCACAGATCGATTGCTTTCTTCAGTGTTTGGATCCGGAGGCGACCAAGCGTAAGGACCTGTCGCGTCAAAATGCTCTTGATCGCCATCCACGGTGCTAGGATACATTTCTAAAGCGTATCGCAGAACATAGACTTCATAGCGCATCTCTCTTTGGGAGCGCGAACTTTCAAATCACTCCCTTTCGGAAATTGCAGTAACGCAATGGTGGTCATTGAAGCATTTTCTTGCGAGGTAAAAGGGCTCGCCCTTCGCATCGTGTCCAGCAAGGAATGGATTATAGTCTTTGATGGAATGTATGTCGTTTGATACGCGGAGCATAAGGTGGTCGATTATGAATGGGTGGTTTGGATGAAGACTCAGCTGCTGCGTTGTCCTACACGCTTCATTACAAGGGGACTGTGTGTGAACGACGACGAGGGACGGAATGCACGGTATTATTTAATCAAATTTCTCACATTGAGAAGATGTACCAGGTTCCCGTGGATATCACAGTGTCTGAAAACTTTCTGTACGCGCCAACCCTTAGGTCTAGCTCCCTCTACGCAGACTTTCTATGTCGACTTTACTAATGATATATATTCCGAAGAACGCGCAAATCTGGTTCCAGAAAGCGATTTCAAAATTGCGGCTCTACAGTATCTGTCCATATAAAGCAAAAACCCGACGTTGCGTCGCGCACGCTTAGAAACGACACTATCGTCACTGCATGTTGAGTTTGAGCTTGCAAGTATTTGTAAACTTCGATAAACAGAGCTGCTTACTGATCGGTGTAAGTAGCCAGGTTGCGGGAAAGTTTTTCCAGCTTCACATGGCGAATAACATATGGACCCCTATTTCGACCAGTCCATTCATCCAGGATCTGGCCCATGATTAAGTCTGGCGGGCAGGAAAGCCTGAACAGGAGCGGATACAAGTCAGGGTTTGGGTACATTTTCTGAACACGCCGCAGATCTATGTCGTGAATATTGTCTGTTTTAGTTCGCCTCGCTATGCTAGTAAGGACCAAACGTGACAATTGGTGAACCCGCATAAGGCCTTTAAATTTTACTGCGCCATCATAAAGAAAGTACGACTGAGACGTTTCTGACGTCTTCGGAAGTCTAGTATCCGAGTGGCTGTGAACGAAAGATAAGGCGGAGAAAGACGAGGCCCTCCATTACAAGCTTACCGGAGGATAAACTCTATCATGCTGAAAAGTCTGCATTTCAAAGCTAAAAAAGGATTACCTTCATGGTAATGCATATACGCGACCAATCCGACAAGAAGTGTATCAATCATGTCCCATTCGAAGGCCTCCGGATTATTAGAGATTATTATGAATAAAATCATCAAGCAGCCACATCATTTGAAAACCCGTGCCGTCGCGGGATTCAGAGCAAAGCGTGCAAAATACCGTAGAAGCAAAAATGAACGGTTACTATCACTGTAAGACCGTCAGTGATATATTTACAACATTACAACCATAGACGTAAATAACAATAAAATACCTTAAACACCCTTTAAGAGCGTCAAGCACCCGGCCCTTTATATTACAGTCCATATAATCTATATTTTCAAATTTCCGTACGAGCCCGTGTATTTCTGTGTCTGCAAGAGAGACAAGAGCTTTGCGAGAGCTGCTTAACAACAAGCTATCGCTATCAAACCAAGCAGCGGAATGTTTGTGAATATGTCGAATGATTCGAATTGCATCCATGCTGTTGAGGAGTCTTCTTACATGCTGATCGCTGGCTGCAAAATCGGTAATACGATCCAGAGCTTGTCGACTTGTCGATGGGACTTGTGAACTAAGCACCATGTAAGCTGGGCATCCAGTGTACATCGCAATATAACATACGTAGCATATTTGATCATGCGTTTGCAGTCTTTTTCGAGCCGTTCATTCTCTGTCCTGATCGTAAAAAGTTTGCTGAAAGAAGCGGAGGCAATAACTTCGCGGCGTCTTTGTATCCTAATCGCTGTTACGCGAGGCCCATGGCCTAAATGTTCTGCAACCCGACCAAGTTGCACTTCCAGTTGTCCTCCCAAGCAGCCGAGTATATTTCCGATAATTCGTCCGGGACCAGGAAGATTGTCTGTAGTCGCGTTTGTACTAACTGACGCTATGGAGTCATGATCTGCCCGTGAGTCCGTGTCAGAGAAGTCTAGGTAGTATCTATAGTCTCCCATGTCGCATATGCGTCTGCAGACAACGTTTGTATGTATGTGTGCACTAACTCCCGGATCTTGATGATGAGAGCTATTGCGTTGGAGATGTAAAGCAGAGCTACAGCGAAGGAGGAGGGAGTCACGGAAGTAGAAGACCCCTTCGTTGAGCCCTTATAATAGTGTTCTTAATCATAGCCCTGGAAACGCGCAGCGGGAGGAAGTCCATCTGGACGTTTACATGAAACGGGCTGTGTGGGCGGTGATATAAGGATAATGTATGAGGCGGCATGGCACATGTCAACATGGACAAAAATATTAGGGGGTTTCAGAGTAAAAACGAAACGCCTTTTCGATTCAATATATTACCATAAAGAGAACCTTGTTTTACGTAATGTAGAGGTTTACTCAGCCACAAGCCACAATTTGTCATGCTACTAGTATGTCACAGTAAGTCACGCTTGACAAATGTAGTCCGACTCGGCCTTACATTTCTTTCAAGGTGCTTGGACTATTATATGCCCCTTACTACAAAGTCCCATCTGAGACAAAAATATATTGCTAGAAAAAATGCCAGAAGAACTCTTAAAATCTACACATGTTGTGGTAGACGATGAGGTGCAGTGGTGAGGTTAAGGCAAAGGTGGGTTATCAGTGTAAACCGATGTATTTCATGGTAGAGACCAGCTCTCCTTATATACATCTACCATGAGCTACATATACTATAACTATCATAGCTCCTATTCATATGGCATTATCGTTGTGTTATTGTTCACTTAGTAAGGTGGTTGATCTTATGACCACCTTTATATTTAGTACGTTCATTATATTTATTTAATAAGAACTCATACATTAGTTCTTAAGAATTTAATTGATGTTGCCAACATGATGTAGACCAGAAATCCAAAAATTGTCTGAAGATGTGACTTCGTGAGAGAGTGTGAGGCAGACTAGTTTTTCTGAAGTCCGCATTTGTAATTACTATGGCTAGGAATGGTAGCAGTACAGTAATAACTTTAAAAAAAATCAATGTACTGTACTTGTTCAGCATTGCATGCTGTACAACCGGTTATCGGTTGTAACGGCGTGCTGACACAAGCTGAGTAAGCTTGACAATACATGAAAATATAAATTCTATCTATGGTAAATTTTGGGAAAACAAACCCCCCCTCCCGCTTCCCCCAAACTATGGAGTGTTGAGTTTGTATTAGTCAGACCAGCTTGAATGTGAACTAGTAATACATTACTAATACATTAGTAAAGTGTTAGTAAAGTTTTAGTAATGTAAACTCATACTTGGACAATGCATATAGCTACGTTTTTTTTTTATTCACACCTAAGTCCTAGTATACTCTATTTCAAGGACTGAGGTAAGTAGTCTAGGCTGTTGGAATTATGATTTGGTAATCTCGACTATGCGACTACATTTGGTATTTATGTCTCACGCTCTGTGAAGTTTTACTCGTATCATGCATATCTTGCCGGAGGCATGTCTGACTGGACATATTGTAAACCTGCTAACTGTTAGTCTCAGTCTCCATTTCCCTCCTTCCAGTTCCCTTCATCTCCATCCCCTTCTTCCAGGCCTGTCCGCATGAAGTGACATGCCACTGTTTTGTAGCCGCCATCTGTTATAACAATTTAATTTCCAACTCTGTTTTTCTCTGTAGCAGCTACAGTAACAGTACACCTACTATGGGTGACGAAAAGGTCGCAGCTCGGCGTAGAGTCAACACGTGTTATGGTGGGCGGCAAGAGAACGAAAGTATAAGCATTTCTTGACAGTGAGAGTCTCACTGGAAAGGGCCGGTTGATGAGGACACGCCAAAACCAACAATTAATAAATAATAAGATTTATTAAAGACGTATACAAGTTGCTATCCCAATGGAGCTAGAGCCACAAATACAATCACGTAGAGTCAAGAAATAAGGACGGATACATCGAACAACAAGAAAAAAATAAAGGAAGTACAGAAAGTAGCCTCATACATCGAGTGACAGAATACAATCCGAGGGGAGAAACCAAGCCGATTCTTATACATAGAAATAATGAAAGGAAATACGAGGCGAGATGTCCTCGACGGGACCAGACTAAATCACCGAAGGGTAAGCACAGACATGGAGTCGACAAAACGGTCTGATCACAAAAAATTCATTCAAGGGAGTCGTTCCGAAAACGACGGGTATCGTATAGGGAAGGTAGGGTAGGAGATGGTCGGTTTGGATAATGACAGTGGCGTTTCAGAGAGACCGAGGTAAGAAACTGCGGAATCGAAGTCAGCAACGAAGAGTCGATAGGTGGTATACGGGGACGTACCAAGATGTGGGTAGTCATTGTCCCTTTCGATACTGAGGCGACGTTCCCTCAGTCCGAGTTCTATGCTGACTCGAAATATACCAGCGCATACATCCGCAGTCGTTTCATGCCGACAACTCGGATTTGCGGCTCACGCAGCAGCTCTCATAAGAGAGGCGCGTCCTGAGCAAGGTAGATAGTATCGAGAGAAGTTGGTCTCGAGCAACCGTTTTCGTAACCAAAAGATTGCCTTAAAGGATTATCTTGAGCATGATCGAGAAAAGCAGTGGTTAACGATAGTGACGGGCGAGCATAACAAGAAAGGCATCGAACACGAGAGTACAAGAAGTCACACGAGATCGACAGGGCAGAGACAACGAGAAGGGGCTTCGAACCAGTGGACCAAAGACGTATCGGCGACAGTATAGAAGGTATAGGAGCGAGACATGAGCAATTAAGAACCGAGCTCAGCCAGAGGAGCCACTGGCAGTTCGGTCGAAGCCTCGGATCGCGCCTCGACGCAGACCGGAGGGTTCTTCTTTCCTCTGCCACCTTTTCCTCTATTCCGGCAACCCCTAGGCCTTTTCTTCTTGGGGCGAGGGGCTCGCTCCGGGCCCTCCGGCTCGGGAGGGACGGACGCACCAGCGAAAGAAGAGTCGACCACCGGAGACGCAGCGTGGCCAGCGCTGCACTCAGTGGTTTCCTCAACCATCGTCGTACGTATATCCGCTCCATTCAAGGGACTGGCAGCGTCGGTGGCATCAAAGAAGTGACTTGCTTTGAAAATGACCAAGACCTTGCGTCCAAGCTCGAGACGTCCCCTCTTTAAGACCGGGACCAGAGAGCGTAGCTTCGGAGCGGTTGTAACACGCGAGCTAAAACTCAGTACAGCTGAAGCCTTGTCACTGTCGTCGATAGCAAGTACAGAGACGCTTTCAGAAGAAGAAGGTAGTCTGGAGGTATCAGAAGCAAAGCGAAGTAGTCCAGGAGCGCAAGCAACAGTAAGACCAAGGTTGTTGTCAGGTGACGTACACTGATCACGTTCGAAATCGGACTCGCTATTGACGGTTACCAATGACGCTGTGGAGATATTAGATGCGTCATCTGATTCCAGAGAGGGCAGTGACGAGCTCGCAGGAGAGAACGAGTACATGGACGGCGTCGGCAGATCCAGAGGATCAACATCGGATGAAAATTCGTGATCCAGTTTCGGAGAGCACACCGACGAGTCCTCAGGCCTAGCTGAATGCATTTGCGAATCATGGAGAATGACGGCAGTCGATGACTCGCAGTCCACTCGTGAGGAATACTTAGGTGAATGGTCGTAAAGGACGACGGCAGTTGATAATTCGTCGCGATCGTCGCCCATATCAGGGGTACCAGCGTCGGGACAGGTCACAAACTCGTCAAAGCTCGAGTCACACGAGTTAGCGGTAATCGGTGATCCATGACATCCTTCCGGGGAAGACTCCGGCGACCTCGGAGAAGTCAGCGCACGCAGCCACAAATAGAATATGATGATGATGGCGGACATCGGGTCTCGATTCACCCTCGTAATCGTAGGCGAATGCATCCGTGGATTGTAGAGAACGAGGGCAGTCGATATTCCATTAAGGGAGTCGCTTATGTTCGCGATTCCAGAGCCGGTATTGATCAAGTACCCGGAGCTCGAATACATAGGTTGGACCCGTGGAGCGACCATATTGAAAACCCGTGGATCAAGATGAGCGAACGCTGACAAAATCCGTGGATCAAACCGAGTGATCGTGGACGGAACATTTGCAATGGAACAAGCGACCGTAGACAAATATCGTGGATCAGACCGAGTGACCGTAGACCAAAGTTGTGTATTAGATTGAACAATCTTGAACACAATCCGCATATTAGACCGAAAGACCGCAGATGATGAATTGTAACGGGAGAGCGTAGCGGATCTTGGCGGATCACAACCAATGACTGTAGATCGGATTGCATGTTGTAGAGGAGACTCTTCCGGTGCAGCGGGCAGGGAGTCGTCTGTGTCTGCGACACTAGTACTGGGAGTAGAGGGGTGTTCTTTAGAATCGTAAATCGAGAAGCCAAGCCTCATGTCAAGCGTTTTGAATCCGCAGCACTGGCGATACATGTTAGCTGTTAAAAGCGTGCCGCGGTGGAATAATACACGCACGAATGATATAACACCATAAGAATCCGACCATATCGTAGAAGATGATTCTCTGCGGCGTTTTTCAGCCTTTAAGGCAATAGATGCGAGAGTGAGAAGAAAAAAGATAGGGAAGGAATTTAATCCATTTGAACCGGGGATACGGCTTGAGACCTTTGCTTCATCGGTGGGATAGGCCTCCGTCAAGCTGAAAGGTAGTTTGCGTAGCTGACCATCCGATAGAGTCGCCCCGTTGACGTTGTTCCAGACATCGTCACTCAGCGCGTGTCGTGGCAAATAAATAAGAACGAGGGGGGCGCGTATGGCCCGTTTGACGTTGTTCCAGACGATGTCGCCGAGTACATGTCGCGGCAGATAAATGATACCAGGAATAAATTTTGCCACCAGTGGCATGTACCGCGTAGTCCTGCTACTTTCGAATGGCTTGATCGGCGTACCGGACGCTGATGCAGAATCGTCGCTAACGAAGTTCAAGATGTCGAGCCTGTCGATCATCGTGTGCGGCTGCCGGTACATGAAATAGTCGACCGCAAGATAGTTGTGGGTAGTGTTGGTGTCGCACGATGTGTAGTCTTCAAAGGAGCAAAAGGCATTATTGTCGGCCGCGACGACGCCAGTCTTGTTCGTGGCATGACAGACTGGATACGGGCTGATGAACGGGTGCTTGATGGCCAGCTTCGGTGGATCGACATGGGGCGAGTCGCTCCAGTCGGTGTCCGCGAGTGGCCCGAGGGTGGCAAACCTATCCAAGAACTTCGCCGTGCCGGGACCTCGCCTGGGGACCAGGCTGAGGGCCGCCATGACTAGTCTGAGGAGTAAAGCTGCAGAGAACATAGTTATTGCTAGGTATTCGAGGGGGGGATGGCTAAGGTGCGAGGAAGAGCAATGAGGAGGACGGGGGACAGGAGTGGCAGTCTTTTATAGACGGATGGCCAAAAATAGGTCGAATTGAAGGTCCGACAGAACCATCGTCATGATCGACGCTCAGTCGCGTCGCGTCGCGTCGGTCACAGATCACGCTTCGCGTCTGTCCAGGTGAAGTTTTGGCTAGTTCCTTTTTTTTGACAGGGGAAACGAATCCAAAGACGCGTAGAAGCGGAGACTACGCCAACACCTTGCTTGAGAAAATCTTTGTAGCGGCCAAGTTATTGAAAATGCAATGTTGAAACGAGTCCATCGGTGCAATTTTATCATCTCTGTGGAAAACGTCGTCGAGAAACGCGATTGAACGGCGAAAAAATACGTGAAAAAATATTGAGCAAACACGTACATCCCTGTTCGTCCAAGATCGAGTGCTGTTGCATAGATTGAGGGGATACTGGTTTTTACACGTCGAAACGGTTGTCGTAGTCTCTGTCAGAGCCGTGTTGATTAACACGATACTCATTAGCCAAAATTGTGATTGTGAGAAATACATTCCATTCCTATCGAAGCGCGTCTGTCGTCATCGTCCCTCCCCGAATTCCAAATAAGGCAAACGGCGTACTCGGGCTGTTCGTGATTGGCTGAGCAACTCGGGCATTTCAGTGAGTGGCACTCCCGAGCCGCCCGCGCCTGCGTCAACGTCGCGTCATCGGTAGTAAGTACCGTCTGCGGTCGAGTGGCACTAGTACTGTATGCGCCTGATGGGTATTCGAGAAAGATATCCCCCCTCTTCCTCCGCTGGTGAATGGCGTTTCGTGGGGAGGGAATTATACACCCAGGAGCTCCGGTACTAGGTGGCATGTACTTGTGTGGTGATCGGAACGGACAGGCCGATAGCGGGAGGGGTACCAGGTCTAACGTACCGGAGGTAGCACCGGGGTTCACGGAGACAAAGTCTTTGGTGAACACGAGTTACACAGAAGAAACACGGACCAAAATATCAATGCAAGAATAGTAGGCCAGCAATCAACAGCTTTTTCCCTGTTTCGTCCTTTCTCACCCAATGGAGGGCTATTCTCATTTAGTGGTCTCTGGAGCTGTAGAGAGTCTGACTATATCGACAATGGAAATGATATGGTACATTCGCACCTTATAACATAAGTCAATTTATATACAAAGAAGCACCATTATTATATGAATCTTAAATGAACCAGGGAAAATGTTTCTACAGTGTTTCTATCACTGTAGCGAATTGAAAACGCCGCTCAAACGCAATTTTAGCGTTCCTCACATGCCGGTTTCCTTTGAAGCATGTGGACACCTGATTATGTCCTTCAAGTACAAGAGTAGGTTTTAATTTCAAGTGACTACCGAGCTCATCTAATAAAATTAAGTCACGCATGCTGGGGCCCCAGTTCAGATGCCTCCCACAGTCCAACTTGAAACAGATGGAGAGACAGACTTGTAAACTAAATTAATTAACAGGAGATTCGCACCTTCCTTATCCGTAACGAAGTGAGAGTACGGCTGTATGCATGCAAAACACATTATGTAGAAAAGTTCTTGAACTCGATTTGACCTGAATAGCAGTTGAAAGTGTATAATGACAGTGAGGTGAGAGACTAGGTTAGATTTATTCTTTTGTCCATCATAGCGCCGAAATCATCAGCCCGCGCCCCGCGGACCCCGCGTATATGTCATGAGCTGTTTTAAGCACTCCCGTAAGGGCAAGGCTGAGAAGTTCGGCCGCAAGCATACTGTACCTGGGTCCTGGCTTCCATGTCAAGCAGTCATTATCATTGGATGGGAATTGTGAGCTCAGGAGTTTGCCTCTGAGTACCCCGCAGTGAAATTTCCATTTACGGTAAAAACGGCACGTAAATACTTACGAAATTAATGTCTGACTTTTTTTCCGGCAGGCACCCCAATCCACTTGAGCCGCGGTGTCCATGTCCCACCGCAGAAAAAGCGGAAGATCAAGTAATCGGTAGCTCGCAGGCGGGATCACTGTTCCTGACGACTGTGCCACCCGAGGTGTTGGCCGCCCAACGGTATCAACAATCGGCGTTTTTCTGACACGCATGTCATCATTCCGCCCGGAAAAATGGGTTCGATTCTCGGGCATACCGACCTCGGATGGTGGCAAAGCGCCGTACATAGTCTATTTGAGTTATACGCCGCCCACTCATCTTGACGCTTAGCGCATTCAATCTCACGGGATCCACAGTCTCCTCCTTCCCTGTTATAACCCCCCTCCTCCCAGCTGTGCCCCCTCGGCCCTCGTAGCATGAGCGACAATGTCAACAATGAATACAACGATCCTTGTTTCTAACCTACATTGCAGCAGGTGCGTTTTCTCTTGTGGTTTTCGCGTTTTCTATTGCATGCCACTAACCTTTCCCTCGCGGTTTCTTTCCAGTTGCGTGAGCACCATTCGCGACGCGCTTTCCTCGCTGTCGCCCCCACCAGTCGCGATCAATTCCTCCGTCGTCTCGCAGTCCGTCTCTGTCGAGCATGATCCGGCCCTCACCCCGGCCGATATTAAGGCCGCGCTCGATGACGCGGGATTTGACATCGTCTCTACACCGGAGCCGGACAGTATCAGCGTCCGCCACTCGTCGTCCTACTTCGCCGACTGGTCCATCAAGAAACGCCAGAAACACACCGAACATTGTATACTCTGCCAACGCGAGTCGCACTCGGCTGCCGCGTCTGGTTCGCTCGGTGAGGTGGACAAAATCGCTCTTGCCGGCGAGTACGCCGAGATCACGTCACATGTTATTCCGCAACTTGACTATCAACAGTCGGAGGTATCTACCTCGCGGAACGGCGGCGCCGCAGAGGTACTACCATCTGATGAAGGAGCGCCCTATAATGTGGCGTTCTCCGTGGGTGGGATGACTTGTGTTTCTTGTATTACGACAGTCACTGGCATCGCATCGGGAATTCCGGGTGTTTCCAATATTGCGGTTAATCTCCTTGGCAAGTCCACTACGGCTACGATAGAGAGAAAGGACCTGGCGGATGCGTTGGTTGAAGCCATCGAGGATGGCGGGTATGACTGCGAGCTCATCAGTATGGAGCCGACCAAGCCCAAGAAGGGACTGAAAGGCAAATCTGGATTCAAACCCCGCGAGGACCACGGTCCTTACCGCGCAACCTTCTCTGTCGGCGGCATGACCTGTGTCGCGTGTGTCAGCACGATTACGGAAGCGGTATCCCAAATACAGGGTGCCTCTGATGTTTTGGTCAACCTCGTCGGTAAATCTGCTACGGCGACATTGGAAAATAAAGGACCTCGTCAAGGACGTTATAAATGCTATAGAAGATGGTGGGTACGAAGCTGAATCAGTTTCAGTGGAGCCAGTCGAACAACAGGAAGTGGAAAATGGCGGACCACGGACTATTTCGTTGCATGTGGACGGCATGTTCTGCCAGTAAGTTTACGCCCCTTTACATCTATCACTGTACTAATGCTAATACTCCTGAAGACACTGCCCAGAAAGGATCATGAGGGCACTGGATGTTTTTGGTGATAGCGTGACAATTGAAGAGCCCTTTAAATCTTTCAGCGACCCGAACCCAGTAATCCGGCTTACTTATACGCCAACCCCCCGGACTTTACGATTAGGCAGATCGTCTCCGCCATCTCTTCTGCCAAAACACCACCATATGTAGTCACTGTTGCAAAGCCGCCGTCACTTGAGGAACGAAGGCGTATCATGCACGCGCTGGAACAGCGTCGTTTACTTATCCGACTTGTCTCCGCTGTCGTTCTCGCTATCCCAACATTCATCATCGGCGTCGTGTACATGACGCTCGTACCCGCCTCGAACCCAACGCGCATGTGGTTCATGCATCCTCTGTGGACGGGTAACGCGAGCCGCGCCCAGTGGGCACTCTTCTTCCTTGCAACGCCCGTAATGTTCTTCAGCGCGGGGTTGTTCCATCTGCGCAGCGCGAAGGAGCTCTACAACCTCTGGCGCCGAAAAAGCAGGACTCCGGTGTGGCGCCGGTTTGTGCGATTTGGAAGCATGAACCTGCTTGTGTCCATGGGTGTGTCGGTTGCGTACTTTGCGTCCGTTGCGCTTCTCGCTCTTGCGGCTGCGCGTCCTCCGGACGCGAACGGGCAGGGTGATAACACGACGTACTTTGATTCAGTGGTCCTGCTCTCGATGTTCCTACTCGCAGGTCGTTTCCTTGAGGCGTACAGCAAGGGGCGCACGGCCGATGCTGTCACCGCGCTGGGAAAGCTTCAGCCTTCGGAGGCATTATTGCTCGTCCCGGAAAAGGAAATGTCCGTTACAGATAAATTCGCCGAGTCCGACTCTGATCTCGAGAAAGGCTTGGGTGACGATGCGCATGGCGAGAAGCCTGGGTCGCGGGTGCAGAAAGTGAATGCCGACTTGCTTGAGGTAGGGGACGTCGTTTGCGTGCCGCATGGGTCGAGTCCGCCCGCAGACGGTGTTGTGGACTCGATGGAAGGAAGCCAGTTTGATGAGAGCTCTCTGACGGGAGAGAGCAGGCCTGTCAAAAAAGTCGCTGGTGATCAGGTCTTCGTGGGTACGATTAACCGGGGCAAGGTCGTGGAAGTCAGAATTACCACGCTCGGCGGAGAGACACTGTAAGTATTTCTCTGTTCTCCTCATCCCTTTCGGCCAGACTCAATGAAGTTTTAGGCTTGACCAGATCGTCAAGGTCGTCCGTGAGGGCCAGACGAAACGCGCACCGATAGAGAAGTTGGTAGATATCGTGACAGGGCTCTTTGTGCCCGTCATCACTTTACTTGCGGTACTCACTTGGATCATCTGGCTTGCTCTGGGTCTCAGCGGCGCCCTTCCGCAATCGTATCTCGACATACCTATCGGCGGATGGCGTACGCCCTTCCGCTTTTCGTAAAATTCTTAGAGACAAGCTAACATTCATCCTTTCTAGCCGTCTGGGCTCTTGAATTCGCAATCGCCGTGTTTGTTGTCGCATGCCCGTGTGGAATTGGCCTCGCGGCTCCGACCGCGCTCCTCGTCGGCTCGGGCCTCGCTGCGAAATTCGGTATCCTCGTTCGCGGTGGCGGAGAGGCGTTTCAGGAGGCCGCCCAGCTCGATCTTGTCGTTTTTGACAAGACGGGCACTTTGACCCAGGGAGGCGAGCCCCGTATCACGGACGCCGATGTGCAGACAACTGGCACCCCATGGACCCGCGCTGATGTCTTGAGTGTTGCGTATGCACTTGAATCAGTGAGCTCCCACCCGCTTGCAATTGCAGTCCGCAATTATTGCGAGAAGCACGGGGACGCGAAGGTTTCCCAGGGCACGGCGTCGATTGAGGAGACGGGTGGACGGGGGTTGAAGGGGACTTTTACGTCGCCACCCTGCGAAGCGATCATTGGCAACGAGCGGTGGATGCAGGAGCATGGGGCTGTGCTCAACATTACGCAGGAACGCCTTTTTGAACAGTGGAAGAATGAGGGAAGGAGCGTTATTGCCGTAGGGATGCGGGATACGTCCTCTGATTCCAGTGTTTACTCTGTCGTAGCAATTTTTGCTGCTGCGGACGAGCTGCGGCCGGAAGCCCGCGATGTTGTGCATGCGTTGCAGGAGCAGGGATTGGGGACGTGGATGATCTCTGGTGATAACCCTACGACGGCGCGTGCGGTTGCGCGCGCTGTTGGTATCCCGGAGACAAACGTCATCGCGGGTGTCCTCCCCCATCAGAAGGCGGAGAAGATCGCTTGGCTACAGGCTGTCGGCGCCAAACGGGAGCAAGCAAGGTGGATGCGGTTCCTGGGCATTAAGCGGCTTAACGAACGGTGTGTTGTCGCCATGGTTGGAGATGGAATTAACGATGCGCCTGTGTGTTCTTTTTTTTTTTTTGGAGTTGTAATGAGAGTAATCCTTGAACTA
Organism: Coniferiporia sulphurascens; assembly: GCA_002794785.1. Classification (NCBI taxonomy): domain Eukaryota; kingdom Fungi; phylum Basidiomycota; class Agaricomycetes; order Hymenochaetales; family Hymenochaetaceae; genus Coniferiporia; species Coniferiporia sulphurascens. The sequence continues at coordinate 471,038 of NBBA01000020.1, read as the reverse complement.
AATGAATCGTCTAGGCCTTGACTGCTGCAGATGTCGGAATCGCTGTTGGATCGGGGAGCGATGTGGCCATCTCTAGCGCATCGTTCATCCTCATCAAGTCTGACCTCTGGAGTCTACTGACCCTAACGGATCTTTCTCGCAAGGTGTTCAATCGCATAAAGTTCAACTTCGTAAGTTGTTTCCAGCACAGTACATCACTCTCCGATTGTGCGCTTACTTGTTCATCGCGATTCGCCATTCATTAGCTCTGGGCTGCCATATACAACCTCTGCGCGCTGCCTATCGCCGCCGGGGTGATCTACCCCGCCGGGCACGCGAGGCTGAACCCTGTGTGGGCGTCACTTGCTATGGCCTTGTCGTAAGTGGAGTCTCTTACTTCCAGATGCTGGAATGCTGAAGAACTCTTTCCCTAATGCGCGTTTTTTTCCCTCTTTTTTTTCGTTGGGATAGCTCCGTCTCTGTTGTGACGAGCTCGCTTATGCTTCGGCTGTACCGAGAGCCGAAGTCGAGAGTACAGACTCGGAAGTCGGGTTAGAGCCACTGGCACCGATTCGGAGGCGTGATTGATTGGAGTTCGTTTCCGTGGTTCGCGCACTTTGTCATAGTGGTTGAAGTTTTCGCCTTTCTGCGTTTGCAGAGCCTTCTGGTACACGTTTGGACGTACTGTTGCTTTTTTTTACTCTTGCGTGTACGCGCGTAAGAGTCGTTATGCTGCGGAAATGACAATACGTAGATCCGAAGTTGAAAATGTGAGTTGTGCTTCGTTGTTGCTGTTGTTGTTGTGGTTGTAGTTATTGTGGCTGGCCAGTACTAGTGTATGATACATCATGATGGGCGGAGTCAGTTGATTGTATTCAGAATTCAAGTTTAAAAGGTTGATTTCAATTCACGTCGATCTATAGTCTAATAATGCGCCGTGCCAGTGAGCACGTGCTTGTTTCTAGTCTAATAAACTTTTTGAGATTGAGTGAAGATCGCGTCGGAAAGTTCCTTCGTGGACGGTGGTGAACCATGGTTGTTTTTTTTCTCTTCATCATGATGCACGAGCTCATGTTAGGAGTCTCACGAATCGTTCACACGCAGGGCTTTAGATGCATAGTGACAGGCGTTTTGTGAACTAACGAAGCCTAATCCATCATGTTTGTGCCAATTATTCAGTGCACTAGGTCAAGTACCTCCTCGACGAAACAATCAGACCCTCTAGCCAGTTGCGCACTTGATTGAATTCGTTTTTTATTTTTATTTGCCTAACTGGTGCTTTTGACTCAAATATTTACCACGATTTCGATTTTACATCGTGAATTTCCCAGCAAAGTATGTTGTCACCCGATAAATACAGAAATAGCCTAATCCCGGCGTGCGAGTACTGGAAAGCACATCCAGGGTGTTTATGACTCGGACCTCATCTCCCTTCTCGAAGACTCGTTAAATGTCAGTACGCCCTTCCGTCCTCGACAACTCCACCCTCCGTACTGCGCACAGCCAAATACAGCCAGTCGATCCCCTGGGCCGAGGTATTTCCAAATTTCGTGCTTGGCCCCAAAAAGCTGACCGATGTGATTTTGGGGGAAATCGCGCTGTTTGATTGGGTGATGATGGGAAATCCATTTTAGCAAGGTTCCATTTGCACGGGTCTTCACAAGGTGGTAGCCGTACACCCTTTTGGTCTGAGAAGGAGCAGAAGAGACGATGGCGAGCTCGAACCAGCTCCAGCTTCCCTGGTCGGGGTAGTCCACCCACCCTTGGTGTCCGGAGAGTGTAGATAATTGTACGGTGTTTGGAAGGCTTAGGTAGCTTGTGCTAAATGGTTCTGTGGTCCACCACAACCTACTTGCGACGGAACGACCTGAAGCAGTCACCGAGAAATACGAAGTGTCACGGCTATCTTTGTAAGGGAATAAATCGGGGACGGAGTCTCTGGGACCCGCTAAGAGTAAGTGTTCAGTCTTTCCGGTGATCGCAAAAAGACTGGAAGTGCGGCGAATATAGTCGCGCCGGTTGAGCGGTAATTGCATCTTTCCTGCCAGGCTCAAGCGATTTGTACTTTGACTTGAGGATTTGTTCGAGCTTTTCGAACTGCCTCCCACAGCACTAAGCTGACATATTGACTTTAGATCTCCGACGATTTGATTGATAACTGGGCGTTCCCCCGGCACACTCTTCCAACATCTTTCACAGATAGCCCAGATATCCCTAAAAGAAGACGGCCAACTGATAAAATGATGCGGTCTTTTAGGCAGGGCACCTTTTGTGATTGCGATCAGGACGTGATGTTCAGCCTCAATGTAGGCGTAAGGTATTTCTTTTGCAAGTAGTTCCTACGAGGAATGGATGAGGCCAATGAATCGAAGTCAGCAATCGACAAAAGCGCTAAACTCACATAAAGGGTCATTCCGTAAGCCCAAATATCAGTTTCTTTTGTATTTGGTACGACGATATCCGGATTGTTGAGATCGTAGTCAAGAAGCTCTCTTGCCATCCATCGGACTGTCCCTCGTCCCGCAAGGCACTCGGAGAGGGTTAACCCCGCCAATGTTTCGGAGGAAGTAACGATGCGAGAAACACCGAAATCGCATATCAATGGTTTCCCAGATTGATCGACCAGTATATTGTCCTTGTCAAGGTTGAATATGAGCGAACGAGAACGACAATGTGACAAAAAAACACTTACAAGCTTGAGATCCGAGTGCACTATTTCTTCTTTGTGAAGATAAGCCAGACCTTCAGCTATACCGAGGGCCTAATCATGGACTTCATGAGAAAACTTTATGTGCAAAGAATTATGAGGGTGGAATGAACGTACCATTTGCTCGATATTACAATCTGTACATACTGCCGAATAATTACGAAGGGATCCGTTTTCAATCCACTCGGAGATTAAAGATACGCTTCCCTCATCCTCTATTATAAACCCGTAGAACGGCAAGATGTTGAGGTGATCCAGCTTAGACCAGACATGCATTTCTTTAAACAAAACCTGTAGATTGCCTGAGTCAATTCTATCTTCGTGGAGTCTGGGATCTGAGAGGTAGCGCACTCACTTTTGCAACATCTGCATTTCGTTCGAGAACGATGCGCTTGATTGCAACCTTCCTGCTGGTACCACCTTTGCGCCATTGTGCCTTGTGCAATACGGAGCTATTGACGTAACCAACAAAAACCTTGCCATACCCTCCGCGTGCCACGAAGAGGTCGTCAATGTCATATATGTGATTTGTGAGATCAAGATGGCGGAGCCGTTTAAGGAGATTCTTGAGTGCTTCTTTATAACGTTCTTTCGATTCCACATCCAGGTAGTTAGATCCGGATCGCTGAACAACAGTCCGAGAGTTATTAAATCCGGCTTTCCGGATTGTACGTAGACCATTGGTAACACTCCTGGTCACGGATATATTGAGGGCCACGAATTTCCCTGTATTCCCTGCAATCATCAGAAGTAGATGAGACATTGTCATTCGAAAGCAGTAGCAGGTAGCGCTAGTATTTGGTATGTAACCTCAGCTCACCTTTGCTCATTGCGTGGGCAGATGACACTAGGAGAGGCTATTTTTTGCGTATTTCAAGGGCCTCTGAGACTTTGGGTGTAAGACAACGCGTGTGTACGGTGCGATTAAGCGACCGTAGGTGTAAATGGGATTCTGCATCAGAATGAGAGGAAACGCGTGGACCGCATGTCGTCTTTGACACTCATCTTCCCCTCGTCTCTGTGCATGAGATAAGCTTCTACGGGTGAAACATCAAACAGAACACCAGGAACGCACACTGCCTGAAGCGCCGGCCAGGCAGAAGCTTCACTAATTTTCACATATTCACGGCGGCAGCGCCAGTAGTTTCTCCAGGTTCAAGTTGTGTTCCGAGCTCATGTTAAGGTCATGTTGTGGTCAGCTGAAACTCCTATACTGGCAATCACAAGAGCTGGTACGCGAAAAGAAGGATTGATGTGCCCGAGCATTGACTCAGATATTAAAATATGCTGTCCTAAGCTGTGTCGCTGTGAGAGAGTAAAGATTTGTTATTACATGTGTCATTCTGAAAAGAAAAGTGCGCAGCCATAGGCCGTGCCCAGATCCCTATATCTTAAAATCTATGCACATTGTGGTAGACAATGAGGTGCAGTGGTGAGATTGAGGCAAAGGTGGGTTATCAGCGTAAACCGATGTATTTCATGGTAGAGACCAGCTCTCCTTATATACATCTACCGTGAGCTACATATACTATAACTATCATAGCTCCTATCATATGGCATTATCGTTGCGTTATTGTTCACTTAGTAAGATGGTTGTTCATATGACCATCCGTTATTTATATTGTTTCATTATATTTATTTAATACTATACTACCCTACTAGCCCATCACCTACTAGCTACTAGACTGTCAGAGCCCTGGAGAGGTTGGTCATTCATTCTTTGGATTAGGGGAGGAGGTCAGGTCCCTATACTACTAGGCCTCACTAGGGGATGTTCACAAAGGGGAGGGGAGGGGGCGTTCGAAGCTCGTCCTACAACTACATAGTCCAGGCCAGGGTTTCGTTTTGTGCTAATGCCAGTCCACGCTATTATGATTGGAGGGCTGCAAGAGTGGGGGCCTCGTGAGGGGCCGGGTCGAGCGTGGGTGCCGGGGCGCCCAAATGGGGAAGTCCGGGGGAACTGGATGTTGTGAAGCACCATTGTGGTGAGTGGGAGTGTGTCAGATGGCCAGTCAGTGGGAAAAGTAGGAATGCTGGGTTATTGGGGGCTGCCGGCCAAGAGGGGGGGGTGGACGGCACGCACTTATACCCAGACCAAAAAAAAGGCCCTTGTCCTCCAACATGGTCCACCAATCCAAGAGTCCCATGAGGGGTTGTCCAACACCCACCCCGCACAATGCAGTGGCGGTCGGTACACTTGGTGTGAGGATTTGATCCACTCACACACTGAGTGCCCCTCCCCTCTCGGGGGGGCTGCACCATGGGTGGCAAGGGGGGTCGGAAGCCCCTCACCATGACAGCCCACAGCAGGCATTAACATTGTAGCCGCCCAGGGGAACCCCAGGTATGGTCAGGGTAGTGCCTGCAAACCACTCAGGCCCCCTCCCTAAGACGGATACCCTCCTCGCAGCACCAAAACCCAAAGGGAGATGGTGGTGGTAAGAGATCAAGAAGGGATGAGCTGTGTCGCTGTTGTGTGGAAAGTTTTTGTTATTACATAATTTGTAACCCCGGGTATGGAGGACTTCCCGATTGGTGCGTCGGAGTTTATATTTGTGGTAGCCGCATATACTCGTTCCGTGCTTTTCGTGCTTTGCTTCCGGTTTACAGGTATGTACGGAATAATTCTTGCCATCTGTTCACACCCGACGCTCAACTATACAAAACGTACACCGCAGCTCTGCAACCCATTTCTCGTGATTTCCGCAGCCCGAAAAAAATAGAACCAACATGATCTAGGAGCTCCGTTCGCTGGACCATTCAGGAAAAATGCGCTAGGAACGAATACATACATTCAGTGCCGCTATACCGTTACCAGATCGATTTGATGATCACAGGCAAGGACTCTGGAGTGAGCTCATACTGACCATTATTTCTCCTGTGGTGTTTGCTCATTCAGTGACGAAACGCGATCATGATGCCGCTAATAAGCGCCTGGATGAATCCTTAGTACTGGTACAACATTCCGTTTTCCATTTTACAGAACATCAGGTTTAGCTCCGCTGGCACCGGTGCTCCCTTTGGTGCCGTCCACGATTTGAGTTACCACTGGCATGAAACTCTTCAGTCCTGGCGACAACTCGATAGCTGTGCTTGGCAGTGCGATATTCACAGGATGGAGATGGAGTCTCCCACGGGAAAAAACCCTCTGGTACTCAACGATAACGAGCCTCTTACCAGTGGTATCTAGTAGCAATGTACACTTTGCTGCTAGCAACACGGAGAGCTATGACTAAAGGTGCCTATTTTAGGGGATGCCTAAAGTGGAGCGCTTGTGGCTGGCCCATGGCTGCCTGGAGCCACTCCACGTATCTGCTTTCATCAAAACCATGTAACAAAAGCGCGATCGAGGCGGAATAAGTGCATCTATAATGGGTAAATATTAATGCTATTGATTTGAGTTACTTTGCACGTCGCTGTGTGGATGTAATACTATTTATTCCGTTTTCCGTTTCAATAAGGTCCCGATGATAATCTCTGTTACGTAATCACATCCTACTTTGGATCCGTTCAGCCTCGCTAGGGCTACGCGGACTCGAACTATTCCAACGAGTTCACGCGCTTCAAAGCACAAAAAGTGATAAAGCTACGATCTTTCGCCTACCACATCATCTTTGAGAGGAGCTTGCTTGTGGAGGGGCCAAGGCCCAAGGCATCATTGGGCGACTATTAAGGGGCTACTAGTACAACATAGTCATCGCTCCGCTTTTCTCGCTTAGAGGTCGGCAAATACTCAAAACAACGAGCTCGTCTACAGAGAGCGCTTCGTGAGACGTCGCATCCTCTTAAAACCTGCAGAAGACGCTCTATGAACAACTATTACGATGTCCAGTTCACCAGGATCGCTCGATGATAACGCCGGTACACCATTCGTCTCCGTGAGCTCTGAACCCGCCGAATCGGCGGGACGGCATGGTCTACTTGTTCCGCAAATTATCCGAGGCACGTTGAGTTTGTACTTCTCATACAGTTTAGAAGAATAAACCGTATGCTTTTGCGCTTTTGAACATAGCCTCCCGTAGCGAAGGAGTGTCACAGACCCATTCTCGCTCTGCGTCCGGTGGACGATCTACGCACGCACCGAGAAACCCGAGCCATTTGAGACGGTCTGGCTCGTTAACCCGGCTCAGCAATGGTCACGACCCTAGTGCGCAGTCGCTCCCGCAACCTCTTAGAAGAGTTGAAATAGACCTAAACGGCGGTGATCACGATCATTCCCCGAACCGGCTCGAAAGGGTGCTTTCCCCGTCATCGTTGCAGAATGTCCGTCAAGGTGTGTACTTCTCGTCGCGCTTTCCGCGTCGGAAGCTATATCTTCGCGAACCTTGCGGTGTTTATATCCGGTCATCATGACACCTACTTCCTTCTCTGACAAACTATGTTCAAATCCACTTTCTTCCAGTACTTCATCGAGTGACTCATTCCGATCCTTCTCCAAGCCGAGCCGGCAGTGCGGAGAACTCTCCCTCCCATCAGTCCGTACCTCTCCGTTTATTCTGGCCACTTAATCGGATCCATTCGCGCGAAGAGCCTTTTGTACCAGTCAATCCATACCGTAACCGGTTTCGTATCTTCTCCGCACAAGAGTTCGAAGAGGAGCTACTGCGCAACCGTGTGGCGTTCGAACATTTCTTAGTGCTTCTGCAGCATATCTGCCTTCAGACGTATCTCCATGCCCTCCTGCGCCTGCCATCAATGTACTTCTCGCGTGTTTCTCGCATATTCGAGGAGGCGGAGGTGACACGTCCTGAGATGCAACGCATGATTGACGGTGTTGCAGATGGACTGGATTTAACGCACGATTGGGCGCCGCCGAATGTCTCCCATACTCTGGCTCGGTTCAAAGAGTCATGGGAAGACTTCGTCGATACCGTTGTCCAGGAATGGAAGACGCTCAATGTCGTTTCTGCCCTTCTGCTTTCGTAAGTCTATATAACCGTTGATAAGTAACTGCATTTGACGTGTCGCATAACAGTGCTATCTTGACTATGTTCCAAATAGACGACGCAAATAATCAAGTTATTGTTCGGACAGCATCGTTACTATCACTAATTTGTGCGGCTTGGAGCTTGATCTACGGTGGGATATACATTATGCGTTTTAGAACAATGCGAAGCATGTACAAAGCATCCGTCTGGGCACAGGTCAGAAGCATAACTTTTCGGTGCTTGCTACAAATTTCACTTTGCACTTAACCCTTTTCGGATTTCTAGGAAGCACAAAAGACGAAGACAAATATGGTCTGGAACGTCTGGGTATTGCTCGCGCTCCCGGCTGTTTGGCTTGCATGGGCGATGATTGCGTTCTTCGCTGCGATCCTTGCGTTTGTGTGGACATCAGGCAGCTCAGCGGACAATCCACAACCACCACCGCGTCACGTCGAGCTCGCACCGCGTGTGGTAATCACCGTGCTATTTGCGCTCGGACTTGTATACTTTGTGCTTGTCATACGGTCATTCAAGTCATATGGCGCTCCTCGACCTCGCGCACGGCCAACCACTGGACCTATGCAGGGACGTCGCGGCAGGCGGCAAATGGTGGAAATGCTAATGCACCCGATCCGATCTTAGGTACGAACTCAAATAGCTTAGGACTGAACTTTGGCGGCACAAGAGGCAATGCGCGCGACGGCAGCAGCATGGGTGTCATCTCGCGGGAGGCCGACCTGGAGAAGGGCGAAAGGTTCGTAGAGGATCGGGGGAGGAGAGTGAGAGAATCTCCCGGAATAGGAGGTCTCGACTTCTGATGACTTTGACACGATGGGGACGAGGACGCTTACGATTATTTACGGATAGTTTTGCATGGAACGGAATATTATACCAGTAGAGAACATAATACTAATGATATCACACTGCATTTTAACTCGAGATTCGGTGCGGTGTAAAAGTTGGCTTGAGTTTTTCGTCAGTTGTCGGCGCAGTCAACGAGTAGACATGTGAGTACCTAATATCCTAGACAAATGAATATAACACTATATATACGCCGGTTTCTGATTACGGTTGTTTTCCCAGGACAGCGGCCCCACGGCCCGTTTTCTTTCGTCCGGCAGGGATACTTTGAGGATAGTTCTCCCGTCAATGACCGTGCACGGTTATTAAGCAATGGAGTGACATATTTAAACTATCAAGATTACGGAGTCCGCAGCTCTTGACATACCATCGTCATGTCCGCGGGCAAGCAGCCATTTGTGCTGCGTTGGGGAATCGTCGGCGCTGGCAGCATCTCATCGGAGTTCGTGAAGGACCTCGTTTTGCCCACAGAAGGGCGGAATGTCGTGGACGTCGCACATGCAGTTGTCGCTGTGGGCTCGAGGAATGTCGTGAAGGCGGAGGAATTCGTCAGAAACTTTTGCCCCGATGGGGCGTGTGCTCAAAAGACAGGATTCGTAAAAACTAAGCCTACTGCCAGAGGGAGCTATGCGGAAGTGTACGCTGACACGGTAGGTATAATCAGGTCCCTGAGAGACGCCAGAGGTATTCGTATATATTAACAATCGTTGTAGAATGTTGACATTATTTATGTTGGAACACCTCATATAAGCCACGTAAGTGGAACTCACTTCTCGCGTTCATCTTAAGGGATAACTGACATTATCCGCATAGTTTGAAGATGCCATGAATGCACTGAAGGCGGGCAAACACGTCCTCGTTGAGAAGGTCTGGCCGACACGTTTATAGATTGTTGAGCTGCTCAGCTCATCGTCATTGGTTGTATGCAGCCCGCGACCCTCAATCGAGCCGAGTTTAAGGCGCTCTCTGATTTCGCGAAATCCAAGAAGTTATTTTTGATGGAGGGCATCTGGACGAGATTCTTTCCACTAACGTGCGCTCTTGAGGATGTTCTCTTTAAGGAAGAAGCCATCGGCGAGATTAGACGCCTCCAATCTGACTTTAGCGTTGACTCGATTGACAGTAGGGTTTCCATCTTATGGAAAGTGTCAAATCTAACAGGAAAACAATTTATTTAGTCCCTGAAGAGCGTAAGCGCCTGCTGGATATCAATCTTGCTGGTGGGGGTCTTCTTGACTTAGGATCATATCCAGTCACCTGGTATGTCCACGTTTCGCAATGACATACGCACGTATCTTCGCTTATTACCATCAGTACCTAGGGCCCTTCTTCTCCTCTACCGCCATCCGAAAAACGGCAGAACGGCTCCAGAGCACATCCGTGCGTCGATGGTAAAATACCCTCAGTCGGGCGTCGACTTGTACACGGATTGGACACTGGACTTCCCGAGCATTGGGCCTGGTGCTCGTGCGTGTCTCAGCACAAGCATCTGCGTGAACAGTCCGATGGAGGTAGTCACGCGCGTGCAAGGGACGAAGGGGTTTGTATATTTCTTCCCGTTATCCCTCCAATTCTCCGGCCCGCGATTATAGCTTCTGAATGATGCGGCTCAGGGAAATTATTCTGCCCTGGGTGTCTGCGCGGCCGGAGAAGTTCATCGTTCGCCGCTCCAAGATTGGCCGCGGACCACAGGAGTTCACTGAAGAAACGAGGGAATTTCCAATCCAAGGGATGGGCCTCAATTGGGAGGCAGATGCTGTCGCGCGTTGTATTCGAGGTAGGGGCTTTCGCGGTCTTATGTTTAACGAAAAGCTGAGCAAGAGAGGCAACCTCTATAGACGGAAAGACTGAAAGCGATCGCATGCCACATGAAGAGACACTATTAGAGCTCACCATTTTTGATGAAGTTCGCCGCCAGGGCGGATATATTTTCCCAGAGGGTCTTGAGAAGGTGAGGGTGTCTGCGTAAATGTGAAATATTGGAATACGTACACGCGGAGCAACAAAGAATTCTATACGTGTAAAAGTTGTATGAGCGTGTGAGCTGACCGATGATAAACGGGATTTACCTAATAACCGTCTGGGTTGACTCAGAGCACAAACACAGTGATTCCAATCCTAGTCAATTTGAGTCCGACACTTGACTCTGATTTGTGGTTTTCATTCCCCAAATAACATATAGCGCGATGGACTACGATGTAGTCAAAAGAACTAACGGTATATTTGATTCGAGAAACGCGTCTGCGGTCCTGTATTAGTAAGCTTGGATCATCCTGAAAAGGGGCTATATCTGGCACCCGGGGATCGTGGACAAGAGAGGTACCCGTGGACCGACCGCCCGACTCTTAGACAGAGTCCATCGTCCACGAGTGAGTTTCGTGAGCCTATCGGCCTTTTTGATTTCTGACCCTCCCACCGTCACCGTTCGCGATGGCGAAGCAGAATGGACTCCTCGTTGGCGGTGTTATCGCCAGACGCAAACGCCGCCGACTCTCCTGCTGGAATTCATTGCGCCAATCCCGATTGTCGGACGCGAGCCGGGGAGCGGTCTCGTGGGCACCAGAGCTGCCGAGCGCTTCTGTGCGGCCATTGCTGCCAGAACTTGGCGAAGGCTGCCGCGGACGCGGGCGAGCAGCGGCCCGTGTGCAAGGTCCACGCGCGTAGGGTGCACACCGGCCATCGCCCGCTGCCCAAAGACCAGATGTCGGTGCCACCTGAGCCAAGTACCATGCCCGTTGCCGGAGATGGACAGGAGTTGCACGATCTGTTGGAGAAGCGTGCTAGGCTTGAAGAGTCATTGAAGCGCTCGCTGACCTTGGTAATCTGGTATAGGGTGCGTCTTGTTCTCTACTTGTTTACAGGTGTTGCATTCGGTTCGGTCCGATTAAAGCTGGCACCCACGGTGGCGGGTACCTGTCATTTGAATATGATAACAAGTACGCCGAGTCGGCCAAAGCTGTTCCGTGGGCTGGGCAATAGGGAAAAGAAACCTGACAGGTCTACTGGGACCGAATGCAACACTGTTATTACAGATTATCTGATGAACCCGGACAGAACGGCTGCGATCCCTTGCGGATAGCACACGAGGTGTCGACATTCCCGCTCTTCCAATTACAGGATTTCCCAGAGCTAGTCACCGAGCTGGGCCTGCAGTCGACATCGTATATCGATGTATACAATACGGAAACTGGTCTCTGGGAGCAGCATAAAATCACCACTGTGCGCAGCGTGGAGCAGGACCAACGGCTCCTTTATCGCTTGCGCCCGAGTCTCCTTGATGGGTTAACCGATTGTCCATCTCTTGAACAAGAGTTGGCACTCCAGCCACCCCCTGTCGCGTATCAGCTGAAAAGGCAGGTGGATATATATACGCCACCACCTGCAAGCAAACAAGCTCGGGTAACTCCGAATCCAATCCCTGCGGTAGGCATATCCTTGATTTCTCCGTTACCAGGCAAAAGATGACCCGACCTCCATAGCAGACCGCAAGCCCATCTGCTATTCAGACATGGAAATCTCCCGTTATGAGAAGCACGGCATCTCCAGGTAGTAATGCGGTCGCTAATCGTGCGGGCCCAAGCTCCGCAGCACAGAACAACGCATCGGGGCGACGACTGGCCGACGCTGGCCAACAGATTTCACGGTGCACGAGATCACCAAGGGCTTCGACGCTATGGCTACGATCATCAAGGCGGATCTGAGGATGCGCCAAAGGTCTGCGTTTGAGACTGTTTTTGCGCCGTGCCGCTACGTGAAGAGCACCGTCGGCCGCGCGAAGCTGTACTGGAAGCGCGCGGACCAGGAGACGAAGGACCACTTTCTCGCCCTCCCGCGCGATGACCCGCGCAGCCGCTGGACTCAATTTGTACATTATATGGATGACCGGTTCACTGTCGGAGGTAAGGGTGGGTTGGCCAAGGACGACGAGAAAGAGGGCGTGAACGAGGAGGAGGCCTTGGGCGGCCCCGTAAACTTTGATTCTTCCCGACTGACCCGTAAGTGTGGTTTTCCCCCAAAAAAACAAAATTTCTTCAGAGTAATGTCTACTAACGAAACAAAACGAACCATTTTACTTAGAAAATCGACTGAATACTCAGCCCCAGACTCAGCCACAATCGCAGCCCCAGCCCCAGCCCCAGCCTATCGTTACCAATCACCCGTCACTATCCATGACTCGGCCACCCACGATGACCTCAATTATTCCGAATCACGTTCCCTCCCTTCCGCAGCAGCATCCCGGCCCTCCTGTCATGTCTATACCGCAACCGTATACCACCGGTAAATCACCCCTCTCCCTTATCAGTATCCTACTTACGCCTAATGTCGCTTTTGCTTTTTTTGAAGAGCGCAATTTGAACCTGAACCGCTCGTCGAGCTCTCTTTCCGGGGCCGTGACGATACCCGGCCATTGAGCAGGCGCTGCAATGGTCTACACTGGTCAATTTTAACTATTTATTTGCATTGGAACACGCTGTTGTTGCTTGTACCCACAAGACATTCTGTCCTGTTTCTGTTTTTACAAAAATTATTGAACTATCTGACTCTGGTCTGCGCCCTATGAACGCACGCGTAGTACATGTACGTGTGAAAAGATGCGGTTTGGAAACTTTGGCCGAGCTGCTCCGTTTGACAAGAGTTCAAAATTAAAAAAAGGCTCGCATTTGGTTATGTGTGTTGGCCCAGGACTGAAAAAGTGCGTTAGTGTTAAAAGTCAAAGAATAACATACTGTATTTCGTTCGACACGTATCGGATACTTCCGCAGGAACATGAATGGGTGCATCTTCGGCAGAGAACAGAAAAACGACTGGAGATGGGGCTATGTGGCGCTAGGCGACCTGAGGACTACGAGCTTCAGAGTCTTCCCCTACTTGTAGTAAAAATTGATCCGGGGAGAGGGGAATTAGGGATTTATTTTTTTTTATTTGTTTCAAAAAAATCAATAAATAAGAAAAAGAAAATAGGATACATATAGTATACACACGGATATTTTTGTATACATCGTACGCTGATAACACCTGCTGAACCACTGCATCATTGTCACATGTGCGAGATTTAAGAACTGGACACCTCTCGCATGTCGACTTCGGTGCTAAGCGAGCGTGATAAACCAACTACACCATGTACCCGTGAGACATTGTATTAAAAACAAGTTACAATACTGTAATATAATCTTCTTGTGAGTAGAGGCAACGTGTGCAAACCTGTTCTGCCGCTTCTGTGACCGTCACAAAGATCAGCACATCCACTTTCAGAAATTCCAGCTGCACCAAGCTACAGATTCATTTTTGCACACTGCACTCAGTATTCTGTGATGGAAATTTACTCAGTCCTGGAAAGAGAATATAGGACTCCTTTATTAAAAATTACCTGATGGAAATATACTATGTACCAGTCAGATATAAAACTATAAAGGATGTCTAAACTACTCACCTCAGTCCTGGAAAGAGAATATTCTCTAGGACTGAGGTGAAAATGAAAATTTTCGTTGCTATATGCACTGTCCCAGAGTGGAAAATACCTTACTAATCGCTTTACTAATCGCATTCAAGCTGTTCTGACTAAGCTAATTCCAACATTCTGCACCATATTCAACTGTGTAAATGTGTCAGAGCTCTATACTTATGTACTTTAACAGCAATTTTTTACTTTTAGTGTTGTTATGTGTATGATTTAACTCAAAGACATGCATATATACTCCAATCACTCCTCAGTGACATGAATCATGTGATGTGACAAGACTGTTGAAGTGTGACAAATGCATACAGTTTGTTATTTTACTTGTGACATCTTTTCTCCTTGGACTGTTAGGAATTGATGTATAAGCTTGCTTACAAGCTTAGACAATGGCACCAGCAACTACCAATACAGGAAGGGACTCCCATGGATACCATTCAGCAATCATTCAACATGGGGATGGAAGTAACTAGAAAACCAGGACTTCTTGGGAACATCAGGCCAATCACAATGCTCAAGTGACCACTAAAGACTCTTGACACATCAAGACTCTGCCACCAATGCCAGACCACATACAATCAATCATGGGAAGCATTTAATATGGTAATGACCAAATGCTTTTATATGGCAGGGTACACCAACTGCCAGATAACTACAGATCACACTGTAGACCCTATAGGTGATGGCACAGAGGTCAGGGTAACACATACAATACAAATGTACATCTTTGATGTACAGGAGTTTTTGCACAATGTCCATGTCCAGATGATAGTGAACCCACACATACATGACAAGGAATGTGAACTATGAGTGGTATCAGGATCCTTCCCATACAGGACATTGCAGGACAACACATTCATAGCTAATGCTCACTGATTATGCACAAAGGTAATCACCCTCTTTGAGAATCTATCAGCAAAGGGATCGACAACTGCTGATCAACAGATCGGCAATGTTAATCTTTATGTGATAACACTATGGTTATCAAATGGATCACCACCAGCACCACCTCCAGGATATGCAAGACATATCGCTAGGATAAACCACATTAATGAACTGCCATGTTAGATTTGCTCCCTGATTAAGGGTTAGAAACAAGTGATAACAGATTCACACAATTGTACTAGTTAGTTTAGGATAGGCTTGATACCCTTCACTCACTAGAGTGTTAGAGCTGATGATGGTGGTAAGAGACAAGAGATGAATTAAACTGCTTTTTACTGCAATTTTATGTTGGGCTTTTATACCCTACATGTTGTAGTCTATTTACTATGTTCCGGTAGATACTACAACATACTACTCTCGCTTTATAAGTCATAAGAATGTTCCAGTACAATCCTGTACATGCTATTTACTATTCTTAGCTTTCTTATGAGTCAGTTACATATTCCGGTACGTTCTACAGCCTACTGTGCTATCTTTATCTTATGCTAGAACCTTCCTTGAGTTTCCATCGAGTCATACAGCATGATACCTAAGTTAACCATTCTCAGATACTACTGTACCTATGATGCTTCTCCTTATTTCCTAATTGGTTCTGCTGTGTGATGTGCTATACTTGGCTCCCATCAATTGTGTCTTCTAATTGATCACCATGCTTCCATTGGCTATTCTTAGCTGAATGCTTAGATATACTTGTGTGGCTCAGTGATTATGCTAGCCTTCTTAATCTTATCTTGTTGTGGCTTGTTACTTATTACCGTGGACTAAGATTGAGTCGTACCTTCCATAATATCATTAAAAGGGGTTCATTCTGGTGTCCTATCATCTACTGGCATAAAGAGCGCCTCAGGCCCTATAGCATTTATATTTGTTATCCTGCTATACCCTGGTATGACTCTATATGATGGTTCATCATTGAACCATCATATTATAATCTCCTTATCTATTGGTACTAACTCCTGTCTTTGATTTGGTTCCTTTCAATCTACTGTTGTGTGTCCTTTGGCTATGAAGTTGGCTTTGTATGCAAATAGTTGTTCTTGTAATTGTTTATTGATAGTGTGTACTATTTGGTGTGCCGCTTCTGCATAATCGGTTGATGTAATAACTGCCCTTTGATAACATAATTCATTATGTGGCTGATTATAAATCTTGGTTCTTGTGTAAGCACTGATTACATATCTATTCAATTGATATGAGAACATAGTTGCTCTATGTTCAATTATTACTTCTAGCCTTTCTGCCACTTGTTGTTCCCTTGTAGTATGATCAAATGTAATTTGACAGTTGTCATATCCTGCATTCTGTCCTACTGTTGCACATGCAATATTAAACACTTTCCATGCTACTTGATCTGCATCTTTACAGCATTGGCATAGATTCCTGGTATCGATTAGAGTTACGGGTCTTGCCATGTCAATCTTGCTAATCCGTCAATCCAGCAATCACAATTTTCATCAATTTACTAACATGCCAGATAACATGATCAACAACAGGACACTGACTGGAAGGTACCCACCTATGGACCTTTAGCCGATATCACATTACATGATTAAGCCACACTCAGCAGGAACTGAAGTGCTTATCAAGCCAGCCACAAACCTTAATGGACAATTGTCCAAGATGACAGGATAACATGGAGGAACCAGTACAGGAGGCCAACAAGACAAGTTAATGACTTACCAATCATCAAGCTGTTAGGCAGCATATCAACAAGAAGCCACTGGCACATAAGTCTACAGGGTAGTGTGCTGTAACAGTGGGGTGACACACACAGCCTAAGCATCATGGTATGTTGAAGTTTGAGCTTGATGCTGAGATGGCGTCGGAGTTTGAATTATTTTTCATAGTATTTTCTTTTGTTGTATGCGCACTCAGTTTCCCCCATGTGATTATCTACTGGTTAAACAATATACTTGGATATGGAGTGCATTCACTTGTGCCATGAATTGCTGAATTCCAACATGGTAGAGTCATTATGACAGCATATGACTTCACTATGAGCTCAGTGGAGCCTAGTAGAGTGCATTCTTAAAATCTATGCACGTTATGGTAGATGATGAGGTGCAGTGGTGAATGCAAGAGGAGCAGGGGGTATCAGTGTAAACTGATGTATTTCATGGTAGAGACCAGCTCTCCTTATATACATCTACCGTGAGCTACGTATACTATAACTATCATAGCCCTTATTGTATGGTGTTATCATTGTGTTATTGTTCACTTAGTAAGGTGGTTGTTCATATGACCACATACTATACTCAGTCATTCGTTATATTTATTTAATATTCCCCTTCAAACTTTTACTAGGTGGAGTAGACTTGTAAAACATTTGATTAATTCAATCATTAGTGCTTTCATCATAATATCAGCTTTTTGCTGTCCTGTTGGAATATATGAAACTGATATAGTTTCATTTTCAATATAATCTTGTAAAAAATCTTTTCATATATCAATATGTTTTGTTCATTGTGTATATTTTTGTTCTATTGAGTTTACTATCGTTATGGCTGCTTGATTATCACATAATATTTTCGTAGGTGTATCCAAGGTCTACAGTACCTCTTCAGTGAGTCTTCTAAGCCATATTGCTTCTTTAACTCCATGTGTTAAAGCTTGGAGTTCAGCTTCACATACTGATAATGACACTAATTGTTTTTTACTTGACCATGACATTGTTGCATTTCCAATTTGGCATATATATCCGGATATTGCTTTATGGCCTTCTTGTGTCATACCATCAGCATTGGTATATCCAATTAACTCAATAGGATCTTTACCCCCGAGTATTAACCAATAATTGTTTGTTCCTTTTAAATATTTAAAGCAGTGTTTTACTGCATTGTAATGTTCGATACTAGGTTTATTTAAATGCCTAGCAAATTGACCCATTGTGAATGATATATCAGGTCTTGTACAGTCTGCTGCATATTGTAATGCTCCAACCATGTTCATATAAGGTATTTGTTTTATGAAGTTTAATTCTTCATTAGTTGGATTTTCTAATGATTTTAATACTTGTCCTGGTGTCATTGGTGTTCTTACAGTTGCAGCGTCTTTTAGTTTATATCGTTTGATGATTGTATCAATGTAATTCTTTTGTCTTAATTTTATTATTCTTTCTTTTTGATCGCATTCAATTTCAATTCCTAATAACCAATGCACATTGTTTCCATCTGTGAATTTAACATGTTTGCTAATTGCCTCTTTTATGGCATTAATGATTGTGAGGTTTAGTCCACATATAGTGATATCGTCAACATGTATGAAAAGTATTAGGATTGTTTTTCCTTTTACTTTTCTGAAAAATACTGTGTTATCTTGGACTGCTCGTGTTAGTCCTATTCCTATTAATATTTCTGATAATTTTTTATACCAATGTCTTCCAGCCTGTTTTAATCCATATAAGGCCTTTTTTAGTTTTAAAACTTGTCCAGGTTTTATTTTGACTAAATTTTCTGGTGGTGGTTTTATATATATATATTCATCTTTTTCTAATTCACCATATAAGTATGCTGACTTAATATCGATTTGATGAATTTCGTAGTTGTTCATCATGCTCCAACTTAATATAGTTCGTACTGTAGCTAATTGTGCTACTGGAGCGAATGTATCATTTGCATAGTAGTCTATGCCTTCCATTTGGGTGAATCCTTGAACTACTAATCTTGCTTTGTATCATTCAATTTTTCCATTTGCTAATCTTTTTGTTTATAAACAAATCTTGTTCTGATTATATTTACATCATTTGGTGGATCAATGATTGTCCATGTAGATCTTTTGATTAACATTTTTATTTCTTCTTTCATTGCCGTGATCCACTGATTTGCGTCAATTCTATTGATCACTTGTTGATATGAATTAGGATCGCCTATTAATTCTGTATTGAATTGATTAAATTCCATAAGATAGGCTACTGTGTTTTGTTTGTCAAAATTTAGACCTAATGATCATTTCGTTGGATTTAATGTTCTTTTTGGTCTTTCTTTTGTTAATTCTTCTATTTGCTTGTTTTGTTTTTCTATATTATTCTCCCCTTCAATTTTAGATGGTGAAGAATCTAAAAATTGTAAATTTCATTCAACAGTTATTTCTCTGTTGTGATAGGTTCTGTGCCCTTTACTTTCTTCATCAAATCCGAGCCATTGTGCATATATTCCTTTAGGTTGTAATTTATTAACGTCTTCTTGTCATATTATGCAATATTGGCCGAATTCTTGTAGATCGTCTATATTATAGTTTTCATTATATCTTTTGTAATAAGGTGTTTTAAAATCAATAGCACTTTTTGGAGTTCTATTGTAAACGTAAGTACTATATTTTACTGCTTCTCCCCATAAACTTGGTGGCAGTTTTGCTTGTAACAAATTAACTTGTGTATTATTTAAAATCATTTGATGTGATCATTCTGCTACACCATTCTGTTGTGGTGTATTGTGTACAGTTAATTTTCATATTGTTCCATGTTTTTCTAAATATTCAGTGAATTGTTTGCTTAGAAACACTGTATTGTTATCACTTTGTAATATTTTTATTGTTATATTATGTTGTGTTTTTAGCATTGTAGTCCAAGTTGTATAAGTGTTAAAGCCTTTGTCTTTTGTTTTTAGTAAAATCATTTTTATCCATCTTGTAGTGTCATCTACAAGTGTTAGAAGATATTTATATCCTCCTATGGCATGTGTTGATGCAGGTCCCCATATATCCATGTGTATATGATTGCCAAATTTTTCTGCTAACTTTGAAATATGTAATTTTGGAATTTGTATTCTTTTTATATTTGCTTCTAAGCAAATTTGACATTGAGTTTCATCATAATTTGAGATTTTGTTATTTGTAATTTGGTTTTCTTTTAATAGCCTTTTTATATAAGCATAGCTTATGTGACCGAGTTTTTTGTGAAGTTCAAATAATGTTAAATTTTTTGTAGCTGCATATACATTGTTGTTAAATATACTATACAATCCATTTGTGTTTTTAATTTTTCCACATAAAGATCCATTAGGATACTTTATTATACATTCATTTTGTTTATAAATAAATTCATAACCGTCATAACATAGAAGTCCTTGAGAGACTAATGTCATATTCATTTTAGGATTGTAATAAACATTTGATAATGTAATGACACTTACCAAGTGTCCATTGGGGATGTGAATGATAAGATCCCCTACTATTTTTGATGTAAATGTTGATTTGTTAGCAGCCATTATTGTAATTGGTTCGGTTTTGTAAGTATTCATTAAGCGATTAAGATATGGTGTTAAATGTATTGTTGCACCAGTATCAATAATATCCATGTAAGAATAAACATTATTAGCAGAATTTTCTGTAGTTATAGTGTTAATGCTTACATCAAGATTATTATCATCAATGTTACAATTTTCCTTTACTTTCCCCTTATTGCGCTGACTCACTTCCACTTCTTCATCATCATCAGTTAGCACAACTCCCCCATTTCTCTGTCTTACTCATCCTTATTTGCCTTGTGCCATAAGATACCATGATGACACCTTATTGCACCACCATGACATGCTTTGCTTACTGATACCTTCACCTGTATTACCAAGACCTTCCTTGGGTTTCCATGACCTTCCATAGCCATGTAAACAACCTAATACAACGACCCTACAGTAGCAAACACATAGAGTAGCATATAAGCATGTAACTTCAGTAGCACAAGCCCTAAGCTTGTGCTCTTTGTTCATACAAGCCCATTATCTGCTACCACCAGTCTACTGTGCGCCTGTGTGCCACTGACCACTTCGTCATAACCCGACTTGCTATAGAAGCCTACCGCATCCACATCAATGATCAGGAAGCCCCATCACTGATCACCTTCGACTTACGACATCTAGGAAGCCCTGTTGCCGTACCATTAGTTCTGACGATCAGGAAACCCCGATGTCGATCATCGTGTAACCGTTGAGCTTAACAATCAATATCTTCCATGGCACTGTCGTAGCTTCCTAGCCTGTCAAGAAAATCATTGTAGCTGTATACGGGGAATTCGCCCATTACGTCATCAGGTATCTCTGTGATGAAGGCTGTTTCACCGTGTCCAATGACAGCGCTTAGTTCGATTCTTGAACTAGAAGTGACTTGCGCTGCTGCTGCGGTATGTTTAGCCTGGGCCGCACTTGCCCCAGTCATTGTTGGTGCTGGTGCTGCTGATGCACCTGTTTCCTTCCCTTTTCCTTTCTCGCTTGCATTCGCTTCCTCTTTTTGTTTTTGCTGTGCCACTTTCATCCATTCTGTTTTTGGCACCCAGCAATCTTGGCTATAATGTCCGAGTTTATTACAGTTATAACACTTAACTGTATGTGATTGTTGGTTAGGGGAATATCCCCCTCATCCTTGTCCTCTAAATCTGCCTCAGCCTCTAAAGCCTCAGCCTTGTGATGGGAATATGCGGCCATTGCCATGTCCGCACCCCCTAAAATAAGGGTGTGTGCACTCGTCCTTGGGCAGGTGGTTAGCCACTGCTCCAGTTCTCTGATGGTTTTTACACCATCCTTCAAATGTGTTTCGTAGTGCCATTAATAAAAATTGCACTGTTAACGTTACTGTTACAATTTTCCTTTACTTTCCCTTATGCGCTGACTCACTTCCTCTTCGTCATCATCAGTCAGCGCATCTCCCCCATTTCTCTGCCTTACTCATCCTTATTCGCCTTGCGCCATAAGACGCCATGATGACGCCTTATTGCACCATCATGACATGCTTTGCTTACTGATAGCCCTACTTGTATTACCAAGGCATTCCTTGGGTTTCCATGACCTTCCATAGTCTGGTAAACTACCCTACACAGGCCGCTACAGTAGTAAACACATAGAGTAGCATATAAGCATGTAATGTTGGTAGCACAAGTCCTAAGCTTGTGCTCTTTGTTCATACAAGCCCATTATTTGCTACCACCAGTCTACTGTGTGCCTTTTGGCCATTAGTCGCTTTGCCGTAACCTGGCTTACCCTAAAGAGAACACTGCGTACTCATCGCCGATCAAGAAGCCCCATCGACGATCACCCTCCAACTTACGACATCTAGGAAGCCCCGTTGCCGTACTATCAGTTCCGACGATCAGGAAGCCCCGACGTCGATCACCGCATAACCGTTGAGCTTAACAGTTACTGGGGGATTTCCAGTATTTATTTCATTAACGGTTTTAATATATAACTCACTTTGAGTTAAAACGTATTGATACTGCTCTGGCATTGCTTTTGTTATCACCAATATATACATTGAGTCAGAAACCTGTATCCCTTTAGATATTAGTTCCTCGTATATGCTGGTAAGTTTGTCAAGGGTTGTGTTAAATTGAGAGACATGCCCTCCCTGATCAAATAGTGCAGCCCCGCTAAATCCCTTTGTAATTGTAGTTGTAACATCATACCTTCCACTGAGCGCTCCCAGTAGAGCTGGTATATCTTTGCCAAAATTAAGGTAATAACCAAGTATTTCGTCGGGCATAGTACATAGAATCCCATTGTATAAAGCGCCAGAGATAGGTAGTTCTGCAGTTGCTGGCGTGTTAGTGAGCAGGTGACCATAACCTGAACTCTGGATGGCATTTCTGATATGGAAATTCCAAAGTTTGAAATTTCTTCACCCATTAAGTTTGTCAATGCCATCAAAGAATTTCTGGAGCTCTGTGAGTTTCTGTGCCATATCTGGTTCACTTGTTTCATTGTTAGTGTCACTTCCATCTCCAGGATCAGACGGCTCACTAGAATTTTCTTCTTTGTCTTTTCCTTCTTCTTCTGATTCTATTTTTATATAGGGATATTGATTTTTAAAGTTAGTTCGTTCTTCGTCTGTTTTTAGCCCATTGTACTCACTGATTCAGATTCTTATATCAGGTGCTTCTCCTGGATCAGATATACCGAGTTTTTCGGCTTTATCTTTTAATTAGTTTAGGTAATTAGTTTGATAATTTCGTTTTTGTTCACTAGTGGCTGCGTCATACCTTTCAATTCTTGCTTTTATTTTGTTTATAGTTCCATGATTTGGTATTAATCTTTTATTACATTCAAGTAATATGTTGTAATACTCACTAGCTTCGTTTGCTGTGTTTATTTTTATCTGGAGTTCTTCAATTGTATGCTGTTGTGTATAAATTATTTTTAGATCATCAGCAATTTTTCTTATAGTGTTTAATTGAGCTTGTTTGTCTTGCTCACAATTTTTTCATTGTGTTTCAGTCTCTGGTTGAGTACTGGATAATGAGGACATAGTTTCATTATATTGTTTCATTAGTTTGTAGAGTCAAGGCTCATAACCTCTTAAAATCTATGCACGTTATGGTAGATGATGAGGTGCAGTGGTGAATGTGAGAGGAGCAGGGGGTATCAGTGTAAACCAATGTATTTCATGGTAGAGACCAGCTCTCCTTATATACATCTACTGTGAGCTACATATACTATAACTATCATAGCCCTTATCATATGGTGTTATCGTTGCATTATCGTTCACTTAGTAAGGTGGTTGTTCATATGACCACATACTATACTTAGTTGTTCGTTATATTTATTTAATATGCATGGAGTGCAGTGGGGCAGCAGTGGAGCCCCAATGGCCAATTCTTAAAATCTATGCACATTGTGGTAGACAATGAGGTACAGTGGTAGAAGGTCAGGCGAAGTGGGTTATCAGCGTAAACCGATGTATTTCTAGGGTGAGACCAGCTCCCTTTATATACACGTTCCATGGGCTAGTACTACTATAACTATCTAGCTCCTATATCGTATGGCATTATTGTTGCATTATCATTCACTTAGTAAGGTGGTTGTTCATATGACCATGTACTATATTTATATCATTCATTATATTTATTTAATACTCCCCTTCAAACTTTTACTAGGTGGAGTAGACTTGTAAAATGTTTGATTAATTCTATCGTTAGCGCTTTCATCATAATATCAGCCTTTTGCTGTCCAGTTGGAATGTATGAAACTGATATGGTTTCATTTTCAATATAATCTCATAAGAAATCTTTTCGAATATCAATATGTTTTGTTCGTTGCATATATTTTTGTTCAGTTGAATTTACTATTGTTATGGCTGCTTGATTATTGCATAATATTTTCGTAGGTGTATCCAAGGTCTGCAGTACCTCTTCAACCAGTCTTCTTAGCCATATTGCTTCTTTTACTCCATGAGTTAAAGCTTGTAGTTCAGCTTCGCATACTGATAGTGACACTAATTCTTGTTTTTTACTTGACCATGATGTCGTTGCATTTCCTATTTGGAATATATATCCTGATATTGCTTTATGGCCTTCTTGTGTCATGCCGTCAGCATCAGTGTATCTGGTTAACTCAATTGATTCTTTTCCACCGAGTATTAACCAATAATCGTTTGTTCCTTTTAAATATTTAAAACAGTGTTTTACTGCATTGTAATGTTCGATACTAGGTTTATTCAGATGCCTAGCAAATTGACCTGTTGCGAATGATATATCAGGTCTCGTACAATCTGCTGCATATCGTAATGCTCCAACCATATTCATATACGGTATTTGGTTCATGAAGTTTAATTCTTCATTAGTTGGATTTTCAAGTGATTTTAGTACTTGTCCAGGTGTCATTGGTGTTTGTACCGTTGCAGCGTCTTTTAATTTGTATTTTTCTATTATATTATCAATATAATGTTTTTGTCTTAGTTTTATAATTCTTTCTTCTCGGTTTCTTTCAATTTCAATACCAAGTAACCAATGTATATCGTTTCTGTCAGTGAATTTTACATGTTTTCCTATTTCATCTTTAAAGGCTTTTATTATTATTAAATTTAAGCCACATATGGTTATGTCATCAACATGTATGAAAAGTATTAGAATTGTTTTCCCTTTTACTTTTCTTAGGAATACTGCATTATCGTGGACTGCTCGTGTTAGTCCTATTCCTATTAATATTTCTGATAATTTTTTATACCATCATCTGCCTGCTTGTTTTAATCCGTATAAGGCTTTATTTAATTTTAAAATTTGTCCAGGTTTTATTTTGATTAAATTTCCTGGTGGTGGTTTTATGTATATGTTTTCGTCTTTTTCTAATTCACCATATAGGTAAGCTGATTTTATATTGATTTGGTGAATTTCATAATTGTTTGTTGCGCTCCAACTTAATATAGTTCTTACTGTAGCTAATCGTGCTACTGGAGCGAATGTGTCGTTTGAATAGTAGTCTATACCCTCTTTCTGGGCAAATCCTTGAACTACTAGTCTTGCTTTGTAACGTTCTATTTCTCCGTTTGCTAATCTTTTTGTTTTATAAACAAATCTTGTTCCGATTATGTTTGCTTCTTTTGGTGGATCAATGATTTTCCATGTAGATCTTTCGATTAACGTTTTTATTTCTTCTTTCATTGCCGTGATCCACTGATTTGCGTCAATTCTATTGATCGCTTATTGATATGAATTCGGATCGCCTATTAATTCCGTATTGAATTGATTAAATTCCGTAAGATAAGCGACTGTGTTTTGTTTGTCAAAATTTAGACCTAATGATCATTTTGTTGGTTTAACAGTTCTTATTGGTCTTTCTTTTGTTAATTCTTTTATTTGCTCGTTTTGTTTTTCTGTTATATTCTCCCCTTCAATTTTAGATGGTGGAGAATCTAAAAATTGTAAGTTGCATTCGACTGTAATTTTTCTGTTGTGATAGGTTCTATGACCTTTGCTTTCTTCGTCAAATCCTAGCCATTGTGCATATATTCCTTTTGGTTGTAATTTATTAACGTCTTCTTGTCGTATTATGCAATATTGACCAAATTCTTTTAAATCGTCGATATTATAATTTTCATTGTAACGTTTAAAGTATGGTGTTCTAAAATCAATAGCACTCTTTGGTGTTCTATTGTAAACATAAGTACTGTATTTTACAGCTTCTCCCCATAGACTTGGAGGTAATTTTGCTTGTAGCAGATTTACTCATGTGTTATTTAAAATTGTTTGATGTGATCGTTCTGCTACTCCGTTTTGTTGTGGCGTATCGTGAACAGTCAGTTTTCGTATTGTTCCATGTTTTTCCAAATATTCAGTGAATTGTTTACTTAAAAACACTGTATCGTTATCGCTTTGTAATATTTTTATTTTTATATTATGTTGTGTATTGAGCATTGTAGCCCATGTCGTATAAGCATGTAAGCCCTCATCTTTTGTTTTTAATAAAATCATTTTTATCCATCTTGTAGCATTGTCTACAAGTGTTAGAAGATATTTATATCCTCCTATAGCATGTGTGGATGCTGGACCCCATATGTCCATATGTATATGATTGCCGAAGTTTTTGGCTAACTTTGTAATACGTATTTTTGGGATTTGCATTCTTTTTATATTTGCTTCTAGGCAGATTGTGCATTGAGTTTCATCATAATTTGATATTTTATTATTTGTAATTTGATTTTCTTTTAGTAATCGTTTTATGTAAGCATAACTTATATGCCCGAGTTTTTTGTGAAGTTCAAATAATGTTACATTTTTCGTAGCCGCTTGTACATTGTTATTAAATATACTATACAATCCATTTATGTTTTTAATTTTTCCACATAAAGATCCATTAGGATACTTTATTGTACATTTGTTTTCTTTATAAATAAATTCATAGCCGTCTTGACATAGAAGTCCTTGAGAGACTAATGTCATATTCATTTTAGGATTGTAATAAACGTTTGATAATATTATGACACTTACCGAGTGTCCGTTGGGGATGTAAAGCTTAAGATCCCCTACTATGTTTGCCATAAATGTTGTTTTATTTGTGGCCGTTATTGTTATTGTGTCGGTTTTATAGGTGTTTCGTAATCGATTTAAATATGGTGTTAAATGTATCGTTGCACCAGTATCGATTATATCCATTGAGGAATAAACATTATTAGCAAATTTTTCTGTTGTTATAGCGTTAATGCTTATGTCTAAATTATTGTCATCCACATCTTCCATGGCGCTATCGTGATTTCCTATTGCATCAAGAAAGTCATTATAAGAATAAATTGGGAATTCTCCCATGTCAAAGTTGTTATCGTCGATTTTGGTTATAAAGGCGGTTTCACCTTGGCCTATTATGGCGCTTAACTCGATTTGAGAGCTCGATGCGACATTTGTTGCTGCTGCTGCTGCTGCTGCGGTATGTTTAGCCTGGGCCGCACTTGCCCCAGTTGTTGTCAGTGCCGCTGATGCACCCGTTTCCTTCCCTTTTCCTTTTTTGTCATTCGCGTCCTCTTTCTTCTTCTGAGCTGCCTTCGTCCATTCCATTTTTGGCGCCCAGCAGTCTCGACTGAAGTGTCCTAACTTATTACAGTTGTAACACTTGATAACGTGTGATTGTTGGTTAGGGGAATATCCCCCTCATCCTCGTCCTCGCATATATCCTCCACAGCCCCTATAGCCGCGACCTTGTGGCTGTACTCCGCGGCTGTTACCATGTCCGCGGCCCCTAAAATAAGGGTGATTCCGCTCGTCCTTGGGCAGGTGATTAGCTGCCGCTCCTGTCCTCTGATGATTTTTATGCCACCCCTCGAAGGCATTTCTTAATGCCGTTAGTAGGAATTGAGGGGTTAGTTCGATTTCATCTTTGTCTGGATTTGTTTCGTTAATCGTTTTAATATATAACTCACTCTGTGTGAGTACGTATTGATATTGTTTGGGCGTTGCCCTCATAATAGCCGATATATATGTCGACTCTGAAACTTTTACCCCTTGGGCTATGAGTTCCTCGTATTTATTGCTGAGGTTATCAAGTGTTCCATCGAAATGGCTGACATGACCTCTGATATCAAAAAGGGCAGCCTCGTTAAAACCCTTTGTAATTGTTGTCTGGATGTTATATCGTCCGTCAAGCGCTTTGAGTAATGCTGGAATATCTTTAGAGAAATTAAGATAATAAGCCAATATTTTGTCGGGCATAGTGCACATAATGCCATTATATAAAGCGCTTGATATACCAGTCTCTCCAGTTCCTGGGGAGTTAATGAGCAGGTTACCATAACCTGCACTCTCGATGGCACTGCAGACTCTGTAGTTCCAGAGTTTGTAGTTTCTGTGCCCATCGAGTTTCTCGATTCCATCGAAGAATTTCTGGAGTTCCGCGAGTTTAGTTGCCATACTCGGTTCATCTTCCTCGGTATCGTTAGCATCTGAATCGTCAGGGTCAGATGGTTCTGATGGCTCACGTGATGGGTTATTTTTGGATTCTTCGGTATTTTCTTCTTCATTATCTTCTTTTTTATTGTCATCTTCTTTCTTATCATTTTCTTCTTCTGGCTTAATATAGGGGTTATCAATTTTAAATTGTTCTTTTTCATTTGGATCTGATATGCCCAAATACGTACTTATTCGATATCTGATTTCGGATGATTTTCCTTGGTCTGATATTCCTAAATCTTTAGCGTGATTCGTTAGTTCCATTTTATAGTCAGTTTTAATTTTTAATTTTTCATCTTTGGTAGAATTATCATACCTGTTAATTCGATCTTGTATTTGTTGTTCTGTTCTGTTAATAGGTATTTGTCTTAGGTTACATTGAATTATTAGGTCAACTAACCTTTTGCTATCTTTAGCTTTTTGAATTTTTTCTTCGAGTTCTTCAATAGTAGATGACTGTGTATACATTATTTTTAGTTCATTAGCGATTATTCTTAATCCTGATAATTTTTTGCAAACGTGTTTGCTCACGAGTGTTTGGTTTCTGTCCGTCAGACATAGTTTCGTTATTCAAGGATTTATAATTTTTGTTAATCGTTTTCGTTAGTTGTAGAGTCAAGGCTCATAACCTCTTAAAATCTATGCACGTTGTGGTAGACGATGAGGTACAGTGGTAGAAGGTCAGGCGAAGTGGGTTATCAGCGTAAACCAATGTATTTCTAGGGTGAGACCAGCTCCCCTTATATACATGTTCTGTGGGCTAGTACTACTATAACTATCTAGCTCCTATATCATATGGCGTTATCATTGTGTTATCGTTCACTTAGTAAGGTGGTTGTTCATATGACCATGTACTATATTTATATCGTTCATTATATTTATTTAATACCAATTGTAGATAGTTATTCCCATATGATCACCTTATGGTGTCATTTGCACTGGTATGCAGCTCCAAGTCACTGGAGCTTATGATGTTGCTGTGAGGCACCATAGCTCCAAGTGCAGAGCCTTGTGGAGCATCCACTGTGGAGTGTATTCAAGCAGAGCTTCTCCCTCATGTATATAAGGAGGGCCTAGGCCAGCCTAGAGCCCCAGTTTAATTCACCTTCTCAATTCTCTCAGACTTCTCCTGA
Organism: Coniferiporia sulphurascens; assembly: GCA_002794785.1. Classification (NCBI taxonomy): domain Eukaryota; kingdom Fungi; phylum Basidiomycota; class Agaricomycetes; order Hymenochaetales; family Hymenochaetaceae; genus Coniferiporia; species Coniferiporia sulphurascens. The sequence goes on along the minus strand of NBBA01000020.1, from coordinate 441,898 downwards.
GCAAAGTACCAACATCTACTGACTTATTCTTGACTCAATCACATGCCTCATCTCTATCTCAACTACTTGTTCCATTGGCTAACCATGGTTACCCTTGGTCCTAACACACATCTGCATTGTAAATCTGATCACTTTCTCTCACCAAAGCAAGATCTAAAAATGATTATCCAAGGAGAAAAGATGTCACAAGTAAAATAACAAACTGTATGCACTCTGCACTACCCATTTTGGTAACTGAATGACCTGTTCCCACGCTAGCGTTACTCGTGCAAAGTTGCCTCTACTCAACTTCTTGCGGGAGAACGAACATAAACGGCCAGCACGTGCTACCAGCGAGATGATTGCATCATCATGCCACTGACGATTGAAAACAGCTTTATGATTTACTATCATCTACTTTTGCTGAAAATACTGTCGTTAGTATCGACATGAACGCACACCTTGACTCTTCAACGGTATTTTCAAGCCGTCCGTGCTGTAGGCGGGCCTGTGCGTCTTCTGCAAGAGCAACTGTCCTCGAATTTCTGGTTCGTCTGGGACAACAGTATGCTACTTGAGTGTGTCTGGATCATCGCCGTGATATCCTGGGTACTGCTGGTCTGGCGACAACGGATATTGAACAGAAGCCAGGCTTCTTGAACTCAGTTGTCTAGCCTTCCTCGGGCCGGTAGCACACTAGCAGGACATCGGGCCCAGGCTGGTGAGAACGATACAAACACGGACACCGCTCGCTAACGACACGTGTACGATAATGACTGTCAGTCCCGTCCATCGGGGCGCAACTGCGTCTTATGGGCTTTTGGTCAGAATACGCATGCATTCTGCATCCTCGCGCAGGGTTACACGATGCCCGTCTCACGTCGGTCTTCCTGCTTTCTGGCGCTATTAGGAGACCTTCCGCAGGGTTCCAAAACGCCTTCTGCAGTACGCCCGCGAAAAAGAAACGTAATAGCGCTGTTGTTTTGGACTTTGATCAGCGTGCTTGTTTTGTGGGTGTGTTTCCCGTCTGTGGTAGGCGCGATAGCGAGGAGAGCGAGGCCACTTTATCCTAAAAGACGACATACGCCCTTCGCGTAGTGTGGGCGCGACGGTTGAACTTAATATTTTGCCCCGCTTCGAAGCCGGAAGTACCTCATCTCCGCTGGTATTAGCTGTCGGCTGTGTCTCAGTTCGATTCCCCGAGTTCGGGGGTCGCCCGCGAACATGCAGTTTTTTCTCGTCAACAGCCCGGGTGCTTGGGAATGTGCAGTTCGGGTCTGCATGCAAATTCCTTGCGAACCTCTTCTTCACTTCTGCCCCTTCATGATCACTGGTATCTCATCGATGCTACACGCCTGTTTGCCCTTGTCTCGCTTCCGGACATTTATCATCCCTTCTGGCGCGGTGCTCGCTATACCCTCCGTACAGACGGTCAAGCTCTTGGCTCACAACAACCATTTTCATGCAACGGCGGCTGTAACCTCAGCACTAAGAAACTAATTGGCGCCCGCGGCTAGGACTTTCCAGAAAGAAGGGAAGTGAGGGCAAACGCCGGGATGAGATTAAGAAGGTACAATTTGGAGATGAGGATTATTGTGATAAAGAGTAGATAGGTAGCGTGCCGGTATTGGGGGAGCAAGGGCGGTCGACGAACTCGGAGGCGCGGTGCGACGCGCACGTTGTGCCTTTTCCTGTCTTTTAACCGCCGCTCTCGCCGCCGAACTTTTGCACTGCCGATCACCGTAACTTTCAACAACAACGTCTATTGCTTGTTACGGGCCATCGACGTCGCCAGGAACGGCGCCCGGGAACAAGAATAGTCGGCCTTTAATGGCTGCTAGAAGTGCAGAGACGCCCCGAATGAATTGCAGTGCGACCAGGAGGACAACACGTTGCCCGGGCCTCGAGGCCCAGTTGCCATTCACGGACGCGAACCTCGTTGTCTTGATTGCTGAGCATGGCTGCTTTCTTGCTCGAGGAACACGCTGAAGCCGTGTGCTTTGTGCTCTGAGCCGTCTTTAATCGCCGTCTGACGTCTTGCGTGGCCTTTGCAGCCGCCATTGCCCGTACTCTCTTCTCCCCCGATTACTGCTTTCTCGTTCTTGGGTCCCCATCACAAACGATGTCCAGTCAGTCGCCGCAGCGAACCAGGAAATCGCAGCAGCATTCCGGAGTATCTGGTAAGCTTATCCCCCACTTTTTCTCAGGCGGGACGGAATCTGAGCAGCCGAGGTCCTGCATTACAGGCGCCGCCCAGACCAACGTGCGACGCGAAGCTTCGCCCTCGCCGTCCTTAAGAGAGCGTCAGCGCTACGTGCGCACCCAATCAATGCCTCTCCCCGCTCCTGTGCATGAGTTCGTCGACAAGGAAACCGCCCAGGTGCAGACGCAGACACTGGGCCAGCTTCCGCTACTCGGCTACCCGCGCCCGATCGCCCGCGTCGCGCCACCGCAATTCCTATCCCACAATGAGAAATGGCAGATGACAGACGATCTACAGGCTGACATCGACCGCGCGGACCTCCTTCAGCAGCATCAGCCGGGTCCGCCGCCCGCTCCCGGTACCGAGGGCGTTGCGTACGCCGGCAGCGCGGGCAGCGTCCAGTACGGGCGCATGAAGACTATGGCGACCGTATCTGTCGGAACGGAGGCCGTGGAGGGCCCAACTGCACGCAGGCGCGCGTCCGCTGGTAACTCTCAGGAGGTACAAACACAGCATCGTGCGTCTCCTATCTCGTATGCGCTGCGTAAGACGGCGAACACATCGCCGGCTTTCCATCAGAGCATGCCATCTCCGCGGTCGCTGAAGAACCGCACGCCCGACCGCTCCCTGCCCGTGCAAGAGGAGCCAGACGAGCACGATCATGAGCCAGCGCCGCGCTCCGGCGTGTCGCCCGCACCGTCATCCGATCTGAACCCGACGAAGGATTTGGATCATGATGCGGAGGGGACGCTTGTTGATCTTGGCGATGATGATGACGATCGACAGGAGCCCGGTGGAGAGTCGACAGAGGGTTCCGGCTCGCACACTCCACGTTCGCCCTCGGCTGTGCTATTCGAGCAGGAGCAGGCGTCGAGGAGCATACACGAGGTCATGCAGCCTGATAAGAGCTCTAAGCCCCAACAGAGCAATAAGAGCTTCAACCCTGCCGATTTCCAGCAGACTTTGAAGAAGCTACAGTCTGGCACACAAGATAGTAATGCTAATGGCGTCGCGGCTTACCCGCAACCGGTGCTCAACGGCGCTCAGGCTTACAATCATCCGTCTAATGGTGTACCAGCTTACCCGGTGTCATCTAATGGCGTCCCAGCTTATCCGCCGCCGTCAAGTGGGACACCTGGTTATCCGCCACCACCTCCTCCATTTTCACGGAATGAATCTCGTGGCTCGTATCCGAACTGGATACCGGATTTCTACCATAATTACCCAGATGAAGGAGACTTCCTTGACGAAGTATCGTACATGCAGCATTTCATGCCAGGGCCGGCTATCTCTACTCAAAATATGCACATGCGGCCGGGCGCGCCCATCCCCCCGACCCCGCATAGTCAGACTTCCGCACCCACTCCGTTCCAGCAAAATGGGATGAATGGACAAGGCGCAGACAACGTGCCACGCACGCTCGCCCCGCCGTATAGTCCCGCCCCAGGCACACCGTACCCTTATCCATTCTCGCACATGCGGCGTGGGTTCGTGTACCCCGCACCGGGTGGGCGCATCACATCGTCTGTGTATGACCCGAGCGTCGTGCAGGAGCAGCTACGGATGCAGATGCAGATGTACGCGTACAACAATGGCGCCCTGACAGACTCGACGCTCTCCCCCGCGTCGACGCCGTACCCGGGTATGGGCCCGTCCTACACACCCTTTAGTGCGTTCCTCAACCAGAGCCGCATGTTTGCGCGTGCACGGGCGGCAGGTGAGGGGCATGGTGGCGGCGCAGGAGAGGACGGTCGTGTTACGAGCGCGAGCATTCGCTCGAGCCCGAGTCATATGCCCGTGCCACTCCCCGCTCTTAACGGGAACGGGCGAGGACGCGTGCTCAAGAAGCGCGACCGCTTTTCGACTCTACGCGGGAACGGTACGGCGCGACGGCGCGTGAAGCCTCCCCCTCGCGTGGACAGTACTCAGCCGCGGGAGACAAGCCCTGAGCCATCGTCTGGAGAGGAGACTGCCGGTGAGAAGTACGATGTAAATCAGTCTGTGACTGGTGAATCTCAGGAGTGGACGAATGGCTCGGGGCACGCGGATGATGAGAACGGTGATTGGGTCGATGAGGACTCTGAGGACGAGCATGATTTGCTGGACCTGGAGTTCCATCCGACGTATGTGACAAATCCGGAGCGGAGACGGAAGAAGTGGGAGCAGAGATGGGACGAGTTAGTCCGCGCAGTAAGTGTTTTCGCGCGGTCGATTGCTTATCCGACACATCTAATAAAAAAACATAGTTCCAGGCGTTGGATAGGGAAACGGACGCAACCCTCGTGCTCGTGGCCTCGCCCTCGCACACGAACACGCTGCACTCGTTATCATCACGCTCTGTTCGGCGCGACGCCTCGCTGTTCGACGGACATTTCATGAATGAGATGAAGACGTCCTTCGGGCAGATTGCAGCACAGCGGCGTGCGGCACGCACGCAGCGCGTGTCGCTGCTCGAGAGGCTGTACGCGTCGTCCACCCAGCCGGGCGACGGTTCGCCAGGGAGCTCGGGCGAACGCGAGGAGGACCTGCGCAAGATGCTGAAGACGGCGTTGCACAGCCTGGGCGCGCTGCGCGAGATGTACGAAGTGCGCGAGGCGCGATGGCGTGATGAGGAGCGCCGCATGCGTGAGGAGCGTGAGGGGATGGATTTCCTCCTCCAGCAGACGTTCGGTGCGGAAATCGCGGGGAACCTTGGGGGCCCGTGAGCAGCGGGCGCACGGCCAGGAACTGTCTGCTTTAGGCTCGCTAATTTATTTGACGACTCCTTTCAAACGCTTTCTGGAGTTGCGTGGGTGGATGGTGGGTGAGGCCCAGTGGGCCGGCACCCGGACGCGTATAGTCATACGTTCTACGACATGTATTGCAGAATATCGTGTACTGATGCACGACGACGACGACGACGACTTCTTTCACCTTAGTTCTCGATTCATGTACCATCACGTCATAGGGAGGCAAATCGGCTTCTTGTTTCTTTGACATGTCCCATTTGTATAATCCGGATCGCAACCACTTCCGCTCGTCCCGATCTTAGTCCCACATTTCATGCCTCATGTAAATATACACGTACACGTGCACGGATCCTGGATGTTTTCTGCGTTTCTCGGCTGTACGATTGGCTCAGTGCTACATATGTATGTACGATAGATGTGGATGGAGGTGGAGGTGGAGGGTAGGGGGTTAGGAATACATTGTACTCCGTATACTGTCAGAATTCTATGCTCTGCTCTGTGGTGGTTGTGTGCGGGGCTTGGGTTTATATATACCAACCATCAAATTGCCAGAATAAAGCGGTTTTCAATACATCGCGATAACGGACGACCATTCCGGATCTGCGTACAATACATTCGGTGCGGTGTCGAGTCTTGGAAAATAGATGCGCACTCAGTGCGGTTTTGCAGAAGACGACGCTGCACGAGCCAGCCCAGAGATTTGAATGCCAGGAAAAGACAAGCAAGTTCGGTTCAAGTTTTGACTAGTTCTGGCACCATGGCCCCCTTATAAGCCGAAACCGATATCAAAGAAGTGAAAGCTGCAATATTGCTACATTCGCACATACGAAACTCATTATAATACTGGAAGGGGGAATAAACACGCATATACATGTATTATAAATAACAACCGCCTGCTCCATCTCACTCGTTTAGGGAGTGGTAACGCTGAATAAACATCATGATAAAGATTTCCGCATACACAATCACTGATACTAGTCTGAAGTGTGAAGGCCGCCGAGGGCCTCTGCTTTGTTAATAACTCCATGAAATTTTATTCCGGTCCTGAGAGGTGCTAGATGTGCGTAGTTTTCGATTTCCTTAATGTTATGGGTCCACGTTTACTGATTATGCGCGTTTTGAGCTAGAGTTCGTCGGCGAGGTGCCTCTGCGTCCTCCCTTCTGTTTCAACGTCTTCTATCGCTTCCGTGTCCGGGGAATCCTTGTGAGAACCTGGAAGCGCGTCTAGCCACTTTCGCAGCACCGCGTTAAACTCTGCGGGATTTTCGAGCTGCATCCAGTGTGCTGCGCGGATAGTCTGCAGATTGGGAGCGTTTAGATTAAAAATTACTGCGAACGAGGGGCTAAAGAGACTGACTTCAACGGAGAGATTCGGGACGAACTCCTCCGACCCCAGGAGCTTCATGGCGCCCGCCCAGTCTGCTACCGGGTCGTCTGTAGGGAATACTACGAGCGCAGGTTGCGAAATGGTATGGTTCCCCTGTGAATTTGCGAGCTCCCACGCAGCATACCGGTTCTGGAAGGGCGGAGGATTAATTCCCGACGCATGCAGCAGGTTACGGAAGACATACGTCGTGCGTGTAAAATTGCAGTGCTGGAGATAAGATGAGTGAATGCTGTTTAGTGAAGGAATTCAAAGATAAAACGTGAGTCAGAATCTTGACGTACTGTTTTTGAATCCTTGGATGGATAACTGCTCTACAAGGTAGTCCTCTTCTTCTTCCGTTAGAAATGGAATGGGGTCGATCTATAAAGGATAATAGCGTATTAGGCATGCGGTCTCGCTTCGTTTTCCAGAAGATTTGGTCCTACTTCACCCTCATACGCTTCTAGAAACGCTTCCTTGCTCGTCAAGAACGCATTAGGTGGCGCACTTTCGATGCTTCGATAGACCGACCGCAAGGTTTTTCTAATGTCTCTATCCAGTTCCGCAATGGCCTCGGTCGTCTTCTCTTGAAAGTAGAGAATATATGCCAGTCGCGGTATAGCATGGACAAGCGCAGAAATGGGTGTAAAAGGGCGCGAAGAGGGCATATACTGTACAACACGCGCCAGTCTATTTTTAGACTATTTTCGGGGCGCCGCAGATAAGGACGAGACTTACGGGAACGACCGCCGCCGCAACGGCTTCGAATAGGTCAGGCCGCATACGCGCAGCCTCCCAGCACACTTGTGCACCCCAGTCGTGCCTAGCAGGATTACGCTATTTAGTCATTGCTTCTGATGGAGGTTCGAGAAAAAAGACACGAACCCGAGGCAAATCGCGCTGTCCACGCCCGTGTCTTCGAGCACACACGCTAAGTCTCCAACTAGGTCTCCCACCGTCCCGGACGATTCGACGTCGTCGGGGTGCGTGGACAACCCGAAGCCACGGTGGTCGACGGCGATGATATGGTAGTCATCCTTATAGAAACAAAGCATGAGAACAAACCACGGGGAAGAACAAGGTGCATGTTTAGATAACCTGAAACTCGAGGATCTGATTTGCCCAATTTGACCAAAGCCCAGGCCACCCGTGTACCATAATGATCGTCTGCGACGCAAGTGGATTGACTTCCACATAACCTGCAAGACGGTTCCTCAAAAGAAAATAGGAGATGTGTGGGAAGGGAGGCGTACTGATATTGATGTCTATGAGTTCGTTTTGCTTCCTGTTAATAGCCTTACACGTTGCTACATTTTTCGGGAATGAGCGTGGGTCGAAGTGCCTAGGACTTGTAGTGGCGGTGGCGCATGCTGAGAGCAGCAAGCCGAGGGCACAAAGCGGGAGAAAACACGAAGACATGCAGCGCATCGCAGTACTTCGATTTCGACTGCTCGCAACCAAGTGGAGGAAGAAAAGCGAGGCAGCCGACGAGGGGGATAAGCGGGCTGATGGATTTAAGAGGCGTCACGATGCCAGTTGAACCTGAGCGCCAGCTTGAGTTTAGGATCTGATCCCGCTGATTTGATGGTCGCAAGGTTCACCAGTCGAGTTTAAAAAGAGTAAGAGGCTTGTTGTTCCAGGCAAGTTGATGAAGTATCAATCTTCTTTCGTCCGTAAAAGGTCTTCAAGAAATGTCCAGGAATTTATAATGGGATCCCCCTGCAACACCTGGCGTTCTATTTCTTGGACTCGAAGCAGAGACCTCTGGAAAGCTAAAGTGTCGTGTAGTCGATCTTTGTTTGAAATGCCACTTTCAAATTGCTACAAGTTCTGCATATTCTTCAGTTTGGATCTACATCAGATTCCGGATAAGTATAGTTACAGCCTCTAGTGCGCATGTCCTTCCTATTGGTGATTTCAAGCCGGACACAGAACGTTTCTTGCAGATCCTGCTGAAAGACCGTCAAGCAAAGTGAAGGGAGATTGCAACGAGCAACTGAGTAATAAGGCCGCCAGTCAGTGGTTTAAGATGACGTAATTGATAACCGTTCCGGCTACATGTCCGAACTCCGAAGCGAATCTCGCTTGTAACTTTCTTGCAACCATCTACTTACCATTTACTCATTTCTTCCAAAACTTCGTAATCGGCCGTTCTTTCCTAAATAACGGCCTATGTCCAGAATAAATCCTGAGCAGGACTTAGGCATCCATATGAAATCTGGAGTTTTCCAAAGGGGCTTTGAAACAGCTTTACTCCCTCTCACTGACACCTACTAGTAGTACTCAGAATCCAGACTCTGGACCATCTAGCTACGGCGGTTGGGACTACGGAGCAGATGTCCAAACAAGGATCGCTACCGCAGCTGACGCCTCTCACTCCAAATACTTGCCCGAGGCGGACGCCATACTTAGAACCTTAAATCTGTATTGTGCTCAAAGATCAACGCTACGCCACGATCCTACCACGTTCAAGTCGAAGACAGCTGCTTTCTCTAGTAATAGAAGCGTGTCCAATGAATACACTGCTATGAAGCCGTATTGACGTATATGATCCAATCGCACGCATCCTGGCAGGCGTTGATTGGAAGACCGCTATTTGCCACGTTGTTGAGTTCTAAAGCAAATTTGGTCGAAGAATTATCAGCCTTCACTTCACGCTCGAAGCTAAGAAGCGCCCGGGAGTTTCTATTATTGCATTTCAGCTTAAACATTTCACGACCCTGCGCTCGAAGTATCGGCGTCTCAGTCACAAGCTCTTCTAATAATACCTGGCAGGTTCGGCGGTCGCACGTCCTGGCGATATATATCTCCCGCGGGGCTGGTGCCCATACCCTTTCGATGGCCTCATGGACCTACTTCAAACTATGGACTTAACAACACTCTTGCTCCTCGTGCTCCTTTCCAGTACCTTGGCGTTCGCCTTCCTTCGAAGAGTTTATCAACCCGAAGATGCACATACATTACGATTGCCGCCGGGTCCAGAGGGTAGTTGGCTTATTGGGAACCTGCGTGAGATTCGGGCAAAGGGCCAGTGGAAGATGTTTTCCGCTTGGGTGAAGACATATGGTATGAGCCTCTAGGAACTGAGAGTTAATTGACCTAACGTTTTCACTTCGGAAGGCGATATCATTTATATGAATGCCCTTGGACGGCCATTCATTGTGTTAAACAATATCAAGCACGCACAAGAACTGATGGATAAGCAGGGATCGGTTTATTCTGATAGGCCGCGCATGGTATATGTATTTGAAATGTAAGTGTTCTTACTCGTCAGTTATAATTTCTCATCTATATATGACACACAGGGTTAAATTACGTACTGTGACCCTCCTGCCGTATGGAAATCTCTGGAGGCTCCACCGACGACTGCTCCAGCAATACCTAAACCCACGGGCCGTGACTTCTCACCAGCCGCTTCAAACGAACGAAGCGCGCGCACTACTCGTCAGACTCCTTGATGATCCTAAGGATTTCTCGGCGCAAATTAAGAGGTTAGAGTACCTCTTCTATATTTACCCCACCCTGGGTTGATTCTGACGAATCTGGTCGGAAGGTTTGCGGCGTCGACAATTCTTTCGGTAACCTACAACTATCACATCGCCCCGCAGGGCGACCCGCTCATAAAGCATATTGAGCAATCCCGTCCCGTCATCTTCGGCCCCGGAGCACCCGGAATGACTCTTGTGGACCTGTGCCCAATTCGTGAGCGTTCGCTTTATGTACAAGAGGACGGCGTAATGAAACTCAAAGAGTATTCTAGTTCGCTTCTTGCCGTCTTTCTTCCCTGGTGTACACTACAAGAAACTAGCCGCACAAGGAAGAGATGCGCTACGACTGATACTAGAACGGCCGTTTGAGATGGTCAAGAGCCAGAGGGTAGGACACTACGATACTTAGGACTTTTTCATGGGTAACGCGTCTTGTCAGGCTGCCGGATCAAGTACAGAGAGGCAGTCCCTGGTAGCACTCATGCTTGATAACTATGATCGGAAGGAGATGAAGGACGAAGTCTACCTTCGGTCGATAAAGGAGGTAGCCGGGACACTCTACCGAGGTTTGTATCTCACAATAATTACATTCTTACTCTCTCACTTTTTGTAACCCAAGCCGGAGTCGGGACTGTAGGTGCTATTTACTCCACGGAACATTAAGTTAAACTGATTTAAAATTTCCAAGACTTCCGGCGTGCTTCGTACATTCGTACTTGCTATGGTCCTCCACCCCCATATCGCAAAGAGAGTTCAGGCTGAGATCGATGGCGTTACGCACGGCAAGCGTTTACCACTATTCGAGGATAAGGATGAACTTCCGTACATCGATTGTATCTTAAAAGAATGTTTGCGGTGAGTTACTTTTTCACATCACGATCTACAAGTGGAATGACTCTTATGGGGCGGTTGGTAGCTGGGGACCTCCATTCCCCGTTGGTAAATTCCATGAATGAGCATGGTCCTGTGAAAATAACAGTCAGTTTTACTAATTGGATTCTGCTCAGGAATACCACACCGGGCGATGGAAGACGGGGAATTAGACGGAAAATTGATACCGAAAGGTTCTCTGATAATACCTAACATATGGTAAACATTTAACTTTCAGGGTGTCGATTGAATCTCACAAGTCTACTTGAAAAGGCACATGATGCTTGACGAAATAAATTACGCCGACCCTACCCAATTCCTTCCCGAGCGTTTTATGAAGATTGACGGCAAAGCACCTCAGGTTCTAGACCCTGCATCCGCTGTTTTCGGCTTTGGAAGACGGTAGGGAAGCTTGTTATCGTGTATCCATACTCTTCGTATTGATCCTTCTCATTTTAAATTAAAGTATTTGTCCCGGTCGCCACTTTGCGGAGGCAACTTTGTGGCTGGCGATAGCGAATATCTTGGCTGTCTTCGATATCTCCCCAAGTCTGGACGCCGACGGTCGAGAAGTTCTTCCTGAAGGAGGATTTACAAATGACAGCACGAGGTGAGAATTTGCCCATTAGTATGCTGGAACTTCTTATTAATCTCGGAGTTTGGTCCGCGGTATCAGCGAACCGGAGAAGTTCGATTGCAGATTCCTTCCTCGTAACAAGGAAGCCGTGTCACTCATTAAAAGTTAATGAGCTTGAATAGGTCGTGGAAAAGATGTGTAAGGCTTTTATTAAAGTGGGATTAAGTTCCGTGGAGATCGCCTTTGCTTTTTGAAAAGAAGATGTGATCGTGATTGCTTGTGGGTTCAGAGCCTAACGATGTGAAATGTGGTATTCTATATAAAATTGGGCCTGAATGCACTATCTGAATCTGTCGAATAGGATATATGTTTTGTTGGATTGACTCGGAATTACTTGGTATTGTTGAAAGGCGGTGGGCACTTCTGCAAAGTAATGCTTCTGGTCTCTGTTCAGTTTTGGCTCGAGATAAGTGTCGGTTTCCGTAGTTGATCGGAGATCGAAGTTAGTTACAACTGAGATTGGCGTTCAGCGCAAATCCTTTTTCTTTAGATCTCGGCCCGGGCGCAGTTGTTAGATTTTTTCATCATCTTTAAGATTTGGGCTCGCATTTATTTCATATGTTAGTGTGTAGTAATGTTCTTCCCGTTGTTTTGTCGAGCAACAAGCTTCAAAGCTTGTACAGTGTCGTAAGCACAAACCATACTCTATCCGAAGTGTGCAAAAGAAGCAGTGGTTTCGCACGAATACAATTCTTCGAGTCAGCGTCCGGACGCGCGCTTAGTAGGTGCCTTGCACTTACACATCCTCGACCGGACTTTACGCCACAAACTCGGGAGTGAAGCTCTTGTCGTTTTCATAGCATACGAAAGGCAGAGAGGATAGCGATGGACTCCGGGGGGCTAGACGTTCCATCGGAGCAATCGCTAATGCGGTCGATTAAGGACCCGGTTCATGACTTCAGTACGCGAGGACTTACTTTATCGTGTAACTCATCGTTGTGCTAATGCGCCTAGCTCAGTAACGTTCTCCCCGTTTATTTGGGCTTTCATCGATACGTGAGTTCGAATTTTGATTGGAATGTCGCGTCCTTTGGGTCGTTGGTTGGAATTTATCGCCTAAATCATCATATCAGACGTCAATTTCAACGGCTGCGTTCGATCAAGCAGCTCGGAGTTTCATATTATGTCTGGGCCGGGGCTTCACACAATCGATTTGAGCATTGTATAGGTGCGTATTATATCATTTGTTGAGGAATATCATATGTACCGACGAGATACAGGTGTCGCCTATCTGGCGGGCATGCTTGTCGAGCGACTACGGACAATTCAGCCAGAGCTAGGCATCACTGAGCGCGACGTGCGCTGTGTGCAGCTTGCAGGACTTTGCCATGATCTTGGTCATGGGCCTTGGAGCCACGTGTGGGATGGGTTCTTCATACCTGCAGTCTTGTGCGTGGCGGTACCCTTCCTTCTTTTCACGCTTCGGTCTTCACACTATTACTTCCCCAGGCCAGATCAGAAATGGACGCATGAGGATGCCTCGGAGATGATGTTCGACGACCTCGTCAAGCAAAATGAGATCGAGATAGACCTCAACGATATTAATTTCATAAAAGATCTCATTAAGGGTACTGTGCGTCTCTCGGCAGCCAAGTAGGTCAGGGTCTCGTACGCGTTCCAGCTGATACTGACAGAACCGTAGGAATCCTCCAGAGAAGAAGTTCCTATTTGATATCGTCGCTAACAAGCGGAATGGGATCGACGTTGACAAGTGTGTAGCAGTTCTCTTGTTACTTTACGCCTCTCATTCTTCGTAGATTCGACTATATCGCTCGAGACGTGCGCGCTATCGGCGACCACAACAACTTCTCTGCGCGTAGGCTGATCGACTCCGCACGTGTGATAAACGATGAAATCTGCTATCATATCAAAGACGCGAACTCAGTCTACGAGGTCTGCACACTGCGCTTCAGTAACCACAAGCGTATCTACAGTCATAAGACCGCACGTGCGATCGAGTACATGATTATAGACGCGCTGAAGCTTGCAGAACCCGTGATGGCCATCGCAGAGCGGATCCTCGACCCGCGCAAGTATGTGCACCTTACGGACAACATCATGGAGCGCATCGAGATGTCGGACGATCCTGCGCTCGCGGAGAGCCGCGCAATTTTCGACCGTATGCGCATGCGCGATCTGTATCGCTGCGTCGATTGGAAGACGTTTCCTTGGGAACTCCGCGACAGTTTGCGCAGCACAATCACGCCGGAGCGTATCGTAAGTACTGCGAAAATGCTTTTTGAAAATGCCGACCCGGCAGAGGATGGCCCAAGCCAGGAGCTTGTTGCTGGCCTTACCAAGGAGCACGTAATAGTCGACATCTCTATGCTGCACCATGGTATGAAGGAGAGGAACCCGATTGATTTCGTTCGTTTCTACGGGAAACACAATATCCATGGTCTGTCGTCGTACATTCCAGTCAACCTTATCTTTGCTGACCTCGTCGACAGAGTCCTTTAAAGCCGAGCCAGGAGAGCTTTCTACACTGATGCCAGCTTGCTTCGCCGAAATGTTGCTTCGGATTTACACGAAAGTGCCTCTGTGAGCAGGCCCATACCTACTCATTTTACTCTCAACAACTCACGCACAAATAGCTACTACGGTGTCATCCAGGCAGGATATCGCGAACTCCTTCAGTCGCTACCAAGCGGCGACGTATTGACTTCATCACAATCCTACGCCTCAGATTCGACCACCCCACCCATTACAGAGGCGCCATCTACACCCCGCGCAGCTAGTGTACAGCCGTGTTCGCGCAACGTGAGCTTCAGCATGCCAGGCAGCGCAAAGACGCCATTCGCAGCGCAGAACAAGTTCACGAAAGTCAGTCACTCGTTCGTCCCACCTTCGCCGACGCAGAGCCACCGGCGCGTGCTGTCGCGCACGCCAAGCCTCGCCACTATAACGCAGGGGAGCTTCTCGTCTACGTACAGTGCACAAGGTCCACTTGCCGGCGGAGGGATGGCGAACCGCGTCCAGGTCGACGAGGAGCATGTGGTGGCGACGGACACGGAGGAGCCTGCTGGCGTCCGCACGCCTAGACGGGCTGCTGCTTCTGCTCTGGAGCCTGCGCTGAACCTCCGCGTGACACGCAGTGCGCGGCGCAAGCGGGGCACGACTGAAGATGCTCAGGACGAGGCCGACGGGATTCTAGTCAAGAAGCGGAAGCAATAGGTACCCCTGCTTTGATGCCTTCTCTAACTCGTCTGTCACCAGCCGACCCTCCGACCTCCCTTGCCGCGAGTTACTTTCTCTCCATCCCGGCGTTCCTTGCTACATCAAGTGCATACTTGTTTTTTTTTAATATTAGAAGTCACCGTCCTCGTGTTCCTGTGTTGTCAATATCGCTGCCGCTTACGGTCGCGTTCATATCATTTCACTTCACACATCTATGCAATATTTTTCTGTAGCAATTTTTTCACCTCATTACGTCTCCGGATCATATGCCCATTGGCTCGTACATCGTGCACTTAGACTTTCTTATTTTTTCTTCCCAGGTAATTGTTTTGCAATAAACGCACACCTACAATATTTGTCTCCCTAACAGTATATAAACGTAGCTATAATTTAACACTCAGGAAGGATACATATTGTAATCAATGTTTACATTCACCTTAGTATCCTCGCTCATTGGACCGTCCAGACGTTCAGAACCTCCAGAAGGGATTTGAGAAACAGTTTACAGACGAAATTAGGACACAATCAAGACTGTACAATATAATATTATGAATTCAAACTACTTCGTCTTGCCTTTACTCTTTTCCACTTTCTCTTTTGCCTTCCCCTTCCCTTTGCCTCCCGCCTTAATCAAACTGTCCTTCGAGATATCCTCTGCGTCAGCATCTTCGTCCCTCGTCTCCGGTTCTTCCTCGACGTCTTCGTCGAGCTAAACATAATGACGGTTAGACACGGGTATGAACGCACCCAGACGCAATTATATGTGCAACGCTACTTACGTCGAAAACCTCTTCCAGGTCTGGCGCAGGCCCACCCGCAAGCTTCTTGGGCACCTTGCCGAACTCTTGCGCCTTATGGAACGGCACAGGATGCTCTCCGGCATTGTACCTGCAAAGACGATTATTACATTAGTTGACAACTCTTAAGCAAATATGCATGTGGAAGGTCTGGTGTGAAGGACAGAAACGCACTTTCTCGTAAGCTGCGTCTTCGTGGCTGTGGATATCTTCTTGAGAATTACTTCATCCTTGTTCTGATCCAACCCAAGCTCGATGACAGTATCCCAGTCGTCTTTGGTCAGATAGTAGTCATCCATTGTCTCAATGACTTCATCGACCGCGCTCTACAGGCGACAAGGATATGAGTATAAGTCACCCCACGAATTTTGTCTGGTAAGGGCTCAACGCACTGAACCGGTATCAATGAGTGGCTTGACGATCCGCGGGATCAAGGCAGGAATATAGTGCTGTCGGATCTCAGGCTTGTCTCCTGACACTTTCAGCCGCATACGAATCTGCACATCGCCAAGTTGCCTCGTGAGCTTGTTTTGTTTGGAGTTCTGCCCAAGCCATCTATCAAAATAATTCAGCTACGGAATATCACAGAAAAAGGCGAAAGGTAGGTCGTACTGCGGGAAAGACATGGCATTTGGTCCTCCATACCCAGCGCCATTGCCAAAGAGGAAGGAAGCAGGTCGCACAGTCGATGTGACAGCGTGAAGCGGCATCAACGACCAATGCTGCTCGGGCCTGAGCAACCATATAATTGTCAGACAAACCCTCGATAAAGTACGTATTATCGTTAATTACCCGTGGATAAGCGCATCTACGAGATCCGCATCCGAAATTGATGACGCAGCCCTATCCATGAGCCTCAAATGGTGAAGGACCTTTTCTTGCCCACTTTCATTCCTGAGTTTTGCAGGTTCCGTCTTCAGATAATTCTCCTAAAGGGACTATCAGTTTTGAATCCCCAGAATCTCCCCGGGTACATGTTGTTCACCTGAATAAAGAGGGGAATAAAGGCGTGATCATGGAAATACAGTTCCATTTTGTCACCCAAGGTTTCCCTCGCTGTAGGCGAGAAAAGATAAGGGCCAAGCATCTTGTTGATTACATTGAACGGAGTCATAATAGAATATTTCTCGTTAAGTTTCGCCCTGTCATATCAGATTATAATAAAATCAACTAGGCACTGATTAAAAGCGGATAGAACCCACATTTCCTTGCCTTCGTCGAAGTCCATGGTGTCGTTCGAGAGCTTCCATGTCGACAGCATGTTGAGAACCTGGCGAATATCCGACTGCGCACCGAGGACGAGCTGGTCGATGACGTTGGCGGGTATCTTCATTTTTTCTCTGTATAGATATCAGCACAATAGAAGGAACAGGTATCGATCATTTACTTGAATGCAATGGTCATAATACGCGACCTAATCGCCGCAGCTTCGGGCCTAGCAAGGAAATGAGCAAAAGTAGTCACTCGAACAGTTCATTCGTACTTCCTAAACGATAGATTAAACGTAGTATGTACTATCGGCTTCAGCTTTTGCGCGTTTCTGTCGTTTGCGATACAAATAATAGGGATCTAAAGCCAACGTGGTAAGCCTAGGACTCATGATGAAGTCTTAGCGCTCACTTTGGTCTTTTTGATCAAGGCATTCAACGCGCCGACGCCACCGCGATCGCCTGCGGACATGCCATCGACTTCGTCCATAATGAGACAGCTCCTGCCGGTAATCTCAATCCCGGCTGCGTTGGTAGCCTTGATAATAAAATTAGCCTTTCAACGAAAGATTAACAATTAATATCCCACATTTCCCCCGCCCATCCAGCCATCAAGGGACGTGTTGGCAATGTTTGTGCTGTTCTGTAGACGATGTCAGGACGACTATCATTATAACAGTAAAGTAGTGCTTTTACCGACCTCCACAAGCTTTTTGCTCCGCGCATCACTCGCATTCAGCTCGATAGGAGTAAATCCTTCTAACTTGGCACACAAGTGCGCACTTGTCGTCTTTCCGATACCAGGCGGGCCTGTAATCAGCACGGCGCGAAATATATTCATGCCGTTCTTTCCAGGCTTTTTAAAGCCCGACTTTACGCTTGAAGACCTATTAATTCCATTTAGAGACGGGGGAAAGTCGAGACTAGAAATTTGTGACAAGGTCCTAACATACCAGTCATGTAGCCAGCCTTGTAGCTTTTCCACTTGTCCTTTGTTACCACAAATCTCCCTGAGGCCCTGTGGAGCATAGCGCGTCGTCCATAATTGAGAGTGCGGATCCCGGAGGGTTTTAACTGCGCTCATCGCGTCTGCACCTGACCCTGCAACAGCCCTTTTCCTTTCCTTTTCCACCCTGCGTTCTTCACGCTCCATCTCCTCCGCAGCTTGACGTATTTTCTGCTCCTCTTTTGCCATTTTCTCTTTAGTCTTTTTATCCGTATCACTGCCCTTGCGGGTCGCGATGAGCTCTAGGAATTCATCCTCGTTAAGCGTTTTGATACCGTGTTTCTTAAGCGCAGCGAGCTTCGAAGGACCGGCGTTATCACCAAGGACGACGAAGTCAGTTCTGCTCGATGGCTGACCGACAACTCGCCCGCCGAAGCGTTTTGCAAAATCGACAGCCTCGTCGCGCGCGAAGCTTGAGAGTTCACCCGTGAAGACGAATGCAAGTCCCGCGAGACAATTGGGTGCGCCATCGGGGATGGGTTTAGAGCCGGGTGCGGAGGGCCCCGCTAACTTGGCGGCCTTCGCAGCTGCCCAGCTTGTGCCATCGTTAGAGGAATCTTCGTAGCACTAGAAAATTATGGGCTTACTTGAACTTCTTGGCTCCATCTTGTTGGCTGGGTTTGGAGGGCTCTTTATCTTTGTGCGGCTTGACATCATCCGACTCCTCCTCGTAATCGTCTTCGTCATCCTTGCGCTTCCGGGGCTTAGATACACTTGGTCTCGGCTTCGCAGGGGCCTTCTCCTTGTCTTTCGTCTTTGGAGTCGGCTTGGGTGTAGGTGCCTGCTTTTTCTTCACTGGTGCCTTCTTCACTTCCTCTTCTTCGGAGTCGTCGCTACTAATGACCCTGGCCTTTGCCCTTGGTGTTGATTTCGCAGCTCTGGTATTGCCCCGAGGAGTGGCTGCCTGTTTCTTCTTGGGGGGTGCTTTCTTCTCGTCTTCGTCATCTTCATCGCTCGTAACCGATATAGCCTTCCTTTTCGTTGATACAGTCCGAGACTTGACTGGAAGCTCTTCCTCCTCCTCGTCTGATATAGACGAGTCAGCAATACTGAGGCAGAGGCGCGTTTCAATCAATTACTCACCAAGTTCTATCGCATTAATCTTCCCTGCACCTTGTTTCTGGATCGGGTTGGGCTAGGTGTTTTGTCAGAACGCGGTTTTGTGGAAACAGGTTCGTCATACGTGCCTTAGGGGGACTAGAAGGGACCTGTTTCGATGCTTTCGGACCACCCACGCTTGAGGATGCACCATCTCCGCCACCCTTTCCACCAAAAAAAGAGCGTATGTCCTTCCCAGGAGGTTTTGTGGGCTTCACAGATGTTGACTGACCCGCAGACGGTGGCATCGTACGCAACTTGAGTGGCTCCAATTTCGCCTAATCGTCACAAGAAATATAAAGCCGTAGCCAATACCGACACTGTTCCAAGTCTCTTAAAGCTCAAGATATCGCAGTCGGAGGAGACGATGTTCGTAGCCGTTACCGCGTGTAGCCTCAGCTAAGGTCTCGCGGCGCGGGAGCAGTGACGCGATGTGGTGACGTGACTTCGCGTGACGTAGCGCGGTTTTTGCCTCGTTACATAAAAGGACTTTTAGTCCATTTGTGGCCGAAGCCTCCAAACTACATTGTGCTGCGCCGTGGCCTCGCTTTGAACGCATGCCAACCTGAATGACCCCCTCATAACTGACCATTACGTCCCTCACGATCCCTACTCGTACACTGTCTTACCCGTTCTTCTGCGAGATACTGGTTGACTCGCTTCCATAACTCCACTTCTTCAAGTTCTTTCGCGCTCGCGCGGCTCTATAGGGTCGGTATATGCGCTCTTTTGATTCCGTCACCAAGATGCACTCCAAGCCACGCCAGAGATACACTGTATACAACACGCCACTCTTTCTTTACCGGGCCAGGAGGCCGTCTCCCCGACTTACAAACTCACTCGCAACCTGCTCGCAGTCTATGTCGGACTAGACCTTACCTTGCTCGCGCTCGGAATAACGTTCACGGCTCTGTCGCTCGTCTGGATGAAAAGGGGCCTTGTCCAGGGTATGGTTCTCACTCAAAGAGATCTCATCTCTGTATTCGCCCTTGGCGGACTCTTCATTGCGACATTCTTTGTCTCGCTTCCTTCCCTGGTGCACGCGTTTACGCTTCCACCCAAGCGCGAGTTTTCTTCGAACTCGTTCAATTTCTTGAATGCGGTTCTCTGCCTCGACCAGGCCGTAATAATTGGGGTAGGGGTAATCATATGGTGGAGGACGCTGCAAGAACGCGCCACGTTCTTTCAATATTGGGAGGGATACGACGAAGACTTCAGAGATTTCTTGCAAGCCAAGGTATGACACGCCCCTGTCTGTCTAGTACTGCCAACTGACAACGTGTAACATACTCTCCAAGTTCAACTGCTGCGGTTACTTCACACAATGCTCGAGCCTAGAAGGTACTCCTGCACCCCGGTCTGCGTGGACCCAGTAACCGCATACGCCGACAAGATCATGAATATTCTTTTCACGTATGTGCTTCATTGCCTATGCATACTCACCAACGACATTTATATCAATCGTCCCCCCAGGAGCATATTTGCAACATCGGCAATCGTACTGCTCCTTCTACTCTGTTCTGGGTGCATCATCATGGAGGTACGTATTATCGGCTTCCTTGAGACTCTTAAAATAACGCAAATAATTGGTGCAATTGATTTAGTCCCATTTTCAGCTCAGAGTCCTCAACCGCCACAGAAAAATCGATATAAAAAGGGGAACGCTCTCCCTTGTATAACAGATGATTTGTCCTTTTTTTCCCATCTCAGCAATGCCGGCCCGTGCTCAAAGTAAACCCGATCTTGCCGCTCCTTTTTCTACGCTTCTTGTAGCTTGCAATTAACTGTATCATTGAAAATGCTTTGATGTAAGTGTTCTCTACTACCTTTATTCTCAACTGTATCATTTTGCTGAACGATTACTAGCTTGCTTTCGTTTTTATATATGTGTATTTTATCTTGAACAATAAACATGACATCAGTTTGTTTTGTAAAAAGGTTGATTGTGAGTTCCAGTGTAGAGGCGAGAAGTTCATTTTTCGCATTAAAAAAAATCAAAATACATGTATGTGTTGCGTTCTATAAGTGAGGTGAAATAAAGGACATATACGCCTAACTCAAGGAACAAAGTGCCACAATGATATAAATCATCTACCGTGCCTCTACATCACATATTACAGTTGCCACTGCAGATCCGAACATCGATATTCAGTTAATCCCAGCGGTTAATTGTGCACAGTCATTCTCACTTTCTGGATATGACCACGACGTTGAAACCACTGAAAAAAAAACTCTAAGTTAGTAACTATCATAGAAGCTTTTCCGCTTCCGCAGATAGTATCTTCCGCGCTCTCCCCAGCTTCGCATCTCTACCCTCAATATGCACAACATCTTCCTGCCTAACCGTGACTCCAAAGTATTTCTTAAGGGCTGCGACGCGCTCTTCCTCAGACTTCAAAACAACCCTCTCGACCTCCTCGAATCCGAAGCGCTTCTTGACCACCCCTCGGAAGAGCGTAACCCTGAAGAGTGGACGTTCCGTAATCTTGCGGCTCTCTGCTCCCTCCTCGCCCTCATTGGCTAGCATGTACCGGGTGTTGACGATGTCGTCCCAGAAGACGTCTCGAAACGGTTTGTACATCTTCGAGTAGTGATGCACGGCGTAGTCGACCGGGAAGAATTCTTCCTCCATGAATTGGTATATGGCCACAAAGTCCGGTACGGGGGTGCCCGGACCACCGCGATACTCGAACTGCCACAGACCATGCGCATCGTTGACTTGCGTGGCCTGCTCCGTGCCGTACGCACTCGCATCGGACCCGGGCAGCACGAGGCTCGACTGGGGGCTGAACCCGCGCACCAAGCGGGTCTCCTCGCCAGGCGCCGCGCCTGGTATTACGTTCTGCGGATCCGCACTGAGAGGCATGGGGCGCATCGATTTGGGCGGGCCGGACGCTACGTCGACGAACCAGGTGTGCGCCGGATCTGCGCCATGGCCTTCGCCGAGCTGTACGAAGAGCACCATGTGCCCGTACGCGGCGTAGTTGGGCTTTCCAACACCGTAGAATCCGAGATTCATGCGTCCGATGCCTGTATAAGCCCTAGTATGAGTGCTCGTTAGCGAGGATGTTGCGAAAGTGTAATCACGGCGCGGGAAATGACAGTTACTCTGATGAATTGAGACATGTCGTAGGGATGGAAAATGTGAAACTTTAAAGTCTTCTGTCTCGACCACATGCAGCATTTCAATAGTGCCAATGGCATTTTCCGCGCCGTGGATGAGTAGTGAACGTACCGGTAGCCAAGGGCGCGGAGGATCCCGAGCATGAGGCCGTTATGCCCGTAGCAGTAAGTTCCGCCCGCACGATCGACGACAAGTCTTTTGAACGTCGCTTCTGGACTGACGTCCAAATAATGCTCGGTCGAGCTACGCCAACGTAATGAGCGCGGGCATTCTGAGGCGCGAACAATCGAAAGACAGAGCTCACTAATGCATCGGTGTGTTATCGCCACTGAACGACAGTAAATGTCTCCTCATGATGATCTCGAGATTTTCGAG
The DNA here is from genome assembly GCA_002794785.1 of Coniferiporia sulphurascens. Lineage (NCBI taxonomy): Eukaryota > Fungi > Basidiomycota > Agaricomycetes > Hymenochaetales > Hymenochaetaceae > Coniferiporia > Coniferiporia sulphurascens. The sequence continues at coordinate 419,841 of NBBA01000020.1, read as the reverse complement.
ATTAGCGGGGAAGCGACCTTCAGCGATGTCTTGTGCCGTATGGGGGCTCTCTACCCAGCCTACACACTCTAAATACTGCCATGCCTGGTCTGCCGTATAGTACGAAGGCTGCTTGCGGATCAGTGCGCCGCCGCGAAGGGTTCCGGTGATTGGCATTGATATTGTTTTTCAGGTCTGTGGGGGTGAGTAATTAAGGGCCTTGAAGAGAGGCAGGTTACACGCTGGGAGGGACAACAGAAAGCGGACGTGCTTGATAGCAAAAACAATAAGGTGCCGTCTTTTTAAACCTTGCCCAGAAACAGCGGCTGCGCAACCGACGGCTGCGGAGAGGCACCTCAGCGACTGCGGCGGATGCATCATATAACATGCATATGGTCCACGGTTGCATGCGATATTCCCGGAAGCCAGAATATATATCGGATGTGCAGATCAGCTGACTAAGTAGATATGCAAATACAAAATAGTCACAAGACCCTTATTCCTTAAAAATATACTGTAGCCTAAAGTACATTGTTTCTAATTTTGCTAATGATATTAGAACGCTTTTCTAATAACATTGCAACACTTTTTGCTATTACTCTTAGAACAATTTTATAACGGCATCAGTGACTTTTTTCTATACAATCAATACAAACAGTGCTACTCTCATTATAATATTTATTTTAGATGCAATAGAAAGGCATAAAAAATAGTGTTGTTATGTTATTAAAGGGGTGCTCTAATGGTGTAAGGAAAAGCATTCTAATCATACTAATAAGAAAGTTATAATATCAATAGTCAGCTGTCATTATGTCATTAGAAATGCGCTCTAATAGTATTAGCAAAAAAGTATTGTAATGTTATTAAGTTTGAACATGAGGCTGAAGGTTGCCTCTGGCAAGTTCTTAAAATCTATGCACATTGTGGTAGACAATGAGGTGCAGTGGTAAGGTCAAGGGGAAATGGGGTTATCAGTGTAAACTGATGTATTTCATAGTAGAGACCAGCTCTCCTTATATACATCTACCGTGAGCTACATATACTATAACTATCATAGCTCTTATCATATTGCGTTATCATTGCATTAGTAAGATGGTTGTTCATATGACCATCCTATATTTACTCGTTCATTATATTTATTTAATACAAGTCTTCTTTTCCATAAGTCGCTCTGCGAGCAGATGTTTTATCCTTCTCTTTCCATTCCGGCAACACCGGGCCTGTGCTCAAAGCAATCCTGACCTTGCTACTCCTTTTCTACACTTCTTGTAGCTTGCAATTATCCGTACCAGTGAAAATGTTCTGACGTGAGTGTTTCCGACTGCCTATCATATTTTCAATTGTGTCGTTTTGCTGAACGATTAGCAGCTTGCTTTCGTCTCATATGTGTGTATTTTATCTTGAACAATACAGCATCTGAGTCAGTTTGATTTGTAAAAGCCTGAGGATTGAGTTCTACATAATGTAGGAACAAATATCTTTAGAGAAGTTCATTTTTTGCGCACAAAAATCGAAGTGCGTTGCGTTCTAGGAGTGAGGTGGAGTTATAAGATGTGCACGCTCCGCAGCATCTATCAAAGAACACAAGATGCATGATATTAGTTATCTATCACACCCTTTATTACATACATAATACAGTTGCTACCGCGGATCACAGTATACATCAATCTCAATCCCGAGCGACTGGTAGCTGTCATTCACTTCTCTAACATGATCACGCTAAGGAACCAATAAAAAAAGCGTACTAAAATAAGTAGTACCGAGACCCCACCCATCAGAGCATCTCCTCCACTTCTTTAGGTAACTTCCGCGCCCTCCCCAGCTTCGCATCTCTACCCTCAATATGCACAATGTCTTCCTGCCTAACAGTGACCCCAAAGTATTTCTTAAGGGCTGCGACGCGCTCTTCCTCAGTCTTCAAAACGACTTTCTCAAGCTCCTTGAATCCAATGCGCTTCTTGACCACCCCTCGGAAGAGCGTATACTTGGCGAGCGGGCGTTCCGTGATCTTGCGGCTTTCTGCCCCCTCCTCGCCCTCATCAGCGAGTAGGTACCGTACGTTGACGATGTCGTCCCAGAAGACGTCCTCGAATGGCTTGTACATCTTCGCGTAGTGCTGCACGGCATAGTCCACCGGGAAGAATTCTTCCTCCATGAATTGGTATATGGCTATGAAGTCCGTCAAGGGCGTTCCCGGACCACCGCGGTATTCAAGCTGCCACAAGGCATGCGCATCGTTGACCTGTGCGGCCTGCTCCGTGCCGTACGCACCCGCATCGGACCCGGGCAGCACGAGGCTCGACTGGGGGCTGAACCCACGCACCAAGCGGTTCTCCTCGCCCGGCGTCGCTCCTGGTACCACGTTCTGCGGATCTGCACTGAGAGGGATGGGGACCATTGCTACAGGCGGGCCGGGCGCCACGTCGACGACCCAGGTGTGCGCCGGATCCGCAGCATGCCCTTCGCCGAGTTGCACGAAGACTACCATGTGCCCGTATGCGACGTACTTGGGCTTTCCATCACCGAAGAATCCGAAGTTCATACGTGCGATGCCCGTATAGGCTCTAGAATGGGCGCTCGTTAGCGGGGATAATGCGAAAGTCCATTGAGTAATGGACTCACCGATAGCCGAGGGCGCGAAGAACTCCGAGCATGATGCCGTTATGCCCGTAGCAGTACGTTCCGCCCGTACGATCAGTAACAAGTCTCTTGAACGTCGCCTCCGAGCTGACGTCCAGATAATGTTCGGCCGAGCTACGCCATCGTAATGAGCGCGGACGTCCGTCGACGCGAACAATCGAAAAACGGAGCTCACTAGTGCATCGGCGTGCTGTCGCCACTGAATGATATCCAATGTCTCCTGACGATGATCCCGAGGTTTTCGAGATTTGCCGGGAAGCGACCTTCAGCGATGTCTTGTGCCGTATGGGAGCTCTCTACCCAGCCTATACGCTCTAGATACTGCCGTGCCTGGTCGGCCGTGTAGTACGAAGGCTGCTTGCGGATCAGTGCGCCGCCGCGAAGGGTTCCAGTAATTGCCATTGCTATTATTTTTCAGGCTTGGACTGGGGGGGGTGGGTATTTGAGGGCTTCAGGGAGAGACGGGGTATGAAAGTCAACGGACTGGGGGATAACGGAGCGCGGTCGTGCTTAAAAGCAAAAGCAATAAAGAACCCGCCTCTTTGAGAAGTAACACGTTGTGTTTAAGCTTGTATAGCGTGAGGGATACTCATGCAGGGCCTTGACTAAATCCGACTCGGAATCGAAGCACCTTCGAAGGTAGCGACGTGGATTCCGTCCTGGAAGAGGGGGAGCAAGAATACAAACGCATCAAACTGCGCGAAGTTCACGTCAGTCGGATTACAGGACGCATGCAGCGAAACCTCGCTAAGTTCGCGCCCATCGCACCTCGTGTGACGAGAGAAAAAACGTGCTTCGGAGTCTAAAACATCGCAGGATGATGGATATCTTTATCCAGAGTCTAAAGCCGTTTCCCGCTTGCACGAATTTGGGATCTATTCGGGCAGACCGCGGACTGAAGGCCCATCCTGGCGATGGAGTTCAGTGTTTCGGCAATCCCTCCGAGACTCCGGCACCATCACGCTGATACCCACGACTATGATCGGAGTCCAGAGAACTCGCAATGTCGTTCTTGAGCATATCTTTTTCCTACCTGGCGTGTTAAGCAGAGTATGAAGGAAACACAGTCTACCGGCAGCCAGGAATCGACGCATTACTGCCGCTGCCATCATCACGATTACGCAAGATTATGAGGAAGAAGGTTCTATCACGTGATGTGTGCGCTCCTCTCGGCGAGTTCTCGGATAAATGGCAGGTAGTAACTTGTAAGACATCTGCGGTCGCAGCGCTTCGGCCGAGTCTCGACCGCTTCATTACAACAGTAATTCAGTAAAGACATTACGAATTCACATGCCTGATGGAACTTGAAGAAGAGGTGGAATAGACAAAAATCCCGTCTTCCCAGTGCCCGGTAATATGTTTCGGAGAGGTGTCTGATTCAGCTGGTACAAACGTTTGTAAAGTTGCTGCATAAACCAGCATAGATGTTACAAATGCAGAGGGAGGGAGATCGCCGACCCCCGACGGAAGGCGACCGACAGACGCCGTCTAGCCCCTTCTCGATATAACTCACCAACTTTCCGCTGCAAACCTTACCCTCAATTTCATTTCAGTCATGCAATAACTACTATAACCGATACACTATCCCGTAACAACAACAGAAATCGTCCATCATAATGATACCACTTAAACTCAAAGAAGAATTAACAATTCACTCGACGCGCCTCACGCGCATCGGCAAAGCGTATCCCTTTTCGCCCGCAACTTTAGGGCGGGGTAGGATAGTCGTAATAGACTCAAGCTTAGTGTCAGGCCCATCACGCATGTCGAAGACATAATTGCGGATAAGGACAGATAACACGGCCTAGGAGTCAGAAGTGAGCACCAGGATGACAAAAAGACGCTCTAATCCAAAGCACATAACACACCTTAAACTCGGCGATTGCAAACGCTCGCCCGAGACATGTCCTCGGCCCGTCAATAAACGACAGCAGGTGATGGTAGCCCTGCACCTCCCTCGTCTTGGAAGTTAGACCAGCCTCGCCGTCCAGCCAGCGCTCGGGTAAGAACTCTTTTGCGTCCGCCCCCCAAATTGTCTCAGAGCGGTTGATTGTTTGAATGGGCACTACGATCGCCGTCCCGCCCCCAATTGTGATGTGATCGACAATTTTCCCCGAAGGCGTCGTCACGGGTGTACCAAGCGGAATGACATCGTCGTATGCGGCCTGCGATGAGAGAACATGTGTAGTTGTAAGCCTTTTGCACTGCGCTGCTGAGAAATTGCCCTTACTATTCGACCAGTTTGTCCAAGAGGCGCGTGCAAGCGGAGAATTTCGCGCATGACCGCGTCGAGGTAAGGGAGGCCGTTAGCGAGTTGTTCGGGCGACGGATCGCGCCCTGTGAATTCAGAAAGCTCGTCGCGCAGCTTGTCCTGCTTTTCTGGATGCAAGGCGAGCTCGATAAGCGCCCAAGTGAGACTGACTACGGACGAGTTCGTCAAGATGGGAAGTGAAGAAGGCGCGGAAAATCATACTGGACGTTGTCTCATAGCCCGCTAAAATTAACACTTTCATCTAAGAATTACATGAGGGATATGAAGAGATGTCGTGAGTGATTGAGATACCTGAGCTAGGACTTCTTCATTGGTGAGTCTCAGTTCTGAGTCTGAGTTCTCCGCCTTAACTGGAAGATGGTAAGTATGGCGAAACCCTCCAAAGTCAATGCGTACGTAGGGAGCCTATCATGGAGCGGCCAGTGTCGCCGGTCAAGCCTGCCGCTTTCTCCCTGCGGCTTCTTTCTAGCAGTGTCTCGGCGATGGCCTCCATGGTGCTGTGTAGTTTCTTTACCAAACGACGGCGGTTCGTTGGGATCTTTAGTAAAATTGGCATTATGGGGCCGAGGAGCGGGAGGATGATGGAGATTCCCTGGCGTGGGAGCGAGCCGAACGAGTCAAACATTTCTGCGACGTCGGAATGCCGTCCCTCGAGCGCCCCGAAATCGTGACCGAACCCTGCGATACCGATGCTGTCAAGCGAGACGCAGTTCATCCTAAAACATTGACAGTCAAGTAGTGTAAAGGGATGCTAAGAGGAGTGTACTTTACCACTTCTGAACGTTTATAACAACGTCTTCGGCACCGGTGGGTTGGAAGAGTGCATCCCAAGCATTCTTAACCTGTGGGGAGACGGCTTGTTAGGGAAGAAAGATTCTTCACTTTGTTTCTAAAAGGCCGACCTTGTAGGCGGAGTCGAAGAACACTGGAGTCAAATCGCGGATAGCAACATTGCTGAAGGCTGGGCTGAGTGTTTTGCGTTGCCTAGTGTGCATTCATGAGATTATTGCCGTTAATGATAGCAGACCAATATTACCGCCGATGATCTTCGCCATCAGCCCAAAGGATACCCTTTCCGACCTTTTCTCGCCAAATTAGAGCCTTAGCGCGCGAGTAATGACAATGTGTCTCACTAGACTGGAGACAGCCTGTTTTTGAAACTTGCTGCCCACATAACCGAATGTCTCTTTGGAATAAAAGTGAGCAACGGCCTTCGCGTCGGTCAAGATGGTACGGCGAGAGCCAAAGGGTCCAGGAACCTGGTATACTGGTCCATATTCGTCGGCCCACTTCTCGTATAGAGTGGCGGAGTCACCCCTGAACACATCCTTGGAGACGCCAAATAGCCAGCTAGAGGCAGGTGGGCCACGCAGCTTGGTGGTCTTTGCACGCATGCGTGCAGTCTGAGATAGCTTGAATAGTGTCCATGTTCCAATAGCAAGGAAGAAGATGTCGATGACGTTGAGGTCGAAAGGGATGTGCGATGATAGGCTTTGAAACATGGTCGGGTGTCCGGCGGCGTGGCCGCTGAGTGTCCTGGCCGTAATATGCTAGATATGAACGCTGTGGTACGAGAAAGACAAGTACAATTGAGATGGACCAACGGGAACGACTTTGATGTATACTGTACTGGTTACGAGAGGTGTGTTGCGGCCGGCGCGTCTAATTTTAGTCCCGCGTGCCTGACAGGGTGCGCTTACTTAATCTTTGGTTGCCAATCAGTGGCTTATCAAAAAACAAAGAAGATGGCACACTCACTCAACTTGGACTTATACCTTCACCAGTATCCACTGACACAAGCGCTCGATGAGAAACGGCTTCAGCCCGTTCTGATATCGTGAATACGTCGACATACTACGCTTCACGCAGTCATGGGAAGGCCCGCGGCCCTGACATTCCGGTTCTGACTTTGCAGTTGGCTTCGTGATTTGACGTATTCACTTGATCCTAATTTAATATCACCTTACTTGGGGACTGGAATGGACGCCTCGCTACTCTCAATGGAAATGGGTATGCAACAAGATGGACCTGAAACTCTGACACATTCGCTTTGTATGTATTCTGTTTCATTATACTGATGAACGTTTCGACGCAATGTTTCCTGCCAAGCTACATCCGACTTTGCCCAGTATCGAGTATGTCACTATCTTTCTACATCGCTCAAATAACTAGTACACATTGCAGTGAACTTCATTGAGAAAAGAGGATGTTCACAACAGACTTAAAAGGGATTGTTACTCGACGCGTCGTACTCTCATCGGTACAGCGTATCCCTTTTCACCTACGACTTTGGGGCGGGGCAAGACCGCCGTGATCATCTCGACCTTGGTGCTCGGCCCATCACGCATGCTGAATACATAATTACGCACGAGGACGGACAGTACAGACTGAAAAGAGGGGGAAGCGACAAAAATGAGTGAAGTTATACCAGCCAGCTCCTCCTATTCGGAAGGCAGGAAAAGCGCACCTTGAACTCAGTCACCGCGAGTCCGCGTCCAAGACACGTCCTTGGTCCATCGATGAACGTTAATAGGTGGTGATAGCCTTGTATCTCTTTCGCCTTCGATGTCAGGCCCGCCTCATCCAGCCAGCGCTCAGGCTTGAATTCCTTTGCGTCCGCACCCCAGATGGCCTCGGAGCGATTGACCGCTAGGATAGGCACTACAAGCGATGCCCCTCCCGTGACGGTGATGCAATTCACGCTCTCCCCGGAAGCCGTCGTCACGGGAATTCTCAGTGGGATAACGTCGTCATATGCAGCCTGTGGAAGCAAGGGAACGAGTACAGCCATAAGTCAAGTGCATTACTACGGACGGATAATCCTTCTTACCACCCGCTTGGTTTGGTGGACGGGCGCGTGAAGACGAAAGGTCTCGCACATAATGCCTTCGAGATAAGGAAGACTATTGGCAAGCTGTCCCGGCGATGGATCGTGCCCCGTGAAATTGGAAAGCTCTGCGCGCAGCCTGTTCTGCTTCTCCGGATGTAGAGCGAGCTCGATAAGTGCCCATGTGAGACTGACTGTGTACAGTTTCGTTTAAAACAAGAGGGGAACGGGCAAGGGACGAAAGCGCCTACTGGACGTCGTTTCATATCCTGCCAAGATTAATACTTTCATCTGGAAATGGCCTGAGATTTACGGCACGCTTTATGAAGGCGATGCGGGATACCTGAGCTAAAGCTTCGTCCTTAGTAAGCCTTACTTCCGACTCTGAATTCTCTGCCTTAACTGAACGATGGTCAGCGCAATAGATGTAACCATTTAGAAAAACATACGTAGAGCGCCTATTATGGAGCGACCAGTGTCACCGACCAATCCCGCCTCTTTCTCCTTGCGACTCCTTTCCAACAAAGTCTCGGCAATCTCCTCCATACTGCCGTTCAGCTTTGCAATCATCCGTTGGCGTTTCGTTGGTATGTTCCCTAGAATGGGGAGAACGGGACCAAGGAGCATGGTGATAGCGGAGAAGACATCGGGTGTGTTCGAGCCAAAGGAGTCGAACATCTCTGCGACGTCTGAGTGTCGTCCCTCGAGGGTGCCAAAATTGTGACTAAACCCTGCAATTCCTATGCTGTCAAGCGAGACGCAATTCATCCTGAAAAACGAAACATCGAATATGCAAGATGGGTCTGACAAAACGCAACTGACCATTTCTGAACATCTACGACGAACTCTCCAGAGCTAGAAGACAAGGAGAGCGTGTCCCATGCGCTTTTAACCTGGGAGGAGCGGATTATCAATGAGGCTTTTTTCATTTCCCTCATGGACCAACCTTGTAGGCAGAGTCGTAAAATACCGGAGTCAAATCACGGATAGCTATATTGCTGAAAGCAGGGGTGAGGGTCTTGCGTTGCCTACATTATCCTTGTGAGTCTATAATATCGGTTTTATCAAAAGTGGAATAATGACCGTGTGTGGTCATCACCGACGGCCCAAAAGAGCCCTTTACCAACCTTTGTTTGATGGATCAGAGCTCTGATGCGGGAAAATCGGAGAAATACCTTACGACGCTGGTTATAATCTGTTTGGAGAATGAATCTCTCACGTAGCCGAAGGGCTCCTTTGAGTAGAAGTGGGCGATGGCCTTCGTGTCGGTCAAGACGGTACGACGGGAGCCAAAGGGTCCAGGAATCTGGTATACTGGCCCATACTCGTCGGCCCACTTTTCGTAAAGGTTGGCAGCGGACTCGCCCATGAATACCTCCCTGGAAAGACCAAACAGCCAGTTAGATGCAGGGGGACCACGTAGTTTGGTCATCTTCGACCGTGCGCGGGCAGCTCGAGTCAGTTTGTACAGCGCCCATAATCCGGAAGCAAAAAAGAAGATGTTGACAACGTCGAAGTCAAATGAAATGCCAGTGTTCGTTGGTAGGTCCGAAAAGCATGATCGCAGGAGACGGTGGTAACTCTTCAGGCTGGATCATGTTATGCTGGACTATTCCTTTTATATGCTCTGAGCCATACGCCGAAGCCGTGTGGCAGAGCAAGCGATTGAATACTCGACCGCTATAAATCGTAGTGAATTGGCTAGCAAAAAATCCTATTTGCTCTAGTCCTCAGGATTCAGCTCACGCCACAATCTGCTCGACGAATGGAATCGAGTGTGCTTCTCAATTGATGCAAACATCAATTAGCCGCAGCTTCTATCCGATGATGGAAGGCGAGAAGCAACCTAATAGCACGCCGGGCAAGGGCCTTCCAAGCTACCTAATAGTGGATGCGTTGGGACATCCCTACCCTCGATTCATCTTCATCTCTGATTTGAACCAACTTGGCTAAGAATCACTTTAATTTTATCTCGGCAGCAGTTCGATTTTCTCACGTCCCAGTGCAAAGCCTCGAATTACTTAACCCGGTGTTTTTAAGCTAACCGTGTCCGTTACATCGCTTTACTATTACAGGGGCGTTCCCACTGAGGGAAGTATATTCGTAGCAAGCGGAATTGGGCTATTCCTCGACGCGTCGGACGCGCATCGGAACAGCGTATCCCTCCTCGCCCACGACTTTGGGACGGGGCAAGATTGCCCATACCATCCCTACTTTGGTGTCTGGACCGTCGCACATCTCAAAGACATAGTTACGCACGAGCACAGACAACACGGACTAGAAAAAAGAGATGAGGCACAATGAGCAAAAGGCCACATCAGAAATCTACTTCACTCATTTGGAAGACGGCAAAAGCATACCTTAAACTCGAGCACCGCGAACCCACGCCCAAGGCACGTCCTTGGCCCGTCGACAAACGTTAATAGGTGGTGATAGCCTTGCAGTTCCTTAGCTTTGGACGTCAGGCCTGCCTCCCCGTCCAACCAGCGCTCGGGCTTGAACTCTTTTGCGTGCGCACCCCAGATCGCCTCGGACCTGTTGACTGCTAAGATAGGGACTACGAGCGCTGCCCCGCTTGCGACGGTGATACAATCCACAGTCTCTCCGGAAGCCGTCGTCACCGGGTTGCTCAGCGGGATAACATCGTCATATGCGGCCTGTAAGTGTCACTATTAGTTTGTACCGCTATGGCAGGACGTTGACTGTTCGAACCATCCGACTGGTTTGGTCAATAGGTGCATGTAGGCGAAAAGTCTCGCGCATGACACTGTCGAGATAGGGAAGGCCATTAGCGAGTTGCTCGGGCGATGGATCACTCCCTGTGAACTCGGAAAGCTCGGCACGTAGCCTGTTTTGCTTTTCTGGATGCAAGGCGAGCTCGATGAGCGTCCATGTGAGGCTGACTGCAATCAATCTCGTCACAAAAGGGATGGAAAAGAGCAAGACACAAAGTGCTAACTAGATGTCGTCTCATAGCCTGCAAAGATTAACGCTTTCATCTGAGGATAAAATCAGATGAATAACGGGACTCAAAAGGGCAATGCTATGTACCTGTGCCAAAGCTTCGTCTCTTGTGAGCCCTAGCTCCGATCCAGAGCTCTCCGCCTTGACTAGGCGATAGTCAGCGTAATGGATAACCCAAGGACCGGACACATACGCAAAGCGCCTATGATAGAGCGACTCGTGTCGCCTACCTGTCCCGCCTCTTTCTCCTTGCGGCTCCTTTCTAACAACGTCTCGGCGATCTCTTCAATACTGTTATGCAGCTTTAAAGTCATGCGTCGGCGTTGTGTCGGGATCTTCGCTAGAAAAGGCAGTACGGGGCGGAGGAGCGCGAGGATAATGGAGATAGTGCTAGGTGGGTTCGTGCCAAAGGAGTCGAACATTTCCGCGACGTCCGAGTGCCGTCCCTCGAGGGTACCGAAATCGTGGCTAAACCCTGCGATTCCAATGCTGTCAAGCGAGACACAGTTCATCCTTAAGGCAATGATCAATTTATATATGCATAAAACATTACTGACGAGTGACTTACCATTTCTGCACGTCTATGATAACTTCTCCGGAGCTAGAGGATAAGGAAAGCGCATCCCACGCGCTTTTGACCTGGGAGGAACAGATCACCAAAGAGGACCTTTCTAATTTCTTTATGGACTAACCTTATAAGCAGAATCGTAGAACACTGGAGTCAAATTGCGAACAGCGATGTTGCTGAAAGCAGGGGCAAGAGTTCTACGCTGTCTGAATAACATCCGTGAGACTGTTAATCTTGATTCCATCCAACTTTAATAACCACCGCCTGTGGCTTTCACCATCAGCCCAAAGGAGGCCTCTTCCAACCTTTATTGATGAATTAGGACGCTGGGTGCGAGTACAAGTGAGGTGTCTTACCAAGCTGGCAAAGATCTGTTTGGTAAACTTGCTTTTAACATAGCCGAAGGGCTCTTTCGAGTAGAAGTGGGCGATGGCTTTCGCATCAGTCAAGACAGTACGACGAGATCCAAACGGTCCAGGAATCTGATACACCGGTCCGTACTCGTCGGCCCACTTCTCGAAATGGCTGGCGGCGGACTCGCCCACGAGCGCCTCTCTGGAGACTCCAAGTAACCAGCTAGACGCAGGTGGGCCGCGCAACTCGGTCGTCTTTGTGCGTGTGCGAGCAGTCTGGGAGAGCTTGTATAGAGCCCATGATCCGATAATGAGAAAGAGTACGTTGACCACGCTGATGTCAAAGGGGAGGAACATCATGCTGAGGCGGTCAGGTTATGTAGATTGTATGGCCATAGATGCCTCCTCTAAATACTCTGAGTGCTCTAAGTTTGATCGAGCGGTCTTACTAGCCCAGAATAGATCCGGAGAGATGCACATCACACTATTGGTCGGTAAGCGCGCCAGCGCCTGATGCCGCACGTTCTGGCGCTGAATAGGAGTCATGGTTGCTGCGGTGGCCGGGCAGTGACTCATAGAAAAAAAGGCTCAGTAGGGTATTTGCAGAACACCCATGTAACTTCGCAGGAGGCAAACCAGCTGAGTAGCCGTCTTCCTGGTAAGTACATTTCGTTATTTGCTTACGTGTGGATATGAGTCATATGACATAATTCAGAAGCCACAAAATAAATGACAGGCGACGCCCCGGCCCCGGACTTGAACCTAAACTTGACCTTGACCATGAAGGCTTCGAGTCCCCGGGCCGCAAGTGCAAATAGCAGGGACTTATTGAGATTGAGAAAGCTCCCCTCCGAGATCGCAGGCATATTTGACCTGTTGCGCGCGCCCGAAGGCTCGCTTCGCGCGGTTGATGACTAGTCCTTGCTACATGTATGCATAGCTCACTCGGAACAAGGCGGATTATCTCGCACATTCCGCGCTTCCGAGAGGCTAGCAAAAAGATAAAAGGGGCATCCCTTGCAGTGCGCATCCCGTACCGCCTTCCATTACTCGCGCGTACTCAAGCATACCAGCAACCCTTGTATAATCTGTCGATCTGTTACATCGGCATATTACCTTCAACCAAAAGAATATTTGGCCATTGCACCATCCTATCTTGAATGAAATCCTACTCTACGCGTCGCACACGCATCGGCAAGGCGTACCCTTCCTCGCCCGCGACTTTGGGACGGGGTAGGATCGTCGTGACCCGGTCGAGCTTGGTGTCAGGTCCGTCGCGCATGGCGAAGACATAGTTGCGTACGAGCACGGAAAGGACAGACTAGTAAAAGGGGAACGTGGAAAGGCAAGATCAGTCAAAGTGAGGGTCGCACTAACCCCTCACAAAAACCAAGCGCACCTTAAACTCAGCAACCGCAAACTGGCGCCCAAGGCATGTTCTCGCTCCGTCGACGAACGTTAGCAAATGGTGGTAGCCCTGCATCTCTTTAGCCTTGGCCGTTAGACCAGCCTCACCGTCCAACCAGCGCTCGGGCTTGAACTCCTTTGCGTCCGCGCCCCAGATCGTTTCGGACCTATTGACTGCCCGGATGGGCACCACAAGCGCCGCTCCACCCGCGATGGTGATACGGTCAACGGTCTCCCCAGATGCAGTTGTCACAGGTGTATTGAGCGGGATCACATCGTCATACGCGGCCTATGGTAGAGAAGAAAAAAAATGTAAGCAGTTAGCTCAACGCACTGCGCCCATATTGAGGATTTCCGCACTCGGCGATTGGTTAGGCCGACGGGCGAGTGCAGACGGAGCGTCTCGCGGGTAACGCCGTCGAGGTAGGGAAGGCCGTTGGTTAGCTGCTCGAGCGAAGGGTCGCTCCCCGCGAATTCAGAAAGTTCCGCGCGCAATTTGTCCTGCTTTTCCGGGTTCAGGGCGAGCTCGATGAGCGCCCACGTGAGACTGACTGTAAGTTCGTTCGTCAGTCGTGGAATGGGAAGATACAAAAGTACTAACTGGAAGTCGTCTCGTAGCCTGCTAAGATTAGCACTTTCATCTAAAAATAGCTTAGGAAGTATGAAGGGACGTCATGTGCGGATCTGGAATACCTGGTCCAGGACTTCTTCGCTGGAAAGTCTTAAGTCCGATTCTGAACTCTCTGCCTTAACTAAACGGCGGTCAGCAGCTGACGATGATCATCCTCAAAAGAGAAACATACGTAGGGAACCCATTATGGACCGACCAGTGTCGCCAATCAATCCAGCTTCCTTTTCCGCTCGGCTCCTTTCCAAAAGAGTTTCCGCGATCGCACCTATTGCCTTGTGCAGCTTTTGAACCCTGCGCTGGTGGAACGTGGGGAGTTTGAGGAGGAAGGGGAGCACAGGGCCGAGGAGTAAAACGATGGCGGAAATACCGCGAGGGGGGTGCGTGCTAAAGGAGTCAAACATTTCCGCGACGTCCGAGTGGCGACCCTCGAGAGTACCAAAATCGTGGCCAAAGCCTGTGATCCCGATCGTATCAAGCGAAACGGAGTTCATCCTGCAATATTAAATGTCGACTTGCGGAAACGATGCATGGGATTTGTGGCTTACCATTTCTGAACGTTTATGATGACTTCTTCGGAACCGGAGGAAGGAAAGAGTGCGTCCCATGCGTTCTTGACCTAGAGAAACGAAACATCAGGGGAAACGTTTCCCACATCATCTGATGGGCTGACTTTATAGGCAGAGTCGTAGAAAACTGGGATTAAATCCCGGATGGCGGCATTGCTAAAAGCGGGATTGAGAGTCTTGCGCTGTCTAGTAAACCATTTCGTGAGACCACTGTCAATTCGAATTACATATAGACTAGTAGCCACCGTTTATGGGTATCGCCTTCAGCCCAAAGGAGTCCCTTCCCGATCTTCATTTACGGATAAGAGTTATGTCACGCAAGAGGGAAGGAAGTCCCTTACTAGATGGGATAAGGCCATTTTGCTAAATGTGCTGTTAACATAGCCGTAGGTCTCCTTGGAGTAAAAGTGGGTGATAGCCTTCGCGTCGGTCAAGACGGTTTTGCGGGAACCGAGGGGCCCTGGGATCTGGTATACTGGCCCGTACTCGTCGGCCCACTTCTCGTAGTATGCGGCAGCGGAATCACTTTGGAAGATCTTTCGGGAGACACCGAGGAGCCAACTAGACGCAGGGGGGCCGCGCAGCTTTGTCGTCTTTGCACGCATGCGCGCCGTCTGGGTGAGTTTGTATAACAGCCATGACCCAATGGCAATACCGAAGACATCGACGGCGGATAGATTGAAAGCAATGTTCGTCGGTAGCTGCGAGAGCATGATCGCTGAGTTGGACAGTAGGCACCACTTTAATGCTGGTGTGTAACTGGGTCTTTATACCTGAAATCCTGATGATTGATCTTGGAGCTCAATTAGGTCATTAATTATGTGAATGGTGCCGGCAGGACAAGCGTTTGCCTCTGCAGTGCCATGTTGTCGTACGATTGGACTTTGAAGAAATCAGTATTGAGACACTTCATCGTGGCAAAGTGCGCTTACAAACGCATCAGTAAGCCCTTAATAGTAACGGTAAGGGTTAGCTAACGGCACGGAATTGCCGGGGCCCGCGGTATCCTTTTTTGGGTTGTGCCGAACCGCGGCATTCTTGCTTGTCATTTCCCCAGCGGCTGTAGAACACGTGCTTTTTGATTGGCTGCGACTTTAGCAGCAGGCTATTTCCGTCCCCGGCTCGCCGCAGTGCGCTACTTATCTTTCACCGCCTTCCAGCTCGTTGGCCGTTCAATTCTACACACTCCTGTCTCATATGCTGTTGCTTGGGCGCCTTTCAGCCTACTAAACTCAAATGGCCTCGAGGACAGGGGGTCGTGGAACGGCGCCAAAGGTGCTGTCTGCGCCTCGGCTCACAACGCTCCTTAGCTCGATTATCGTTTCCTTGAGCTCAGGCACAAACTACGTGAGTCGTCGTCGACCGCGACTGAAGGGCTGAGTTGACTTGCATGCTAAGGTCTACTCTGGTATGCTGCATATGATGCGCGATTCGTGTCGAATATGTGTCCCTCTAACGGTGACTTGAATTGACATTTTCGCAGCTTATGCGCCACAACTTGCTTCCCGACTTCGTATATCTCACACCAAACTAAATGTCATCGGTATGTATTCGTGTCTTCGATAATCCTCAGAGTCATTAATTTCGAACAGGACTTGCGGGAAACAGTGCGCTTTATGTCTTTCTTGTGTTTGTCGCCCTGCCGACAGATTCTTCCCCTATACAGTCGGCGTGTACAGCTCGGGTCCATTTTGGGGAAAGATAGTCGACCGCAGAGGTCCTCGGATGTGAGTGTAATCTTCTCGTGCTCAGAGCTTGTGAACTGAAGTGTGGCTATTCTCGTGAAGATTGCTTGCATGCGGATTTATCTTCTTGTTTATTGGGTATTCAGGCATCCGCCATTTTTACAACAGCCCTAATGCCCATCAGGCGGACGTAAATGCAGAGAGGTTGTCACACGCAGCGTTCGCTGCTCTTGTTGCTTGTTCGTTCTTGACTGGCGCGGGAGGGAATGGGGGACTGACGAGCAGCGTAAACGCCACCGCAAAGAGCTTTCCTGACGCAATGGTAGGCATCATTATCTGTCTTCACCGCCGTTTATCTCTGACTGGTTCCGCAGAGAGCATCGACGACGGGTCTGGTACTCTCAGGTTTCGGCCTTTCAGCTTTCTTCTTCTCTACCCTCGCACATGTGTTATTCCCCGGTGACACATCTTCATTCCTTCTCCTTCTTGCACTGGGAACGTCTTTTCCAATGATCCTCGGCTTCTTCCTCGTCCGGCCGATTCCCCTTCCTGCCGCGAACGACACAACGCCCGCGGCGCGCCGAGTGAGCTTCTCGGAGATTCCGCACGACGGCTTTGCGCACTCCGCAGGCGTCGATGGCGTGTTTGGGGGCGACGCGTTCGTGTACGAGCACCACAATGATAGTCGCACGACGCTGCTTTCTGGACACCGTCCGCAGCCTCATTCTGCGCGAGAGGAGTCCCAGTATGTGCATGAGGATCATGAAGAGGTGGAGCCACCCCCCTTGCGATCTGTCGAACTGGCCATACCGACATCATCTGCTGAAAGACGCCGTCGTAGTGTCTCGGTCTCTAATGGCAGGAGCAAAAGTCGTGTCATAGAGGTCATGCAGGACCTCCATGGAAAGACTTTGCTTATCAGTGGCGATTTCTGGTTGCTCTTTATCATGCTGTCTTTGTGTGAGTGTTCAATCTTATTAAGTAGGTTTGTTGACGTAGCTGACGCTCGGTTTAGTTAGCGGAACGGGATTGATGTGTAGGCAAAATTGAGATTCGGCGTTACAATTATAATTAACGCCTTTCCGCAGATATCAATAACGTCGGCTCCATCTCCCAAGCCCTATTTGCGAAAGGCAACCCGGATTTCGACGAAATCGAGTCCGCCAAGTGGCAGAGCATGCAAGTCTCAGTTATCAGTATTGCCAATTGCCTCGGGCGTATATTAAGTGGTGATTACTACATTGTATCAAAACAAACACCAGCAGTGCTAACAACATCCCTGCCCAGGTGTCGGCGCAGACCTTGTAAAGAACAGACTAGGCGCCCCGCGTACGTACTGCCTTTGCGTCGTCGCGAGCGCCTTCGTGCTCTCGCAGGTGCTCGTGACGCACATCGAGAACGTCGAGAATCTCTGGCGTGCGTCCGCGCTGCTCGGGCTCGCGTACGGTGGCGTATTCGGTCTGTACCCTACGATCGTGATCGAGTGGTTCGGGCTCGCGCATTTCTCGGAGAACTGGGGCCTGGTCTCGCTCTCGCCGATGATCGGCGGTAACCTCTTCAGTCTCGCGTTCGGGCGGAACCTTGATGCGCATAACCCGCCGGACGAAAGCGCGCCCGCGCCCGCGTCCGTATTGTCGTCCGGAGGATCGCTGTTGGCGCGTGCAGGCTTGCCTGCCGGACAGCAGTGCTATGCGGGCCGTGACTGTTACGTGTCGAGCTTGTATTTGACAATCTGTGCGTGCGTGCTTGGGCTTGGACTGAGCTTGTACGCTGCGTGGAAGGACCGCAGGCGCATGACGGCCAGGCTCAGCGGATACGAGGAGGTTCTTTGGGAGGAAGACGAGGACGTTTGAGGGGAGCGTTTGGGGTGTATGTACGTATGCAGTGGACGTATATAGACATTAGACAGTATGGTATAAACATTCGTTCGATTATCCCGCCTGCATGCTTCTGCGAGCGGGGGATATTTGAGAGCTTAGGGTAGAGGGAGGGCATTCACGCTCTTCAATGGTCGTTGCCGGGGGGACTTCGGGAGGAGTGGGGGTTGTCTGAGAATTCAAAGTGTTGGGAATATTAGAGGCGTTTGTAGCCGATGTAGTTAATTTTCTGTGAGGGATTAGACATCAGAAATTACAACATTGGTACCTCATTTTACGGCACTGACCGTGGGGGAAGTGCGCCGTTGTCGGTTTTCACGTCACTAGGGATCATATCGGCCCCCGCTTTGCGAATTGCCTCTTCCACCAGACCCTGTATTTCAGCGGGAGTCTGAGGCGTGCCGTTCCACTGCTCCACAACGATATCCGCAGCTAGCGCGCGCACAAGTAGCGTATCAACAAGCTGAAGTCGGCGCAAACGCATCTTCTGCAGTTTCAATTGTTTTACGAGGGTGCCGAGCGGGGGCGGCTCCGCCTCCTCGTTAGGACCTTCGGAAGAGCTCGTCATCATAGCCAGCTCGCGCTTGGCAACGTCGAGCATGCGGCGCATCGTCTCGCCGGATTCGTCACGCTTAAGTCGTGTCCTTTCGATTTCGCGTAGGTTCAGGAATACATCGACCCACGACATGTTGCTGCCCGGAGCCATGATCTCGTGCCGGGAGCGCCCGAGAAGCGCGGTGGCGACTGCTTTGACGACTTGGTTCTCTTGGAACGGGACGTGCAGTTCCAGATACATGCGCAGCGCGACGCACGCGCCCGCGTAGTCGCCGGATACGACGAGCTGCCAGAGCGCGGCGCCGAGACTTGCTCGGGAGACGACGGGAGAGGCATTGGTGATATTCTCCGTCGCAGCGAGTTTGTGTAGCTCGAGCATCTCTCGGAAGAGCGTGCGTGGCGGGAGCCCGAAGTCGAATGTCGTGTTGAAGCTCCGGGCATGCTGTGCGAATCGCCCCGCGGCGGTGAAGAGCTGCGAGAACGTCGTCTCGTCCGGATAGACGGAGCGTGCGCTGTGTTCACGCAACATATCGTACAGTCCAAGTGCGCTGTCTGCGCGCCCATATTGCAGCTCCGCAGTAATGAGTATATTGATGAGCACAGTGTCAGGCCACGCGCCATCACGAGCCATGCGGTCAAGAATTGGCGCGTACAAGTGCGCCGGGTCCTCCTTCGGGGCGGCTTCAATGAGCCTGTGAATAAAGGCAGTATAGGGAAAGGCGAGCTCGACGTCGGCGCTCTCGTAGCCCGAACTTAGCCTTCGCGAGTGGTAATCAAGCCATTGCTCTGCGGCAGCCTTGTTGTCCAAGGTCAAATGGCGCGAAATCATGAAAGCAACGGTCGTGGAGTCGAGCCAGTAACCAGGGCCCCTAGCACTTATATACATGCGCACGACCTCTTCTAAGAGATCCATGGAGTTTTCTGCGCGCACGAGGTGGTGCAGGAGATCGTGGAAATCCAAGTCCGTGAATCGGGCCACAGAGGCATTAAAAAGCTTTCGAAGAGCATCTAAATAGGCTTCGCGAGTGTTGATTTTACTGACATGCTGAACAGAAATTATCTTTGCTTGCAATTGCGGAGACAACAGCAAACCCTCCTTGGTCATCCTCGTAAGGACCTTCTCCGCCTCGTCAAAGCATTTCTTCCGCAGGAAGTGGTCCATGACAACCTCGAAGAGTTGGGGTCGAATAGGGGATGACTTTTCCTCCCGCGTCAATCTTTTGTTGAAGTAACCTAGGGCAACATGAGGAAAGCCCTCTTCGACATAATACGAGACTCTCTGGAGAACCTTGGGCACAGTGTCGTCGTCGTCCTTCGGAAAAATGGGTGAAACACGCCGAAACTTGAACACAGACACAGATGCGGAGAAGTTCCGAGCATGATTTGAGACCAAGGGTCCTCTGAGCGAAGAGAATAACGAGAAAGACCGTCCGAGGCGATACATAAATCAGTCCCCAACGTAAAATTGACTCTTGTTCCGATGCATAAAGCTACCACGAACGACGGCTAGAGAATACTGATCAAATGTAAAATGATTTGAGCATGAAGACGTGAGTGCAAGATGGCGAGTATTGCTTGCAAGGAGTTTTGAAAGACAGCAGTCGTCGCCGTTCGGCGAGGAAAGAAGGAAAACCTGCAGACGGAGCTGACGTCGATCCTGTGACATGTGTAGTCACGTGTCCATATAAGGATTGTATAGCCGCGTCCGACGCCCACTGCTTACGTTTATGGGCTCTTGAGCTTTCGCTTCCACTGCGCACCGCAGTGCATGCTTCAAAATGAGTACAGTCAAAGAACTGGTCATGGGCTTGCGACCCACAATTAATGAAGGCGCTCTTCGTATCATCGACGGAATAGACCAGAAGTTGTATATTTACGGAGGGGTTCGATGGGGGAAAAACAAGGATTTAAAGTCGCCTACGCGTAGACCGACTTCGGACTTCTTTTGTCTGAGTCTTGTCAGCTTGAAATGGAGGGACGATACCGTGAGTTCCGAATTACATACCCGTGCCACATCTAGCTTATGGTATATCGGCTTAAGATTTCTATGCGGATTGATCCTTCGAGACGTTCTCCGTTTAGCGGCAGAGTCTCTGAATCCTTCGTCTCTCCGATAGAAGATTTTAATGATCTTACATTACCTAGACTCGGATCTCTTCCGGCACTGAGACGTCCTATCGGTGCTCTAGTGCATGACAGGTCGCCGTCCAAGACGACGTACCTATTCATACTCGGCGATTGCACCGATCCTGGTCGGGAACATCCGGTCCTAATAAGTATTAATCTCACACAGAATACATGGCGAGAGATTCGTCTCAGTGGATCGCGTAATATGGGGTATGGTAGAGCGAAAGCTCAAATGGTAATAATCGGAAAGCCGGATTCCCCGAACATTTATCTCTGTGTTTTTGGAGGAGAGGATGACAAGGTAGCGTGCCTTGGCGTGTTGATTCAGTTCTGTATATGCTCCCATTATACTAATACGTACAGTATATGTCAATTAACAGGGTGAATTCGGCTTCGATACGTACGCTGTTGCAAGCCTGGTGGAAGAAAAATGGATCATTATGGATTCCGAAGTTCCGCCCGAGGTGAAGCTGCTCGGTGCAGACCCAGGCCTAGCAGTGATATGGGACGTGAAAACCGGTCGAGAGAAGGTTCTTATTCTTAGAGGAAGGCGGGACGGTGTATGCTGTGGCTTTTTCTTTTGCCTCTTAGCATTGATTTTTGACCCTTTTGTAGGTTGTCCCTGAGTTTGATAATGCGTTCATCTTCGACCCTGAGACAGATACGTTTCGGACTGTTCGTACCGAAAATTCGTCGCCAACGCCTCCTCCGGCATTCTCCCATGCTCTGCAGCATGCGAGCGGGAGTCCCGTATGCGAAAGCCTCAACACGTTCCTCTATGTGACCTGGGGAATCCTTCTGTCTGCGGATTCGCCCGTAGTAACACACAATCTCCGACTTTGGAAAGCTAAACTTAGTCTTCCCGATAATGAAAATGAGGTTAGAATGGAGTCTGGTAATATGGATCCATTTAATGACTCTGGTCAGTTACTTTATTCCTCTCTCATGAAGTGTGGTTAACGAACTGCCTTATTTTCTACATCAGTATCGTGTGCAATTAGGAGGAATGATCGTTCCGCTGCATCACCAGCCGTGCAGGATCTTTCGTCTTCTATTTTTAGTCAGAGGGCCAAGAGGTCACGTCCGCACGCTCTTAAGCAGTTCCCTATGGTCATAAATTGGAACGATATAACTGCTGGAAGAGTTAAAGCTATGCTAGACGGCCTCGACCGTTCATTTCGAGTTGAGGTTGCATGTTTGCTCGGAACTCTGCCAGTGTCGGGCTACGGCTCTGAGTTGACTGATGAGGGACAGTGGAACGGTCACGAAAGCCCTAGGCTTGTTTTAGTCGGCTATTACCCAAGTTTCGCTGGAGAAATTATGGGCAAGATCTACAATGCATACGCATATGTTCCTCTTAAGTCCCTGCTTGAGTCTGAGTATGAGGACGGCGTCGATGAAAGCCTTCTGGATGAGACCAGCAGCGTCTTTGAAGAACCTGAATCTACTCCCTTTACAATTGAGGAACATGAGGCTACCACAATTGCTAGCCCTACGCTCACCGCCAGCACACTTCGATTTTCTACATTTCCTGCTGAGGACGTGAGTCAACCGTACCTTTCTTCTGTGGCCTCCATCGTAAAAATGAGTCCCCCTTTTTTTTAACAGCTTGATTTCGCGTACCCAGTGGGCGAGGGGAGCGAAAGCCAGGACTTCCTGCTTTCACCAGACGCTGCGGCTGCCGAACACTCCACCATCACTATGAACTTCCAGCCCGACCTGGATATACTTCCTTTTGAATTGGAGTACCCATTTTTAGCGTACGATATGGAAGACCTTATGGCGGGGAATGACGTGACTTTTACGGGACCGGTCGAGTTTCCTTCAGACTTCGACTCGGAGTTCGGTTACTAACTTCTTGACTTACATACTATTTCATTGGACCATACATGCTCAGTCCCAGCTCACTTACATACTCACTTACTTAATCGCGTATATATACTTGCACGTGACCCTAGACTAGTACTTACCTTACCCCGGTCCCGCTCTTAACTCATGAGGAGTCAGTGGACACCTTTCCTAGAGCTCTCTTGTAAACAATCTAAACGTACAACTCACTCTTAATCCGCATAAGCCCAAATAGTGCTGGAGCGCTATAAACACTACAAGTCTTTACTGAATCAACTTTCGAGGCAAGCGACTCTACATCTATACACAGCAACGCGTTCATTCACCGTACACCAGTGCATCTGCTTCAACACAACCCATCGTCGCACGAAATGCCTTCTCGCCTCAGCAAAAGACAGCAACGCGAGCAGGAAGAGCTCTTGAGCCTCGCAGGTCCTTCCGTAGCTCAGGACACGCATATCGTCCAAGACGATTCAGATGCGGATGACGCACTCGACGCGAGGCCCGTTCCCTCAGGATTTTCCGCCGTGTGTCACGGAGCCCTATCTAATCCGTGACTTTTGTGCTAAAGGAACTGTGATTAGCTCGCACAACCAGAACTGGACGATGAGGAGGAGGAGGAGGAGGAGGAGGAGGAGCGAGAAACGTCGCGAAAGGCCCCGAGGAAGAAGGTGTGTCATCCGTTCGTCAAATCTCTTTCTAGTTATTTATCTCGTCTCCAGAACAAGAAAGAAAAAGAAAGATGTTGCTCCTCAAGCAACGTCTGAGGATGCCACTCAGCGTGGACAAATACAGTCTCTTGAGTTAGAGACACAATCGAACCGGAAACGAGGCGGAAAAAAGGAGAAGACCAAAACTAAAACAAGCAAGGGCGACGACGGTGGCGATGACCTGGACAAGGCATTGGCAGAGCTATCTGTAAAGTTAGCCGTCCAGTTAAACTTGTTTTCTCGCTTACTAATTCCGTTCTCAAGATACCCGGACCTGCGACACGTTGCTAATTCGTCGAAGGCCGGAACGAGCACAGACGCCCACTCTGTCGCCGAGAAGCATAACGCCCTTCTTGCGGTTTCATTGCCCAATTTGGACAGCGAGGCTGAAATGAGAAAGTTCTTTGGTGCGAAGGTGGTACGTGTATCAGATGAATCGTGATGACCGCCAGTTCACTGGGAAAGCCCAGATCAGCGCCTCTAAAGTGCAGGTCAAGCAACCGCGGGGCGCGCGTGCTGTTGTTCAGGGTCTCAAGTCCAACCTCACAAAACCACAACCGACATGGTGGTCCGCCTCGCAGCGGGAAGGTCTTTCCATACGTCCGTTGACTCCTAAAGAACTAGGGGATAAAGAAAACAGCGCCCTCAAAGACAGAGCCGACAAATGGTGGACGATTGAATACTCCAAAAGATACCGCAACGTGACGAAAGCTTTCGTGGGAGCTGTTATGTCGGGAGGTACGGTATATCATATTACGTGCAGTAAATTGCAGACCACTCATTGTGAATAGATCCTGACCGTTTTTATCGGATTTTGTCGAAGCTACCCTGGCATGCAGACACTCTGTTGCAGATGTCCGAGGTCTATCGTCATAGAGAAGGTAAAAAGGGATCTTCAGATCTCACCCTGATTCTAATACAGGATTTATTACCGCAGAACATGCATCGAGCGTTGACTTCTTGAACCGAGCGCTCTTCACTTACGAGCGTAGCTTCATCGGCGCGTTTGCATTTACGTCCGGAAGCAACAGGCTCGATTTTGATCGCGTCGAGAACCGGCCTTTTTATCTTGCGCTTAATCGTATGGTGACGTACGTATCAAATTCAAAAGGCCCTTTGAAACACAGCGAGGGAACTGACAGTAGCGATACCTAGCGATTTGCAGCGGCGCGGCTGTTCCCGTTCTGCATTTGAGTTCGCCCGACTCCTACTTTCACTCGACCCGTACTCAGACCCTCATGGTGCCTTCCTTTATCTTGACTGTCTCGCTATCAAGTCTGGCATGCATGACTGGCTTCTATCGATGTGGGACCTGTACGATTCAGAGAGTGAAATAGACGGCTGGGAAGGTTTATGGTATAGGTTTAACGTGACGGCCCTACCGGGTTGGTGTTACGCACGAGCTCTTGCGTTGAGGGCTGTAGAAAATTCAAAGAAACAGGTGGGACAATCTACTTACGCTTGTGAAGGAACTAAGATAAAGTTTTTTTTGTAAAGGGACATGAAGCAAGCAACGCAGCACTCGAGGCGGCTATTTCTGCCTTCCCTTGTGTTGTTCCCCTGTTGGCAGACAAGATTGATATTTCGCTTCCCGGTGAGCTCCGTGGTCACCCATCCTTCAGAGTTCATGTAGACGCTAGGTAAGTCTTCTGCTATGACCTTTCACGCGCGACTTACTCAGCGTTTGTCTATGATATCAAGTTCCCTTGGCGGATGCGATCCTTTAGTCCATCTTATGGCCCACTTATATGCGCACCGTTCATCTTCATTGTGGAAGCCATCGGAGAACGCTTCGTGGCTCAAGGAAACGGCCATATCTGCATTCCGGAAGCCCCGAGCAGACGACGGCGCGCACCCCTGGCGCCTTCGTTTAGAAAGACAATTTAGAATGCATGTTCTCACCACGAACGAACAAGGACGTGACATAGCCGTGACTTATCTCCTTTACTCTGACCTCGCAAAGTCTATCTACAGGCACGCGATTTCACTTGCTGACGCAAATACGGCTCGGCGTCTCACCGCATTCTTCCCGCCCAAGCTTCTGGACGCGCCATCACTAAGCTGTGACCCGCTTCCGCCAAACACGGCAGTTTCGTCTTACAATGACGACTTCTTTGCTGATTGCGAAGACATTTTCGCATTTCGTCCGCGGACGAGGCGCGAACGGGAGATCGACGTACGAAATTTAGAGAGGATGATTCCCGACGTGAACGTGCGGCACCAAATTCAGGTGAAGCAAGCTCACTCATATATCCCCGGCCTTGTCTGCATTTGGGTAACCGACGCGCTAAATTTGTACACAATGCTTTCATGCACCACAGGCCTTATACGATGCGCGGCAGGATATACAACGGCAATTCCCCGATGGGGTCGCGCAGTTCGCACAGGTTGCTGCACAGCTCGGGGAGGACTTTTGGGACAACTTCCTGCCCCAAAACATCGAGGAGGTGGGCGCCGGAGGCGGTGGGATGCCAGGACAATTTGAGGGCTTCGAAAATTTGCCTGACGACGACGACGACGCAGAGATTCACGTAGATGGCGACGGAGTTCAGCCCCGACCCGGTAACGCCACTGCGAATGACGGAGCCGGCACCGATGGAGAAGAGGATATTAGTGACGAAGAGACGGAGGCTGCTCCGGTGAGTCCACATCTCAGTGTTTCTCCCTTTGATAGCGACGCTCACAACAGAGGGCTTATACCTCAGATCTTACCTGTGCGCGTTTGGCACAATCTGGTCAACCGTTTCTGGGGCGGCAACACGGTCCAGGATGCTTCAGACTCCGATTCGGAAGAAGTTGGCGAAGCGGGTGGCGAGCGACGTTGATTTTGCTCCGTGTTGTAAGTGACATCACAGGCCACAGCTCCGTTGCCATTCTTCCGCACCTCCAGCTCAACGTTATACGCTGTGCCTGTATCATCTAAAATAAAGCTCGTATCTGCAGGGAGGCTTTTGAGACTCGTGTTGTCCGTGTCAGATACCATCAGGACTTTCAAGATAGGGTGATTCCGCGCGCTTCTGGACCTCGAATTTCCGAGAGGCACATAACTCTGTCGATCTTCTAATTAAAGAACCTGGTCTTCCCTCAGTGCGACTCTACGTAAGAGACGCGCCCTGTTTTGATTAACCGTAGCTTTCTTCTCGGCTGCTTTAGGGCACCTCTTTCGACCTTATGGGGAAAGATATAAGATGGGTTTCCCATCGGCCCCCTAGACGAACACACTTACACGGGTGGTTCGTGGGTTTATTACCTACGCTCAGAAGCAAGTTGAAATATTTAGGCCCGGGTAGCACGAAGTCTGGGGCCTATGCAAGTTGTGGACTTGGTATTTTCTCGCTGTTTTCCCGTAGCCAAGATTTTGAATTTACCTTGTTTTTCGAAACCGGGGGGTTAATCTTCACATCATTTAAACAGCGATGCGGTCGTTCCGCTTTCTACCTTCTGCTGCCGTCTCTCCCCTGCCTCTAACTTTCTGGACGCACGAACACACAGCTCGTTGCAGTTGCAAGCATCGTGGCTGCTTGGGGCCACTTCAGCCACCACCGGCAACCACGCGCTTGTACAACACCTTCCATAAATGGTACTCACACCCTTGACGCGCTTTGGATTTAAATAAGACGCATTCTTTTCGCGGGAGGAAGCTGACTGTTGAGAGTATCGGTACTATGTACAGAAGACTCTCGAACTGTGTTCGGGTTTTCTGAGCCGTACACAAATTTCTTGCATTTTTTTTCCAGTAAGGCTATTTTAAATTTTGACCACGTTTTCTTCGAGTTACCATATCGGGACTGTCCTTTCACCCGTTTTGGACAGACCTACAACGAGGCCGGTCCTTCGATACGAAAAAGTACAAGCGAGAAGCCACCATCTCTTTCATGTAATACTCTACCTATAGACCTCTTGTTTTTCATTCAAGCAATGCACCCACGCAAACAGGTCCTATCAATGAATCCGTAGACTTTCTAATTGCCCATTCGCTATATCTGTCGCCTGTGGCATTCTGATCCGGCTCAAGCCACCGTTGTATCGATGCCACCGAGAAGACCACCCGGGCGCGGGTATAAGGCACGACAGACTTCTATTTCGCCCGGTCAATGTTCTCCCAACTTGTGGTATAAGAGTACGCTGGACGCACCCCCAAGTGGCCCTCAGACTTTGTTCAAATTGCGACTCGTCCCGCAACGGCACCAAGCTCTTTCACTCTTTCCCTCCTTCTCTGTTATTACTTTCGCTTACCAGCACTTTACTGAGCCTGCCTCGCAAACGCACTCACTCCTTCGCTCGTAACAACAAATAAATCAAAAATGTTCATTTTCCGCTCCTCGTTCATTGTTGCGGCCTTCGTCTGCGTCATCGCGCTCATCAGCCAGTGCACTACAGGTACGCATATCCACGTCTACACTTCTTTCCTGGCCATCCACTAACCCTCTCACTACAGTGCTCGCCGCACCTCAGCTCGGGATGAGACCCTACCTCCACGTTTACGGAGTCGACGCCTCTGGCCCTATAGTCCCGTCCATCTTGCCCTCGTCTGCTGCCGCAGCCATCGAATCCGCAGCCATCGCAAGCCTCAGCGCAGCAGAATCTGCTACAGCCACGGTAGATACAGCAACAGAACCGACGGACATCCCCGGCGACACAGTGAGTAGCTACCACATATTAGGTCACGTGATTATTTACTAACCACCGAAACAGACGGAGGCAACCGTTCAATCAAATGGAGCTTTCCCTACCTCGGCCGGACTGAGCGTAGCGCTCTTCGTTGGGTCCGTCGCCGCCGTCCTGCAAATAGTCTGAGATGTTTTGCACTCCTTTTCTGTAGAACTACTGTAGCCCTACGATTCCTCTCATCGCTGTGTTATTGCATCCACACTCGCTTTTAACTTTTTTCTTATTATCTTCTCGGTTTTTTTGCGCAGTAGCCTGCCTTGTCCTGGAATCTCTTTAATCCAGACCACCACACCCACCCGTGTCTTCGTCCTTCCTGCTTCGTGTTATCCGTTCCCTCGTCACCCGTGTCGCCCCCCTTCTTCAGCCCAAAAATTTCGCGATCCCCGATTCTCCCCCGTACCCTCCCGCGCTCTTGCATCGACTTTTCTGTTCCCGTTTGACTTTTTTATTCAGTCATCTATGGATTCGTGTATTCAACGTAGACCCCGCGTGGACGCGTGTGTGTGGGGCCAGCCTAGTTTGGTGGCTGCCCCATGACTGGTGCCAGGCGCGTCTGTACTGTGTGTATCATCTAGTAGTGTTCCCCCTTGCTCTGATTTTGCTTTGTCGTACCCCCGCATATATACAATGTTTTGTTTTACTGTTGGTCCGCGTTGTGTGGTCGCTCAGGCCGGCGGGCTATGGGCCCATGGCTGGCAACGTTCTTGAAATATCCCCTCCCGTCCCACGCGCATTGTGATAAGGATGTACGTTTTGGATATGGGACGACCACGAGGGGCGTCTGCTATACACGAGGATGCGGCTTAAAGGGACGTTGTTCAAGGTTCGGCGCCTTGCACATGTGGTGGTCGCCGCCCCTCGGACTAGCTAGGTCCGGGACCAGCCGCGTGGCCCGTGGTGAATGCCGGAATTTTTTACTAATGATCGCTCGATACCGTTGCCTAGTTATTGCAGATAAACTATCTGATGCGGGTGGCTTGCCCTTGAAAATGATTTCTCAGGCTGCCTACTAGCTAGGTGGTTTTAAGCTTGATAAATGTTAGCAAAGTCGGGACTAGCCGGTATGTCCTTTTTTAGCCTTGCCGAACCGCGGCAGACCTATCACTGGCATATTCCTTTTACGGATGAAATGGCGCCCGTTTTACGTCAGTTTTCTTGACCGCGGCAGTGGTAGCTGCGGCTCGACCTCGTTCCCGACCATCTCAAGCTCGGAGAATGCGGTTGGGAGTTATATCAGAAACATTATTAATGGTGAGAGGACGACTATTTTAACGTTTCTGCCTCTAGCCTGTCCTGCAAGAAGCGTTTACGACGGGCTGGGTTTTTAACGGATTCTGGCTATGACTTATGTGATATGCCAATAGCGCACCAACGTTGCTGCGTGGCGTTTTTGGCCTCTTGCGTGCAGGATCCATACATTGACCGACTAGTATTGGTGATCCCTTTATCACCTTATCTCAAAAACTCTAACAAGCTATATATTTGCACATGCTTTGGGAGGACTATCTCCAGTCCGTGCTTTTTTGCTGTTCTTTCTTCATCGGAGCTCTTTGGGTTCCCAGACGGTCAAAACAGATCCCCATGCTTACATTTTGGCAACGACCAAGGCTATTGCTCTCAAATCATACTCCTGTCCTCGCCACGATGTGCGCTTTCGGTGCAACCGAATTAAAAAAATCAACCTAGCCCCATATAAATATCTACCATCTACTTTCCCGACAACCCAAAGTCAAGCAACCCTCGAATCTCTTTCCAACAATATCCACCTTCTACCCAGCTCCCCGAGACCTCATCTCTGATGCGCTCCGCGTTTCGTCTCTTCTCGTTCCCATCTTCACCAAACGCTCGCTTCATCACGTCGCGCGTCTCCTCGCGAAGCGCTTCGAGCGTGCCGATCGGTGCGCGCCCAAGGCGGTGCACGGGCTTCAAGCCATTTGAACCCGTGCGCACCTCGAACAGCTCGTAAGAGACGTTCAGCCTCGTGAGCTGTGCAGCGTTCTGCGGCTGGTCTGCCATTATGGGCCAGCATATCCTGTATATGTCGAAAGGGTCCCGTAAGCTTCTAGTAAGACATGTCACTTCACTAAGGAATAAGCGGCTTACAAGGGAACTCCCTCTGCCAAGGACTCGTTTACGGAGTTGTGTCCACAATGGGATACGAACCAGCCGGTAGCCTATACGATAGAAAATATCAAAAAAGTTTTTTAAACTATGGAAGAAGGCGGACTTTGTGCCTGAGGATCATCTGTTGGGGGAGCCAGGTCGAGTGGTACACAAGGCCGGACTCATCAAATTTCTTGATAAACTCTTCAGGTATGACAGCGATCGGCGAAGCATGCGCAAAAATCTTCAAGATTGTTATTGCTTTTAGCAAATGGACAATGGATTTAAAATGTGAAAATTCGCTCACGACAGGGATTCTAAGCTCTAACAGGACATCAAGGAACGTCCATATCTTATCAGGCTCTGCAGACCAGAATACGGTTCCAAGGGAGAACTGGGCGATTCAACAAATCAATAGTGGTTTAAAATCCGGCTTACAACCACTTACGTAGACGACGGAGTTCTCTCCGTATTTGGAAACTGCATCGTCCAGGAACTTCTCAGTTTCCCGGAAAACCGCGGAGTCTCTACGGGAGCTGTCTATCTCTGCTTGGTTTACTGGTGGGGCCAAAGGCGCCATAGCAAACACGGGTCGCGGGTTCTTCATATCCCTGAATGCGTCGATGACCGGGCCTTCGATATATGGCGAAGACATGAGGACTATCCCATCAGCTTCTTTGAAACAGCTTCACAGAAAGAAGGATACATAAGCAAAGGGTAATGGCTTAGGACATCGAATTTTCGCACTGAAGAAAATACCGGAAGACCACCGCACTGGCACTTAGTGGGAAGGGCGGCTGAGAAAATTCAACAGAAACTCAGTCGTAGTTGCGCACTGATAGTTCGAGAAGGCGGACTCACGGTTTGCGGACTACTTTCGTAATCGTACATAGGCGGGACCCCTGGGAGGTTCACGATCTTCCCATCATCTTTCATCCACAGCTGTGATATACAAGTTTCGATACGGGGGCGAATGAAGAAGTCAAGCAAGAAAAACGACGGACCTTCATCCCAATTTCGTGCAGTTCATCCTTCGAAATCCCTCGAGCTTCATGTACCTTTAGTTGCGCATCGAGGTCCCCCCACATTCCGCCTCGCTCCAGGGGCGCAGCACAGGCATAGGATGCAGAAGCTGCCGGCGAGTTCCATATGAGGACTTTCACACTGTCGCCACTGAGGGAGCGTATACACTTCATGAATCCCATCGCTACAACCTGTGCGGTAATTATAATCATTTCCATTTCTTGAGCTCACAAGGTCCATCATACTGTAATGCAAAGGGAAAAAAGGACGCACATCGATTAAGACAAGGGCTGGCGGTACGACCGCCGGGTACATGTATTCACTCCCATCTCCACGAGGAACGGACTGACCCGCGGCAAGCACTGCGTATAATTTCTCCAGGGATTCATCGGCCGGGCCTCTGGTGAAAGGGTTCTCGCCAGCGTCATACGCAACGACTCTACAAACTCACTTAGCGCGCCAAAATTCGTGAAATAATGAATGTGATGCTTACCTGATGAGCTCGCGGAGAGGTGCCTCGTCGGGCTCGAACTGCCGGGAAAGCTCGTCGAGGATTTTTTTGTAGAGCTGTCTAGGTACCAGGTGGGTTATATACACCTGTTGTGCGTGAACGATTTTGGAGGCCAACGCGCAAAGAGGCTTGTGGTGGCCTGGGACAGAGAGATGTCAGGCAGGAGCGAGATACGAACCTGCGATAGTACACACCGTAGAAGATGTACGCTTGAAGAAGGATATGGCCGCTCATCGTGTTAACGGGCGATTAGTTGGGTAAAACTTGAAGGAGACAAAGTCGAGATGCGGTTATAAGGCTCCTGGTCGCCATTTTCTCCGCCTTTCGCACTCCATCTCAGTGCCGGATTGGAAGGACGGACATTTGCTTTACGGATAATTGTCCGTTATTGAAATACCCTTTTGAATTGTGATCCTTTCATGGCCGTAATTCATTCCGATAACGAGAATCGCCGATCACCATTTGTAAGATTGAAATCGGGCTGGCGTCAGTGTGTCCAATTGGCGAAATTTACCTACAGTCCCATAGTCCTCGGCTCCCCCGGGCTCATCGGACAAACGTCACAAACCCCACTTGTTTCCTTTTTTCGCTCTGGGATTACTATTGGATAATTTTGCAGATACATTATCTGATGCAAGTGGCTTGCCCCTTAACAGTATTCTCAGGTTGCCTGGTCTGTAGTGTCTAAGCTTGATAATTGTTAATGCATATGCTGAGCAAAGTTAACCCCCGTCGGTATCTCCTTTTCAAGCCTACCGAACCGCGTCAGGCTTACATTCCTTTTACGGACAACACGTCGCTCGTGTTACGTCAGCTGTCTTGACTCGTTCGTATTGCTTAGCTGCTCCGAGTCAACCTCGTTACCGACAGTTTCAAGCTTGGAGAATGCGGTGGGTGCCATTTTATCACAATATCAACGGTGTGTTTTTTACTACCTTACTGCTGTTGCTGCTTTTGACTTGTTCTGCAGAAAGCCTTTGCGAAGGGCTGAGTTTTCGGCGTATCCTGGGATATACTAATAGCTCACTAACGTTGTAGTGCAGCGACTCAAGTCTTTTGAAAATAAGGGCCTCTTCACTATAATCAAATCTCAAATGCATTACTTGAAAGTACTGCGGTTGGACGAAACAGCTATGTTTTCAAATTATACCGCCCTCGGTACAACGTGCACTTCCGGTGCGACCGGATCAGGTACCGTATATCGATCTAGTCCTACATAAACATCTACTTCCCAGACAACCCAAAGTCAAGCAACCCTCGAACCTCTTTCCAGCAATATCCACCTTCCGCCCAGCTTCCAGAGATCTCATCTTTGATGCGCTCTGCGTTTCGTCTCTTCTCTTTCCCATCTTCACCAAACGCTCGCTTCATCACGTCGCGCGTCTCCTCGCGAAGCGCTTCGAGCGTGCCGATCGGTGCGCGCCCAAGGCGGAGCACGGGCTTCAAGCCATTTGAACCCGTGCGCACTTCGAACAGCTCGTAAGAGACGTTCAGCCTCGTGAGCTGCGCAGCGTTCTGCGGCTGGTCTGCCATTATGGGCTAGCATATCCTGTATGTATCGAAAGGAACTCGTCAGCTAAGGCATGTCATTTTTCTGCGTAGTAAGCAGCTTACAAGGGAACTCCTTCAGCTAGTGACTCGTTGACAGAGTTGTGTCCAC
Organism: Coniferiporia sulphurascens; assembly: GCA_002794785.1. NCBI lineage: Eukaryota > Fungi > Basidiomycota > Agaricomycetes > Hymenochaetales > Hymenochaetaceae > Coniferiporia > Coniferiporia sulphurascens. The sequence continues at coordinate 386,864 of NBBA01000020.1, read as the reverse complement.
AATGGGTGACAAACCAGCCGGTAGCCTATGTGATAGGAAATATCAAAAGCAGGTTTTTGAAAATGTAGAAGAAGACAAACTTTGTGCCTGAGGATCATCTGCTGGGGGAGCCAGGTCGAGCGATACACAAGGCCGGACTCATCAAATTTCTTGATAAAGTCTTCAGGTATGACAGCGAACGGCGAAGCATGCGCAAAAATCTTCAAGATTGTTGTTGCTTTTAGCATATGAACAATGGATACCTTATGTAAAAATTCGCTCACGACAGGGATCCTAAGCTCTAACAGGACATCAAAAAATGTCCATATCTTTTCAGGCTCTGCGGACCAGAATACGGTTCCAAAGGAGAACTGGGCGATTCAACAAATCAACAGTGGTCTAAAATCCGACTTACAACCACTCACGTAGACGACGGAATTCTCTCCGTATTTGGAAACCGCATCATCCAAGAACTTCTCAGTTTCTCTGAAAACCGCGGAATCTCTACGGGAGCTGTCTATCTCTGCTTGGTTTACTGGTGGGGCTAAAGGCGCCATAGCGAACACTGGTCGCGGGCTCTTCATATCTCTGAATGCGTCGATGGCTGGGCCCTCGATGTATGGTGAAGACATGAGGACTATCCCATCAGCTTCTTTAAAACAGCTTCACAGAAAGAAGGATACATAAGCAAAGGACAAAGACTTGTGTCATTGAATTCTCTCACTTATGGAAATGCCGGAAGACCACCGCACTGGCGCATAGTGGGATGGGCGGCTGAGAAGAGCCGTGAGAAATTCAATCGTAGCTGCGTTCCGACGGTCTGAGAAGGCGGACTCACGGTTTGCGGATTACTCTCGTAATCGTACATAGGTGGGACCCCCGGGATGTTCATGACCTTCCCATCATCTTTCGTCCACAGCTGCAACACATGAGCATTATTTTGGGAGCGGATGAAGATTCCAAACACGGACCTTCGACCCGATTTCATGCAGTTCGTCCCCCGAGATTCCTTGAGCTTCGTATACCTTTAATTGCGCATCGAGGTCACCCCACATACCGCCACGCTCCACAGAAGCGGCACCGGTATAGGTTGCGGGAGCTGCCCCTGAGCTCCATATGAGGACCTTCACATTGTCGCCACCGAGAGCGCGTATACATCTCATGGGCCCCATCGCAAAAACCTGTGCAATCATTGTAAACATTTACTTTTCTCGGTGACCGTCATCGCCAGGAAAGGAAAAAGAAGGGGGGGCGCACATCTATTAAGGCGAGGGCTGGAGGTACGACCGCCGGGTACGTGTACCCACTCCCATCTCCACGAGGGACGGGCTGGCCCGCAGCAAGTACTGCGTACAATTTTTCCAGGGATTCATCGGCTGGGCCTACGACGAAAGGGTCCTCGCCAGCGTCATACGCAACGACTCTGCGCACCTACTTTAGTGCGCCAAAACTCATGGTATGACGAATGGACTGTTTACCTGATGAGCTCGCGGAGAGGTGCCTCGTCGGGCTCGAACTGCCGGGAAAGTTCCTCGAGGACCTTATTGTAGAGCTGTCGAGATACCAGATGGGTGACGTATACCTGTCTGGAATGAACGATCTTGGAGGCCAACGCGCAAAGAGGCTTATGGTGGCCTGCAACGGAGAAATGTTAGGTGGGAGCGGGATATGGACGTGCGATAGTACATACCGTAGAAGTTGTACGCTTGAAGAACGACATGGCCGCTCATCGTGTTAACGTGCGGTTAGTTGGGTGAAAAGAGGCAAAGTCGAGACGCGTTTATAAGGCTCCTGGTCGCCATTTCCTCCGCCTTTCGCACTCCACCTCAGTGCCGGATTGGACGGACGTACATTTGCTTTACGGATAATTGTCCGTTATTGAGATACCCCTTTGAACTTGTAATCCTTACATGGCCGTAATTCACTCCGATCGCAAGAATCGCCGATCACCCTTTGTAAGATTGAAATCGGGCCAGGGTCAGTCACGGTGGTGTGTCCGATTCAAGTTAGCGGAACTTACCGATGTAGTCTCAGGATCGCGTATCGGACAGCCCCCACCTATTCACTTTTTTTCGCTCTGGGATGTCGACGAGAAAAGGGACGATGGATCTGGACAGAGCTCGGAACAAGTAATACTATTGGTAAGTAGTTACTCACTTATCTTGTTGACATTTGCATACAGGAGGTTCATAGACCACTGCGAATTATTGCGTTCCCTCTAACGCGTAGATAGTTGATTGTCCCCTTTTGTAACTTTCCTCTCAGCCTAGTCATCACGATCTTCTTTTGTAACGTGTAGCGCGCCGCCGCTAACTCATCGACTCCAAACACTTATAACACATTCACACCCTGGCCCTTGGTGGATAAGTGACTTCCAGCATTAATTCAAACACGTGTCTAACGGGGCATGAACAATCTGTCGTAGACGGGTCTAAGTGTGTAAATTACCCTGCTACGAGCGCCCAGCAATTTCTTCTATTCTAGATGCCTACACGAACCTTCTGCGAATCCTCGTCATGCTCGCGCCCGCACGTCTCCATGGTGGTTTCCGGCCCCGCTCTAGACCCACCCACCACGCCTCGGCCGCGTGTCGAACACAGGGACTCGGAACCAGGGATGCTCGAAGATAGAGAAACACAGATCGATCTGTCGGCCATTTGCAGATCAAGCGCATTTTCTCGGGGCGTATGATAGCGCGGCCACTTGGAAGATGTGAACAAAAGTTGCTGAAAGTTTTGAAAATGTGTTCCGCAAAAGAAAGAGGGTCAGGTGTAAGATAGTATACTTGAGTCGCTGTCACCCAAAATTTGAAAACAAAATCTGCCGCTCTTTTGAAAATGCAAAATATATGGAACAATACGTATGATTAAAAAAATCTAGGCTTGTCGCGTATGAATCCGGTTTTTGAGCGTTTTTCTAATCGCAATGGTAGCTACCGGGTAGTCTTTTACAATTTTGAAACGAGACTTGCTCTCGAATTTTTATTTCCTCGGGGCTGTGTCTTCAGGATGGCTAGAATCTCTTTTGCAAGGGCGCCAGGCGCCTGATGCGGGACCTACATTGGCCATGTAAAGAACAGGTCAGTCTATGCTACATAAATAATAACTACTTACGAGGTGCCCCGCATTTTCGATGTGAGAAATCGACGCGAATTGACGTGGAGACGTCGGGTCAATGATGGCGAGATGAACCTCGCGCGGACTACAAGGTTTGGAACCTCAGGCGTGAGCGCGTCGTACTTGCGGGGAAGGTTGGCTTGTTGTGCGTGCTTACACGTAATCGATTATAGCTCCGAAGATGATATGTATCGGTAGGCGTGCGCACGCCTCGTTCAAATCGGAAACAGGTTTCGTAGGACCGTCCACGTCCCGATACATAACCTTGAGAGGGACAGCGTGAGATGTGCCTCTCGAAGCGTGATCATGACGCATACCGCCTCTTGTTCGCGCGAACAGCAGAGCGTTACGCCATTATACGGCGTGTCGGTAAACCGAGCTCCCGGGTGGGCCCTCAACCCGTATTTCTTATAACATAGTATCAGTTTCGCGCCCCAGGACATATTGTGACGGAGATGGAGGAGCATACAACGAAGACTTCCAAAGTACGTGGGTCCCACATTCTTGTCCGGCCGCGTTGCTTTAGAGCCTCGAGCGCATGCTGTCTGCTCGGCCACACGTCACGTCTCTCGTACGCACTGCGCACGAGTTCGACACGAAGAGGTTGTAAATGCTCCGGTCCTCCAGGACTCAGCATTGGCTCGACCAGGATCACCGCCTGAAACTCAATTCGAGGTACTAGCTGCTGGAGGACAGCCCTTTTGTTCCTAAATTTGAGTATTTGGGAAGTAGCGTCAGATGTATGAAGACACCTACATTGCGACTCCGCCCAGCGAGTGCCCGACCCCTATTAAATTGCGTCGTCTGAAGTCTACATTGGCTCCCTCGAGGGTCTCTGCCGACAGGAAGCGATGAGCCGCAACCGCATACTTCTCGCAAGTGACTGCGGATCCAAGAATGGAAAGGGTAGTCATTGGAAGAACAAGCATTAATCACACGCTGCCGGCTCACAGTTGCTAATACTCTCCGGAAGCCGCCTCAATGCATCCTCGTTGAGCTCCGCAGATGCGCCGTGGTTAGGGCACTCGATAGACCATGCCTCGAGGATAGGAATGTCGTTCCTCGAGGACAGGGCTCCGAAGAGCTCCTGCAGAGTCGGCTCCCATGTCTCCTTGTGGAACCCCGTCGAGTGTAGGAAAACGAGGGTAAGAGCCTCCGGGTGATCGGCATGAGCCCCGAGCGCGGGACAAGTGTACCGTTTTGCCGTGATAGAGAAAGGATACACGTCGTCAGGTCCGAGATGCACAGTGTCGAATTGTAGATCTGGAGACATTGTCGACAGGTCGCGGACGCTGAGGGTCATGGTGCATCTTCGGCGACGGCGCTGGTTGCCTCACGACCGTTCAATTAGGTCTAGCGTCTCCGTTCCCGAGAAAGAAGAATGGATTCTTTTTATAATAAGCATGGATATACTCGCAACGGGAAAGGCCAGACACGTGGGAGCCGGATGCTTTTCAGCTATTTTGAGTTGTTGTGAAAAATCCAAGTAGGTTGCCCACGGACGTTCTGACCATTGCTTGCACTCTTCAACTCCTGCCAATAACTGGCCCAGACCGCAGCTTCCAGCGCTTATCATCAGAGCTAAGTTTATCTGGGAGACACCCGGGCCGTGACCAAGTCTGAACTCAGAATTGAATCGCAATGATGATAATCCCAGCGTGGGACGATGAGTATTCGGACTTCGATGAGCTCCTGAACAAAGTGCATCCCCGGGCCCTGTGCTTGTTGTTCGGCGTTCGTTGTAGTTCTTAAATAACGACGATGAAAAAAGGGCGACCTCGGCATGGGTAACCTGCTTGCCGAATGCCGCGCCACCGCACGTAAGCACCTCAATTTGGAAACGTATGTTCAGACCTTGCGTGTTCATGCTTTCATATTTCGGCATGAAGCTCATCCACGAACCACCGGTTTGTGAAGAAACGCTTCCATATGTCGGCTATGATGAAAGGGGGCACGAATGCTGTCGTGGGGTGGAGAAACGAGCACCCTCGAATAAGGGGGGAGGTGGCTTGCGTGGACCAGTGTTGCCGGGTTATTGTTCAATCTGAGTCCTTTTGTCGGCTTTGTACTTTTTTCTCCACAGTTGCTGCGCATCGCATGCTACGCATATAAGAGCCTTGGGTTGGGCGTTGGGTGCGAGATAAATCCCCTGTTCCGTCCTTCTCGTTGTCTGCAACTTACTTTTTCTCTTTTCTTTTTTCTTAGACTCTGAGCCAGGTGCTCTTTCATTGTCAGCCCCCCTTCAACAGACAAGCAAGTTATTCTGCATTAAAATTCACGACATGATTACTGCACGAAACACTTTCACTTTGCTACTCTCCTTAGGGCTTTTTGTGCCTGCTCTGTCTCGCCCCGTATCAACGAACGAGCTCCTGTCCTCGTCCGACCTCCTCGCCAACGGCCAGGACGCCCAAAAGTTAAACGCTCAGTTCGCGTCGCTCAGCTCTAGCGACTCGTGCACCGGTTAGATCAGGTTTTTTACACTACCCGGCGTACAATCTGATTGGTGTGTGTCCTTGCAGATGGTGACCAAGGCTGCGTAGGCACACAATTCGCGCAATGCGTTGGTGGCGCATGGGCGCTCACCAGTTGCTCCTCCGGTACGCAGTGCGTTGCGCTCCCGCTAGTCAACTCGCGCGGAACGTCTGTTACTTGCGATACGGAGAGTGATGCGGTATCTCGCATTGCTGCAACGGGTGCGACGGGTGGCTTGACTGGCGATGGGTCCGCTTCGAACTCGACTTCGTCGGTCTTGAGCAGCGCAGTCGCGAGTGTGACTAGTGCTCCCTCGTCTACGGGCGCTGGTAGTATTTCTGCAGGTTCTGCTACTGCTACTGTTCAACCGACATCTACTGCCGTGAGCGGCTCAGACGACGGGGATGACGGTGACGACGATGGCGACGATGGCGACGAAGACTGTTCCATGGACGATCCATCCGCTACTAGTATAATCCCCATAGACAGCACAAGCGTCGCGGTTGCCTCCAGCGTCGTGTCCTCATCAGCGTCAAGTGAGACGCAGTCGTCCGACCTTCGCAAGCGACAAGATGCCATCATAAACGTTCAGACTACTTCCATTCCCGTCTCTGCCATCCAAGCTACTGCGTCTACGACAGACGACGCCGGCCTTTCGTCTGCGACCTCTGCCGCTTCCGCCTCAGTTACTTTCTCATCGGTTTCGGACCCACTCGCAACGGACGCGCCTGCCTCTGCCTCCGTTACCAGTGCAGACGCCGGATTCCCCGGTACATCTACCGCAGCCGTACCCGGAGCCGCGACGGGCATCACCTCCGCAGCGCCAGCGTCTGGTACCGCCGTTTTCGGCGCCGAAACAGTTACAGTCACCGTTACCGTCGGCACCGTCACCGTCACTGCCAACGGCGAGTCCACAACAGCTACAGATGTGACGGACACAGCTGTTGGCGCTCCGACAGACGGAACGAACCCATTCGCCCCTGCTTCTAGCGCCAGCGCCTCTTTCTCGACGTCCTCGTTTGGAGCGCCCGGTGATGCGACGGCCACGGCCACAGCCACTGACAATGGCACAGGCTTTGCGACGACCTCTGGCACTGGTGTAGTCGCGACCCCGACGGAGTCCGGCGCTGACTCTGGTGTAACCGCGACTCCAACAGGTTTTGACACTGGCGCCAGTGTAGTCGCGACTTCGACTGATGTCGACACCAACACTGACGCCGACACCGACACTGGTGCGGCTGCGGTGAGCACTACGGCGACGGGCGTGGTGAACCAAGTAAGCGCCACGATTCCCACAAGCTCCGTTGTAGCTGCTACAACCGCTACACCCTCGTCTTCGTCATCTGTATCACAGCTCATCGATCCATCCGAATTTTCGTACCTACTTACCGCGACAATCTCGCCCACGTCCGCGTAATAGGCACCATTCCACGTTTATCCTCGAATGTAGCTTTATCATATCCTGCCAATCCTTTGTCCTCAGTAGCCATTAAGTATCGTAGTATTGTACATATCCAGTCCATCGGCCCTTCATTTGTTCGCTGTAAATTTATGCGCATATACAGAGTTTACAGAGTCGAGATTTGTTGAAAAAAAATACCTATAACTGGCGTGTGTCCGAGCCTTCTGTATAAATCAACAATATTTTGCCATTAGTCCATTATTCGTGCGTTAGGCTACACGTTTTGCTATCAGTACATACAAGCTGTAGCACTGCGCTCGGTCTATGGGAATCTCTCGTAATAATAAGAATGCATGCAGTGTTCAGAGCGGTGCAATAACAAGAAAAACAAAACAGAAAAGCAACCGTGACAGAGGAATGGAGAGTCAATTAAAAGAGTCCTAATCACGGAGTAGAAAAAAGCAAATCAATAAGTTTAGTCAAGCTCACACAACTTCCTGTGCTTCGAAGAACGTATGTGCCTCCGACAGCAAGATAACACGCTCCGCCTCCCACAACTGCTCGATCTCCGCCTTCACCAGCGCGCGCGTCTCGTGGTCGACGGCTTTGACCGTCACCTCGAAGCCCGCAGACACGGGGCGGTGGTCGCTCACGTTCGCCTCGTAGCGGCGGTAGTGCAGGCATTGCACGCGCTCGGGGTCGCGGGTACGGTACAGTACGCGGTCGCACCACGCAGGCGAACGGCGCTTCTCGCCTGTGTCGTATTGCGCGGAGCGTCGGTCGTACTTGTACGTCGGCGCGAATGCAATCGGCGCCTCGACGAACGTGCGTAGCCGGAAGCCTGGGTTGTGGCGCATTTCCTTCAGCAGCTGGTCGTGCACGAGTAGCGTGTCGAGTTGCCCTGCTGCGACTGCGCCGATCGTCGCGTCGCGTCGCTGGTCGATGCGGTAGTTCAGGTCGCCATTTAGCTGTAATTTTAGGTCAGCTGTAGAATGATTTTCTGAGGCCTTGACACAGAAACGTACGAAGACAATTTCGTGGTCGAGGACCATCGACCCATCTCCTCCACCGACATACGCAACCGACTCGACACTCGAACCAGACGGAGGGAATACCTCCTTCTCCTCGAGCAAAGCAGCGATGTCAGCATTACGAGCACGAACGTGACGCTGGCCCGCTGCCAGATGGCAGTTAATGAAGCAAATGGAAGAATCATCGACAACCAGACGAGAGACAATACCACCCTGTGAGAAGAAAAAGGCGATTTTCAGTAATCAATAGAAAATCAGACTTGTTCCGCGTGAGTATTTACCTTGTTGCCGTACATGCCTCCGATTCCCCGCTTTACGGTGGTTATTGCAACATCCTTGAGGTCCTTACGCTCCGATGACTTGACGAATATGCACGTGAACAGCCCAACAAGGTTATCCGTGTGCACAGCGGTGTACGGACAATCGGTAGGCATCGCGAGGCGAACAGCGCGAACGAGCTGATCATGCCACATTCTATATGAGCGCGACACCTTTTCTGATATCGAGCCATCCGGCGCCTTCTTCTTGCTGCCGAGAAGAACTGTTTTCGCAGCCATTTTGCGGCTCTCAAGATCGATCAGCTCTTGAAAACCGAACACGATGATGTCCGGCGCATCTACGGAGTGCAGTACGTCCTCCAGAAAATGCGTGTTCTCAACACACCCATTCAGCGCATCCGGCTTAGCAGCGTCGACGTTCCAGGAGACCACAAGGACCTTCAGCGGGCGGAAGGACGAGAAGGACGATTCGCGTTTCAATAGGCCGTTGTCTGTCGATGCGTCAGGTTCACACGGAGATAAAAGATAAAAATAAACGGAAAAGGGTATTTACCAATCCAGTCTACTCCCAAGAGGCCGTCCCAGAACCGTGCCTGCTCGTCCCTACCGACGCTGACTACCAGAAGCTGTGTGCACTTTTCAATGCTATATGGGTCGATGAAGAGCTTTTGCACGGGCAAGCCCGCATGCGCCTGCCAGCTGTTCGTCACCACCCACGGCCGCTGCTCGACGTCGTACGCAGAGATCACGCCTTTGCGATTCCCTGCCCACAGACGCGTACCTACGCCCTCCATGCAGAGCACATCTGAAGCCGACACCTTCACGACCTCGATACACACCGGTGCGCCGTCCTCGCCCTGTAAATCCCATATCGTGACGAACCCACCCTCATGTCCGAGGAAAACTTTGTCTGGATGTGCTGGAAGGACCGCGCCCGCCGTGACCGCACCGATGTGCTCGAGCGGATACAGTGATCGCGGTGTAGATGGGTACCCCGTAGGCAAAACATCGTACACGCGCACAGATGGACCTTTCACCGCACCGCCCGCCTGGACCGTCCCATCAACTGAGCCTGTCCCGGGGCCGCCAGATGTCCATAGTCTCCCGTCGACCATTTTCGCGAAACCCTGCTTTTCCGCGATACGCACGATACGCATCGGCCCTTGTAGGAGCATGGTCGCGCAGCTTCCAGGCTCAGCTGTGAAGACTATAACTTTCCCTTGGTCATCGAGCGAGAACATACTGCGGCCATGTCGGAGCAGGTGCGTCACGGGTGCGCCGTGAGCGGCGGAGCGCACGGCCGTAACACTGCCGCTCTGCGAGTCGAGCTCCCAGATGGTGCCATCCTTCGTGCCAATCCAGACGAAGCGCCCACGGTCGGTGACGTCGTCTGCGGGACGGAACGTCATGCACGTTACACGCGGTTCCTTCCCGCGCCAATCAGAGCCGTAACCAGCCTCTTTCAAATCGATGTTATGGAGAGGTGAGTCGGAGACTAGCAGGTCAAAGACCTTCACATGATGGTGAGCGACAATAACGCGAGGGCCGGCTACGCATATGATACCCGAATGTGCAACAACGGGGATACGTGCGTTTGCGAATATGGATGGGACTGGAAGACGGCGGGAGGAGTTGCTTGCGTCGGGCAAGAGTTCGGTCAAGCGTCCGGTCTTTTGTCCAGGGTCCTCCTCGTCGCCGGACTCGGACTCGGAACCTTCGTTTGATGGTGGACGCCGAGGAGGGGGGAGCTTGTCACCGAGACCGATGGTACGTACAGGTGGAGGAGCGAACTGGCCACTCCCCTTGGCCTTGCGTTCCAATGCGGGTGGAGCAGACTGTGCACCTTGGTGGGGCTCCATTTCCCGCGGTGAATCAGTACGAACCAACGGACGCCCCTGGCCAGGTAATTCCTTTACGGCTATGGGAGGACTGCGCCGTGCGGGCAGGGGTGGGGGGACCTGTAACGTTGGTGTACTCGAGCTGCCATTTGCGCTTCCGCCATTTTCAGAACTCGGAGAAGAGACAGGGTCGGGGGCGGATGCCGGAAGCGATGTGTGACGAGGGGGAGGCCGTATAACGGGTCTTCTCGGAGGTGACGGCGGAGGTCGTTGTATGCGCTCAAGATTGCCGATAGGGGGACTATTAGAGTCTGAAGGAGGGCTCCGAGATCCCAGCGGGTTTGAGGGAGGTCGGGAAGGAAGGGGAGGTGCAGCTTGTTCCACATCTTCGAATCGAATTAGAGGGCTATTGTCAGAAAGAGCTGAGATGGAATGTCGTTGTTGGTGGTGAGACTCCGAAGTTTGCAAAGACCTCAACGAAGGCATTGCTGAAGAGTGAGAAACAACACGGTTGCCTGACGGCTGTTGGCGTGTCGACGGTAAGGATGGCGTAGAAACACCGCTATACATCACAGTGACTTAGCTATCGAGACGACAAAGAAAGAGGTGTTCAGACTTCAAGCTAAGGCCTCGTTCAAGCCCATTGCCCCAACACTCGCTTAGAGTTTGAAGATGTGCAAGCAATGCTTAAAATTAAAGGAACACGATACTCTGATTCCGGTCCCACTTGGCGTAATACCTCTCACCCGCAGAATCAAAAAACGGAATGAACGAAGGTTCGAAGACTTTAACCCCAACATTTCTCCTCGCAAGTGTTGAGGCAATGGTTCGAATAAAAGCCTAGCTGAAATCCGGTCACCTTATCGTAAAAAACAGTACTCACACGAATTTGGAGCGAAGGGATGCTACCGCGCCTGCCGGCGGTACCTCGAGCTCGGGGTCTTCGACTGGTGGTGGAGGCGGCTTGCGAGTACTCAGCGCGGTTCTATCCAGTCCATTGAATGCAGGGATAGGCGCGGGAGCAGGAGTAGGCTGCAGTACCGGGGAAATAAATGGCTTTGGAGATCGTGGCGCAGACGGCGACGGAGGCGGTGGAGGCGGACGCCTTGCAAGTTTCAGGTCCGATGACGAATTCGATGGCCGCAAACTATGCGCAGCGGGTGCATCAGCATCTAAATATCCGTTCGACAGCGTGCGCTGCCTGCTCGATGCAGGGGAAAGGAGGTCGGTGTTATCCTGGGTGCGAGGTGGTAAAGTCGGCGTCGACAGCGTCGGTCGTGCCGGCGGCGGCGGCGGAGTGCCCTGAGCAAGCATCTCGAACTTGCTGCGCAATGCATTGAATGCAGGCGGTTGGGTGTTCTCTGTGTCTGGGTTGTCCGCAGACATCGTGCGGGATCATGGGCCAATGGCCAGCACTGCGCAGCACTACGGGCTACGGCGGGCCTTAGACGACGAGCAATGTATGGGGTGACTTCCCGATTAGGGGCGGATCAGAACACCAACGAAACACCTCGACGGGGCTGAGAAAATAGGCCAAAATATCGAGAAAAAGGACGTAGTTCTAAAGGCGATATTATGTCCGTAATTCAGTACGAATATATACGCGCATTTTTTTCTCGTTTATTCTCGTCTCGCGAAGGCACAGAACGCGCTTGTGGCCTTTTTCGGGACGGCTTATGTTGCCTTTTGCGGTCCGTGACTGAGCGCGTCGGTGGCCAACAGTGAACAGTGACGAACGCGTCCTACTCGTCGTCCACCATGCACATTCAGACCTTGACGGTACAGGGCTTCAAGTCGTGTATGTATCTACAGACTGACAGGCATTTCTCTTGCTGAACCACTTTCAGATCGCGACCAGACCCAGATTGAGCCGTTCTCTCCTGGACACAACGTCGTCGTCGGACGCAATGGCAGTGGGAAGAGTAATTTCTTCGCCGGTGAGCTGTGTTAATTCTGTGAACAAATAATCTGGCTGACATCGCAAAGCCATCCGGTTTGTACTCGGAGATGCATATACGTCCATGTCGCGCGAGGAAAGACAGGCTCTTCTGCACGAGGGTGCCTCGGTCACGACAACTTTGTCGGCATATGGTATTTTGGCTCGGCTCTCTCCATTCTTACAAAGTACTAACAGTACCATTAGTCGAAATCATATTCACCAATCAACCTGCTCGTTTCCCAACCCCGAACCCGACTGTAATCATACGTAGAACCATAGGTCTCAAGAAGGATGAATACACGCTTGACAAGAAGAGCGTATCAAAAGCGGACATCATGAGCTTGTTGGAGAGTGCTGGGTTCAGTCGTGCAAACCCATATTACATTGTTCCTCAAGGAAGGGTAAGTGCCGTACCAACTTGATTGTGTACATGGAAACACTAAACACGCTCGTAGATCACGGCTCTAACTAACGCCAAGGACCATGAACGCCTTGCATTACTCAAAGAAGTCGCTGGAACCAAAGTCTATGAACAACGTCGTACTGAATCCCTGCGTATCATGGACGAAACATCTTCAAAGCGCCAGAAGATCAGCGAGCTTCTTGATTACATCGAAGGACGTCTCTCGGAGCTCGAAGAGGAGAAAGAGGAGCTCAAGGAGTACCAGGAGAAGGATAGGGAACGAAGGTGCTTGGAGTATGCGCTATTCGAGAGAGAATTACAAGAGGTTACGGGTGCACTGGAAGAGCTGGAGGATGAGCGGCGGGGTGAGGTACACGGCGTAAATGTCCGACGCGAGGCCTTCAATGAACGCGAGAAGGAGTTACAAGCGCTCGAGGAGGAGATGAAGCAGACAAAACATAGCATGACAACGCTGTCTCTAAGCCGGCACGGCCTTACAAGCGAGTTGAACGACCTTGTCCGAGCACGGACCGAGCTTGAATGCACGATTGAGGACCTGAAGGCTGCAAAAGAGCGCACGGGAGGGAAGCGCGAGGAGCTTGAAACAGAGCTTGGTCAGGTCAGGGCGGAGATCACGGACAAGGAAAAGGCATTGACGGCGCTTGGTCCGCGGTGGGACGCACACCGTGCGCGTGAGGCGGACGAAAGACGGCGGCTCGACGAAGCGCGTGCGCACCTAGATGCACTGTACGAGAAGCAGGGACGCCTGAGTCGCTTTCGTACACGAGCAGAACGCGATCAGTTTCTAAACGGCGAGCTCGCGTCATTGCGGAAGTATCTGGAGACGCAGGCAGGGGCACTCAGCGTAGCTGAGCGTGAGCTTTCCGAAGCGCGCAAGGCGCTCAGTGAGCTCGGAGAGCGCTCAGAGGGCGTGCAGGGTCGGTTAGAGGACCGTCGTGACCGCGTCCGCCAGATCTCGGACGAGCTGGCTGGTGTGAGAGAGAAACATGCAGAACTGCTGGAGAAAAGAAAAGAGTTGTGGCGCGAAGACGCACGTTTGACGAACACTGCTGGGCACGCAGAGAATGAGCTTCGTCAACACGAGCGCGATCTCGCAAGTATGATGGACAAGGTGCGTGTTAAGGTATCTACTAATTGGGAGCTAGCTTACGACCAGTGGAACAGGATACCGGTACCGGTTTAAGAGCAGTGGATAGAATCGCAGAACGACATGGGCTACAGGGAGTGTATGGGCCTCTTTACCGTCTCTTCGAGGTAACGGATAAAAAGTTCACTACGGCTGTCGAGCTCACGGCAGGAAACAGGTAGGTATAGGCTAAAATAATTAACGCTGTCACTGACTTTTAAACAGTCTCTTCCACGTTGTGGTTGACACCGACGAAACAGCGTCCCGCGTACTCGATATCATGCTGAAGGAAAAAATGGGACGTGTGACGTTCATGCCGTTAAATCGCCTCAAGCCGAAGGATACTGTATACCCGAACGCAACGGACGCAATCCCGCTCATCGGGAAGCTGCGTTTCGACCCGGCACACGAAAAGGCATTCAAGCAAGTCTTCGGTAAGACATGTGTCTGTCGGGACCTTTTCATCGCCGCCGCGTATGTGCGCAGCCACGGGCTCAACACGATCACGCTCGACGGGGACAAGGTCGACCGTAAGGGTTCGCTAACGGGCGGGTTTCATGACGTGCGGCGCTCGCGACTTGAAGCAGTGCGCGCGGTGCATTCGTGGCGCGAGAAGCACGCGGCGGATGGTACTGCGCTGCGCGAGGTAAAGCGCGCGATCGCAGCGGCCGAGCAGGAGATCACGCACCTCGTCGGCCGCATACAGGTACTGACGACGCAGCGCGAGAAGGTGCAACAGTCGCGCGACCCTCTCGTGGACGAGGCTTCTAACCTGGGGAGAGAGCATGAACGTCTGCGCGCGCGTATTGCGAAGGGTGAGCAGGACGTCGACGAGCTGCAAGCGGAGCAGGCGGGTCTCCAGGTTAGGATTGCAGACCATGAACGGGAGCTGAGGTCCCCGATGGCGCAGGGTCTAACGGCAGACGAGGGTGCAGCTATTGCGCGGCTTGCGAAGGAGGTCGAAGCGCGCCAGTCAGCGCTCGTTGAACTCGGAAAGACCAAGAATGAAGTGAGTGATGTGATAGTCTGTTATGTCGGCGGAGCTGACTACCTATCATTTAGCTGGGAAGCCAGAAAAACCTCCTCGAGATCGAACTTAATGAGAGCCTCCGTCGCCAGCGCGAGGAGTTGCAGGCTAAGTTAGAGTCGCTGGGAGATGCAGACTCAGGCACAGCCTTCAACGCCGAAGACTACGAGGCACGTGTACGGGAACTGAAGACGCTCGGCAAATCTATTACCGATCTCCAGAAGAAGCACACTGGTACGGTCCATCGACTTCTCACTATATAAGCTGCTGATTAGGTTATTGAAGACATGGAAAAGGAGGGCGACAAGCTCTCTGCGAAGCTTCAGGAACTCCGGACAAACCTTGAGAGCATGCAGAACCAACAAACAGAGGATAGTCGAGGAATCTCAAGGCAGCAGAAGAATACGGAGCGCTACTTAGCGAAGAAGCAGATGCTGCTAACTCGCAAGGACGATTGCAATCGCAGCATCCGTGACCTCGGAGTACTGCCTGAGGAGGCGTTCGAAAAGTACACGAACGAAAAAGCGGACCGCGTGCGCATTCCATTTCCATTCCCGGAGCTCACTAACCACTTTCTAACGCTTTGAATCACCAGCTCGTCAAGAAGCTGCACACAGTGAACGAAGGTCTGAAGAAGTTCGCGCACGTGAATAAGAAAGCGTTCGAGCAGTACACGAATTTCACGAAGCAGCGTGACCAGCTGCTCTCACGACGGGAGGAGCTGGACGCGTCGGCAAAGTCGATTGAAGAGCTCATTGGCGTACTTGATATGCGCAAGGACGAGGCAATAGAGCGCACGTTCAAGCAGGTCGCGAAGAACTTTGAGGAAGTGTTTGAGAAGCTTGTGCCTGCGGGCAGAGGCCGACTCATCATTCAGCGTCGCATTGATCAGGTCTGTGTGGGTCTGAGTGCTGTTTTGACTTTTTCTTACGTTTTGTGTGTTTTGTGCAGGACGAAGACGAGGTGGAAGACGATGCTGAAGACACTCAGCGGTCTTCTGTGGACAACTACACGGGTGTTTCCATTAAAGTTCGTCCATTCCCTTCATGCAGCGGCGGTCTTTTCTGACATGCCTACAGGTCTCCTTCAACTCGAAAGTCGACGAGGGTCTGCGCATCCAGCAGCTATCTGGTGGGCAGAAATCGTTGGTGGCGCTGGCAACCGGTGAGTTCCTTCTCTCTCGGAAACGTGGAGCATGAGCGCTCACGAAGTAATATTTCCGGTAGTCTTCGCGATTCAGAAATGCGATCCTGCACCGTTTTATCTCTTTGACGAAGTACGTGACCGTGGTCAAATCGGTTACCCGTGGACTAACGCTTGCGTGACCCCTCTACGCACAACGCACAGATCGACGCTAATCTAGATGCGCAATACCGAACGGCTGTCGCTGGTAAGCTTTTGACCCCTCCCTCCTACCTCAGCCATTTGCTAACGATCCCTTTTCTTCGTTGCGTACAGCGATGATCCACGAGCTCTCGAGCTCCGCGCAGTTCATCACGACGACGTTCCGACCGGAGATGCTCGTCTCTGCAGACAAGTTCTACGGTGTGACGTTCAATAACCAGAAAGTGAGCTCGATCAGGAGTATCAAGCGTGAGGAGGCGCAGGAGTTCGTCGATCAGGTACGTTCTGCGTTTCTTGTCTATATATATATGTATCACTTTTCGTCTTGTGCTGCGGTTCGCGGGAAGTTTCTCATTGTTTTGTTTGCTCGTTTTACAGGAGGCCCAGGCGCAATAGACGTTCCCCGTGCACGATTCGATTTCTCGACCATTCGCTCTCTCCGTCCTTTCCAGTCCTAGTATCCCTCTCCGCTATCGCTCCATTCCCGCCCCACCATGATGTACTTGTGTCTGATCGTATTTTACCTTACTTATTCATCTACGAGCTCATCCGTGTACTATTAAATTCTCTGCTGGTTTTTATTCCCTTTGTCTCTCCGTCTCTCTGCCTCTCCGCTTCTGCAGCGTTCCCAGCCTGGCCGAGTTGGGGATGGAATGTCGGCTCCCAGCTTCAATTTGGCCGCTGCCCACTGGCAAGCCACACAATCGGTTGCATTTGTCACTTCGTGACATGTTTTACGTACCCAACTTACTAAGCGAGGATTGTGCGTCGGAAGACATTTCAAAGTTGCAGACGGAATTGCCCTCTCCCATTCACTTCACCTTCAATCTTTTGTATGAAACATCATCACTGGCAGGTGTCCGGAACAAAGAGTAATACGTCTCCGGTGGGTTTCCAACTTTTTCCCCGCTTTCCCGCCCTCTCTTAACGTCTGTTGCAATGATATAGTTTCTGTCTCGTGTCTAAATTTGGACTCGTCTCGTCCAGTTTGGTACTGGGACTACTGTGCGGAATGTTAATCAAATAACAATGACTCGTTTGGTTCAGTGTTTAATAATAACCGCGGGCATCCAGGGACGTTAAGTGTCTGACTTGCTCCGGAGATCAGCAATTAGGGGTAAGAAAGGTACGCGAAAAAGCAAGCGGGGTTACACCCAAGTCGGATTAGTCGAGCTGTCTCGTTAGTACAAGCCTTTGGATCCCTTGAAAAGGTATCTATACTTATAGTTAGTGATACCCGGGCTTCTAGTGTCCGGCAGTCACGGTGAGACATAAGCTTCCCGCTTTCCCATTTACACATTGTGCAATCACTGCCCCACGGTGATTGTCGTGTCACCTCCACTGCTGTTGAGTATTGGTACAACTTGATAGCTGCATAAAGCTCGTCCATATTTCCTCCTAGTACACTGTTTCCCCCTTCTCGTCCCACATATACTCGAAACCTTCAGCAGCGTAAAGTGAGATGGCAGATGACATCCTTGGTTATGCGAACAAAGCCCGGTTGGCCCAGGTGAGCATGCTCCCGCACCATATCGAGGCTCGACCGTTCACGCTTGACCCCAAGTACGCCACAGGTGAATGGTTATTTCTGCCTCAAACGACTTGATCCCTATTAACGCATGTTATCTTCAGTCGCCGGCATCGGATTAACTGTGAGTGGGTTTTCAAATCGTTTCCTTCTGGGATTACCTTATTACCTCTTTTATTAGACATACGACTGGCTAATTACCATAGGCGATGAGGTTTTCTTATTCTTTTCCCCCTGCGTATATGCTGGCACCAACTGGGATACTTTCCGTTTAGATTGAATTCGTTTGGTATTCTAGTTGGAACACCACGAAAATTCTTTTCTTCCTGACGAGATACATGGGGTTTATTGTCTCCGCTCTGGCGCTCATTAGTTCGTCAACATCATCTTTGCGTCTGAGGCCTTTTCTAACCGACAACGTTAACGTTGAAGATGTCTTCGGGACTTCCTTGGATATGCATGTGAGTGCAACTCCATCGAACAATCCTTGCGTCTTCAAGACTAATGGAAGTACAGCAATGTAAACAATTGAGCGAATCGTACATATGTGGGTCACGGTCTGTACGATGGAAGGAATAGCAGCTAACTTCTGCCAGATCCTGCCATAGGTGGTGCCATCGTTGCCGAAGGTATACTCTACTACCCCTTTCCTTTACTTAAAAACGATCCTGCCCGTACGTTCACAAACTGACATCCCGTTGCCTACAGTGATCATGTCGCTTCGTGTGATAGCATTATGGGATGGATCACGCCGCATAGCCTACCTTTTGGGGACTTTGCTCCTTGTGAGAACTAAGCTTATCTATTTCTTATCGAAATTGATTTACTTATCGATACATTTGATTCTGAAAAGGTAGGTTTAACTATTCAAGTGACAGTTGCGACTGTAACCATGATAGATAATCCTGAAAACAGTTAGTTACAGCACTAGCACTGCTTTAAAACGTGGAAAGCTAAGAATATTCTCAGTTGCACCTATACAAGGCCTTCCTTCATGTACAAGGCTACTCCAAACTGACGGTGGATCTGCTTACATAGAATTTCTTCTTTTAATGATTTTCGAGTGTGGTAAAATCAGCTCCTTTATCATCAGCCCTATTATACGCTCTGACGTACTGGCCGTAGTAATTATGGTCCTGACGTTTTGGAAAGGCATTTCACACTGTAAGTACGTTTTACTTTCCCTCGTATGACATCAATTGACATCTGGTAAGGGCGCGGAAATATGCTTGGAAATGGTCTTATGGCGGTGTTTTACAGAGACGGTGAGTACTGGTATTGTACCAAGGCCGGTGGTTAGAAGTAACAGCTATTTTTAGGAGCGCTGTACTTTCTCTTTCTTTTCGGTAACTGAGACGTTCGGTTCTTTCGAGAAGTCTGCTAAAGTTGCCTGACGAAACCTAAACAGCTTTGTCAATGGCGAACTTTGTAGTTTGGTTCAAAGAAAGATCGTCAAGCGTTAGTGTTTTTACGTACTTGATTTACCCCATCTTTTCGGTAATTAATTGCTGATATATTTCTCAGGGACCATATCATTCCCTCCTTTTTGAGTGAGATAATAATTAAGCTATAAACCTCACGTTCTGAAAAGTCTGATGATATCTACAGACTACAGCGAGTTCTGCAATCTGTGATTACGGTCCGGATTATTTTAAATTTACGGAAAACGGCGGCACATAGACGGCTTCAGATCTCATTATCTACTATCAATTTTCAGGTTGAGGGTGCTAGTAGGGCAGGAGGTTTGAGTCAACCTTCCTGTCATATTAGTGAATCTAGGACGGTTCAACTCCATACGCACACATCCGCTCATTTTCCCTGACTCTCTGCTGCTGTAGCCGCAGGTTCGACTGGTATGTGCAAAGGCTCACTGCGATGATATTCTTCTGACTCAATCGCGGTAAGACGAGTGCTTCTTCTTTATCACATATAGTGTATACTTCCCGTATCAAGTATGGTTCTCGAGAAGTTGCCGACTATTTTGATTCTCCGTTTTACTGGGTTCCCATGTGCAATGGACAGCCTCCGTGCGCGATCCAACTTCCCACTGGCAGCTTTTCGCTCTCTTCCGTTTTTTTCAGTCCAAGTATTACCGCTCCGCCTCGATGTACTGTACTTGTGTATAATCGCATTTCACCTTACTCGTCTACTGACCCGTCCCTGTACTGTTAAATACTCTAAACTCCTGCTGTCACTCCTTTCCTCTGCCTTTCCGTTTCAATGCAGTGCTCTTTACCTTCTCGAGCCGGATCTCGGCTCTCGGTTCCTACGAGTGCTACTTATTCGTTAGTACCTTCTGTTACAACTTGAACCTCTGTAAGAATGACGCTGTATTCCACAATAAGAATGGGACTCATTTATTCAAAGCTACTTGTAAAAATGATGCTTCTCCTAAACAGATATAATACATATAATATATATAAGAAAGACCGTGAGATTCTCACCTCAGTCCACAGTATTAATGAGAAAAATGGGACCGACTCGGAGGTGCTGGTAACTTCAGACTATATATATGCGCTATCCTAAAGAAGAACAGCTTTCTAATGTCCGCATTTAGCTGTTTATGTCATATAATTCCAACGGCCGTTCGCTTGTCAGATCGGTCCCATTTCCAAAACATTTGCGGGCGAACTTCGATGTTGTTCGGCAGCCCCACTCACTTTCAACATTTCGTATGAAACACCATCAGTGATAGATAGGATTACGTACCTGGTGGGTTTCCACTGCAGTGTTTCCTCCCGCACTCACGCCTTCTCCGTAACCTATGTTGCAATGATTCGGAGGTCCCCGTCTCATATCTAGATTCAGACTTGCCTCGTAGAGGGACTTAGTACCATACAGAATTTTAGTCAAGTAACTCGTTTACTTGCTGTCTTTTAAGCCCGAATGCTATCTAGTTAGGATTCGGCAAGGGATCTACTACCGTTCTCTGACAGCCATCGTCCGGGCATAAACTTATCCCGAGCCGGATTCAGGTATTCCTTCGAGTCGTGAAAGGCTCCACTAACTCGGCGATCAATAACAGTGGGCGTACCTCAGCAGTATGGTTAAGGCCAAATATTATTCTGTAACTCAAGCTTGCTGCTGTTCATATTTTCTAATGTGTAGTCCATTCGATTCATTAATGCCTTGTGCATATACAAGGTCATACACAGATGCTTGAGATCAAAAGCTATGACTAATCGTTTATTCATTGCTAATATCTCAATGCTCTGCTCTAACAATTCAACACTTTGTACACTTTATCAGAAAAATTACAGAGGTGGCTTATGTGGGTAATATTAATGCCTGATAAATTGAAGGTCCTCCAAATACGGGCATGCAACACTTCTGGTACTGTAGGTCCGCCTCGAGTCTGAGGGTCCCTTGATGGGAGTCCCGGATTCGTAGTTATTAAGACCTGAGCCTCAATTGTCCGATAGTCACGGTGGAGACACAAAGTTCATCCACACATTGATTCAACCACTGCCCTACGTGAGTGTACATGTGTCAAACCCGTGATGTCGAAGATTGGTCCAGCTCCACAGCTATGTATATAAAGCTTCCTATGTTTCGCCTTTGAATACTGTCTCTGTCTTTTTGTCTCACAAAGACTCAAAACCTTCAACAGTGTACAGTAAGATGGTAGTCGAAATCCTTGGTTATGCGGACGAAATCCAGGTGGCCCAGGTGAGCCTGTTCCAACACTATGTCGAGGCTCGACCGCTCACACTTGACCTCAAAGTATGTCTCAGGTGAATGATTATTTCCGTCTCAAATGACTCGATCCCCACAAACACGTACCGTCTTCAGTCACCAGCATCGGATTAATTGTGAGTGGTTTTCCAAACTGTTCCCTTCTAGACTTGCTTCAATACTTCTTTTATTAGACATATGATTGGCTAATTACTTTAGGCGATGAGGTTTTCTTAGACTTTTCCCCTTAAATATGCTAGCATTAACTGAGATACTTTCCGATTAGATCGAATTCGTTTGGCATTCTAGATGGAACAGCACGAAAATTCTCTTCTTCCTGACGAGATATATAGCTTTTTTTGTCTCCGCACCGGCGCTCATTAGTTCGTTAATGTCATTATTGCTTTTTCGGCCTTTTCTAATCGACAACGTTATCATTGAAGATTTATTCGAATCTTCCCTGGATATAAATGTGAGTGCAACTCCATCAAGTTTTCCTTGCGTCTTCAGGGACTAATAGTAAATTATAGCAATGTATACAGTCGGACGATGTGTACACATGTGGGTCACGGTCTGTATAATGAAAAGTACAGCAGCTAATTTTTTCTAGATTCTGCCGTGATTGGCATCATTGTTTCCGAAGGTATATTTATTTCTTGACTTGACTCAAGAACAATCCTGCATATACGTTCAGAGTCTGACATCCCGTTGCCTACAGTGATCATGTCGCTTCGTGTGGTCGCACTATGGGAAGGATCACGCCGCATAGCCTACCTTTTGGGGTCCCTTCTCCTTGTGAGAATCCAGTCTAATTCTCATCGTCATTGATATACGTATTTATCGATCTGTTTGATTCTGATTAGGTTAGTTCAACTGTTTCAGTGACCATTTCGTCTCTGTCCATTGTCAACCCTGGATATGGTAAGTGACGACAGCACTGCTTTGAAATGTAAAAATCTGAGAATACTCTCAGATTCATCCATACAAAATTTTCCGCATTGTACATCGTTAATTCAGGATGGAGGCGGATCGGTTTACGTGGCTTATCTCTTGTTAATGATTTTCGAGATTGGTAAAAACAGCCCTTTATCATTTGCTCTATGCACTTTAACGTAGTGGTCGACTGATCGTAGTAATCATGATCCTGACGTTTTGGAAAGGCATTACACATTGTAAGCACGGCTTACTTTCCTTCGTGTAACATAAACTAAGATCTAATAAGGGCGTGAAATGGTACATACAAGTGACTTCATAGCAGTGTTTTACAGAGACGGTGAGTACTGGTATCACTCTAAAGCCGATAATGAGAAGTAACAGCCATTTCCAGGAGCGCTGTACTTTATCATTCTTTTCGGTGATTGAGATAATCGGTCCTTTCAAGGAGCCTGATAAAAAAAGCCTGACTAAACCTAAACAGCCTTATCTACAGCGAACTTTGTCGTCTGGTTCAGGGAAAGATCGTCAAACGTTAGTATCTTTACGCACTTCATTTACCCTACTTCTAAACGATAAAATTCTGACATATTTCTCAGGGACAATTTCATTCTTTTCTTCTCCTTGAGTAAGATAGCAAGTCCTAGCCTTCGACGTCCCGAAAAGTCTGATAATCACTACAGACTACAACGAGTCCTACACTCCGTGATTACAGCTCGAATTATTTTGAATCTACGGAAAACAGCGGCGCGTAGACATGTTCAGGTCTCACTATCTACTATCAATTTCCAGCATGAGGGTGCTAGTGGGGAAGGAGGTTTGAGTCAACCTTCCTGTCATGGTAATGAATCTTAGACGGTACAACCCCATACACACACCGCCGCTCATTTTCCCTGATTCTCTGCAGCTGTAACGCCGGTTCGACTGGTATGTTCAAAGGCTCATTGCAATGGTTTATGGCTGATTTCGTCGCAGTAGGACTAGAGGTTCTTTTTATTATCATCATATTTCTTTTTTCTACATTACCACCGTTTTGTGCTATGATTAGCGAGAGGTTCTGGTTCCTGATTGTTTTGTTCGCTTGTTTTAGAGGAGGCCGAGGTGCAATAGACGGCCTCCGTGCGCGATCCTACTTTTCAGTTTCTCGCTCTCTTCCGTTCTTTTCAGTCCTAGTACTCTTCGCTGCTGTCGCTCCATTACCGCTCCGCCTCGATGTATTTATGTATAATCGCATTTAACTTCCTCGTCCACTGACCCGTCCCTGTAATGTTAAAGGCTACTCTAAGCTCTTGCTGTCGCCGCTCCTTTCCTGTGCCTTTCTGTTTCGGTGCAGTGCTCTTTGCTTGCTTGAGCCGAATCTCGGATCTCTGTTTCTCCGAGTGTTACTTACGTGACTTCTGTAAGAATGGGACTGGTGTGTACATGAAATTTTAACTTCGGACTATATGCGCTATCCTAAAGAGGAATACGCCTACTACCGTTTGTACCCGGCCGCTTATGTCACACAAATCTGACAACTTCCGTGCCGTTCGTTTGTCAGCATGCAAATCGGTCCCAATTTATAAAATGTTTGCAGGCGAAGTTGCCCTGCTCACTTTCAACCTTTCGCATGAAACACCATCGGTGATAGATATCCAGGACGAAACGCAGTACGCCACCAGCAGGTTTTCAGCGTTACCTCTTGCACTCACGTTTTCACCTTAACTTCTGTTGCAATGATATAGTTTCTGGATTCAGACTTGTCTCGTCAACTTTGGTACCGGGTCTGCCATGCAGATTTTTAATCAAGTAGCTTGTTTAAATCGGCGTGCAATAAGCGTGGCTGTCCAAGGATGGGCGTTAGTGTCTGGCTTGGTCTCTAGAACAGCGAGTAAGGGGGAAAAGGGTTCTCGGAAAAACGAGCGGAGTTACATCCAAGTCGGCTTAATCGAGCCGCCTTCCTACTAATAGTACGAGCCTGAGGATCCCTTGGAGGGGAATCCGGATTCGCAGTCAATGATACCCGAGCTTTAAGTGTCCGGGATTCACGGTGGAGACACAGGCTTCCCAATTTCCCATCCACTCATTGGTCCACTCACTGCCCCACAGTGATTATCGAGTATGTGTCACCCCCACTGCTATCGAAGATTGGTCCATCTCAACGGGTATATAAAGCCTGCCCATGCTTCGTCTTCGTACGCCATCTCCCTCTTCTCGTCACACAAATACTCGAAACCTTCAGCAGCTTAGAGCTAGATGGTAGTCGAAATCCTTGGTTATGAGGACATCCTGTCGGCCCAGGTGAGTATGTTCCAGCACCATGTCGAGGCTCAACCGCTCACACTTGACCCCAAGTATGTCATAGGTGAATTATTATTTCTGTCTCAAACGACTCGATCCCTACCAACGCGTACTGTCTTCAGTCGCCTGCACCGGATCACTTGCGAGTGGTTTTTCAAATAGTTTCCTTCCACATTTGCCTTAAAACCTCTTTTACTAGGCATATGATTGGCTGATTACTATAGGCGATGAGGTTCCCTTAGACTTTCCCCCTTGCTTATACGCTAGCATTGACTGAAATACTTTCCGATTAGATCGAATTCGTTTGGTATTCTAGTTGGAACAGCACGAAAATTCTCTTCTTCCTGACGAGATATATGGGGTTTATAGTCTCCGCACTGGCGCTCATAAGTTTGTTAGCGTCGGTATTGCTTCTACTGCTTTTTCTAATTGGCAGCGTTACTATTGAAGATGTATTCGGGAAATCCTTGGACATACTTGTGAGTTAAATCCATTAACTATTCCTTGCATCTTCAAGACTAATAGTAAATTATAGCAATGTAAACAGTTAGGAGAAGTGTATACATGTGGGTCACGGTCTGTACAATGGAAAGTACAGCAGCCAATTTCTTCCAGATTCTTCCGTGGGTTGCATCATCGTTGCCGGAGGTATATTTTCCCCCTTTTCCTTGATTTAAAAATTCACAATCTGGTACGCCGTTGACTACAGTTATCATGTCGCTTCGCGTAGTCGCATTATGGGGGGGATCGCGCCGCATAGTCTACCTTTTGGGATCCCTGCTCCTTGTGAGAATACAGTCTGTTGCTCATCGGTATTTATTTATTTATCGATTCGTTTGATTCTGAGAAGGTCGCTCTAATTGTTTTAGTGGCCATTTGGTCTGCGTCGACAGTGGCTGGCCCTAAATTCGGTGAGTAACATCACTGCTTTGAAACGTAAAAAACTGAGAATACTCTTAGATGTACCCATAAAAGATTTTCCGTTTTGTACAACATCAATTCAAGGTTACGGCGGATCCACATACATGGGTTTTCTCCTTTTAATGATATTTGAATGTGGTAAAAATAGCCCTTAATACCGCCCTATGCGCTCTGACGTACCGGTCGTAGTAATTATGATCCTGACACTTTGGAAAGGAATTACGCATTGTATGTATAGCTTACTTTCCCTCGTGTGACACTAATTGACATCTAATAAGGGCGCGAAAATGTGCATACAAGTGACCTCATAGCGGTGTTTTACAGGGATGGTGAGTACTGGTACTATTATTCCAAAACCGATGGTGACAAGTAATGGCTATTTCTAGGGGCGCTGTACTTCGTCTTTCTTTTCGGTAACTGAGACAATCTGTCCTTTTAAGAAGCCTGCTAGATAAGCCTGACCGTACCTAAACAGCTTTATCCACAGCGAACTTTGTTGTCTGGCACAGAGAAAGCTCGTCAAACGTTAGTATCTTTACGCACTTGATTTATCTTTCAGGTGATTAAATGCGGACGTATTTCTCAGGGATTATATATGTATCACCCTCTTCTTTTTGAGCGAGATAATCATGTTCTAATCCTCGACCTTCTGAAAGTTCTGATGATCTCTACAGACTACAACGAGTCCTGCGCTCCGTGATTACATCTCGAATTATTCTGAATTTACGGGAAACGGTGGCACATAGACAGGTTCAGGTCTCATTATCTACTATCAATTTCCAGTCTGGAGGTGCCAGTAGGGCAGGAGGTTTGGGTCAACCTTCCTGTCATGGTAATGAACCTGAGACGATTCAACCCTATACGCACACGGCCGCTCATTTTCTCTGATTAGCCGCCAATTCGACAGGTATGTGCAAAGTCTCAATGCGACGGTTTATGGCTGACTTCACCGCAGTGGGACGAGAGCTCATTCTCCTATCATACTGTATGTCATTTTTCTATATTATCTTCCATCTTGTGCTATGGTTCGCGTGAGGTTCTGGTTCCTAATTGTTTTGTTTTCTCGTTTTACAGGAGGCTCATGTGCAATGGACAATCTCCGTGCACGATTCGACTACTTGGATCATCGATCTCTCCCATTATTTTTAGTCCTAATATTATTCGCCGCTTGCGCCCCACCGTATTACCATTCCGCCCTTGCCAGTGATGTACTTTTGTATAATCGCATTTTACCATACCTATTTATCTACGAGCTCGTTCATGTTCATGTATTATCTAGTTCTCTAAGCAACTGATATCTTTCCTTCCTTTGTATCTCCGTCTCTCAGTTTCGAAACAGTGTTCCCCAGTCCAGTCGAGCCAGAGATCGTCAATTGCATGTCGACTCAGCTCCAATGAGTTAATCCACTGGGGGCAACACCTGCCAAACAATTCTCTCATTATATTGTACTCGAATACGTTGCCACTGTAAATGACAACTTTGATACACAAAAGTCGGAGAGAACTTAAAAAAAACTTCCGGGCTCACTTCTGACCCTTTCGATTTGATCAAAGGTATGTTATGATTAGTAGATATGAGGTTTGGTGACTACAGGCCAAATTTATTTGTGCCTAAGAAGTACCAGAAGTAGCTGCACGTCCGTGTCTGGTATTTTTGGAAAAAACATAACTTAAATTCTGCCTCTTCCTAGCCATAATAATAACATACTTTCAATCGTGTCGATAGGGGCAATATTGAGCCCGGAAATCCAGTTATCACCTTTTGACATTTGCTTAAAAGTAGCCACGGTCAATACAATCCGGCTTCTTTCACTAAGTTCTCCACTTTTGGAAATTATTGAGAAGGAAAATAAATGTCTTAAAAGTGCTGTATAAAAAAGCCAGCTCGATTCCAATGATTCAGCGAAGTTCTGGTCTCCTAAGCCACACTATCAGTCACGTATGTCACATAGTGACATGCCTTACGTACATGGACAGGCTAAGCAGCCCAAATTACTCAGAGAGGAACATCCCTTCTTGACCTCTTACCACCACCATCTCCTTTGGAGTACGTGCTGCAAGGGGGGATCCATCTAAGGAAGGGGGCCTGAGTGGTTTGCAGGCACTACCCCGACCATACCCTGGGGTCACCCGGGGGGGCTATGATGTTAATGTCCTGGGGTAGATGTCGACTTCGTTGCGCGGGGACTCGCCACCCCCCCAATGCCTACCCTGACGGACCCCCTAATAAGGGGTCGGCAGTTGGAAGTGTGAGTGGCTCGCCTCTCGCACCAGAACTACTGACTGCCCATGGAGGGGTCACGACTGGGCCAGCAATGAAATCAACACCAAGAATGACGACCCGCTTGAGCGTGGTGACCACAAGCTGGCAAACTCTGAAAAATTGAGTAAGGGGACAGTCCCTTCATTGCTGATGCCGAAGGAATATTCACGATGACCGATGACGTTCCCACTGTTTATTTTTAACCTGGCCCCTCATGACTCTTATTCCCACACGACTCGCATGGCCATTCAGTTTGCCACTTCGCAACAGGACCCTCGCTACTGCAGCGGGGTTTTCCCACACCCAGACTTGGGACACCAGCAGGTGACCCACCCTAACAGGCCAGGCCGATTCCGGCTCTCCATAGCAATCATATGCAGAGGTTTGCCGAAATGGATCCACATACCATGATGACGAGCTGAGGTCGACAATGGGCCACAGCCACACCCCTCCAAGGCCCTTGATCAGCAATTCAATAGGCCGCCTGCATGACTTCAGGATCTTTTTGGGAGGGAAGGGTTTACAATGGAGAGAAGAATCGTTGTTGTCAGATGCTCACGGCTTCGGTAACACGGGGTTGAGAGAAGAAGCGGGGATGCAGGATTTTCACTGGCGAGGACCAGCACCCCTCTCTTTTTAAATTTACCATTGCGACATCTAGTTCCAGCCCCTTCGGGGGCCGGGGCGCTTAAGTAGAGTTGTATTTACACGGCGCCTAATAAACCTTCATCATCATCATCATACTCAGAGAGGAAGACTCGGAGCCGATCGTAAATATTTGCAGCCGAAATTGCCACTTTCAACTTTTTGCTTGAAACTCCATCAGCGATAGATGTGCGGAACGCAAGTATTACATCCCCGATGGGTGTCTACTCCTGCACTCACGCCTTCTCCCTAAGTTCTGTCGCAATGATACAGTTTTGTTTCATGTCTACCAGGTTTAACTCGCCGTGACTCGTCTCGTCCACTATAGTAGTGTGACTACCATGCATGATTTTAATTAAGTAACTCGTTTAACTTGGCATTCGATAGATAGCCGCGGGCGTCCAAGGACTGTCCTCAGTGTCTAGTTTACTCTGGAGACTAGCAAGTAGGGGGAAAAGGTACGCGAAAAGGTGAGCGGGCCCGGGTTACTAGTACATCCAGGCCAGCTTCATGGGGTTGCCTCTCCAGTATGAGCCTGAGTGTCCCTCGAAGGAGCTTCCCAATTTCTTAGTCATTGAGTTTTAAGTTTCCGGTAGTCACGGTGGAGACACAAGCTTCCCAGCTTCCCATCCACACATTGGTCCGATTGCTACCCTACGATCACCGTGAGAGTCGAGCATGTGTTATCTCCCCCTCCTTCTGGTTTCGAGATGTGGTCCAACTCGAGAGCCATATAAAGCTTGTCTATGTTCTGCAGTTTCTTTCGTCTCACAAAGATAAAAAAGTAAATGAATGTATCAAATTTATTATGCGATAATCAGTCGTCGTAGCATATTCTGACCATATGATCGACGCTCACTTGATTCTATGTCTCAGGTGAATGATTATTTCCGTCTCAAACGACTAGATCCCTACTAATGCGTACTGTCTTCAGTTGCCAGCATCGGATTAATCGTGAGAGGTTTTCAAATAGTTTCCTTCTACATTCGCCTTAATACCTCCTTTATTAGACATATGATTGGCTAATTGCCATAGGGGATGAGGTTCTCTTAGACTTTTCCCCCCCTTGAGTATAAGCTAACATTGACCGGGATCCTTTCGTTTAGATTGAATTCGTTTGGAATTCTAGTTGGAATAGCGCAAAAATTCTTTACTTCCTGACGAGATATATAGGGTTTATAGTCTCTACACCCCTGCTCATTAGTTCGTTAACTTTATTATTTTTTCTGCGGCCTTTCTAATCGGCAGCGTTATCATTAAAGCTGCATTTGGGCCTTCCCTTGATATGTATGTGAGTGCAACTCCATCAAATATTCCTTGCGTCCACAAGGCTAATGATAAATAACAGCGATGTAAACTTTTGGGCGATGTGTACATATGTGGGTCGCGGTCCAGACGCTGGAAAGTACAGCAGTCTGAGCCAATTCCCCCAGATTCTTCCATAGGTGCCATCATTGTTGCCGAAGGTATTTTTTAACCCTTTTCCCTTGACTCAAAAACAATCCTGCAGATGCATTCACAATCTAATATCCTGTTGCCTACAGTGATCATGTCACTTCGTGTGGTCGCACTATGGGAAGGATCACGTCGGATAGCCTGTTTTCTGGGGTCCCTGCTCCTTGTGAGGACCCAGTCTATTTCTCATCGCTATGGATTGACTTACCATTCCCTTTGATTCTGAGAAGGTCGATTTAACCGTTTTAGTGACCATTTGGACTGTGTCCATGGTGGATAACCCTAATTATGGTGAAATAACAGTACCGCTTGAAACTAAATAAACTGAGAAATCTCTCAGATGCACCCATACAAGACTTTCCGTTTTGTACAACGTTAATTCGACTTGAAGATCACGGCGGATCTGCCTACATGACATTTCTCCTTTTAATGATTCACGAGTGTGGTAAAATTATCCCGTTGTCATCTGCCCTATGTGCACTGACTGGTCGTAGTAATTATGGCCCTGACTTTCTGGAAAGGCATTACACACTGTACGCACGGCTTACATTACTTCGTGTGATGACAGCTGACATCTAGTAAGGGCGCGAAAATCTGCATACGGGTGACCTCATAGCAGTGTTTTACAGAGATGGTGAGTACTGCTATTATTCTAAAACCGATGGTGAGAAGTCATGGCTATTTCTAGGAGCGCTGTACCTCATCTTTCTTCTCGGTAAATTATACAATCGATCTCTTAAAGCTGCCTGTTAAAGAAGCTTGACTAAACCTAAACAGCTTTATCTACAGCGAACTTCGTCGTCTGGTTCAGAGAAAGGTCGTCAAACGTCAGCATCTTTACTCTATCTTTAAGGTGATTACATGCTGACATACTTCTCAGGGACAATATCATTCCTTTCTTCTTGAGTGAGATATTTAAGTTCTAGTCCTCGACGTCTGAGAAGTCCGATAATCTCTACAGACTACAACGAGTCCTGCGCCCCGTGATTACATCTCGTATTATTCTAAATTTACGAGAAACAGCGCCACGTAGACAGGTTCAGGTCTCATTATCAGCCATTACTTTCGGATTTGGGGGTGCTAGTAGGACAGAAGGATTGAGTCAACCTTCCTGTCATGGAAACTAATCTGATACAACTCAACCTCATACGCGCACGGCTGCTCGTTTTCTCTGATTCATTGCCGTTGTATTCGCCAATTCTACTGGACAGATATGTGCAACTTCATCGCATTGACGAGAGCTTCGTTTTTCTATATCACCTTCCGTCTCATGCTTGTGCTGCGGTTCTGATTCCTAATTATTTTGTTTCTTCGCCATACTGGAGGGCCCAGGTGCAATATACAGTCTCCGTGCACGATCCGACTTCTTGGGCCGTCGATCTCTTTCGTTCGTTTCAGTCTTTATAGTATTCGTCGCTGTCTCCCCATTACCGTTCCGCCTTGCCAATGATGTATTTGTCTATAATCGCATTTTACATTACTCATCGTATTATTAGTTACTTTAGACTCCTACTGTCTCTCCTTTCCTCTGCCTTTCCATTTCTGTACAGAGCCCTTTGCCTGCTCGAGCCGAGTGTCGGATCTCAATTCCTCCGAGTGCTACTTACTTGTTACTGTTGCATGCCAGTGACCCCACTTACAAACTTTGCAACAGGAGGTCCCCTTGTTATTCCTGGCCTCCACACCTCATAACTGGTATCAGAGTTTTTCAAGTAGACTATAGTGTAGTACACTCTCTTTGCTCCACAATTTATTTTGCCCGAAATATTGTGTTGTGGACTTGGAAGCAAAACACTGGGTTTTGTCAGCGACTACATTTGTGCCTTCCAGTTTGCGTGGTATGCTCATATTTCATTCTAATTAATACAATGTTGTATACTGTACACTCCAGCGAGACAGAAAATAGGACGTTGTGAATTACTAGGGAGCAATCTTTCCAAAGGGTGACAGAGGGTGACTAAATGCGCCTCGGCATGCAATGCCGTCTGAAACTCCGATTAGATGAATGCATTTGCTTCTCGCTTAACCTAAAATTTAATCGGAGTGCAAATTTGTCAGTGACATCTCGTGACCAAAACCACCAAAAACACCCACCCCTACCGTTTTCACAAATAAGATGATGTCTGAAAATTCAAAGCTGATTATAAGCTGTTTTTAGTGTATACGTATAAGTTATTCAGCAAAAAATGAGAGTGGTCAGTTGTAGAAACAAAAAGACTGAAAGTCGGTAACGGGGGTCACATGACAGCAGTGACTTCCGGTGTGCCGTTCGTTTGTCAGCATGCAAATCGGGAACGTCGAAGTTTGCCGAACTTCGACAGCTCTTACTCACTTTCGACATTTTCAAGTTGTATGAAACACCATCAGTGATAGATTCCGGAACGAAAGTATTACGTCCCCGGTGGGTTTCCAGTGTTTCCTCCTGCACTCATGCCTTCTCCTTAACTTCTGTTGCAATCATTTCTGTGACATTCTGTCTCATGTCCAGATTTAGACTCGTCTCGTCCACTCTGGTAGTGGGACTGCCATACAAAATCTTAATCAAGCAACTCTTTTACTTATCATATTCCAACCTCGAATGCTATCTTGGTAGGGTTCAGCGGAGATTTGCCACCTTCTCTGCCAACCATCGTTCGGGGATGATTTCATCCGGATTCGGGTATTCCTTCGGGTCACGAAGCATAGCCCCACTAACCCAGCGCTCCATAACTGCGGGTGTCCGAGGATAGGAATAAGTGTCTGGCTTGCCCTATAGATCATCAAGTAGTGGGAAAGGCCCGCGAAAAAGTGGGCGGGGTTACATCCAAGTCAGCTTAGTAGGGCAGCCTTCCTAGTATGAGCCTGAGGGACCTTTTAAGGGTTTTAAGGTTCGTAGTCAATGATACATGAGCTTCAAGTTTCCGGAAGTCATGGTGAGGACAAAAGATTCCCGGTTTCACATTCACACATTGATCTAATCACTGCCCTATAGTGAGTGACAAATATGTGTCGCCCCCTTGATGTCGAAGAATAGTCCAACTCGACGGCTATATAAGCTTTCTCATGTTTCGTCTCCGTACATCGTCCCCCTCTTCTCCTCTCGCAAAGACTCAAAACCTTCAGCAGCGTACAGTGAGATGGTAGTCGAAACTCTTAGTTATGCAGGCGAAGTCTGGGAGGCCCACTGGCAGGTGAGCATTTTCCCGCACTATATCGAGGCTCGACCGTTCACAGTTGACTCCAAGTATGCCGCAGGTGAATGGTCATTTCTGCCTCAAATGACTTGATCCCTATCAACGCATGCTATCTTCAGTAGCCGGCATCGGATTAACTGTGAGTGGGTTTCAAACCGTTACTTCCAGGTTTGCCTTAATACCTCTTTTATTAGACATATGATTGGCTGATTACCATAGGCGATGAGGTTTTCTCATTCTTTTTCCCTTGCGTATATGCTGACATTAACTGAGATACTTTTCGTTTAGATTGAATTCGTTTGGTGTTCTGGTTGGAATAGCACGAAAATTCTTTTCTTTTTGACGAGATATATAGGGCTTATAGTCTCTGCACTGACGCTCATTATTAGTTTGTTAACATCATCATTGCTTCTGAGGCCTTTTCTAATTGGCTGCGTTACCATTGAAGATGTCTTCGGGTATTCCTTGGATATACATGTGAGTGCAACTCCATCAAACAATCCTTGCGTCTTCAAGACTAATGGTAAATACAGCAATGTAAACAGTTGAGCGAATCGTACATATGTGTGTCACAATCTGTTCAATGGAAGGAATAGCAGCTAACTTTTGTTAGATGCTGCCATAGGTGGTGCCATCGTTGCCGAAGGTATATTTTACGCCTTTTCCTTGACTTCAAAACGATCCCGTCTATACGTTCACAATCTGACATCCTGTTGCCTACAGTGATCGTATCGCTTCGTGTGATAGCATTATGGAACGGATCACGCCGCATAGCCTACCTTTTGGGGACCTTGCTTTTTGTGAGAACTAAGCTTGTCTATTTCTTATCAAAATTGATATATTTATCGATACATTTAATTCCGAAAAGGTAGGTTTAACTATTCAAGTGACAACTACGATTATGTTCGTTGATAATCCTGAAAACGGTGAGTGACAGCACTGTCTTAAAACGTGAAAAACTAAGAATATTCTCAGTTGTACCCATACAAGGCCTTCCTTCATGTACAATGTTACTCCATGCTGAACCCGGTTCTGCCTATATGGAATTTCTCCTTCAAATGATTTTTGAGTGTGGTAAAATCAGCTCCTTTATCATCAGCCCTACTATTCGCTCTGACGTACTGGCCGTAGTAATTATGATCCTGACGTTTTGGAAGGGTATTACGCATTGTACGTACGGCTTACGTTCCTTCGTGTGTCATTAACTGACATCTAGTAAGGGCGCGAAAATATGCTTGGATATGGCCTCATGGCGGTGTTTTACAGAGACGGTGAGTACTGGTATTGTACCAAGGCCGGTGGTTAGAAGTAATAGCTATTTTTAGGAGCGCTGTACTTCCTCTTTCTTTTCGGTAACTGAGACGTTCGGTTCTTTCGAGAAGTTTGCTAAAGTTGCCTGACGAAACCTAAACAGCTTTGTCAACGGCGAACTTTGTAGTTTGGTTCAAAGAAAGGTCGTCAAGCGTTAGTATCTTTACATACTTGATTTACCCCATCTTTTAGGTGCTCAATTGCTGACATACTTCTCAGGGACAATATCATTCCCTTCTTTTTGAGTGAGATAATTATGTTCTAATCCTTGACATTCTGAAAAGTCTGATGATTTCTACAGACTACAACGAATCCTGCAATCCGTGATTACAGTCCGGATTGTTCTGAACTTACGGAAAACGGCGGCACATAGGCAGGTTCAGGTCTCATTATCTACTATCAATTTCCAATCTGGGGTGCTAGTGGGGCAGGAGGTTTGAGTCAACCTTCCTGCCATGGTGATGAATCTTAGACGGTACAACCCCATACACACACCGCCGCTCATTTTCCCTGTTTCTCTGCTGCTGTAACTGCCAGTTCGACCGGTATGTGCAAAGGCTCATTGCGACGATTTATGGCTAGTTTCGTCACAGTAAGACGAGAGCTTCCTTTTTACCACAATTTTATTCTATATTACCTTCTGTCTTGTGCTATTGTTTGCGCGAGGTTCCGGTTCCGAATTGTTTTGTTTGCTCGGTTTAGAGGAGACCGAGGCGCAATAGACGGTCTCCGTGCGCGATCCGACTTCTCAGCTTCTCGCTGTCTTCCGTCATTTTCAGGGAGAGTATTCGCCGCTGTCGCCCCATTCTCACCTCACCATGATATACAGTCAAACCTCTCATAATGTATCACTCTCATAATGCATAGCCCCTCATAGTGTATAGGCTGGAGAATATTGATTACATCAGTTCTCACTTCAGTCTCTGTCTCTGAGCCTGCTGGGCATCTGAGCACATCTGCTTTGCAAAGAATAAGCAAGATGATAGTCATGGTATGCACTTGCTACACTCTGTAAATTTTTGGCTTAATCAAACATAATGTAAATAGATGTGTAGATAATACTGGGGATAAGATTTACATCACGGAGCGGTGATACGCAATTCTTATCTGGGCGCATCCCTTTCTTTACATTGCAAGTTCCCTTTCCAGCACGGACGATCGCGCCCATCCGGGGGGGGGTATTCGTACGCAATAGCGTAGCTCTGTACGAATGTCATAAACGACGGGGAGCATGAGTTAACCATGGCAGGCCGGACCAAGGAGCTGAGTGCGGGGTCAAACTTCGAGGACCAGACGTCAAGGACAGGTAAATAAAGAGCAAGGACCGGTCAATATCAAGGTTTTGCAACATTTACACCTACAGGTGGGTATGGGGATATACAGCTATAAGGTCACCATTAAGAAAGGCATTGGGCCCCGCCAGCGCAGCTGGCCCTATCATTAATGGCATCCCTTTTGTACTAATATCATGTACATTGCTAATCAAGTCATTGAGATATATGAGTGCACTGCGTTTCATTTGAAGACTGGAAGTTCCGCCGGACCCCTTAAAGCACAGCCGAATAGTGGAGCATCCATTGCTTGTCCGAGTCTGGCTTCCCAAGCAGCGTTGATATAAATCACTACTCTACTATGGCAGTGTCCTCCGACTCGGAGCTAGTACGGGACTGCGTTGGTTGGATTCGTTCCTTGTTATCAGACGTTCGATCATGTTTCATCATACTGTAAGATGAAATATGATAGAACGCTCAAATCGCGGTAGTGACATCGAAAATTTAGTAATATCGAGATGAGCCTCCACCAAGCGCACAAGGCGTCGCTCCCGGATATCTGCTACCTATCCTATCAACTTGCAGCAAACGATAAAGCACATCACAATGCCCTGCCGCTGACTTAACCGTACTAGTGGTGGTTAAAAGCTATGTTGAGCCTGTAAATATAATCCGTATGTGTGCTTCGCAGCTCCTGTGAAACGTAGAGGCTGCTAAAAATGGATGACCCAAAGCTACTTCTCGTGGGCCACTTTGCTAGCGAAGCCCTGAACAGTGCCGTAGTGAAAAGTCCGCTAAGAATGTGCCCTGGTGACTTGATCGTGTATAATTATCACAAATTTTCTTATGAACTGCCGTTCATTTTTTTTCGAAACACGGTGTTCTGACCTGCCCAACCCTTGATTTGATACTGGATATGTAGTGAATACTCACACGCTTGCACAATCCAGCTGCCTATTTGGTGTCGGGCTCAGCAACGACCGACTGAGACACAAATTCTGTCGCGTGTTGCTGCATAATTCCCGATACCGATAGGTAGAGGGTCCTATGGGGACAAAATTCAGGGTCTAAAGTAGCATTACTAATAAAGTATAAACCAAATCTCAACCCCTTTTTACTACGTTTGTCCTAACCTTCCTTTTATAGTTAGTTTTTGTCATCGGAACTTGCCGCTCCGCTTCTGTTTAGATGTTCTATTTCGTGCCGGAATTCGGCTCAGCTGTAGTGTGTAATAGTTTCTACGTGATGCGCTGACGTTCTCGTTTTCTGATTCGCTGAGACTCGTCTTGCTAATAGACGCTGACTTTTACACTCTTGAATTCCTTTGTCGTCCCTCGCTACGCACGATGTCATTCGCTCTTCATTCTTCTTACGTACATGCTTTTGACATTAATTGCCATCCTTCATGGACTTGTCATCTCTCGCTGCACGTGTGCTAATTGGATGTCGTATTCTCTCTCGTAATGTTATCTTAGTTTCGTTTCTGAGATAAGATTTTTGGCCGGACAGTACGCCTGCACGCGGGCCGCCTCTTCATGCCACCATTTGTCGCGTCCTTGCGTCCACGAGACAGGCTTTCCGGTGCGCATCAGCACGAGTACATGCTCAACGGCGGGGCACTACTTTAATGCAGCGTCAACAATTACCTTGGTCGCGACGCCGAACCTGTGGGCAGGCGAGGACTCCGGACGGCGACAATCGACTCGCCTATGACAAGGTCCACATGCGGGACGGTAGGTTACGTTGCACCGGAGGTGCATCGTGGAGAGTATTACTCATTTGGAGTTGACATCTACTCTGTCGGTGTCATCTTCTATGAGTTGCTCTTCGGGAGACGTCCTTTCCCTCAGCGTGATCTCAGGGAGCTAACACTCGCCGTGTGCGATGGCGAATGGTATGTACCCACAGGGTTCGACGTCGACCGCACCGCGAAGCACCTTTTGCGAAGGCTCCTCGACTTGCACCCGGACGACAGGATTGGCCTCGACGGAATCAGGGCACACCCGTTCTTCAGCACTGTCGACTGGTCCGCCATCGCCGCACGCACCTACAAACTCCCGAGCCACCACGCGCCCTTCCTCCGCCCGATGACCAAGGTCGCCGAGATCGACAAGAACATCCTCCTCGACCCGACCGCAGTTGTCCCGGACGAGTGGGACGCGTCCGTGCACCCTGTCGTGGGGGGCATCGACGCCGTCTTCACGGTGAAGCCCAGCCGCAAGCTCGTGTCGCGCCCGGCGAACCCGCGCTCGTGGCGTAGTCGGGTGAGCAGGGTAGTATCCCTTGTGGCGATTGGCCTCGTCGACGCGGTGCTCTCTGCTTGCCTGGACCGCGCCACGGGCCGGGAAGGTGGTTCCCGGAGGAAGGATTGGCCCAGCCTCAGTAAGACATTCGTGACGAACAAGAAGGCTGACGTATCCGCCACAGGCGCAGCTCGTTTGAACGTGAGGGAGGTGCAGGCAGTGGAGAGGGTGGAGGTGGGTGAATGCCACGCCTGAGGAGTACGTGCCTACGGTCGTCCAGGAGCCGGTCTTGCCTGAGTCTCGGATTCCGCCTCGCCCGCAGATTGACACGCGCACCGAGCCGCAGCCCGAGTCAAGCCTCTCCGCCGTCTGCCCCGACGCCCGACCCGCCGTGCGTCCGAACACCCGACGCGCTGCAACGTATCCCATGGCAGCGTCAGTGGCCAAGTCCAAGCGCACCCGACCGAACCCCCCACGCATCTCGACCGCGCTCCCCGTCTGTCGGCCGTCAATGTCGTCACCCACGTCGCCATCCGCCTCCAATGTATCGCTCGCCCTCACGCGGGCGCTCGAGGATGCGTCACAGGGTTTGACACCACGAGCGCGGGACGTCGTTCAGATCGTCCCGTCGCTCGCGGTGTCCAGGTCGACGCTGGCCCCGACGACCGGCCCTGTGACGCCGATTGGTGCATCCTCGTGCGGCCCGAGCGAAGGTAAAGCGACCGACGGTGGTTTCGGACTGGACCTGGAGGACGTCAACGCACGCGTGCAGGTGTAGGGGATCGTGGATGGTGTCGGGGAGGAGAGGAGACGAGAAGTACCAGAGCAGATGTTTCGCGAGTTTTCTGACCGTTATTTTCTTTCTTAGGTTTCCGGGTCTGTGGGCGGTCGAGGCTGCGGCGAGCTGATCCTTCAAAAAGTCGACCTCGGAGAGATCCAACTCGCGTTTACAGATACTCATTATATTCCTTTTCACACTGAGTTTGAATTGTTATTGAAGATTTGAAACGACTGTAGTGCGTGAAAGTGACTTTGTAAGCGTCAATGTATTCCGGTATGATGAGTAAAAATACTGGTTTCCTGGCACTGAATGACCGCATGTATGTCTCAGAGATGTCGGTTACCGGGACCTTTTCGTGCTTGTGCTCCCTCGCCGTCGTGGTCGCCGTCGCAATGAAAACGCGTGAGCCACAATCGCGCACTCGATCGCGCAGTGACTAACGACGCGGCAACGGCTCGCCTCGCCTCACACGCACTCCGCATCTAACCTTCCCACTTACGAACGATACCCTCCCGCCGTCTACTGCGCTCGTTAGCATTGCACGTGAGATGACAAGTGCTCCAGCCACACTGCGCAATGTGTGGCCGTCAAGTGTCGCAGCGACTGCAGTTTGTTCACGCTCTGCGTTCACAAGTGGCCCGGTGCGATATGTGAGAATGTCTGAATGATCATGAGGGCCGGAACTTTGCATTAAGGCCCAGGAGCGTATGAAGGCAAGTACGAGGCAAGCGACGCAATTCGTAATATATTGTACAAGCATTCCAGTTGCAAGTGAGGAAGCCATGCGAACGTCATCGGTATCCCTAATAATCCAGTTTAGTATGGCAACAACTTGGCATCAGCTTCGTTATGGCTGTGTCGAATTGGAGCCCGCTGATGGGGCCAATCAAATTGAGCGGGACCCCGGAGGAATGGAGGACAATAAATATAAATAGTATAAAAACGCTCTCAGTTAATCTGTCACCGTTGGTCACAGTAACTGGGGTGCTGCATAGGTCACGTGAAAGGCAAGCAACTGTACAGTACCTATATGCCATAAGCACAGATTACCAAGACAATTTTGTATTATACTTCTATATATATAATATGTATATGTATGGGAAGCCGAAAATGAATAGAGCTTCTTGATGGCAAGCCACTTTGCTTCTATGATGGGCAATCTTTTGGACCAACAAAAGCATAAACATATGGCCTGAGTGACTCTTAAGTTGAGGGTTAACGAGAAAACATGCATGAGGGAGAAATCAATAAGAATGCAGGGGACCAATCAATATAAATCGCTTAGTATATTGGGTACAAATAGACTGAAGGAGTGGAATGGGATGAGCGTCTCGTCTCCGAGTCAGCCAAAAAGTTCTACCTGGGGCAATGTCTGAGCCTCCCCTAATCATTGCTGCTTCCTTCACAAAAAGCACACAGTGTTTAAAGACTTGTGAAAAATGTGATGTACAGTTTCCCTCTACTTACAAGTTCCATTGGCTTGGGGACAAGCATGATGTGAATGTTGTGCATATGGTGTGTCGGTCTTGTATGGACTACTACAGCAGCAAGCCTACCACCATCTTGCGAGGAGATACCAGAGGTGGGTACATTGTAAAATCCTGTTATGTCTAGCCTACCTTCTAATGCAATTCCAATCCCTTAGATGTAAGAGGGGAAGGGAGTGCACCTGGGCCCCAGACAGCACTGGTTAGAAAACAGGTTGCTGCTGGACAGCGTGGAGGTCAGTACCTTCTGGAAGTATACTAGCAGCATATATGCAATTAATAAATTTATTATGCTCAGAATCAAGGGCGATGGTTCAGGGCCTTTCAGGGGCGGCTGGAGCAGGGTCTTCCCAGATGTCCATGCCCCCGCCAGTTACTATACCAAGTCACTCACAGTATGGTGTGCATGCAGTGCATAATTTTTCTCTACCAGGGCCCACTAAAGATTATTTACCTCATATTCCTTACAGAATCAGGATGGGACAGGGCCAGATTTGAATGTACTAGGGGTGCGTTTCCAAGGCCCTTCTCCTAGTCCATCCATGAGGTGGGCGCAGTCTAGGCTGGTGTTCGCCAATGGCTACACCCCTGAACACTCTGAATACAAAGAGGTCCAGGACCAGATGCTTAGGGACTCCTATGCCAGAACCAGCTCACTTTTCACCATCGAGGCCTTTGGGATAAGGGAACCAGCTGGCCAGACCAGAAAGCTCATCATAGGAGAGGTAGTTGTGGACATTAATTACATTCAGGATTGCTAATAATTTAATTCCTTTAGATGCGAAAAACTATTGAATACATGCCCATGCAAATAGGGGAGTATGAATTGAAGAACATTGTCTACCTGGTGCTTTACCCTTTATGGGTTG
This sequence comes from Coniferiporia sulphurascens, assembly GCA_002794785.1. Taxonomy (NCBI): domain Eukaryota; kingdom Fungi; phylum Basidiomycota; class Agaricomycetes; order Hymenochaetales; family Hymenochaetaceae; genus Coniferiporia; species Coniferiporia sulphurascens. The sequence continues at coordinate 346,050 of NBBA01000020.1, read as the reverse complement.
AACATTCCAAGGGGTTCACTCAAATCAGTATTCACGACTTCACAATGAAGAAGAAAGCCAATAATGCAGAGATCATCTGCAGACCTGAAGGCCCAGACATGGGATGCTTGATATCCGAGTTTAGGGCCACTGTTACAATTTTCCTTTACTTTCCCTCAATGCGCTGACTCACTTCCTCTTTGTCATCATCAGTCAGCACAACTCCCCCATTTCTCTGTCTTACTCATCCTTATTCGCCTTGCACCATAAGATGCCATGATGTCGCCATATTGCACCATCATGATGTGCTTTGCTTACTGATACCTTCACCTGTATTACCAAGACCTTCCTTGGGTTTCCATGACCTTCCATAGCCATGTAAACAACCTAATACAATGACCCTACAGTAGCAAACACATAGAGTAGCATATAAGCATGTAAACTTCAGTAGCACAAGCCCTAAGCTTGTGCTCTTTGTTCATACAAGCCCATTATCTGCTACCACCAGTCTACTGTGTGTTGTTGTGCCACAGATCACTTTGTCATAACCCGACTCCACTCAGAAGGTCTATCATGCCTATATCGTCGATCAGGAAGAACCCATCGACGATCACCTTTGACTTATGACATCTAGGAAGCCCCATTGCCGTACCATCAGTTCCGACGATCAGGAAGCCCCGACGTCGATCACTGCGTAACCGTTGAGCTTAACAGCCACTTCCGGTCATAATGGGTTGGTCACCCTGTGCCCTCCCAGCAAGTCTTTTGGGATTTTTTTTGTGATCAGCAATCAGAAGTACAGTGAATACAAGGTTTGGAGCGAGCAGCAAGAGCTTTCCCAAAATGGGCATGGTGATGATGGTGATGATGGCCCGGATGATGATGGCCTAGGTGGTGGTGGTGGTGGTGATGGCCTGGTGGGTGGGAATGGAAGTCCAAATGGAGGGTCTTCTGGATGCTCAAAGGGACGGAGTGGACCTACCACTAGAGCCGCTTCAAAAGTGCATTTCAGAACTTCCCTGCTTTTTTGGATACCACTAATGATATGGGCTTTGGACTTTAAAGAGAGTGAAGGGGAAGGGAAAGGCTTATAACCATCATGCAAGATCCATAGTGGAAGTGGAAGATGACCTGCCCCTTACTCCCACTCATGGGAAAAGACCTCTTCCAGTTTGTCTTGAAGTTTGTCTGTGGCATATTCATGTCTCAATGGTAGTATCTCTTACCAGCAAAGCAGAGACCCTGTAACGCCACCCTCTAAATGGCATCAGGATGATGGAGTGCCACCCCCACCGCCTATTGCATCTCCCGACCATGCTCTACTACAATTGGCCCTACGCTCACATCAACCTATGGTTTCCGGGTCTGCTGCAAGAAATCTGTGTAGGTTCAATCGAACAGTGAGTTCAGGATGCTACTTACAAATTGGATTATTACAGTTGACTTGGACAAGAAGACCCTAACCGTGAACATGTGTCCCTCTCTGACTATGGAGGAGCTTTTAGCCTTCACATATACACCCCATGTCGATACACTCAAACGGTATCTTGGGAAGCAGCAAGTCGGGGCAGATCTTTTGATCAGACCCATCCGCTCAGCTACCATCAAGTACGGAGCCGTGAAGATGGCCCGCTTTGGAAAATTGACTCCTTCAATGCTATTTGGGGATACAGTTTGCTGTAAGCAAGTGTTCAGGATCACAGACCAGGGCCACTGTATTCCAGAGGCGGGAGATAAGCAGGTGGAGGCTCTGACAATGGAGGTCATGTGTCTCATCTGGGCAGATTCCCTAATGAAGATGTTCTACACCTTCATTGATCATCATCTTCTCAAGAACCAGCCTCCCCCCTTTCCGATCTATCGCCCTCACTTTGTCAAGTCAGCCCTGGCCATGGAGACCATTTGGAGCCAGGACCAGCCTAGGGAGGCATTTCTACTCGAAGAGGAAATTGAGGAACAATTTGTCAAGTTCATCAGCAATGGTAGCACTGTAATTCCCATTTGGCTGAAATTGGAGGAGCACATCCATTGTGCAGAATTCTTGTGCTGCACACAGCATTACCAGTACCTGAAGATGAAGAAGCTGGCTTTCATATCAGACTTTCAAGGTAAGCCGTCACCGATATGGATTAGATACTGGTCTGACAATGCATTTAGGGAGTATGACCCTCTTGACTGACCCACAGATAATGACAAATCCGTGCATAGGAAGGGATAGTTTTACCGAATTCACTGACTTACGCTGTCTGCCTTCAGTGACCTTGGGGAGCTTTTTGTGATGGGAAACATCCCTGGTGTATTTGACCGCTTTGAGACAGAGCATCAATGCAACAAATATTGTGCCTATTTTGAGCTACCAGAAGTTTCTGCTGCGTCTATGAGCGCCTCCACGAGTGACGGTAAATCCATCCACCGCCTGGCCGAATTAGGAAGTAATGAAGATGAGGGAGAACTGGATATGAGTATTTCTAACCTGGTGCTAGGAAAGAAATAATCCTGTCGGAGCATAGAAATAGCTGTGTTTTTTTGTCCATGGTCAAGTAGTGGTTTTTCACAGCATTATATTTATAAATTTTGAATAAAATCCTTTTTAAAACTATAAACCCCCATTCCACGTGACTTCAGAAAGATTTGCGGACTGCAGGTAGATGGCCCTGCATTTGCGAGTGAGCAAGTATCTGGCACTCCAACCACAGCACATGGCTGAGGCAAGGAGAAATCAATATCTTCCAGCACATAAGTGATTAGTTGCATACCTCAAAGGTTTTTATTAATTTGACTAAACTGCCCTTCAAGCGCCAGACGATGTGCTGGGGCCTATGGTGCTTAAGTACGTTCACATGGGACTAAGCAGCCAAAAAATGCTCCCAATCATCCGAGACAGAATAGACTTGACGAAGTATGGGGTCAGGTGCGTCCTGGGATTCCCTCTGCCCTCTGCGCATTGATCTTATAGCATGTGTTCTCTGGCAGCATTAACACAATCAAGCACTATAGAAAGCGCTGCAATGTTTTGTCAATGAAGTCCATGAAACTTTCTAAAGAGGACATCAGAGAGAGCCTGGCTGCAATCAAAGAAGACTTCCCCAACATGGGTGCATGATCCATCCAAAAGAGATTGCGAACTATACATGGACAGTTGGTCAGAGAGTATGCTAGTCCAATGTTCATTAGATGTATATGCTCACCTGAATTCACTAGAGATATAGTTTTGGAATTGCTGCGTGAGGTTGAACCACAGGCTGTTCAAGACTGCAAGGCAAGATGGTTTAAACGACGGCAGTTCATAAGTGCGGGTGTGAATGAACTGTGGACCATGGATCAGCACGATAAGATGGGAAAACTTGATTTGTGGTTTCACATTTGTGTTGAACCATTTTCTGGTTATGTCATATGGGCAAAAGTGTGGTGGACCAACAAGAATCCTCGCCTTACAGGAGGATTTTTCATAGAAGCAGTTCAGAAGTTGGGAGGTGCGCCTACCATACCTGCTCATATGCCCGCAATGCTGATTCTTTCTCAGCCCTTCCTATGCTGATGCAGAGCGATCCGGGGTTGGAAAACTTTGGTCCAGCTAATATACAGACTTTCGTCAGACAATCACTTGACCCTGACTTAGCCAACACCATTCAGCACTGCTGGATGCAAAAACACCAAAACATCAAACCAGAGATATTTTGGTCCAGCTTTAGGTGCAACTCCACCACAGGCTTTCAGACTATGCTTGAAGAGGGGGACAGCGACCACCATGGCTGGTACAACTCAGAGGATCCTATTGAAAAGTATGGATGCCCCCTTCATCTGCCTTCATCCTTTTAAAATCTTTTCTTTTAGGTTAGTCTATCGATGGCTAGCTATACCATGGATGCAAGCACAACTGGACTCGTGGGTTGAGATTTTTAACAATACCCCCAGGCATGCTTCAAAGACAAAACTCCTGCCGAAAGGAATCCCTTCGCTGCTTTTTCAGCACCCCCATCTGATCAAGCACAATGACTTTAAGGTGTGCATGCGTCTCCAAATTTCCCTTGGACTCAGTTCTAATCCACTACAGATCCTTATTGAACCAGATTCTGACATACTGAAGGACGCAGAAGCCTGCTGGGCACCCAAAGATCATCCCATCTTTCGTCTTGTCCCTCCTGCTTTCCATTTGCATGCAGAGCAACACTATAACGCCTTACAGCGGCCTGCTGTCAACATCAATTCTTTCTGGAATGTATACAATTCTATGGTTCAGGCATTTAGACATGAACATGAGGTGCAAGACCCCCAAAGTGATTTAGACTGGATTAGTTTGTCCTGAGATGCAGAAGAGGGTACATCAGAACCAATGGAGCTTTTGCAAGGCTACAGGGAGCTCCGGGCAGTTGCAGAACAGCAAGCGTACAATAAAAGGAAACAGAACGCCAATGTTGATGGAGAAGGTCTGGGTGATATGGATGATGGGATGTATGCAGACACATATGTTGACTTTTCGGATGAGGACACAGGAGAAGACGAGGATGGAGGTTGGGAAACTGGTAAAGATGATTAAATTTTGTCCCAATTACAATAATTTTGTCATTTAGAATGAAAGTGCGCAAACTTGCACAATAGGTGCTCAAAAATAAAGATATCAAAAGAGTGTGCAACTATATCTGAAGACGATGATCCCGTGGCATTATGTCCACAAATGGCGTTTTTCATCTCAGTAAATAGCCTCCTCACTTTCTCTATATTTTGTATGGCTGTTGCCCTTCCATGATTTGGAATGACCTTTAGTAAACGCAAAGCCTTCACACTTCCTTTCTCCAAGGATAGGAAAGATCGTATGAAGTCCCTGTCTGCAGGGTGCTCAAGATATCCTGCGTAGACAAAATCTATGCAGAATAGTAAAGAGGTAAGTTTCCCAAATCCCTGAAGTTGCCCTCGAAGCCATCGTTCAGCCTCTATAAATCCCGACACATCCTCCTGCAGGAATGCCTGTGCAAAGTGCCAATATTGACTTGCATTGCCAGGGGAATGGTACATGCAGTGGCTCCCATAAGCAGATGGATTGCACATGGCACCTTGCCCCAACCCCTTCATCTTTTGTCGGAAGGCCTCCAAGTCATTGAAATATGTGTGACCTTGAGCCAATGTTATCATTATCATTACATTTGTTAATACAGTATAGATTGGATAAGACATACCCAATTTCAGTAGGAAGGATGAGCTAAACGTGATGCCCCTCGATACCATTGCACTGAACATTCCACTTTGTGTATTGAGACGTTGCAATATAAATGGGGAGGGGGACCCAAGGTCATCACTGAGGAGCATTCAACGGGACAGCGCTTCCTCCTGATATGGTATTTGTTGGTCTTCATTGCCTTTTGCCCATTGAAGTTCAGCAGAACTAATGGGCATGCATTTAGGGTATGCCTTAAATGAATGCCAGAATTCCTCCAAGCAATGGCTAGCTGGGATTACCTCCACAATTGATTCACCAGCATATGATTGTCGACTTGGACTTGGACTTGGACTTGGACTTGGACTTGACACGATAGTGGTAGGACATACAGCGGAAATGTTTGGTGATAGGTTACGCTCGATATATGAACCTAGACCGGGTGCAAACCGGTGGATAATATCATCAAGGCATTTTTGATTGTCGGTAATACTCCTATTAAGACATAAAGTGTCCTTAAAATCTCGAGCAAATGCCCCCATGTCTATTTCAGCAGGTTGGGAGAAGACAAAAGGAACAAGGTTGTCATGTCCTTGGGCCACAATTGATAAGAGAAGAAGACCTGGACTTCCAGGTGGTGTGACAACAATGCGAACAAAAGCACCTTTGGCATGCCAAAAGTGTTAGATTTGCTCCCTGGTTAAGGGTTAGAAACAAGTGATAACAGATTCACACAATAGTACTAGTTAGTTTAGGGTAGGCTTGGTACCCTTCACTCACTAGAGTGTTAGAGCTGATGATGGTGGTAAGAGACAAGAGATGAATTAAACTGCTTTTTACTGCAATTTTACATTGGGCTTTTATACCCTACATGTTGTATGCTATTTACTATGTTCTGGTAGATACTACAACATACTACTCTCGCTTTATAAGTCATAGGAATATTCTGGTACAGTCCTGTATGTGCTATTTACTTATTCTTAACTTCCTATGAGTCAGTCATATATTCCAGTATGTTCTACAGCCTACCATGCTATCTTTATCTTATGCTAGAACCTTCTCTGAGTTTCCATTGAGTCATACAGTATAATACCTAAGTTAACCATTCTCAGATACTACTATATCTATGATGCTTCTCCTTATTTCCTAATTGGTTCTACTGTGCAATGCGCTATACTTGGCTCCCATCAATTACATCTTCAATTGATTGCCATGCTTCCATCGGCTATTCTTAGCCAAACACTTAGATATATTTGTGTGGCTCAGCGATTATGCTAGCCTTCTTAATCTTATCTTATTGTGGCTTGTTACTTATTACTGTAGACTAAGATTAAGTCATTCCTTCCATGATATTGTTAAAAGGGGTTCGTTCTGGTGTTCTATCATCTATTGGCATAAAGAGCACTTCAGGTCCTATAGCATTTATGTTTGTTATCCTGCTATACCCTGGTGTGACTCTATATGACGGTTCATCATTGAACCATCGTATTATAATCTCCTTATCTATTGGTACTAACTCCTGTCTTTGATTTGGTTCCTTTCGATCTACTGTTGTGTGTCCTTTGGCTATGAAGTTGGCCTTGTATGCAAATAGTTGTTCTCATAATTGTTTATTGATAGTATGTACTATTTGGTGTGCCGCTTCTGCATAATTGGTTGATGTAATAACCACCCTTTGATAACATAATTCATTATGTGGCTGATTATAAATCTTGGTTCTTGTGTAAGCGCTGATTACATATCTATTCAATTGGTATGAGAACATAGTTGCTCTATGTTCAATTATTACTTCTAGCCTTTCTGCCACTTGTTGTTCCCTTGTAGTATGATCAAATGTAATTTGACAGTTGTCGTATCCTGCATTATGTCCTACTGTTGCACATGCAATATTAAAAGCTTTCCATGCTACTTGATCTGCATCTTTACAGCATTGGCACAGGTTCCTGGTATCGATTAAATTTACGGGTCTTGCCATGTCGATCTTGCTAATCTGTTGATCCGGCGATCACGATTTTCATCAATTTACTAACAGAAAACAGTTTCCCATTGAAGGAGGAGGAGCACAAGGGTTTTGCCTTCTGCAGCACACTATCGAAAGTTGGAAGGCACTTGAGTCTAGTCTTCAAGTGTTGATATCATTCCTTGTCTCTGAGCTTGCAGACACCATGCTTGACATTTGGCCACTAACCATGCAGGAGCCAAGGTTGCCGTCAACTTACAGTTATGCGTCATTTCAGTCGAATGTGGTCAAAGCTGGACACACAGCCCAACAGTCTCGCAACGCTTTCGTGCCACTTATGGCATACGCGACAGATCTTATTATGCGACTGAGGCTCTATGCTGTCCGACAGAAGTTGCCTGAGGAGGACATATGGGCCCGCCATCTGCAAGATACAGGGAAAATTCCTGCGGCTTGGATTCAAGATATACTTCTAAGTCCTATTGCGGATAAGACTGTTGCAAGAAACGGCATATTTGTTCGCTTGTCCTCCTGTCATTTTTTGAACATCATCTGCACGTTTATTGACCTGGATGTCCCTGTCTGGTTCATATGGGACTTACAAGTAAATACCACAAAGCACACCTGGTTAAATGTAATATGCCCCACTCCTCAAGAGCTCGAAGACATATGAACTCCCAACAAAGAAATAGCGTTTAGCGCTGGGGGGTTCAAGGGACTGAGCGAGCCTTTACTGTTGCTTGGCGAAGGTTTGATCACCAAAGCCGCAGAGGGAACCCAGAGCGAAAGGAAAATGTTGCTCGTACCAACTGTTGGTAGCTCACAACAAGATGGCGAGACATGGCAAGAATTTTTTATTAGAAGGGCAAGGGAAAATGAACAAATACTGCAGAATGAGGCTTCCGATAGGAAAGCGATTCGTTTACAACGTGAAAGAGAGGTACAATGAAAGCTTCCTCTGGGGAAGAAAGGCGTGTGCATTTTCGAATGGGAAGAGCCTCGCACCGGCATTTTCGTGAGAGTACTGGTGAGCAGGACAGAAGTTGAAAGAACATGGGAAGTGTATTTGGACAGCCAAAAACGTTACAATAGCTTTCATAATGAATGGGATCTATGTGTCGCTTTCGACCCTCTGCCGATTGCTGGTCCACTGTTGTCAGACAAGGAGAGCGATGAGGATGATGACTACACCATCAAGTGGGCTGCAGGTATTATCTTGGAGTCCGGTGTTTATGGTGGTGAAGCCTTCGCTTTGGTACAAACCGCTGAAATCGTAAAAGACATTCGTGAGCAGGCTGAAGTCGACAGAGATTCTGTCGAGCTAGAGTCACTCGTTTTCGATGACCCCAAACGGCTAGCTAGAATGCGGTTCGGCTATACCTGTCCATGTGATCGTCAGGCCATAGAGGCATTACAATTGAAGATGCCACAGACACCTTGGTGGAAGGTTTGCAAGCTTCTTCATATTAGTGACGAACATGGTCAGGACGTGGAAAATTCAGCCCGGGAAAACCTTACAGTCCTGATTAACTATCTGGCAAGCTCAAATGGGGCCGTTGGTGATGATTATAAGCACCTCATCGACCTACACCTGGATAACAAAATTTATTTGTTGTCTGACCTTTGTGGTTCTAACGTTTGCATTATGACGCTTTCCCATCAAGTCCTTACTACCGACCATCACAGTCGCAAGCGAATCTGCATCGCATTTAACGTGTACATACTGAAGCTGTCGACGCATACTCTTGGTTGGTCCATGGCGCTAATGGACCCAGTCACCGTCCTTCAGTGCTTAAGGCTTGGATGTGAAGTTGACCACGTATGGGAAATTTGTCGTTACCTTGTCTTACAAGGGATATGTTTCCGGACAGTGATCACGAGTTCCCCAGCCATAATGAATGCGTCCAGCGAGGAAAGGCGCATTACGGACCTGGGGTGGAGAAACAAGATGCGTGACCTTACCTTAGATGACTATGTTTCATATGCGAAAAAGGTCTTTGATTTCGTCCAGGGCAATCCTCATATTCAAGCTGCTATAATGAAAGGGGGCATCATCTGGCGGCTCGTTGTGGAGCACATAGGGCTTGAGGAGGCCATCAATGCGGTCTTAGCGGGTCCAATGGGGGACCGCCTTGAGGTAGTATATGAGACGCACACAGCTGGTGAAGAATGTCAAGACTGGTGGGATGACAAACTCACCGAGGATGAAGAAGACCTGATATGCGGTGTTTACAAGATGTACACCAGTGAGCTCATTCCTAATTATATATTCTTATTCCCTTCTTTTTACCGTTTTTCTTCAGGGAATGGCAAGCAGTGCGAATATGTGTCGTGGTGGCCCAGATGCAACGTTTGGGAACATAGCTCAATGAATCCTGGTTTTTGGTCTTTGTCCGCTGAAGTGTGGTTTGTCAATAGACTTGAAAAGATAAGGAAAAGCGAAGCAAACGTTCAAAACCAGGCAAGTTGGGGGAAGACTCTGCAGCTGCTAAAGCAATCAAAGCCACTACAGAAGTCTATTAAAATCATGGCTGAACAGTTTTTGGATAGGTAGAACAGTGTTTTTTTCTTTACCATTCCTTGATTCAATGCATGGAGCTGCTAATAGAGAGATCTACATCCATAAATTACTTCATAGTTCGTAGTCGCTTAGTGATGCATTTTTTCGCTGCTGTTGTTGCTGCGCTTCCCCTTTCTTTTTATTCTGGATTTGGTTGCATATCACTGCACTGATTGGGGGCTTGTAGCCCAGACAGTTTTTTCTCAAGCATTTAGTCTATAGACATTAATTCTCAAACTAATAGTGGACTTCAAGTTTTCTCCTCTTTCTATACCATTTCATTCCCCTCCCCCCCACGAGGGCGATCTCCTTACCCACTGTAAAGGATGCCATGTTCTATAACAAAATTACCATAATAGCTTCCCTGGCGGAAGCATGCTTTATTATGTACTGCATTCATTCCACATCTAGTACTATATGCAGGCTTGGTATAATTGTGATTTCATATAATGTAATTAGTACTTAGTACTCTGAAAGAATATAACATAAATCTTGTTCTTCCACACAAGGTCCCCAGTTGTATCCCAGAATTGTCCTCCATGTTCAGAAGGATTAATGTTGTTGAACACACTATATACCTTATAAGCCCCCTTGCTAAATTAAGTACAAATACGTGTCTTCGCGGACCTATCTAACATACCTAATTGGTATCCATGATTTTCTTGTTACGTACGAAGGGATTCACGGGGTCCACGGCGGAGCTGAGTCCAACCTTCCGGCAAACCCCGTCATCGCGCCCAAATAAGGAAAAATGTGAAGCTGATGCCAAGTTGTTGCCATAGTTTAGCTCTTATTCCAGTGACCCTTCAAGCGACATACCTATTAAATTTGGCCATAAGACCACCTGCACTGAGTTTACAACAGCATCCTCCGCTCCGCACCCATTTTCGTGTCAAACCACGACATATCGCGCCCGCTAACCGCTGCATAGACCTTCGTCCGGAGGTGCATGATGTTGCGTTCACCGGTGGAAATCCAGAGAGCGTACGTAATGCTTCTGAGCGTGTCCGCCCCCGGGCCACAGCGAGTGCAACAAACTCAAGCAAGTGCCTGTGTTTGTTTCCATCCGCCGTGGTCGCACCTGAAGTGGGAAATTCCGCGAAGGCCTGGCCGATAAGTTGTGTCATGAATGGTGCGACGCAGCCCATAACGACGGAAGTTAAAACCGCGGGGAGAAGGAGTAATAGACCATCGCGGCGCGAGACCTGCAAAAAGAGGTGGAATCGTATGCAAAGAACTATGGCAACAGAATGGACCCGGCCCCTTTGTTTTGCGTCTACGACTTGGACCCAGCCGATGGACCAATCAGCTATGACCAGGACCCCATAGTGTATTTCTTGGCATTTCGGCAAGTCACTCACTACCAAAAGAAATACGCCAGTCAGATTACCAGCTCACTGCAGCGTGACATACGGGCATATTACCAATCTAATCTTAAAACACATCTTTAATAGCCAGGCGTTGCACAGACGAAGTGTCCGTGCAACAGCATCCTTGGAGTTTCTGGCGTCGGCATCGGAAACGGGAAAGTGTGCACGCCGTACTACAAGTTTGTCAACCACGGCTCAGTTCCTCCTAATTGTGCGCGCCGCAGAATACTTGGTGAAAAATGCAAGAATAAATCTGTAGCCCGCCTAATGCCACAGAAATTTCCAAATGTAAGTGTGCCGATCTCTGTGACCGTCACAAAGCCAGTAGACAGATTTTACACGTGTTGCCAACTGGTTTTTGCATATCCAATTTATAGATCACGTGTACATACAAAGCGGGTCCCCGGGGTCCCAGGTGGGGCTGGGTCCAAACTGTCGAGCATTTTTATTGGTGGCAACTGAAAATGCAAAACAAAGGGGCCGGGTCCATTCTGTTGCCAGCGCAGCTGGCCCTGTCATTATCTATTTGTCACCATTCAAAGGCTCTCTCAGGCTCGCTTATTATCCCTCTCCGATATCCCTGACGGTATCCCCTCCTCCGGTACATCCTCTTCCCGAGCAAAAGAGAAACTAATTTTTCCCTCGGGAATACAGTAGTGAGTCTGTATGGATAGATTATTGTCTTTTTGGATATATCCGCACAGCCAGGTCCAGGATACCCGAGGCGGGTACCTCCTTCGGTTCAGCGCTTTTTTTGCTCCCGGAGTTTCACTATGCTCAGTGCCAGTGCCCTAACAGTGAATTGAAATGCCAAAAAATTGCCAATTACGGGTTTCAACCATAATGTCGGTATCCGCGGATCACGTCAATGCCCGCTTCAATATGGATGTTGCTGGAGGGAGGGTGATTAACTGGCATATAAAGTGTATGCTGTCGTCCCAATAATCCAAAGTGCGTATCCCTGGGTTCTTTTCATCTCACTGAGGCGTCCTTCTTTGTCATTGAATGAGATGGCGAGTGAAATCCTCAGTTACGCGGATGAGGTACAAGTGATCCAGGTGGGCACGATCTTGCCATAGTACTGACTGGGACGGCGCTGACTCGCATACTATCCGGTCGAAGTATGTTGTGTGTGAGTTAGAATTTCATGTTATGGCTAGCCGGGTTCAGCAAACGTTCATTTTTCTTAGTTGCCACCGCCGGGCTATCGGTAAGCACCGAATAGCTCGCTCAACTGATGTGATTTTGTCCTTGTCCTGATAAATTTCATCTCAGATATATGACTGGCTCATTACATTCGCCGATGAGGTTTTTCTGACTTCATTCTTGACGTTTATGCTGGCACTGATGCGCTAATTTTCGTTTAGATTGACCTTATTTGGCACTCAAAATGGAGCATCACAAAACTACTATTCCTTTCGACGAGATATTTAGGATTCGTTGTCTCTGCACTGGCTCTAACTAGTCAGTAACTCGGAACATCGTTCGCTCTCTGTTCTTTACTAACAATTTAACATTATGGCCCACAGCCTTGCTTGATTCCACTTTGGATGCGCACGTGCGTGTATCTTGTTTATCGATTATTTTGCCCCTCCAAGGCCTACGAAACGACAGCAACGCGAACAACTTGGAAAAGCGTACTTGTGTAGGTTCTACTTCGATATGCGGGAAAAATAGAATACCCAATTTTTATCCAGATCCTGCTTTAGGCGTTGTTTTCATTACTGAAGGTATCTTTCAACCCCCCACCCCCCTCTCACAACCACGGACTAAGCGAAAATATTTTACATACTTCTAAACAACCTCTCAAATTTGCAGTTATATCGATAATTCGTGTGGTTGCATTGTGGAACAACTCACGACGTATACTTTTCTGTTTGGGGTTCCTGTTTCTTGTAAGGATTTGGCTCACCCTCGCTATCCCATCGCTGATTATTTTAACATGATTTTGTTTTCGAGAAGGCGCTTGTACTTACAACAATAAGTACTATCTCCAAGGCCAACATTGTATACGGTAAGCAGCAAGACAGGCATCAGGATGTAGTTGGCTAACGGCGCATACAGGTTCGCCCGACGATTTCCCTACTTGTACGATTTTTCATTTTAACAGCGGATCAGCTTCCACGATTTTCGTGCTTTTTATGGTCTTTGAGTGTGGTACTTATTTTTCTTTCATCATCCATCTTATGCGATTTTAACCCCGAGAATAGTTGTTGTGATCTTAATGTTCTGGAAGGGTGTCATACATTGTCAGCACGGTAGCCTTTTTCATAAAACGGTATTTGCTGATACTCAGTTAGGGCGCAATAATGTACACACAAGCTCGCTTATGGCAGTGTTTTACAGAGATGGTACGTATTGATATTAATCAGAAACCGGTTACGGAAGCTGACAGTTGTTTTTAGGCGCGCTTTATTTCTTCTTTCTTTTCGGTACTTGAGTCGTTCTGGAATGTTAGATAAAAGTGTCTAACTGGGTTGAATAGCTTCATCAATAGCAAACTATGCTATTTGGATCCGAAACAGATCGTCGACTGTTCGTATCTTTTCGCATATCCCGCGGTATCTTTTTGGCTGACTGATGTTTTAGCCTATCTACTACTTTCTTCTTGTCGAGTGAGTCAACTTATTAATAACGTCCATTTCAGAAATGCAGACAACGTTTCTGCACAGACTGCAACGAACCTTTCACTGTGTGATTACGGCTCAAATCATTTTGAATTTACGAAACACAGTCACTTGTGAACAGAGTCACGTTTCATCGATCGTCCTCACCTCATGTGACATAAGCGATGGGGTGGATTTGGGTCCGCCTTACAATAGCGGTAGTAATATTGAGACGAGCCATTGACATCCGTACATAGCTAATCGCCGTCCTTGGACGTTTGCCAGTCCTACTACCGACTCAACGGGTAACTGCTTAAGCACATCGAAATAATTCGCTGCTGACAACTGTATTAAAGGGATCCCTCCTAAATCCTCCCTTTGTCCTTCTACTTAAGCCAAAGGTATTCAAGGGCCTGTACTTATTCGTCCATGCGATTACATCCGCTAATTACGTAGCACAATTTGGTCCTTTAGTAATATCGTACTTTGTTATTAATCAGTCATTCCAAGTCTTGCTCACATGTGAAGGAGCTCACACAGCCCGCCATTTACAAAAGAAAGATTGGCGCTAGTAGTACACAAATCCCCCTTTTCAAAAACTCCGAGCATGGGATTATTACTTTGTCTTTCAATATGAAAAGTTACCACCACCCTCAACTCAGTTTGTGTCAGTTCTTGACACCACACACAACAGGAGGGAGTAAAGCTTTGGGGGTGTAAGAAATCTTGAGGCATGCCGTTGCAGCATGGGTCGGTCCTCGTCGATAAACGATTTATTCGTGGCCATTCCCGAATCCCGACCCAGAGCATACATGGAGTAAAACTTCACAGAGCGTGAGACGCAAATACCAAATGCAGTCGCATGGTCGAGATTACCAAATTGTTACAATTTTCCTTTACTTTCCCTTAATGCGCTGACTCACTTCCTCTTCGTCATCATCAGTCAGCGCATGTTACAATTTTCCTTTCCTTTTCCCTTATGCGCTGACTCACTTCCTCTTCGTCATCATCAGTCAGCGCATGTTACAATTTTCCTTTCCTTTTCCCTTATGCACTGACTCACTTCCTCTTCGTCATCATCAGTCAGCGCAACTCCCCCATTCCTCTTCCTTACTCATCCTTATTCGCCTTGCACCATAAGACGCCATGATGACGCCTTATCGCACCATCATGACATGCTTTGCTTACTGATCACCGAACTTGTATTACCAAGGCGTCCCCTTGAGTTCCATGACCTACCATAGTCTGGTAAACATACCTAACCAAGTCGCCACAGTAGCAAACACATAGAATAGCATATAAGCATGTAACTTCAGTAGCACAAGCCCTAAGCTTGTGCTCTTTGTTCATACAAGCCCATTATCTGCTACCACCAGTCTACTGTGTGCCACTTGGCCATTAGTCGCTTTGTCGTAACCCGACTCGCTATAGAAGCCCACCGCGTCCACATCGCCGATCAGGAAGCCCCATCGACGATCCTCCCTCGACTTATGACATCTAGGAAGCCCCGTTGCCGTACCATCAGTTCCGATGATCAGGAAGCCCCAACGTCAATCACTGTGTAACCGTTGAGCTTAACACTAGCACAAGCTTTCCCAAATTTTTTTTGCTGACGTATCCAACGTCCAAGCACCAACCCTTTGCCCAACCTGTCGAAACTAGCCATCCCACAGCCAGTCTATCCCCTCATCGGAGGAACCTGGGACCACGACCTCAAGTGCTTTAAGAAAAAGCAACCCAACTCGAACGACTATGACTACTACTCGTGGTTAGAAAACACCAACGGAGATTTCCAGTGGTTCAAAGCCAACGACACTGAAGATGCCAGTAGTACATTCCTCCAGAACGTACCCAACTACCGCACAATCTTCCCAAAAACCCAGACACCACCACCAATGTCATCAACACCAGCACCAAAGGAGATCAACCTTGCTTGTCCCAACACTTTCGATGGGGACCGAAAGTACACTCGTCGCTTCCTATCCAGTTGCGAAGCGTACCTCCACATAAACCAACACATCTACACCACCGATGAGTTAAAAATCAACTTTGTTCTCTCCTACATGCAGACAGGGACTGCAGGGGACTGGGCTATCAACTGAGAAACACTCGCATCCGCCTTCGCCAAAGACCCCAATGGCAAGACACTAACCACCATTGTTGGGTATGGCAACTGGGGAGATTTCAAATGCGACTTTCGCAACACGTTCATCACCACAGATGATGTTGCTGAGGCATCACAGGAGATCATGGCTCTCCAACAAACGGGATCCGCGGATGACTACAATAGTCGTTTCCAATCTCTCGTCACACGAGCAGGGATGTTGGGAGACAACAACCTCATCCCCATCTACGAGAAAGGCCTAAAACATGGCCTTCTATCACGAGTCTTGGCCAGCTCTAAAGCGCCTACCACCATCGAGGAATGGTACCAAGAAGCCTCCAAACAGGACACTGTCTACCAACGACTCAAGGCCCTCTGCGGCCCGGGACAACCTCCCATTAAACAAGAAAATTGTTTCCGTAATCTCGGAAACAATCAACAACGCTGGCCTTATCAACCAAACCAGCGCATATCTCAGGGGACTACCACAGGTCGCCCACCACGCTTATCGGAGGAAGAACGAGCAAAGTGCATGCGCGAAGGACGTTGTCTGGCATGTAGAGAGAAAGGCCACAACGTGCACGATTGCACCAAGTATCAACAGGCACCCAGCCAACAGTGCACGGTCCGCACTATCGACAACGCGTTCCCAATCGTCGAAACACCAGAACCAGCCTTGACGAACCAAGCCCCCGAGGACATCGCGGCTAGCATCCGTAACCTGCTCAACCAGTTTGACGAGACGAAGAAAGACGAAATCTTCGACATCCTAGACAAACAGGGTTTTTAAAGGGGAAGCTTAGACGGACGCTAAGTCTTCCTGTTACTATGTCTCCAATTGTAAATTCCGATCCTTCTCTCCCCGCAATGAAGATCCCAATTTCTATGATTGTTTTTGACAAAACCGTCCCCACCAATGCACTCATCGATTCTGGCACCGAAGGCCAGTTTATTGATGCCAAATTCGTCATCAAGCATCGCATACCCACGCGAACACTTGGTCGCCCCATTACAGTTCTTAATGCGGACGGATCCACTAATGAGCATGGAACCATCACCAAATACACCTGGAGACTGGTTCGCATGGAAGGAAAATCACTTCCCTTAAAGCTACTTGTAACGTCACTAGGCAAGGAAGACATAATCCTTGGCCTACCCTGGTTAAAAAATCACAACCCAGTTATTAATTGGCAGAAAGGCACTCTCGCTATCGCAAAAGTCACCACGGCTACTTCGCTAGCTCAGGAACAGGTCAAAGAAACGAAACCTGTGGAACAGATGATTCCCCCTGAATATCATAGGTACCTTGACATCTTTCGCAAGAAATCTGCGGAACGATTTCCAATTTCGAGATCATATGATCACGCTATCAACCTCAAACCGGATTTCATACCACGCGACTGTAAAGTCTACCCACTGGCACCCAAAGAACTGGAAGCACTTGACAAATTCCTAGACGAAAACCTGCGAAAAGGATACATACGTCCATCCAAATCACCCATGGCATCTCCTTTCTTCTTTGTCGGGAAGAAAGATACGAGCCTTCGAGGATGCCAAGACTATCGCGCACTTAATGAAGGAACCATTAAAAACGCATACCCACTCCCATTGATCACAGACCTCATGGACAAACTCAAAGGAGCCAAATATTTTACGAAATTGGACCTTAGATCAGGATACAATAATATTTGGATTAAAAACGGAGATCAATGGAAAGCCGCATTTAAAACCCCACGAGGACTATTCGAACCAACAGTTATGTTTTTTGGACTATGCAATTCGCTGGCCACATTCCAAGCATTCATGGATGACACTTTCCGCTTTGTAATTCTGGAAGATGGAACCCTGATCTACATGGACGACGTACTTATTCCAGCCAACTCCATGGAAGAACTTTACCAGCGTACTTGCCGGGTACTGGACATATGCACAGCCAATGATCTTTATTGCAAACCAGAGAAATGTCTATTTGGAGTACAACGCATCGAATTTCTGGGAATGATCATCACCCCGGATAACATTCACATGGATCCTGTCAAATTGGCAGGAATTGCCGATTGGCCTACCCCACATACCGTCAAACAACTTCGAAGCTTTATGGGATTCTGTAACTACTACAGACGGTTCATCCCCAGCTTCTCGGATATCGTATACCCCCTTAATGAGCTCACATGAACTAGCGAACAGTGGAAATGGACACCAGAACGAGATCTGGCGTTTACAAAACTCAAAACGCTCTTCTTGGACAAACCAGCGCTACTCATACCAGATCCCACCAAACCGTTTATCCTCGAAACGGACGCATCTAAAGTAGCTTCAGGAGCGGTACTCTACCAGGCAAACTCCAATGGCGACCTACAGCCTTGCGGATATATCTCAGAAACATTCGGACCAGCCCAACAGCATTACGAAGTCTACAACAGAGAACTCTTAGGGATAATATGAGGTCTTGAAGCATGGCGCCACTATCTTCTCGGCAACCCGCATACAACTACGATCTGGTGCGATCACAAAAACCTATCATACTTTAGATCGGAACGTTGCTTAACCCCGAGACAATCACGATGGAATCTATTCTTGTCCCAATTCAACTGCGTAATCACACACCGACCAGGAAAGTCCATTCCCGGAGCCGACGCACTATCTAGACGCCCTGATCATGGTGAAGAACCACTCAAAGAACGCATTATGCTACCTGAGACACTGTTTATCGGAACCATTAATAGGGACCTCCAAAACCGCATTCGAGATGCCCAAGAAGGGGATTCATTTGCGAAAACAATCCAGGACGCACAAACACTAAAGATCCCGTCCCCATTCCGATTCTCGCTTGAAGACTGGACTACTGATTCAGGCCTTCTCCGATACCAGAAACAGGTCTACATACCAGACAATGCAGAAATCAAACAGGAAATTCTACAGATGTTCCACGATCTCCCGTCATTCGGCCACCCTGGGGTATTCAAAACCTCCCAATTAGTGAGACAACACTATTGGTGGCCAGGTTTAACCATCTTTGTAGGGAACTACGTCAAAGGATGCACAGCGTGTCAACAGATGAAAATCAACATGCACCCAACCAAGCCCCCCATGTTTCCGATACCCGCAGACGCGTCCATGTTACCATTCCAGTCGGTGTCAATGGATTTCATTACAGACCTACCCGCATCAAATGGCTATGACTCAATCATGGTAGTTGTAGACCACGACTCTTCCAAGGGAATCGTCCTTATTCCCTGTCACAAAACAATTGACGCACTCGGAACGGCAAAATACTACCATGATAACGTCTACAAGCGCTTCGGACTGCCCAAACGGATCATATCGGATAGAGGACTGCAATTCGCATCACAAGTCTTCCAGACACTATGCAAATGCCTAGGCATTAAGTCTAAACTGTCAACGGCTTACCACCCTCAAACCAATGGACAGACTGAAAGAGCCAACCAGGAAGTAGAAGCCTATCTGCGCATTTATTGTGGCACATCGCCTCATTCCTGGGCTGATTCACTCACCGACCTGGAATTCTCACACAATATCCAGACCCATTCAGTTACCAAGACTTCACTGTTCACCGTCATATTAGGGTATAACCCGATACCCATTCCCGTGGTAATAGAAGACACAAACCTCCCGTCTCTATCACAGCGCCTGCACCTTCTTTCATCAATCAGAAAAGAAGCGCTCGCCGCCCATGATCTAGCCTGCGCCCATATGGCACGTTTCGGAGCACGAGGCTTCAAACCATTCAAACTCGGAGATAAGGTTTGGTTAGAAGCCACCAATCTGCATTTTCCCAATCGATCCCGCAAACTATCACCTAAACGGGAGGGACCATTTCCCATGGTTCAGGTACTATCACCCCTGAACTACTGCCTCAAATTACCCGAGGCATGGCATATTCACCCCGTTTTCCACACCTCGCTTCTTTCGGCATACTCAGAGACCGACGCACACGGACCTCCATTCAGTCAACCACCGCCTGACCTGATAGAAGATCAGCAAGAATACGAAATTGAGGCAATAGTCTCACACAAAGGCACTGGGAACCGACGGCGTTTCCTAGTCAAGTGGAGCGGATACCCGTCTTCCGAAAACCAATGGCTAGCCGAAAAAGATCTCTCACATGCTTCAGACACCCTAGAAACGTATAAAAACCTCAAAAAAATCATCTAAACATTCTTTATCCCCACTATCTACTTCACTCACATGCCCACTGCCTACATAACCAACAACGAACACCTCTGGTACCTCGCCATCGCCATACCCATGGGCCTATTCATCTTCGTCTGCACAATCACCTCGACCATTAGCCATCACAACCACCACCGACAACAACCCTCATCACACATCCGCTACCCTACAGTCGCCAACCGTCGACCTCTCTCTCCAACTATCCCAATCCAGAATCCCCCAGCCGAAATCCGACACCAGGAGTTCCAACCCCGTAGATCTGCACCAACCCGCCAGGACATCATCGAACAACTCAGGCGCACCTTCCCTGAGGATTTCATCCAACCCTCGGACCTCACTGAAATCGAGTTCGAGATCGAAGGGCTAGAAAACCAGCTAAGTCAATCCGACCCACCTTCGGTTGACCTACTCCTTCACCTCGCCAATCTACACGACCAGGCAGTCATCTTCCATGAACTCGCAATCGCAGCCCAGCTCCAGGAGCAGCGGAACCAGCGCAGAGTACCGTCACCGCCACCACCTGGCAACACGACGCCGGTACCCGACACAGGACTCGAACCGGCACACCGCACCCCTCCTCCCGCATACCATCCTCCAGCATGTACTGGCAGCTCCAGACCTGGATACGGACGTCAGCTGGCTTCTCGCATCCCACCCGCGAGCACACCAAGTCAACCGGATGCGACAACGCCTACGGACAGTGGAGGACATGCAACGCCTGGCATGGCACGCACAGGAGATCACAGAGATGCTAGACTCCCGTCTCAGTAACCTCGTCGACGACCTCAGACTTCTGCGCAACACGGACTACGAGGCATTGGAGGAAGAAGGTATACACCAGGTACTCATTCCTCTTCATCCTCAGGCGCATCTGTACCGCCCAACACCGGCTCCACCCCTCGTCCCAACGGTCCCCTCCTCACCCGTGGTCACTCGACACAACTCAGCCACCCAGACTGAACCGCTCCCAGTCCAGGCTCCACCCCAATCCCAGGAATCACCCCCGTCATCCTCGCGCACTCAATGCTCCGCATGCCTGTCACCAGCACACCTCACCACGTACTGCGTACAGTACACATGCCCCTGGTGCAAGAAAGCGGCCCCTCGACACCCCCCGGGCGAATGTCCCCAGCACGGACAAGAGCAAACGACCACCCCTGACGAAAATCGACCTCCATCTCCACCTAGCGCATCAAACGGAAGATGCACGGTACGTCTCTCGGATCTAGGGGCCCACGCACTACTCCAGTCCTACATGGATGACATCACTGCGGGTATCAACATAGACGACGTCGATATGGGGTCTAACAACGACGAACACTCCAACTAAGGGATCCTAGTCCGCAACGACAGTAAACTAGCGTGTGTCCGCAACGACCCTAAACTACTACTCCTGGGTATGACCTTAAAAGGCCCATTAGCTACTATGACTCGCAATCCGGGTTAGGGATTCTTCTTGCATCTATTTTCCGCTTTTTCACCGTCTTCGGACATCATACCATTAATATTGGTGAAAGACCAGGATTAGGTACCAAAGAGCGTGGTAACAAACTCTGCGGTGAACCAGGCATTACACTTAAAGACCTGTCTGGCCGGCATTTTGATACACTTGGATTTTTTTTACTTGCTTTTATTTTTATTTTATTTTGACAATTCGGTGACTTGTCGATCCTAAATGGGAGGCAATGTTACAATTTTCCTTTCCTTTTCCCTTATGCGCTGACTCACTTCCTCTTCGTCATCATCAGTCAGCGCAACTCCCCCATTCCTCTTCCTTACTCATCCTTATTCGCCTTGCGCCATAAGACACCATGATGACGCCTTATTGCACCATCATGACGTGCTTTGCTTACTGATCACCGTACTTGTATTACCAAGGCATTCCTTGAGTTTCCATGACCTTCCATAGTCTGGTAAACACACCTAACCAAGTCACTACAGTAGCAAACACATAGAGTAGCATATAAGCATGTAACTTCAGTAGCACAAGCCCTAAGCTTGTGCTCTTTGTTCATACAAGCCCATTATCTGCTACCACCAGTCTACTGTGTGCCACTTGGCCATTAGTCGCTTTGTCGTAACCCGACTCGCTATAGAAGCCCACTGTGTCCACATTGCCGATCAGGAAGCCCCGCGACGATCCCCCTCGACTTACAACATCTAGGAAGCCCCGTTGCCGTACCATCAGTTCCGACGATCAGGAAGCCCTGACGTCGATCACTGCATAACCGTTGAGCTTAACACAAATCATAATTCCGACAGCCTTACTCACTTTCAACCTTCTGTATGAAACACAATCAGAAATAGATGTCCAGAACGAAACGTAATATGCCTCCTGTGGGTCTCTAACACGCCCTCTCGCACTCACGTATTCTCCTTAACTTTTCTTGCAATGATACAGTTTTTGTCTCATGTCCGGATTCAGACCCGTCTCGTCCACCGTGACTTTGGTACTGGGACTGCCATGATACAGAATTTCTATCGAGTAACTAGTTTACTTGTCGTTTTCCAAGGCCGGACACTATCTTGTTAGGGTTCGGCAGAGATTTCCCACCGTCTTCTGCTAGCCACCATTCGGGCGGATTCGGGTATTCCTTCGGGTCATGAAGCATGACCCTACTAGTAGTAACTCAGCGTCCAATATTCGCGGGCATCCAAGGACGAGCATCAGCATCTGATTTGCTCTAGAGGACATCAAGTAGGAGGAAAGGTCTGGAAAAAGTCGGCGGTGTTACATTCAAGACAGCCTAGTAGGACAGTCTCCTTAGTATGAGCCTGGTGATCCCTTCAAGTAGGGTTCAGGTTCGTAGTCAATGATACCCCCAGCTTCAAGTGTCCGGGATTCACGGTGGAGACACAAGCTTCCCATCCACACATCTATCCGATCACCGCCCTATAGTGAGTGTCAAATAAAATATGTGTCACCCATCCCCCCCGATGTCGTGGATTAGTCCAACCCGACGGCTATATAAGCTTTCCCATGTTTTGTCTTCGTACACTGTCTCCCTATTCTTGTCCCACAAAGACACAAAACCTTCATCAGCATACAGTGAGATGGCAGTCGAAATTCTCGCCTATGGAGACGAGGTCCGAGCGGTTCAGGTGAGCATGAGCCTGCACCATGTTGAGGTCTGACCTAGAGAGTCGGCATACCAAATTATTTACACTTGACCCCAAGTATGCCGCAGGTGATTTGTTATCTCTTTTTTGTCTAAAATGCCTTAATCCATATTGATATGTACTGTCTTCAGTCGTCAGCATCGGAATACTTGTGGGTGGCTTTCAAATCGTTTCCTTCCGAATTTGCCTCAATACCTTTTTTTATTAGACATATGATTGGCTTATAACCATTTGCGATGAGGTTTTCTTAGATTTTCCCACTTGGATAGGTGTCAGCATTGACTGTAATACTTCCCGTTTAGATTGAATTCGTTTGGTATTCCAGTTGGAGCAGCACGAAAATTCTTTTCTTTTTGGCGAGATATATGGGGTTTACTGTCCTCATAGTAGCGCTCATGAGTTTGTTAACGTCATTATTGCTTCTGCGGCTTTTTCTAATCAACAGCTATATCATTGAAGATGTATTCGTGTCTTCCTTTGATATATATGTGAGTGCAACTCCATCAAACAATGCTTGCGTCTTTAAGACTAATGGTAAATAACAGCAATGTAAACTATTGGGCGATGTGTACACATGTGAGTCATGGTCTGTACAATGGAAGGTACAGCAGCCAATTTCTCTCAGATTCTTCCATAGGTGGCATCATTGTTACCGAAGGTATTTTAAGTCTCTTTTCTTTGACTTAAAAATCCACGATTTAATATCCCGGTGTTTACAGTGATCATGTCGCTTCGTGTGATCGCGTTATGGGAAAGATCACGCCGCATAGCCTGCCTTCTGGGGTCCCTGCTCCTTGTGAGAATACAGTCTATTCCTCATCGCTATTGATTTACTTGTTGATCAGCTTAATCCTGTGAAGGTCGGTTTAACTATTTTAGTGACCATTTGGACTGTGTTCACGGTGGATAACCCTAACTATGGTAAAATAACAGTACCGCTTGAAACTAAAAAAACTGAGAAATCTCTTAGATGCACCCATACAAGGCTTTCCGTTTTGTACAACGTTAATCCAAGCTCACAGTGGACGTGCTTACATGACGTTTCTCCTTTTAATGATTCACGAGTGTGGTAAAATTAGCCTCTTATCATCTGCCCTATGCGCATCATGATTGACTTACTGGTCGTAGTAATTATGGCCCTGACGTTTTGGAAAGGCGTTGCACATTGTAAGCTCGGCTTACTTTTCTTCGTACATAAATTGACATCTAGTAAGGGCGCGAAAATGTGCACACAAGTGACCTCATAGCGGTGTTTTACAGAGACGGTAAGTACTGGTATCATGTTAAAACTGATAATGAAAAGTAATAGCCATTTCAGGAGCGCTGTACTTTCTCTTTCTTTTCGGTAATTGAGACAACCGGTCATTTCGAGACGCTTGCTAAAGATGTATGATTATACCTGAACAGCCTTATCAACGGCGAACTTTGTCGTCTGGTTCAGAGAAAGGTCGTCTAGCGTTGGTATCTTTACTCATTTGATTTACTCCATCTTTTAGGTGATAAAATGCTGACATATTTCTCAGGGACAATATCGTTCCCTTCTTCTTGAGTGAGATAACGATAACAAGCTTCGACGTCTGAAAAGTCTGATAACTTCTACAGACTACAACGAGGCTTGCGCTCCGTGATTACAACTCGAATTGTTCTGAATTTACGAGAAACGGTGGCACGTAGACAGGCTCAGGTCTCATTATCTGCCATCACCTTCTGGTCTAGGGGTGCTAATAGAACGGGGGTTTTGAGTCAACCTTCCTGCCATGGTGATGAATCCGAGACGATTCAACCCCATATGCACACGGCCGCTCATTTTCCCTAATATTTTCCGCTGCTGTAACCGCTGGTTCGACTGGTATGTGCAAGGGCTCACTGCGATGGTATTCTTCTGACTCAATCGCGGTAAGACGAGTGTTACTTCTTTATCACATACCTTTTTTTCTATACCGCCTTCCGTCTTGTACTGTGGTTCGCGCGAGGTTCCGGTTCCTAATTATTTTGTTTGCGCCGTTTTACAAGGGGCGAATGTAAGGAGGATATACATGGATGGGAAGGGATTACGTAATAAAGTCAAGTAACTCACCCCGTCACGCCTGTACGCTGCCAAAAAGATCGCTTAGTCATCATGAGCTGTGGCTCCCACCCTCTTCGCCAGGGACTAACCTCGCCTTGCTCGGGAACTCCCGCTGGCTTGTAGTGATGAATCTGGGGCAGCTCAACCTCATACGTGAGCGGCCGCTCAATTTCTCTCATCCTCTGCTGCTGTGATCACCGATTTGACGGGCACCTGCAAAGACTCATTGAGATGATTTGTGGACCTCACAGCATGTACATATATCGGCAAATATTCCCGATACCTTTAGGTAGAGGGTTCTATACCCACAAAACTCTGGACCCTGTTTGGACTTGCGGCCCCCGTTTTTCATTCAAGCCCATTGCGGCATCCTCTCTTTTTACCTTCTTGGTCATCTTTGTCAGTTCTTACATACTTTGCTTTCCTTTTTGGGGCGTTTTTCGCGATGTACCCCTTGTCATTTCTCTTACACTCACTTATATTCTTACTCATGCCTTTTATGTCAATTTTATTACGACATTCAACTCCCAATGTCACTGAATCATGAGGCTATAAGTGTTCCAGTCAACCGAATACCGGTTTCGGTTGACTGGAATACTTATAGCCTCATGATTCAGACACTTTCGGTCAGTCCTTACAAACGGTTGAATGCTGTGGGTGCAAAGTGTCAGCAGCACCTTTCCCTTACCGACTGCCAGTGGACACATATCTAGATGCACGATTATATGCTAGTAGTGACTTTCGGTGTGCCGTTCGTTTGTCAGCATGCAAATTGGTCTCAATTTCCAAAACATTGGCAGGCGAACCTCAAGTTCGAAGTTGTTCGGCAGTCCTACTCACTTTCTGCATTTTGTATGAAACACCATCAGTGATAGATTCCGGAACGGAAGTATTACGTCCCCGGTGGGTTTCCAGTGTTTCCTCCCGCACTCACAGAATTTCAATCAAGTGACTCGTTTACTTACCGTATTCCAAGCCCCAACGCTATCTTGTTAGGATTCAGCAGAGATCTACCACCGTTTTCTGTCAGCCATCGTTAGGGCATGAACTTGTTCAGATTCGGGTATTCCTTTGGGTCACGAAGCATGGCTTTACTAAGTCGGCGATCAATAACCGCGGGCGTCCAAGGACGGACATTAGTGTCTGGCTCGCTCCGGAGATCATCAAGTAGGGGAGGGAAGGTCCGCGAAAAAGCGAGCGGAGTTACATCCGACTCAGCTTAGTAGAGCCGCCTCTTTCGTATGAGTCTGAGGGTTCCTTGAAGGAGGTTCCAGATTCGTATAAATAATACCCGAGCCTCAAGTGTCCGATAGTCACAGTGGAGACGCAAGCTTCATCCACACATTGATCCAATCACCGCCCTACGTTTAGTGTTCAGCCTGGGCGTGTGCCATTCCCCTGATGTCGAAGATTGATCCGGCTCGAAAGCTATATAAAGCTTGTCCACGTTTCGTCTTCGTACACCGTCCCCCTTCTTCTCGACTCACAGAGATTCAAAACCTTCAGCAGCGTAGAGTTAGATGATAGTCGAAATCCTTGGTTATGCGGAAGAAATACAGGTGGCCCAGGTGTGCCTGTTCTAGCACCACGTCGAGGCTCAACTGCTCACACTTGACCCCAAAGTATGCCATAGGTGAATGATTGTTTCCGTCTTAAACGACTTGATCCCTATCAACACGTACTGTCTTCAGTCGCCAGCGCCGGATTAATTGTGAGTGATTTTTCAAATCGTTTCCTTCCCGATTTGCCTCAATACCTCTTTTATTAGACATATGATTGGATGATTACCATAGGCGATGAGGTTTTCTCATTCTTTTTCCCTTGCGTATATGCTGACATCAACTGGGATACTTTCCGTTTAGATTGAATTCGTTTGGTATTCCAGTTGGAACAGCATGAAGATTCTTTTCTTCCTGACGAGATACATGGGGTTTACTGTCTCTGCAGTAGCACTCATGAGTTCGTTAACGTCATTATCGTTCCTGCCGCCTTTTCTAATCAACAGCGATATTATTGAAGATGTATTCGTGTCTTCCTTTGATATGCATGTGAGTGCGACTCCTTCAAATCTTTCCAAGACTAATGTTAGATAACAGCAATGTATACGCTTAGGCGACTTATACATATGTAGGTCGCGGTCCGTACAATGGAGAATATAGCAGTTAAATTTTGCCAGATCCTGCCATAGGTGGTGCCATCGTTGCCGAAGGTATATGTTACCCCTTTTCTTTGACTTATAAACGATCCTGTCCATACCATCACAAACTGACATCCCGTTGCCTACAGTGATCATATCTCTTCGTGTGATAGCATTATGGGAAGGATCACGTCGCATAGCCTACGTTTTGGGGACTGTGATCCTTGTGAGAATTCAGCTTGTCTATTTCTTATCGAAATTGATTTATTTAACGGTACGTTCGATTCTGAGAAGGCAGGTCTAATTATTCAAGTGGTAATTTCGACTGTGTCTATAGATAATCCTGGAAACAGTGAGTGACAGCACTGCTTTAGAACGTGAAAAGGCTAAGAACATTCTCAGTTGCACCCATACAAGGCCTTCCTTCATGTACATTGTTACTCTACACTAACGGCGGACCTGTTTACATAAGTTTTCTCCTTTTAATGATTTTCGAATGTGGTAAAATCAGCCCCTTTATCATCAACCCAGCCCTGCTATGCTCTCTGACGTACTGACCGTAGGAATTATGGTCCTGACGTTTTGGAAAGGCATTACACATTGTACGCACGGCTTACTTTCCCTCGTGTGACACCAATTGACATCTAGTTAGGGCGCGAGAATATGCTTGGAAATGGCCTCATAGCGGTTTTTTACAGAGACGGTGAGTACTGCTATTATACCAAGAGCGGTGGTTAGAAGTAATATCTATTTTTAGGAGCGCTATACTTTCTCTTTCTTTTCGGTAAGTAAGACGTTCGGTCCTTTCAAGAAATTGTTAAAGAGGCCTGACCAAACCTAAACAGCTTTGTCAATGGCGAACTTTGTAGTTTGGTTCAGAGAAAGGTCGTCAAGCGTTAGTATCATCACGTACTTGGTTTACCCCATGTTTTAGGTGATTAAATGCTGATATACTTCTCAGGTACCATATCATTCCCTTCTTTTTGAGTGAGACAATCAATCTTTAATCCTCACATTCTGAAATGTCTGATGCTCTCTATAGACTACAACGAGTCTTGCAATCCGTGATTACATCCCGGATTGTTCTGAATTTACGGAAAACGGTGGCACATAGACAGGTTCAGGTCTCATTATCTACTATCAATTTCCAGTCTGGTGGTGCTAGTAAGGCAGGAGGTTTGAGTCAACCTTCCTGTCATGGTAATGAATCTGAGACGATTCAACCCCATACGTGCACCGACGCTCAAGCTCCCTGATTCTCTACTGCTGTAACCGCCGGTTCGACTGGTATGTAGTACTAAGGCTCATTGCGATGGTTTATGGCTGCTAATTTCATCGCAGTAAGACCAGAGGTTCTTTTTCCGTTTTGTGCTATGGTTAGCGAAATGTTCTGGTTCTTAATGATTTTGTGGCGTGTAGAGAAAGAGTATACACTCTAAAAGGGCTCGGCATGTTGTCATGTTGTCCACTTTTTTTAACTCCGATTACAAAATAGCTTTATGGAGCTGAATATCACAATTAACCGCTCATCAGGCGGAGTACGAAAATAGCGTGACGATATGTGACAAAGAGTTCGCGAGAGGGGCAGTTGTGAAAATTCAGCGCTCACTTTATTCACTCATACACGTCGTCGTTATCATTGTCGATGCACCTACGCGCGGCACCGCCATTGCCTTCATGGCGCAATTTGTTCGAGGTGTGGGTGTTGCAGGGTGAGCAATTTGCTGGTGCTCTTATCGCGAGACGATGAAAACATACTACATCCAAGACATTCCCTACAAATTCGTTTATTAGACAGACAATTTGGAGTTTCGATGTCAATGAGGCTGATGCGAGAAAAAGTGAATAAGTGAGTCTCTTCAAAACCGAGGTTGTCTTCACCCACTTGGACAGCGCCGGTGGACGTTTCTTTTCCTTGATAACACTCATCTCGTTAAGGTTGAGCACTCACTTCCCGAGTTTCTTCTCGCATGCCGTCCATGTGCGTGCGACAGACTCCTGCTTGTGCGCGGGCAACACGGGATCGCAGCACATCATCTCAGTCTCTTGAGTGGCTGGAAGAGAAGGGGAGCTGAGGGATAGGCGGAAGCTTCGGGTTGGCCATGGGCCGTATTTGGTCTGGCAATCGTTGGTCCGAATCCTCCAAATGTCGAAGCCGAAGTTACGCCAGATCCTGCAGCTGCATCGCAAAGGTCTCTAAGATATCCATCAAGCGTGTCTTGTCGACAATCAGCAAGTCCTCAAGGGTGTCTTCCCAGCTGGGTCGGCTCATTGCATTTCTGGTATCTGTCGAACGACGTTCAGGCTCACTCGTTCTAGTAATTTTCGGTCCGCTTCCGGCACGCGTGTGACACAGTATGCATCAAGTCTGACAGTCGGGGGACTCCCATCCACTTTCCAATGTACCTCAAGCGATGAGAACGGGATGAGCACGGCGAGGCCTCAGGCATCACAGCCACCGCCAGTATGAATGTCTCCTCGCTTGACCCACACTATCTGTCGATACGGCAGACCAAAAGTGTGCAGACAGATCGGAACGAGCCATGTAATTACGTTGGGAAAATCTTTCTGCCTGGATCGCGATGAAAGTTTGAATGTTTTATAATGACACCGCTGACTCGGATGTGCACAGGCCATTTAAAAATAAAATGCACCGCAGTAAACCGGAGGCGGGAATAATGCCCTCCTCCTTGCCAAGCAACATTCATCTTGAACAAAGGTCCGATAACAGAGGAATATCACTAAGCCCGCTGCGAGAAATACTTGGCGGGACCCCTGCTTGTTTCAACGTGAATGCCATTAAGTGACTTCCCGCAGGCACTATGTTGGTCTGAATATTTCTAAACCATGACACAGGGAAATACGGGCCCTAGTCAGTGCTGGTATCCCCTCCGAAAAATATATTGGAAGGGAGGAAGGGATCCCTTCGGGGTTGTGGGATGTTCCTGGGGGGTTGTTTTATACTTATGTAATCACTCTCCCCGAGGGGTGTAACGTGGATTATGCACGACTGGCGGCGTCTGGGATGGGAATGGCATGAGAATTATTTATGTCGACTCAGCTAGATCACCAAAAGATGCATTATTTGATCTATTCACACTGTATTTTAGGGCTGAAAATTATACAAGTCTTACAGAAAGAAGCTTGTATTTACACTTCACTTGAGATCAAATTTGAAGACCCTCCCCGATCTGCTTCAGTGATACTATTGAATTTGGCAAGATCACTCAGTCGCACAAAAGTAATGCTGATGTATCGGAGGTTCGGCCCGGGAGGGGAGAAATGGAGATCCTTTCATGGGATTACTGATTCCCTTCGGGGATGTTTCATGTCGTAACCGAGGTCACACTGGTGGGATTACAAGTTCATTAGAAATTTTAGTAGAGGTTAACAAAGTCACTTGTCACGAATTATTACACAATTCATTTGTCATTATTCGAAGACTTCTTGCGCTTCTCTCCCTCTCCCGGTGAAAGAGAAAGAAAATCCACCCCCGCTCAAGACTCAGCGCTGGCTCTGGCTGCATCGTGGGATTAGTGGAAGTTACTGAAAATGAGCCATCGGTGGGAAAATTCAATACTCGACGAGGATCATCCTTGCTTGTTTCATCGAGATGCCGTTATGATAATCAATACCTCCACTTATATTTTTTATATGTAAACCTCGAGATTCTGCACGGTTTCGGTTGTCCATACTTCACTTTGGCAGTTGGGGGTCTCTAAGCTAATATCATGCTTGTACATAACTATACCGAGATATGCGTGTATTGACTCAAGAATATTTAAACTCTTAATTTAATGTACTGGTCCCTTATAAAATACCATTTGGGGAAAGTTACCGCATCAAGATCACATGACCAATCTCGGCCCTACACACCTCCCGTGAGACTTGCTCGAGAGTTGAGCCTCGGACCCTAGTAGCCCTCCTCAATTGCACGTTATCCTACAATTTTTTGTTCGGCAGGTGGACATACCATTGTGTTGGTTTGATATCGGGAAAGGCGATCTGACCCAGGAGTTTGGCGGTTTCCTTTTTGGGCGAAGAAACCTGCAATCCGCTACAAGTGCTCAAGAGCAGTTGTACCGAATTTTTATCGTCGGAGTTACAACTTTCTCGTCCTTTTATGGACAGATCTGTAAAATGTCTTACGTGTCGTTTTGCGTAGATCCTTACCTTCCTTATTGGAGGCTTACGAATAGATCGACGCGCCCTTATTTGGGCTGGTTGGAAGATATATGTGTGTGGTCTAAAAATGAAGCAAATGTCTTGGAAACGGTTTGGGAAAGATGCTTAGCGTCTGCAAGGTACTGTAAGTATGAGCTTGATCCAGCTCTATTTTTTTATTGGCTGATGGTTGCATTTAAGGGGTGTTTTGTTTTGAGTGGCTGACTTGTTTACTGGCAGATGTGGCAAAAATTGCTTATTGTGGATGTGCTTACACAAACACGGCATCAGCTTGCCGGACAAATGCAAAAACGCCACAAATCGCAACTGCAATCGGCGTCTCAATTCTTATTGGGATTGCAAAGACCAATATAGAAGGACCCTGTGATTACATATGATGCCGAGCAAAAGTTACAATCCTACGATAACTTGCAATTGAGTGGGGCTAGTGTCCCCCTTATCTCTGTATGAAGGAAATAATAGATGTCCGGAACAAAAAATAATAAGTCATCGGTGGGCTCCCAGCACTTAGTCCTGAGCTCAGGTCGTCATTTCATCTGTTGAAGTTCGAGCTCGATGCCGAGACGGCATCGGAGTTTGAAAAAAATTTCATAGTTTTTTTCACTGCTTGTATGTGCTCGGTTTCCCTCGCGCGATTATCTACTGGTTCCAAAATATCTACGTTGGTGTACGGAAAGCATTTGCAAGCGCCGCAAATTGCTGAAAACCAACATCATCTACTTCTGTCGCAATATACTAGTCTCGAAAGACTCTCAATGGTCCGTCATAGACTTCATTTGATATTTATGTCACATGCTCTGTGAGATTATAGCTGTAGCTACCTGCATGTGTGCTCTTGATTGGAGCCGACCACGACGAAGTTCCTTATCAACGAGGAGTCAAGGCTGTGACGGCACGTCTCAAGACTACCTACATATAAGGCTCGAACCCGTCTCGATCATACTTGTATCGAGATTATCATACAAAATTTTAACCAGGCACTTGTTTTCAAGTCGGAGTCCAATGGCTCCGGATTTCCAATGACGGACGTTAGTCTAGAGATCGGAAAGTAGGGATAAAAAGGTACACGAAAAGGAGAGAGGGGAGCCAGCTTCCTGCCGCCTCCGAGTCCCTAGTATGAGCCCTGCGAATGTCCCCTGAAGATATGTGGTCAATGATTACCCGAACTTTTTCAAGTGTCCAGTAATTACAGTGGAAACACAAGCTTCCCATCCACATATTGATTCAATCACTGCCCTACGATGAAAACGAGCACGTGTCACCCTCCCCCCTACCCCTCGGCGGTGTCTAAGGATGGTCCAATTCCAATTCGAAAGCTGTATAAAGCTCGTCCATGTTTCGATCTTGTACACCGACTCCCTCTTCTCGTTTAACGCAGGCTCAGAACCTTCGGCAACGTACAGTGAGATGGCAGATGAAGTCATAGGTTATGCGGACGAAATTCGGGTGGTCCAGGTGAGCATAAGTCTGTACTATGTCGAGGCTCGACTTAGAAAGTCAGCGTCCTGAGTCATTCACACTTTTACCCTAAGTATACCATAGGTGAATGATTATTTCAGCCTCAAATAGCTCGATTCTTACCAACATGTACTGTCTTCAGCTGCCAGCATCGGATTGATTGTAAGTGGGTTTTCGATTCATATTCCTCTAGGTTTTCCTTAATATTTCTTTTATCAGACATACGATTGGCTGATTACCATAGGCGATGAGGTTCTCTTAGACTTTCCCCTTGCATATATGTCAGCACTTAACTTTGATAATTTCGTTTAGATTGAATTTGTTTGGCATTCCAGATGGAATAGCACGAAAGTTCTTTACTTCTTGACGAGATATGTGGGGTTTGTGGTCTCTTCGCCCATGCTCATTGGTCCGTTAACGCCATTGTTGCTTCTGTGGCACTTTCTCATGGTCACTTACCATTGAAGCTGTATTCGCGCCTTCCTTGAATATACATGTGAGTGCAACCCCATCAAATCCTCCTTGCGACTTCGGGACTAACGGCTTGATGACAAATTACAGCTATGTAAACAGTTGGGTGAAGTGTATAAATGTAGGTCATGGTTTATACAATGGAAAATATAGCAATTGAATTCTACCAGATTCTGTTGCGGGTAGCATCACCATTGCGGAAGGTATATTTTACACCGTGACTTCTCCTTGACTTGATAATAATCCTGCCCATACGTTCGCAATCTGATATCCCCTTGCCTACAGTGATCATGTATTAAATAAATATAACGAATGATATAAATACAGTACGTGGTCATGTGAACAACCACCTTACTAAGTGAACGATAACGCAACGATAACGCCATACGATACAGGAGCTAGTTAGTTATAGTAGTACTAGCCCACGGAACGTGTATATAAGGGGAGCTGGTCTCGCCCTAGAAATACATTGGTTTACGCTGATAACCCACCTTCCCTGATCACCACCACTGCACCTCATTGTCTACCACAACGTGCGTAGATTTTAAGATCATGTCACTTCGTGTAGTCGCATTATGGGAAGGATCACGCCGCATAGCCTACCTTTTGGGGACTTTGCACCTCATAAGAATTCAGCTTTTACATTTCTCATCATTATTGATTTATTTATCGATCCGTTTGATTCTGAGAAGGTCATTTTAACTATTTCAGTGACCATTTTGGTTGTACTCAGATCAGATAATCCTATATATGGTGAGTGGGAGCACTGCTTTGAAACGTAAGAGCTGAGAATACTCTCAGATGCACCCATACAACATTTTCCGTTTTGCACAGTGATTCAAGCTCACAGCAGACCTATTTACCTGAATTTTCTCCTTCTAATGATTTTCGAATGTGGTAAAACCATCCCCTTCATCATCCGCCCTATACGCTTTGACGTACTGGTCGTAGCGATCATGATTCTGACGTTTTGGAAAGGCGTTACACATTGTAAGTGCGGCTTACTTTACCTCGTGTGACATTAACTGACATCTAATAAGGGCGCAAAGAAGTGCTTAAAGATGGCCTCATAGCAGTGTTTTACAGAGACGGTGGGTAACAGTATTATTCCAAAACCGATATTGAAAAGTGATGCTTATTTCTAGGAGCACTGTACTTTCTCTTTCTTTTCGGTGATTGAGACAAACGGTCCTTGCGAGACGCCTGCTAAGGATATCTGATTAAACCTAAACAGCCTTATCTACAGCGAACTTTGTCGTCTGGTTCAGAGAAAGGTCGTCAAAGGTCGGTATCTTTACGCACTTCATTTATTACATTTTTGGGTGACTAGGTGCTGACATGTTTCTCAGGGACGGTATTACTTCCTTCTTTTTGAGTGAGATAATAAGCTCTAGTCCTCAACGCTCTGAAAGTTGACAACCTTCACAGACTACAACGAGTCCTACACTCCGTGATTACAGCTCGAACTATTTTGAATTTACGAGAAACGGCTGCACGTAGACAGGTTCAAGTCTCATTGTCTGCCATGACTTTACAGTCTGAGGGTGATGGTGGAACGGGAGGTTTGAGTCAACCCTTCCGTTATGGTAATGAAGCTGAGGCTCAACCTCATACGTGGACGGCCGCTCATTCTCTTTGATCCTCTGCTCTTGTAACCGCCGATTCGATTGGTATATGCAAGGGATCACTGTGGTGGTATATGGCTGGCTCCATCCCAGTAAGACGAGAGCTTCTTTTTTATTACTTATCGTATTTCTATATTACCTTCCGTCTTGTGTTATGGTTCACAAATGATTCTGGTTCCTAATTATTTTGTTTGCACGTTTTACAAGAGGCCGAGGCGCAGTAGACAGTCCCCGTACGTGATCCGACTCCTCGACTTCTCGCTCTCTTCCGCTCTTTCGGTCCTGGTGTTCTTCAAGCTCGCCGCTGTCGCCCCATTCCCACCCCACCATAATGTACTTGTGTCTAATCGTATTTTTGCCTTCTTTATTCATCTACAAACTAATCCATACCTTATCACGTCACGGTTCTCTAGACAACTGCTGCATTTCCTTCCCTCTGTCTCTCTGTCTCTCTGTCTCTGTGCAGTGCTCATCTGCCTGGTTGAGCTGGAAACCATCGATCGCATGCTGTCTCCCAGCCCCAATGAGTGAATCCAATGGAGGCAATGCCTACCAATAAAGCCCCTCGTTATATTGTACTTGATTAAGTTGCTACTCACAAATGATAAATTTGATTTTTTCCAAGCCTAATTTTGACCCTATTGACTCGATTTAAAGTATGTTATGATTAATAGATACAGGGCTAAGTGACTAGGCGACAGAAATGACCCATGCACCGGTTGTGTCTGCTACTTCTGGGGGAGAAAATGAATACTGTCCTTCTTACCCATATGTTTACACATTTTCAATCACATCGATAGGGACATTGCAGTATTGAGCCCAGGCCTGGGAACTTGTTTTTCACTTTTTGACATTTGCATATAAGCAGCCATACAGTGTAGTCTGCCTCCTTTGCACACCACTGTTCCTTTGCACAGTCAAGTTTTTCTACATCATTTTTTCAGATATAGACCCAATTAAATTCAGGCATGTAAACTATGATGAGACCTTTTTGCTGTAAAAAAAATGAGAGCAATGGTGTGATTTTAGAAGATTTGAGAGGCAAAGTTATGCTAAAAAGCGGCACATCTTCATTTTAATTTACTGTAGCATTCAAATTTTACAAACAATATTCCAAAATGTAGCAGGGAACTGCAGTTTTGTTTATTAGAAGGAGTGTCAGTGTGAAGTTGAGGCCTCTCATTAGAATAAATGAAAAGCTGATAATTGTGCTTTTCAAGTGTGACATCTGGGTCAACATCTATTTTCCCACACTCAGAGCACACTCAGTCCCAGACTCCCAGAAGAAGTCCTTTTCTGCATGTCCAAAGTCTAAATGTAATTTACATTCATACTCATGACCTACCATGCTCTTTCTGCTACATGAAAACAAAAACAGGAAAGTGAAAAGAAGGAAGCAAACTTGGCAAGGGCAGTCAAGAAGTACAGTATGGAACAGGCATCCAGATCCCAAACATCTGGCAAGCCCCAGGGTTGCCATGTCATTGCTCAAGCCTTTGGTGTCAATCCTAGGACTCTTGCTTACAGGTATAAAGGTCTACAGAGCATGACAGAGTTCAATTCAAAAAAGCAGAAGTGTTACAATTTTCCCTTACTTTCCTCTAATGTGCTGACTCACTTCCTCTTCATCATCATCAGTCAGCGCAACTCCCCCATTTCTCTGCCTTACTCATCCTTATTCGTCTTGCACCATAAGACGCCATGATGACACCTTATTGCACCATCATGACGTGCTTTGCTTACTGATCACCATACTTGTATTACCAAGGCCTTCCTTGAGTTTCCATGACCTTCCTTCGTCTGGTAAACACACCTAACCAAGTCGCTACAGTAGCAAACACATAGAGTAGCATATAAGCATGTAACCTCAGTAGCACAAGCCCTAAGCTTGTGCTCTTTGTTCATACAAGCCCATTACCTGCTACCACCAAGTCTACTGTGTGCCACTGTGCCATCAGCCGCTTCGTCGTAACCCAACTCCGCTAAAGAAGCATACTGCGTCCACATTGTCGATCAGGAAGCCCTGCCGACGATCACCTTCGACTTACAACATCTAGGAAGCCCCGTTGCCATAACATCAGCCCCGACAATCAGGAAGCCCCGACGTTGATCATTGCATAACTGTTGAGCTTAACACTGCCCATTCACCCATTCTCTCATTAAATCACATGCAAACAAGATGCTGGAAGCATGCATGGATTCGAAAAATGAGTCTGTTGGTATGAGATGGGTTAACTGGTTCCTCAAATGCCATTGTGGCAAGCTACAAACATACTGGAGCAAACCTTTGGATACATGGCATCACAAAAATGGGAAATTTCTTGCATTCACAAATATGCACATACAATCATGTAAAAGAAGTAAAAGATATGTAAGATTTTAGGTGCTGTTTGCAAGCACATGTGCCTATTGAGCACACCTTGTAATCATCACAAAAGCTTGTGTAACATTGTAAGTCACTGAATTTGCATTTGGACATTGTGCTTGAATGTAAGATTCAGCGAGCTTGTGTGTGCTGCTAATATACCTTGGAGGTTGCAAGCAGTACCAATACCTGCAAATGATTTCATGTGCATACTTGCACATCTGTCTATCGGGCACACCTTATAAGATTGTACACAGCATGTAAAGCACAGAAGACTTGTTCAGTCTTGTGTATTTGAAAGTCTATTACATGCCTATCACAATCACCTACAAGTCATCATACTGATTGACACAAGTGCAATTTTGCTGTATGCATACAATTCAATCACACCGATTTTAAGAGATGAACAATGATTATATTGGCCAGGCAAGCTCATACTGAAATAATAAATCACATATGGGTGGAATTTAGTAAAATGGCACTAGCATGCATTACATAGGTGTGGCCAGAAGAGTACAAAGTAAACATAAAAAAAGAAAAGAAAAATCCATGATTGCGCCCTGATCATGTGCGCCCTCAAGACCGGTTCCCAGCCGTGGATCTCGCAAACCGAGCATGAAGGCGTGCAATGGAGCCTTTCTTGTTCCCCTTGACAATGGTGGATGTATGTGAGAAGATGGCGCTAATTGAATAGACATGTTGAGCTGCAAACAGGAGTGTAAATGAAATGACTTACCAGTCCCACCAGTGAAGAAGGTCTTGGACGTATGACTTAATGGTTGGATTGTCTGACTCAAAAAATTGCATGACACTGTCGTACACATCCTCAATGTTGGTGAGGGAGTTGCACGCAAAAGTACCATTTGTGCTCAGCACAAACCATAACTTTAACTTATAGTGAGAATTATGTTCAGGCTAAAAAATGGATAATGAAGCTTACCTGGGCTGCCATGTATGCGATTGAGCTAGGTGTAACTTTAGTCACGTTAAGCTTTGCAGCCTTCCCCTTCTTAGTTGACTTGCTTTTCCCATTTGGATTCTCCACAGCAGAGTGTTAAGCCTACTGATTAGGTAAGGCTTAATAAGCAATCAATGAGGATCAATTGAGTGGGACGAGGTAGAGACAAGACGATAATTGAGCAGGGGTTTCCCCAAGGACTAGTAAACTGGTGAACTGGTGACTGGTGGCTTAATATCCTGCAGAGGAGATAGTGAATGAGTAGGCTTGATTGAATGAGGAGCACAAGCTTAAGGCTTAGTGCTCTGAAAGCAAGTCCTTATATACATGCGTAGAACACTATGGAACAAGGTGGAAGGCTGACTGAGCAAAGACAGGGATCAGTCAGCATGGAAAGGGATAGAAGCTGGTAGAAGAGTCTGACTGATCATGGGGCTAGGATCAGTCAACATACAAAGTGGATTAGTCAGCAGAGATGACTAGTGCTGATAAAGGCAATGAGTAAGGGAAATTTGTAACACAGAGGGACCCAGGAAAATTGCTTGATAAGCTTGCCAATTTGTCATGAAGGGTAATGAAAAAGATGTGCATGGATAAAAGACAAACCACTATAAGCAAGCGGCCTTTGAAAAGGCTTTGCAATGGCTGCTGTGGGTTGTACTTCCCAGTGTAATAGAAGTGCATAAACTCTGTGCCATCTACATACCTCTTCTTGCCATCGCCTGTGTCTATAAGCACAGTTCCGGCCTTCAGAGCAGCAAAGACACTAGACACATACAATCAGTCATTTATCAGTCAACAAGAAATCAGGAAATCTATTACTCTTCTGTGAGGGGCCCTACATCAACCAGTGCAATCAACAGGGCTGTGAGTGGATGGTTGAAGCCTCTGTCTGCCTTAGGTATATTTGACCATGGGACAGGAAACCCTTCGTCATTCAGCCCCCAGTCCAACCATGAACAGACCCTTGTTTTGATGACATGAGTGTCATTCGAGCAAGAGTTGCGCTGACCCTGTCTGATCTGCAGTGTAGTGTTAGTGTTTAATCACAGACAGCAGATCTCCACAGCTGAACGCACACTGGCTACTATATCCATGAAGGTATCATTGTCTGCATCTGCAACACGATTGTATAGGCTTGTATTGACGCAGCCGATCAATTCCTCGAAAATGTGCCAGTTGTGCTCTTGCCTGTGTAGTCGCCAACACCATTAAACCTGAAACATACACAAGTCTAATAACTCATGCTGGTTCCAATTGTAAGCCCTCCTCTCCCAAACGGAAGAAGATGTCCAATCCATTGACCAGAATCAGATGGGGATTTCCCCAAGGAGACTGCGTCAAACACATATGATGGCCAATGGACACAAACTGGCTAAATATGCGGCTGGTAAACCATGTCAGCAACAAGCAAGGTCCATGGCAGTGCAATAACTTACAACATCCTCTTCTGATATCCCTTTTTCTTGGTGGACTCCGCCTCAGCATTGGGGCGCTCACAATGTCTGCCCCCTCCGATGGGCATGGACTCTTGACTGGTGACAGAAGACATAGTATGAGATAGCAGAGTTAGCACAAGATGGTAAATGCAATTGCAAGTGATGAGGGACTCACCACGATGAAGGGAGGATTTTATACTGTTTGTCATGTTTTTTCGAGTTGGCTGGTTAATATAAAAAAACATACAGTGGTGGTGCAAGAATTGTCACCACAACCACTTCAACACAACCAGTTGAGCACGTGAAGCATGCAATTGACACATCTGAGCCATGTGCTGTGCTCTCGCTTTGTACCAAAAAAAAAGGAATGGATGGCAGACCTTCATGCCATGCGCTTGAGGGAGTAGTTCCTGAATTGCATCGGATATTGGATGCCGATGATGTGAATGTAAACAGTCAACTGGCCCACTAGTATGGAGCACTTACCTTCATGCTGGCGGGCACTGCACTGGTAAGAAGGGGGTATATATGTCAATAAACACTCCTTGACAAACATGTTAGTGTTGCTGATTCAAAATTAGGCAAAGAAGATGCACTTATGTTATGTTATGAGAGTGATCTCTTATGTGTGAAGCTGGTGCAACTCCGATGACGTGAGGATCAAAATTGCCGTTTTGGTCTGTAGTGTAATGAGTAATTAGTCCTTTATCCCCAAACGACAAACAAGTGACACACTCACTATGTAGTAAATTGGGCCCTGTTCATGTCAGCTTGCTCACATCAGCATGCATCATGCAGTTTACCAGTCTAGAATGCTGTCTTTAATAAGCATAATATTATACAAGCATCGTAATATACTTTTGTCTAGTAAGTACTAATGCTAGATCTAGCTGATACTGTCCGACATTAACTGTATACTAGTAAGGTTCTCTATAGGCTTGGCTGGCCACTGCTTTCCAGTCGTATTATCCATGACACTTGCAGACCTGTACATGCCCTTGCTCACCATAATGAAATTTTTTACAGTGACTATTGTGCCAATTAGATCTGGATTCCCCCTTACAACCAAGGCCAGTTCTTTTTTTTTCGATCGCAGCACATCCAGATCCTTCATGAGGACATCTTCTCCCAACCAAGTGTTCATCTGCTTGGTACACACAGTGACGCATATGCGGCAATGCTCATGCATATGTGCAGCATTACAGGCTGAATGAGACAGACTGACTCATGTCAGTTCATCTGTACATACCATTTGGTAGGTTGTACTGCTGAAAAAAATATGGTACTCCCCCATACACGCCTGCACCATGGGGGAGAGTATCCA
Source organism: Coniferiporia sulphurascens (assembly GCA_002794785.1). NCBI lineage: Eukaryota > Fungi > Basidiomycota > Agaricomycetes > Hymenochaetales > Hymenochaetaceae > Coniferiporia > Coniferiporia sulphurascens. The sequence continues at coordinate 304,975 of NBBA01000020.1, read as the reverse complement.
CTGCCCTTGGTAGTAAAATCTGGGTAAATGGTAAGTTATTGCACTTTATTGCTTATTCCTAGATGACACTCACCTGATAGAGGAGGTAGGGTTAGTGGAATGACTCTCCTATCAGATTTGTTAGGGCAACACTATACACCAACAAGGTGCACAGGTTCTACCAGTGAAATGACTTAGGGAAGTGAGACTCTTAAAATCTACGCACGTTGTGGTAGACGATGAGGTGCAGTGGTTGTGATCAGGCAAGGTGGGTTATCAGCGTAAACCAATGTATTTCTAGGGCGAGACCAGCTCCCCTTATATACATGTTCCGTGAGCTATTACTACTATAACTATCTAGCTCCTATATCGTATGGCGTTATCATTGCGTTATCGTTCACTTAGTAAGGTGGTTGTTCATATGACCACGTACTATATTTATATTGTTCGTTATATTTATTTAATACTCCCCTTCAAACTTTTATTAGGCGGAGTAAACTTGTAAAACGTTTGACTAATTCGATCGTTAGCGCTTTCGTCATTATATCAGCCTTTTGCTGTCCAGTTGGAATATATGAAACTGATATGGTTTCATTTTCAATATAATCTCATAAAAAATCTTTTCATATATCAATGTGTTTTGTTCTTTGCATATATTTTTGTTCTGTTGAATTTACTATAGTTATGGCTGCTTGATTATCGCATAATATTTTCGTAGGTGTATCCAAGGTCTGCAGTACCTCTTCAACCAGTCTTCTTAGCCATATTGCTTCTTTTACTCCATGAGTTAAAGCTTGTAGTTCAGCTTCGCATACTGATAATGACACTAATTCTTGTTTTTTACTTGACCATGATGTCGTTGCATTTCCTATTTGGAATATATATCCCGATATTGCTTTATGGCCTTCTTGTGTCATTCCATCAGCATCGGTATATCCGATTAACTCGATTGGTTCTTTTCCTCCGAGTATTAACCAATAATCATTAGTTCCTTTTAGATATTTGAAACAGTGTTTTACTGCATTATAATGTTCAATACTAGGTTTATTTAAATGCCTAGCAAATTGACCTGTTGCAAATGATATGTCAGGTCTCATACAATCTGCTGCATATCGTAATGCTCCAACCATGTTCATATATGGTATTTGATTCATGAAGTTTAATTCTTCATTAGTTGGGTTTTCGAGTGATTTTAACACTTGACCAGGTGTCATTGGTGTTCGTACCGTTGCAGTGTCTTTTAATTTATATTTTTCTATTATATTATCAATATAATGTTTTTGTCTTAATTTTATAATTCTTTCATCTCAGTTTCTTTCGATTTCAATACCAAGTAACCAGTGTATATCGTTTCCGTCAGTAAATTTTACATGTTTTCCGATTTCATCTTTGAAGGCTTTTATTATTAATAAATTTAAGCCACATATGGTTATATCGTCAACATGTATGAAAAGTATTAGGATTGTTTTTCCTTTTACTTTTCTTAGAAATACTGCATTATCTTGGACTGCTCGTGTTAGTCCAATTCCTATTAATATTTCTGATAATTTTTTATACCATTGTCTGCCTGCTTGTTTTAATCTGTATAAGGCTTTATTTAACTTTAGAACTTGTCCAGGTTTTATTTCGATTAAGTTTCCTGGAGGTGCTTTTATATATATATTTTCGTTTTTATCTAGTTCACCATATAAGTAAGCTGATTTTATATCAATTTGGTGAATTTCGTAATTGTTTGTTGCGCTCCAACTTAATATAGTTCTTACTGTGGCTAATCGTGCCACTGGAGCAAATGTATCATTAGAGTAGTAGTCTATGCCTTCTTTTTGGGCAAATCCTTGAACTACTAGTCTTGCTTTGTATCGTTCAATTTCTCCGTTTGCTAATCTTTTTGTTTTGTAAACAAATCTGGTTCCGATTATATTTGCTTCTTTTGGTGGATCAATGATTTTCCATGTAGATCTTTCAATTAACGTTTTTATTTCTTCTTTCATTGCTGTGATCCATTGATTTGCGTCAATTCTATTGATCGCTTGTTGATATGAATTTGGATCGCCTATTAATTCCGTATTGAATTGGTTAAATTCCGTAAGATAAGCAACTGTATTTTGTTCGTCAAAGTTTAGACCTAATGATCGTTTCGTTGGTTTAATAGTTCTTATTGGTCTTTCATTTGTTAATTCTTTTATTTGCTCATTTTGTTTTTCTGTTATATTCTCCCCTTCAATTTTAGATGGTGGAGAATCTAAAAATTGTAGATTTCATTCGATTGATATTTTTCTATTATGATAGGTTCTATGACCTTTGCTTTCTTCGTCAAATCCTAGCCATTGTGCATATTTTCCTTTTGGTTGTAATTTATTTACGTCTTCTTGTTTTATAATGCAATATTGGCTGAATTCTTTTAAATCGTCAATGTTGTAATTTTCGTTATATCGTTTAAAATATGGTGTTTTAAAATCAATAGCGCTTTTTGGCGTTCTATTGTAAACGTAAGTACTGTATTTTACAGCTTCTCCCCATAAACTTGGAGGTAATTTTGCTTGTAGCAGATTTACTCGTGTATTGTTTAAAATCGTTTGATGTGATTGTTCTGCTACTCCATTTTGTTGTGGCATATCGTGAACAGTCAGCTTTCGTATCGTTCCATGTTTTTCTAAATATTCAGTGAATTGTTTACTTAAAAACACTGTGTCGTTATCACTTTGTAATATTTTTATTTTTATATTAAATTGTGTATTGAGCATAGTAGCCCAAGTCGTATAAGCATTTAAGCCTTCGTCTTTTGTTTTTATTAAAATCATTTTAATCCATCTTGTAGCGTCATCTACAAGTGTTAGAAGATATTTATATCCTCCTATAGCATGTGTGGATGCTGGACCCCATATGTCCATATGTATATGATCACCGAATTTTTCGGCTAATTTTGAAATATGTAATTTTGGAATTTGCATTCTTTTAATATTTGCTTCTATGCAGATTGTGCATTGAGTTTCGTCGTAATTTGATATTTTTTGATTTGTAACTTGATCTTCTTTTAATAATCGTTTTATGTAAGCATAACTTATATGCCCGAGTTTTTTGTGAAGTTCAAATAATGTTACATTTTTTGTAGCCGCTTGTACATCATTGTTGAATATACTATACAATCCATTTGTGTTTTTAATTTTTCCGCATAAAGATCCATTAGGATACTTTATTGTACATTCATTTGTTTTATAAATAAATTTGTAGCCGTCTTGACATAGAAGTCCTTGAGAGACTAATGTCATGTTCATTTTAGGATTGTAGTATACGTTTGATAGTATTATGACACTTACTGAGTGTCCGTTGGGGATGTAAAGCTTAAGATCCCCTACTATATTTGCCATAAACGTTGTTTTGTTGGCAGCCGTTATCGTGATTGTATTGGTTTTGTGCGTGTTTCGTAATCGATTTAGATATGGTGTTAAATGTATTGTTGCACCAGTGTCGATTATATCCATTGAGGAATAAACATTGTTAGCGATTTCTTTTGTTGTTATAGCGTTAATGCTTACATCCAAATTATTTTCATCCATGTCTTCCATGGCGCTGTCGTAATTTCCGATTTTGTCAAGGAAGTCGTTATACGAATAAATTGGGAATTCTCCCATGTTGAAATCGTTATCGTTGACTTCGGTTATGAAGGCGCCTATTTCGCCTTGGCTGATTACGGCGCTTAACTCGATTCGAGAGCTCGATGCGACGTTTGTTGCTGCTGCTGCTGCGGTATGTTTAGCCTGGGCCGCACTTGCCCCAGTCGTTGTCGGTGCCGCTGACGCACCCGTTTCCTTCCCTTTTCCTTTTTCGTCGTTCATGTCCTCTTTCTTCTTCTGAGCTGCCTTTGTCCATTCCGTTTTTGGCGCCCAGCAGTCTCGACTAAAGTGCCCTAGTTTGTTCCAATTGTAGCACTTAATAATATGTGATTGTTGGTTAGGGGAATATCCCCCTCGTCCTCGTCCTCGCATATATCCTCCACGGCCCCTATAGCCGCGACCTCGTGGCTGTACTCCGCGGCTATTACCGCGTCCGCGGCCCCTGAAGTAGGGGTGGTTCCGCTCGTCCTTGGGCAGGTGGTTAGCCACCGCTCCTGTCCTCTGATGATTTTTACGCCACCCCTCGAAGGCGTTTCTCAATGCCGTTAGTAAGAATTGAGGGGTTAGTTCAATTTCATCTTTGTCTGGGTTTGTTTCGTTAATTGTTTTAATATATAACTCACTCTGTGTGAGTACGTATTGATATTGTTCAGGCGTTGCCCGCGTAATAGCCGATATGTATGTCAACTCTGAAACTTTTACCCCTTGGGCTATGAGTTCCTCATATTTATTGCTGAGGTTATCGAGCGTTCCATCGAAATGGCTGACATGACCTCTGATATCAAAAAGGGCAGCCTCGTTAAAGCCCTTTGTAATTGTTGTCTGGACGTTATATTGTCCGTCAAGTGCTTTGAGTAGCGCTGGAATATCTTTGTTAAAATTAAGATAATAAGCCAATATTTTGTTGGGCATAGTGCGCATAATGCCGTTATATAAAGTGCTTGATATACCAGCCTCTCCAGTTCCTGGGGAGTTAGTGAGCAGGTTACCGTAACCTGCACTTTCGATGGCGCTGCGGACTCTGTAATTCCAGAGTTTGTAGTTTCTGTGCCCGTCGAGTTTCTCGATTCCGTCGAAGAATTTCTGGAGTTCCGCAAGTTTAGTTGCCATACTCGGTTCATCTTCCTCAGTATCATTAGTGTCTGAATCGTCAGGATCAGATGGTTCTGATGGCTCACGTGATGGGTTATTTTTGGATTCTTCGGAGTTTTCTTCTTCATTATTGTTGTCTTCTTTTTTATCACTTTCTTCTTCTGGCTTAATATAAGGGTTATCAATTTTAAATTGAGCTTTTTCATTTGGATCTGATATGCCCAAATACGTACTTATTCAATATCTGATTTCGGATGATTTTCCTTGATCTGATATTCCTAAATCTTTAGCATGATTCATTAGTTCCATTTTATAGTCAGTTCTTATTTTTGATTTTTCGTCTTTGGTAGAATTATCATACCTGTTAATCCGATCTTGTATTTGTTGTTCCGTTCCGTTAATAGGTATTTGTCTTAGGTTACATTGTAGTATTAGGTCGACTAACCTTTTGCTATCTTTAGCTTTTTGAATTTTTTCTTCGAGTTCTTCGATAGTAGATGACTGTGTATATGTTATTTTTAGTTCGTTAGCAATTATTCTTAATCCTGATAATTTTTGCAAACGTGTTTGCTCACGAGTGTTTGGTTTCTGTCCATCAGACATGATTTCGTTGTTCGAGGATGTATATGTTTGTTAATCGTTTCGTTAGTTGTAGAGTCAAGGCTCATAACCTCTTAAAATCTACGCACGTTGTGGTAGACAATGAGGTGCAGTGGTTGTGATCAGGCAAGGTGGGTTATCAGCGTAAACCGATGTATTTCTAGGGCGAGACCAGCTCCCCTTATATACACGTTCCGTGAGCTATTACTACTATAACTATCTAGCTCCTATATCGTATGGCGTTATCATTGCGTTATCGTTCACTTAGTAAGGTGGTTGTTCATATGACCACATACTATATTTATATCGTTCGTTATATTTATTTAATAGAGACACAAGTTGACAAGGAGGGATCACACAGAGATAGTGGATATCCTAAGAGAACTCGACTGAGTTCCCCAGGTCTGCATTGGTTCCTACTTATACACATTTGACTACTTAAGGGTAGGTCAAATCTATAATAAACTACCAATCAGAAGCATGAAACAGTCATGACACCATTACTATGTAATATGTCACCATACTGATGCAATATGGTGTCATTGCTCTAGAACCTTCTACTTGTTAGTAAATTGATGAAAATCATGATCACCAGATCAACAGATTAGCAAGATCGACATGGCAAGACCTGTAACTCTAATTGATACCAGGAACCTATGCCAACGCTGTAAAGATGCAGATCAAGTAGCATGGAAAGCGTTTAATATTGCATGTGCAACAGTAGGACAGAATGCAGGATACAACAACTGTCAAATTACATTTGATCATACTACAAGGGAACAACAAGTGGCGGAAAGGCTAGAAGTAATAATAGAACATAGACCAACTATGTTCTCATATCAGTTGAATAGATATGTAATCAGCGCTTACACAAGAACCAAGATTTATAATCAGCCACATAATGAATTATGTTATCAAAGGGCAGTTATTACATCAACCAATTATGCAGAAGCAGCACACCAAATAGTTCATACTATCAATAAACAATTACAAGAACAACTATTCACATACAAAGCCAACTTCATAGCCAAAGGACACACAACAGTAGATTGAAAGGAACCAAACCAAAGACAGGAGTTAGTACCAATAGATAAAGAGATTATAATATGATGGTTCAATGATGAACATTCATATAGAGTCACACCAGGGTATAGCAGGATCACAAATATAAATGCTATAGGGCCTGAAGAGCTCTTTATGCCAGTAGATGATAGGACACCAGAACGAACCCCTTTCAATGAAATTATAGAAGAAATGACTCAATCTTAGTCTACAGTAATAAGTAACAAGCCACAACAAGATAAGATTAAGAAGGCTAGCATAATCGCTGAGCCACACAAGTATATCTAAGCATTCAGCTAAGAATAGCCAATGGAAGCATGGTGATCAATGGAAGACACAATTGATGGGAGCCAAGTATAGCACATTGCACAGCAGAACCAATTAGGAAATAAGGAGAAGCATCATAGGTATAGTAGCATCCAAGAATGGTTAACTTAGGTATTATACTGTATGACTTGATGGAAACTCAGGGAAGGTTCTGGCATAAGATAAAGATAGCACAGTAGGCTGTAGAACATACCAGAATATGTAACTGACTCATAGGAAACTAAGAATAGTAAATAGCATGTACAGGATTGTACCGGAACATTCCTATGACTTATAAATCAAGAGTAGTATGTTGTAGTATCTACTGGAACATAGTAAATAGACTACAACATGTAGGGTATAAAAGCCCAATGTAAAATTGTGGTAAAAAGCAGTTTAATTCATCTCTTGTCTCTTACCACCATCATCAGCTCTAACACTCTAGCAAGTGAAGGGTATCAAGCCTACCCTAAACTAACTAGTATTATTGTGTGAATCTGTTATCACTTGTTTCTAACCCTTAATCAGGGAGTGAATCTAACACTACTGTGATGTCATAGATCTAGAACTACCTGTGCCTGCTTACTACTGATCAGACAAAGTGTACCTAATGACTAATCCATCATTATATAATAAAAGATGAAACATGAATTGAAAAATGTATATATCATAACAGTAACCATGGTTAGCTGATGGAACAAGTAGTTGAGATAGAGATGAGGCATGTGATTGAGTCAAGAATAAGTTGGTAGATGTTGGTACTTTGCTCAGGAGAAGTCTGAGAGAATTGAGAAGGTGAATTAAACTGGGGGTCTAGGCTGGCCTAGGCCCTCCTTATATACATGAAGAAGAAGCTCCGCTTGAAAGCAGACACTCCACAAGGCTCTGCACTTGGAGCTATGATGCCTCACAGCATCATCATAGACTCCAGTGACTTGGAGCTGCATACCAGTGCAAATGACATCATAAGATGATCATATGAGAATAACTATCTACGATTGGCCGTCTGGGCTCCACTGAGGCCCCACTGTGCTCCATGCGCTCCACTAGGCTCCACTGAGCTCATAGTGAAGTCATATGCTGTCATAATGACTGTACCATGACACTTAGGCTGTGCACATCGCCCCACTGTTACAGCATGCTACCCTGTAGACTTATGTGCCAGTGGCTTCTTGTTGATATGCTGCCTAACAGCTTGGATGAGGTAAGTCATTAACTTGTCTTGTTGGCCTCCTGTACTGGTTCCTCCATGTTATCCTGTCATCTTGGACACTTGTCAGTTAAGGTTTGTGGCTGGCTTGATAAGAGCTTTGGTTCCTGCCGAGTGTGGCTTAATCGCATAATGCAATATTGGCTAAAGGTCCGGTAGGTGGGTATCTTGCTGTCAGTGTCCTGTCATCAATCACATTGTCTGGCAGTTTGTTAATGTGGTTTATCCTAGTGATATGCCATGTGTATCCTAGAGGTGGTGCTGGTGGTGATCCATTTGATAACCATAGTGTTATCATGTAGTTGTTAACATTGCCAATCTGTTGATCAGTGGTTGTCAATCCCTTTGCTGATAGATTCTCGAAGAGGGTGATTACCTTTGTGTGTAATTGGTGAGTGTTAGCTAGGAATGTGTTATCCTGCAACATCCTGTATGGGAAAGATCCTGAGACAACTCATAGGTCACATTCCCTGTCATGTATGTGCGAGTTCACTATCATCTGGACATGGACATTGTGCAAAAACTCCTGTACATCAAAGATGTACATTTGTATTGTATGCATTACCCTGACCTCTGTGCCATCGCCTATAGGGTCCACAGTGTGATCTGTAGTTATCTGGCAGTTCATGTACCCTGCCATATAAAAGCATTTGGTCATTACTGTGTTAAATGCTTCCCATGATTGATTGTATGCAATCTGGCATTGGTGGCAGAGTCTTGACTTATCAAGAGTCTTTAGCAGTCGCTTGAGCATTGTGATTGGCCTGATGTTCCCAAGAAGTCCTGGTTTTCTAGTTACTTCCGTCCCCATGTTGAATGATCACTGGATGGTATCTGTGGGAGTCCCTTCCTGTATTGGTAGTTGCTGGTATTGTTGTCTAAGCTTGTAAGCAAGCTTATACATCAATTCCTAACAAATTTCATCTTGAAGTGATATATCAATTACGCCAATGAACAGGGCATCTGGAAGAAGGACACATTCTTCGGGTGGTTCTTCACCATGATCCGGTCTGCGAGATAGGGCATCTGACCCTGGGACGGATTTACCCAGTTTATGCATGATAATGACATTGTATTTGGATAAAAGTTGATTCCATTGGGATTGCTGAGGAGTTAAGCATCTGGCTGCCCTGAAGTATGATAGGTTTTTGTGATCACACCATATGGTTGTGGTATGAGGTGATCCAAGGAGATAATGATGCCATGCTGTGAGGGCTTGGATAATCCCAAGGAATTCTTGATCATAAACTTCATATCACTGTTGTGCAGGGCCAAGTGATTCAGAAATAAACCCGCAAGGTTGTAGGGCACCATTACTATTAGCTTGGAGTAATGTTCCTCCTGTAGCAACTTTAGATGCATCTGTTTCAATGACAAAGGGCTTGGATGGGTCAGGGATCAGGATGGTAGGTTGCGACGAAAACTGCTTCTTTAGTTCATCAAATGCCTGTTTCCAAATAGGGGTCCATTGCCATGGAATCTCCTTCCAAGTTAACTTGTGTAAGGGGTGCATAATTTCCGAGAAATTCGGAACAAAGTGTCTGTAGAAATTGCAAAATCCAAGGAAGCTTTGCAATTGTTTGACTGCTTTTGGTGTAGGCCAGTCAACAATTCCTGTGAGTTTGGCGGGATCAGTGGAGATAGTGTCAGGGCATATAATGACACCAAGAAATTCAACTTCTTTGACTTTGAAAAGGCATTTTTCCAGTTTGCAATAGAGATTGTTATCTTTGAGTATCTGGAGAACATGTCCAGTTTTATGACATAAGTCTTCAAGATCATCTGAGAAGATCAAGATGTCATCCATGTAGATCAAGATGAGATCTTCAATGATGACAATATGGAAAATGTCATTCATGAATGCTTGGAATGTGGCCAGTAAATTGCAAAGTCCAAAGAACATGACAGTGTTACAATTTTCCTTTACTTTTCTTTACTGCGCTGACTCACTTCCTCTTCGTCATCATCAGTCAGCGCAACTCCCCCATTTCTCTGCCTTACTCATCCTTATTTCACCTTGCGCCATAAGACGCCATGATGACGCCTTATTGCACCATCATGACATGCTTTGCTTACTGATCACCATACTTGTATTACCAAGGCCTTCCTTGCGTTTCCATGACCTTCCATAGTCTGGTAAACATACCTAACCAAGTTGCTACAGTAGCAAACACATAGAATAGCATATAAGCATGTAACTTCAGTAGCACAAGCCCTAAGCTTGTGCTCTTTGTTCATACAGGCCCATTATCTGCTACCACCAGTCTACTGTGTGCTACTTGGCCATTAGTCACTTCGTCGTAACCCGACATCACTAAGAAGCCCCTCGCGTCCACATCATCGATCAGGAAGCCCCGCCGACGATCATCTTCGACTTACGACATCTAGGAAGCCCTGTTGCCATACCATCAGTTCCGACGATCAGGAAGCCCCGACGTCGATCACCATGTAACTGTTGAGCTTAACAGACAGTAGGTTCAAATAATCCATGATTTGTTTTAAAAGCAGCTTTATACTGATCACCTTCTTTGATGCAAATATTGTTGTAGCCATTATGCAGATCAAGTTTGGTGAAGTATTTGGCGCCTTTTAGCCAATCCATTAGGTCCAAGATAAGGGGAAGGGGATACACATTCCTAATGGTCCCTTCATTGAGTGCTTGATAGTCTTGGATACCATGCAATGATGCATCTTTTTTGTCAACAAAGAAAAATGGTGAAGCCATTCTGGACTTGGATGGTCAAATGTAGCCTTTTTGCAAGTTTTCCTCTAAAAAGTCACCCAAAGCCTGCTGGTGATGTGCAGGTAAAGGGTATAGTTTGCAGTCATGAGGTATGAAATCCAGTTTTAAATCAATAGCATGATCATATGGTCAAGAAGGAGGGAATTGTTCTGATTTCTTCTTTTCAAATAAAGGAAGGAACTCATGGTATTGTGGTGGTACCAGTTGTTCTAGTGGAAGTTCCTTTTTTGTAGTACGTTGTGCCATTTGAGTTGCTGGGTTAATTTTATCGATTTGAAGCATAGCCTGTTGCCAATCAATTTGGGGGTTACGGTTTTTTAACCAAGTGGTGCCTAGAATGAGGTCTTTGCTTCCAAGTGCTGTAACCAGGAGTTTTGCTGTAAATGTCTTATCGCCCATAACCATTCATCACCATGTATAATCTGTAATTTGTCCCTGTTTGTTGGGGGTGCCATCTGTTATGTTTTTCCTTTACCCTTCGCCTCATGGCGCTGACTCATTCCCTCTTCATCATCGCCCATCAGCACCACTCCCCCATTTCTCCTCATTGCTCCCCCATTTCTCACAGCACACCATAAGATGCCATGATGACGCCATATCGCACCATCATGATGTGCTTTGCTTACTGATATGTTTCCTTGTGTTTCCATGACCTTCCATGCCATGTAAACAACTGCACACAAGCAACTACAGTAGTAAACACATAGAGTAGCATATAAGCCTGTAAAGTCGTTAGCACAAGCCCTAAGCTTGTGCTCTTTGTTCATACAAGCCCATTATCTGCTCCTCACCAGTCTACTGTGTGCCTGTTGGCCACTAGTCATTTCATCATAACCCGACTCCGCTAAGAAGCCTACCACATCCACATCATCGATCAGGAAGCCCTGCCGACGATCACCTTCGACTTACAACATCCAGGAAGCCCCGTTGTCATCACCATCAGCCTTGACGATCAGGAAGCCCCAACGTCGATCACCACGTAACCGTTGAGCTTAACACCGACATTGATCCCTCTCATAACTGGCATCTAGGAAGCCCCGTTGCCACCACCACCGTTCTTGATGATCAGGAAGCCCTGATGTCGATCACCACATAACTGTTGAGCTTAACACCATCCACATTAAGGACTGGGATAGGATTGGCAAGTTTGCAAGTTGGGATCCGATGTTTGATAATAAAGGACAAATTAATAAATTGTCCTTCAGCTCCAGAATCAATGAGTGCTTGGGTGGGGACAAGTTTATCATACAACTGAATTTCAATGGGTACTTTTATTGATTTAGAATTTGGGTCCACATTAATTACAGTTGATATGAGAATTGGAGGGGACAGCATCTGTCTGATCCTCCACTTTAAAAATCCTTGCCATCAAAGGCCTCAAAGACTTTTTCCTGTTCTTTCCTGGAAAGGGATGACATGAGACACTTGATTGTGGCAGTGACATCTTCTGGGGTTTCTTCCTTAGGGGGTGGAGGTGGAGGCATTTCAATGACACAAGGAGTGGGTTCTTCCACTTTTCGAACTGAAGTCTGGGTGTTTCCAGTTGATTTGCTATGAGGGTATTTAGGGCAGTCTTTTGCATTGTGGCCCTTTTCCCTGCAAGCAAGACATCTTCCTTCTGCAAGGCAACGTGCTCTTTCTTTGTCTGTAAGTTTAGACAGTCGATTAGTTTTATCAAATGCTTTTCTAAAGCAGTTTTCCCTGGATTGGGTTGGTTTCCGTTCTGTGGCACCCTGATGCCACTGATTATCCATTCTGGACAAAACCTCATACCAAGTTGCAAGTTTATCAGGGAGAGTATCCCGACTGTAGAAACACATACACAAGCTTCTGTTGAGTCCTTCTTTAAACATTGTTATGAGGGCTTTTTTGTCTTTAACTTCAGATTTGATTACTGTAGATTTAAAGTGACTGATGTAATTATCAGCAGTGTCTTGGCCCTGTCAAATGTGGAGAAGCTCTTGTCTGGCATCTTCAGCTTTGCTGGTGGTAATAAATGTGTCCATAAACACTTTTTTCCATGCATCCCATGTGCCATAACCAGTTGCCTTTTTGTTTACGTCCAGTTCATGGGTGACAGTTGACATATCATTGGTGAAGGAGGCAGCTTTTCCTTTGTACATGTATGATTGTGCATATAAAATTTTCTTGGTGTCATCATCAAATTTTTTGGGTGCTAACAAAAATTGATCCTGACAGATGCGCAGAAATGCCTGTGCATCTTCAGATTTAACTCCATTGAAGGCTTTGGGAGCTCCAATTTTGAGTTCCTTATCAGCCATGACTGGTGTGGTTGAATGAGATGGGATTGGTGTGGTTTGTCTGGAGGGTGGGTTGGATATGGATTGTCTTCCACTTCCTCCTGGGTTGACTGATAATTCCCTTGTTTCAGGGAAGAGTTCTTGATAGTTGAGAGTGTTTAATAGGAGGTGTTCTCTAGCTTTTTTCAAATCAAGGACATATTCCTAGGTGTTGGTGGAAATGTTGAGGTAATAGTATCTGACTTGTCTGGCTGGTCCATTTGAATTTTTTAGAAAAACTTTTAGGATGTGATCCCAGGCAATGCCCTTGGGATATGGTGGGATTGAGGTGCTCATGCTGGGCAAATTGGGGTCACCTAAACACAGGTGTGTTGGCAAAGTTTGGAAAGCTTGTGCTAGTGTTAAGCCTACTGATTAGTTAAGGCTTAATAAGTGATTGACGAGGATCAACCAAGTAAGATGAGGTAGAGACAAGATGATAATTGAGCAAGGGTTTCCCCAAGGACTAGTAGACTGGTGGACTGGTGACTGGTGACTTAGTATCCCACAGAGGAGATAGTGAACAAGTAGGCTCTATTGAACAAAGAGCACAAGCTTAAGGCTTAGTGCTCTGAAAGCGAGTTCTTATATACATGCATAGAATACTATGGAACAAGGTGGAAGGCTGACTGAGCAAACAATAAGGATCAGTCAGTATGGAAGGAGGTAGAAACCAATGGAAGAGTCTGACTGATCATGAGGCTAGGATCAGTCAGCATACAAGGTGGATCAGTCAGCAAGGATGACTAATGCTGATAAAGGCAATGAGTAAAGGGAATTTGTAACAAAGGCATACCAAGAAAAGATTGGGACCCAAAGCCCAAAAGACCCAAAAAGCCAATCCTTGACAGTTCCAGGCAGTCTTCAACTCCAAATATGCTTGAGGGAGGCCAGTCTGATGGTGGCGAAATGAGCACAGACATGGACAACAACATGGCCTAATTGGTGCATATCTCACATGTCACAAGTGTGCAAAGGAGACAGACCATACTGTACTCAATGCAATCCAGATTCTTTCACAGAGTACTCCACTGTTTAAAAGTACTGAAAAGTGAAATAAATGTCTTAAAAGTACTGTATCAAAAAAGTCAGCTCAATTCTAATGTTTTGGTGAAGTTCTGGCCCCCAAGCCACACTATCGGTCACTTTAGTCACGCCGTGACCCGCTGGCTGAAATTGTTGCCACCCGAATTACTAAGCGGGGAATGTGTCGATTACTTGTCAGAAAAAAACATTTGCAGTCGAAGATGCTCTCTCACCTCGCTTTCAATCTTTTGTATGAAACATCATCAGTGGCAGATGTCTGGAACAAAGTGGGTTTCTGGCGTTTCCTTCCGCACTCGCGCCTTCTACCTAACTTCTGCTTCAATGATATAGTTTCTGTCTCATGTCTATATTTAGACTCATTGGTACTGGGACCACCGTGCAGAATTTTAATCAAGTAACTTGTTTTATTTCCCGGCTTGCAATAACTGTAGTGTGGGTGTCCAAGACGGAAGCTTGTGTCCGGCTCGCTGGAAGGGAAAAAAAGGTCTGCGAAAAAGTGAGCGGAGTTACACCCGAGTCAGCTCCTAAGTTAGTAGGGCCGCCTCCGAGTCTCTAGTATGAGCCTGAGATCCCTTGAAGGGGAATCCGAATTCGTAGTCAATGATACCCGAGATTCAAGTGTCCGGCAGTCACGGTGGAGACATAAGCATCTTAGTTTCTCATCCACACATTAATTGTGCAATCACCGCCCCACAGTGATCGCCGAGTATATGTCAAACCTCTTTGATGTCAAAGATCGGTCCAAATTGACGGCTATATAAAGGTTGCCCATATTTCGCTTCAAACACCCTCTCCCCCTTCTCTTCTCACAAGGGCTCAGAACCATTAGCAACGTACAGCGAGATGGTAGCTGAAATCCTCGGTTATGCGCACAACGCCCGGTCGGAACAGGTGAGCACGTCCCAACACCATGTCGAGGCTCAACCGCTCACACTTTACCCCAAGTATGTCATAGGTGAATTGTCATTTTTGTCTTAAACGATTCGATCCCTACCAACGCGTACTGTCTTCAGTCTTCAGCACCGGATTTATTGTGAGTGGTTCATCAAATCGTTTCCTTCCAGATTTGCCTCAATACCTCATTTATCAGACATATGATTGGCTGATTACTATAGGCGATGAGGTTCTCTTAGGACTTTCCTACTTGAATAGATGCCAGCATTGACTGGGATATTTTCCGTCTAGATTGAATTCATTTGGTATTCTAGTTGGAACAGCACGAAAATTCTTTTCTTCCTGACGAGATATGTGGGGTTTTTTGTCTCCGCAGTGGCGCTCATGAGTTCGTTAAAGTCATTATTGTTTCTTCGGCATTTTCTAATCGGCAGCGTTACCATTGAAGATCTATTCGGGCCTTCCTTGGATGTAGATGTGAGCGCAACTCAATCAAATCCTCCTTAAGTCTTCAAGACTAATGGTAAACAACAGCAATGTAACCAGTTGGGCGATGTGTACACATGTAGGTCGCGGTCTGTAAAATGGAAAGTATGGCAGCCAATTTCTTCTAGATTCTTCCATAGGTGTCGTCACCGTTGCCGAGGGTATATTTTGTCTCCCTTCCTTGACTTAAAACGATTCTGGATATACGCTCACAATCTGATACTCCGTTGCCTACAGTAATCATGTCACTTCGTATGGTCGCATTATGGGAAGGATCACGTCGCGTGACCTACCTTTTGGGGGGCTTGCTCTTTGTGAGAATCCAGCTTGTCTATACCTCATCAATATTGATTGATTTATCAATACGCTTGATCCTGAGAAGGTCGACTTGATTATTGCAGTGACCATTTCGATTGTCTCCATGGTCACGGTGGATAACCCCGGATACGGTGAATGACGACTTGAACACTGCTCTGAAACGTGAAAAACTGAGAACACTTTCAGATGTACCCATACAAGGCTTTCAGTTTTGTACATCGTTAATTCAAGTTCACGGCAGATCTGCTTACCCCAAATTTCTCCTTGTAATGATTCACGAGAGTGGTAACATTATCCCCATATCACCTGCCGTATGCGCTCTGACGTACTGGTCATAGTAATCATGATCCTGACGCTTTGGAGATTCATTACACATTGTAAGCTCGGCTTACTTTCCTCGTGTGACATTAACTGACATATAAAGGGCGCGAACATGTGCATACTAGTGACCTTATCGCAGCGTTTTACAGAGATGGTGAGTACTACTACTAATCCGAACGCGTCTTGAGAAGGAAAAGTAATATCCATTTCTAGGAGCGCTGTATTTCACCATTCTTTTCGGTAATTGAGATAGTCGGTCCTTTCAAGACGCCTGCAATGGATGTCTGATTAAATATGGTCAGCTTTATCAACAGCGAACTTTGTCATCTCGTTTGAAGAAGGGTCGTCAAGCGTCGGTATCTTTACACACTTGATTCACCTCACCTTTCAGCTAATATATTTTTCAGGGACAATATTCTTTTTTTCTTCTTGAGTGAAATAACAAGTCATAGTCCCCGACGTCCGGAAAAGTCTGATAATCTCTACAGACTACAACGAGTCCTGCACTCCGTGACAACAGCTCGAATTATTCTGAATTTACGAGAAATAGTGTTTCGTAAAGAGGTTCAGGTCTCATTATCCTCGGTCATTTTCCTGTCTGGGGGTGCTAGCAGGACAGATGGTTTGAGCCAACTTTCCTGTAATGGTAATGAACCTGAGGCGACTCAACCCCATACGCAGACGGCTACTCGTTTTCCCTGATTCTCTGCTACTGTAACTGCCAATTTGACCGGTACGTGCAAATGCTCATTGCGGTGATTTGTGACTGACTCCATCACAGTAATAAGAGAACTGCTCGTGGACGCTGCTGGATATGCACTCCGCTAATGTGTGTGTGCACATTCTGGGGGTTATCCGATCATCATCTGGGTGCTGCAGATTCTGAAGGCTCCAGGTTTCCTTCCGCACGCCGCTCACACCTGAAGAGAATGATGGCAGCATAGTTTAATAAAATATATGTTCATCCTGATCGTATACGAGTTTTTATTTATTTAAATAAATTATCACCTTGTTGTTATAATGCCAGACCGCCGGCTCTGGAGAAATTTTCTTTGTGATTGTTGTAGAATGATCTCAGTCCACAGTAAGAAGAATGAGACTGAGGTGCATGACATTTTACATTGGACTATATGCGCTAGGGCTGGGCACCGTACAGTAAGCGGATACGGCCGTATTTGACTGCCCGAGTACGATTACGGACCGTTACAATACGGCCGTAGTTGTGTGCCTTACCTACTGTAAGAGGGGTCACACAATAGTAGGATGTACTACTAGGGCTAAGTCTACACGAGGGTGATTTATGCTAGAGACTCGCGTTCGGTAGTGACGACACCACAGATATCATCGTTTATTATACTAATATTGCGTGAGAAAATGCATTTCCCCAAAGGGGGACTATTACATTTTTCGTATTATCTTATAAAACAAGCCCAGTTTGTACCGGTTGTACTCGAAGAATAATTTGTGGTCTTCGCTCGGAGCTAGGCTGAGCTTTGCTGAGAGTGTCGAGAATTCCGCTCCGTTTGTGATGTATGGTCGCTATTGGTGGATGTTCGGCCCCGCCGTCCTGACTCTCCAGTACGGCCGTGGCTGCTTAAACATTTTACGTTCGGTTTCTTTTTCTCTTTTCTATTTTTGATCGGGACAGAGGAGTCAGGCACATTCAGACTCGCGCTCCTCCATTCCGTCCGTCGCCCAGAGCTCCGAGCGGCCGAGCGGCGAACGAGGTAAGTATCCGCCTATTTAATTTAATCACATTGAGATGCCATGGGACCGGACTCATCAGACGGCATCACTGCCCAGGTACAATGTTCACGGCTCTGCTTTTTTTTTTTTTTTTTTTTTTTTTTAATTCTGCATTTGTATACCGCTACATTACATGGTAAAAGACGCGGATGTGAGACTGAATGAGGTGTCGTGTAAGAGGAGATTAACAAGGTATGAGGGATCTGGTTTTAATTCTACGAAAAGATATGAGGTTTGTGTGTCGGAGTTATGTTTGTGAAAAACTAAGGTGGAAAAAATCGTGAGTTAGGAATCGGATCGTGAACAGTAAAGGATTTTGTGAAGGCTTTTGAAGAGTTGAAAAAGGAAGCGAGTTTCTGAAGGTATGTTTCTTTTGTGAAAAGAATATGGTCCGGAGGAGGTATGACATTCCCGAATGATTGTATGCGTGCGGATTTGAGAAGAGAGCAACGTCTGATGATATGGTCTCTTGTTTGTATGGATGTACCGCATGGGCATGCTATTGATTCGGTTGGTACGAAACGCCTGTAATAATCGCCAAAGTGTCCGTGTCCTGTAATTGCATGGAAGATACGCGAGGATATGTCTCGAGGGTAATAGAATTTTTTCCAAAACTGGGGTAGTTTCGACGAGGGTAGTCCGGTTATGGTGTTAAATGAAGCGGACGTCGATATGTTTTTTGTGTTTTGGATAAGGTGAGACCAAGATTTAATAGTGCGTAGATTGATGTCTTCTTTTTCTCCTGCGTAGGTTTTTAGTAGGAATGGACGACCAATTGGTGAAAAGTGGGTAAGTTTGTCGGCGATGACGTTTCCGGGAATGTCGAGATGGCCTGGGGACCAATGAAGATGAATGTGGTGTTGGGTGTTTAAAGTAAAACAATCTGAAAAAGAGCGAAAAATTTTGGAAGAACACTGAGCCGCGTGAGGAGATAAGTCAATGATGGCAGGGATACATGAAGATGAATCAGAGAAGAAATGGATGTTGTTGATATGAGCCGTAGAGAGAATATGACGTTTTCGGAATAGAGTGATGCGTTCAGTACATTTAGCGAGGGCATACATTTCTGCGTCGAAGGAGGAGCCCGAAGGAGAACAATAGAAGTGGCCAAGGTCGACTACGATACCAGAATGATAAATGACGAAGGATGAGATGGTGACGGATTGATTGTTTTTATAGTTTTTTGAACCGTCTGTATAAATTATAAGGTTATGAATGTTTTTTGATAATGAATCGTGTAAGAGAATAATTTTGTTTTTATGAGCGATTTTTCGGTCTGTGGATGATGTTCCGGATTCGAGATGATAAGAGAGAGATTGATAATGGTATTGAGATGAATTAGATGGAAGATGTTGTGACGGATGTGCGAGGTAAGGTTGAATATGTTCGATACGCGGGTCGGATAAAAAGGCGAGACGGTGTAATTGTGTTTTTGGTTTGGTGGATGTAGATTTATGACGGGATGTAATAGGAGGTTTTGAGGATGGAAGACGAGGCCAAGACGATGGTAGACGGTTTAGAAGTTGAGAGTTAAGAGGTAAGCGATTGAGGCGGAGAGCGGTTGATTGATTGTATTTTTGAAGGAGGATAGGGATTGGGAGAATGTGTGCGATACGATGGAGAGCGTGTGACGGTGTGGTACGGAAGGTTCCTGTAAGAAGACGGATGCTTTGATTTTGAGCGACGCTCATTTTGTTGATTTTGGATTGTTGTCGAATGCCGGTGTACCAAAGTTGAAATCCATATGTGAGAACTGGCAGAATATTGGCGAAATGGAGGGTTCTGAAGTTGGCAAAGGATAGTCCACGAATGGTATTCCCGAGTATGCGAAGTGCCATGGTAGTTGAGCGTGCCCTCATGCACATGCGAGTGATGTGATCGTTAAAATTGAGTCGTTGGTCGAGATAAAAACCGAGCCACCGAATGACTGGAGAGGGTGTGATGGTGATTGGGGGACCGAGACTGTTTGGAAGAATAATCGAAGGAAAAGGTGGAGGAGAGAAGCCATGTCTAATAAAATGAATAAGATCGGATTTTAAATGGTCAACGGAGAGTTGTAGTTCGTGTAGCCTATTAGAAATGATAAGAAAAGCTTTTTTAAGGAGACGAATGTTTTGTTGATATGAATCTGAATAAACTAGGATGAGTTGGTCGTCGACGTAAGCTTTAAGGCAAGTATCGGAAAGTAAGTTAAAAGAATCAAGAATGAAAGCGGTATAAATTGTAGAAAGAATTGGTGAAATCGGAGAGCCTTGAGGAATGCCTACGTTATGAATGGGTTTTTTATCTGAAGTAAAATTGTCAATTTTAAAAGATATGTGACGATCGGATAGAAAAGCTTGAGTCCAAAGAATGATTTTTTCGTCGAAACCGAGTAAATAAAGAGAATGTAAAAGACGTGCGTGATTGACATTGTCGAAGTACCCTTTAATATCGATGGTAAGAGCTGAAACGCATAATTTCTTTTTATGTGCAATTTGAATGTCGTGGATAAGAGATAATCCTGCGTCGATGGTGCATGAATTGGATCGACCTCCAAATTGGATGGTGGGTACGAGGTTATATCGACCGATGTCCCAAGTGAGGCGTTTGGCGATGATTTTTTCGAGAATTTTCCCTATGCATTCTAGGAGAGCGATTGGACGATAAGATCTAGGATTGCTAGAGTCGGTTTTGTTAGGTTTTGGGATTAGTATAATGTTAGCGTCTTTCCATGGGTGAATATGACGAGAGAAACATTCGTTAAACAAATCGAGTAAAATGGAGGGATATATCGAATTAATCCACTTGATATATGCGTATGGAATGTTGGAAATGCCTGGCGCTGAGTTATTGTGAGTAAGATTAAGGCAAGTGTCGACTTCATTTTGCGTGATGTGTGGCGATGATCGTGTGGGTTTTTTGGGAGGGTCGTCAGGAAGATCAGTAACGTTAATTTTTGGGTCATTAGAAAAGAAAGATTGATGAAAGGCGTTCGCTTGTTTATCCGGTGTGTGAGCAAATTGGTTTTGGTGTAGGATGGGTGGCATGCGTGTTTTTCGTTTGCCGGAAGACCATTTTGTGTAACGGTAAATGTCGTAAGATGACGCTCCTTCGAGGACGGATGTAGCCCATGATTGTTTAGCTTTTTTGAAAATAATGTGTGCTTCTTTATGAAGATGTTCTTTTTCGAAATTGACTGAGCAGTCTCTGAAGGCGCGGATCGCTTGAGCACATTCATCGTTCCACCAGTATGAGTAGGAAAATTGTGTCGATGATGTCTGCGGCATGATTTCAGATGTTGTTAGTAGAATTTTTTCCGAAAGATTGTTAGCATATTCATAAACGGATTCGTCGTTCATGAAAAGAGGAAGTGGTTGATCGTCTAAAAGAAAGCTAAATTTCTCGATCCATTCTTTCCGACGTTCAGGGTCATATTTGTATGTTATAATTGGGTCGTCGGGTTGGAAGTCGTTGTTGATCGGAAGAAAGGCAAGCGTAATGGGGATGTGGTCGGATGAATAAGCAGGCATGTCCACGCATGTCCAATCGAAGAAGAAATCGGTAAGGATAGCTGAAAAATTAATAAGGGTTAGGTCGATGATGGAATCTGATTGCCGATGTTGTCCTTTTCTCGTAGGGAAATCCGTGTCGTTAAGAATGAATAGTGATTGGTCTTGCGTCCACGTGAGAAGGTTTTCTGCATCTTCATGTGTGTGTCGATGTGCTGCGTTAGGTAGGTTCCATTCCGGGTGGTGTAAGTTAAAATCGCCCATGACGCAAGTGGGAATGTCGTAGTCGATTTCGATGTTCGTAAGGAAACGAATATTGTCACCTAAAATGCCATGTCCGTAATTGTACCCGTTAATAAGGCGGAAGGTTGAGTTGAGGTATGTGACGTCGATTGTCATGAAATCTTTGTGATTCGTAATATCTTGGCGTGAAATGGCAGATAAATGTGGGAAGAATTTTCTGACGTAAGTGATGACGTGAGGTTTTATAGGAGAATTAGTATCGTATGAGGGAATAAAATAATCCCAGGACGGATGTTTAATGGGCAGAAAAATAGGAGTCCCGTCAGGATTGGAGTCGGATCGTTGAAGACCAGAAAAGCCGATAAAGGGTTCTTGAAGGACGAGAATATGGAGATTCGGGTTATTGAGGAGACGTGTCGTACGGGGTCCGCTTTTTGCTACATTGAGCTGGAGTATTCTGAGGGCCGTATGATTCATAAAGTGTCATCGTTAACTGAGTTGTGCGGGTCGACATGCATGGAAGGCGAAGAGGGGCGAGTAGTTGTCGTGTTGGAGAAAAGGTTCCGTCGTGATGGGTGAACGTTAATAAGATTTGGGTTTGTGGTAGTTGGCGATGGTGGAGAGGACAAAGTCATGCGAACTGGTGCTGGAAAGCGGTTAAAGTAAAGAGCCCGTTGTGGGCAATCAATAGAGTCAGCGGGGTGAGCGCCTGAACAATTAACACAAAAGAAGTGATCGCATGGTTGATTTTCCTGGTAGCGGGCGCTAGAGCAACCCGAGCACATTTCACGATGTTGGGATGTGAGATGTCTTTTAGAGGCGCAGTATCGGCATCCGAGAGGTTGGTTGCATTGAATGGTAAGGTGGCCAAATTTCCAACACTTGGTGCATTGAGAGAAGCGGGGTTTAGGTTTCCATTCGACCGGTACCGTAGATTGACCAAAGATGAAAAAGACGGATGAAGTTACTTTGCGCAGCAGGTCGCCGTTGGGATCCTCAAAGGCGAATGAAATAGAAGACCTGGGTTTAGTAATGAATTCGGGGTTACGCGCCCATCTAGGAGGTTGAGTAATTTTAAGAGAGCGGAATAGATCATTAAGGAGAAGAGAACGAAGTATTTCGAGTTCGGTGAAAATTGGCATGTTGGGGCCGTTGGAAGTGACGATATTGCTGATGATGACTTTGGACCATTTGGTATCTCGGGTGATGGTAAGAGGATGGTTTGGTCGAAGTTCGAATGCCTCTTTGAGAATTGGAATGATTGTGTTGATCGAATTAATCGAAATGTTGCTAGGGAATGAAAAGATACAATTGCCGGACATATTCCAGTCAGCGCCTATGATTCGTATATGTCTAGCCGTAGGTATGCGATCGAGTTTCAGTTGGATGCGGTCAATAAGCGTTTTTGAATTGGGCCTGATAGAGAGCGGAATGTTCTGTCCTTGAAATCGTGCGACGTAACGGGTAAGAGTTGAAATAGATGCGGGGGCCGACGGTAGTAACTTCGGTTGAACACTAGGCATGTTAAGTCCGAGATGGTCCCTATAGGATACCGTGCTTATTGGTTGGTTAGCTATGGGATTGCGAACTAGAACGGGAGAGGGAGTGCGTTGTCTGGGTCCTAATGGTCGAGTTCGAGTGTTGGTTTCGGGTTGGATGATAGGCTGAATAAACCCATGGCTGACGTTGTCGGGTTCTTGATCAATATCAGAAAAGGATACGTGTCGGTTATCGCGGATTGTGGATGGGAGCTCGTTAATATTTGGTTTTTCTAGAGAAGCGACGGTTTCTTCAAGTTGAACTATGCGAGAAAAGAGACGAGATTCTAGTTCTTGAGCGTGTTTTTGGTTTTGTTCTTGAAGCGTAGATTTCAAGTTGATAATCATTTCGGATATAGTAGAAATATTGTTTTCTGTTGGTTTTTTGATGGGACTAGGTGGGTCGATAATGTCGTCGATATCGTAGGCGTTGTCATGAAGGGAGTCTGGGAATAAAATGGGATTCCGAACTTTAAAGTCGAATTGACCTGCGTCATCGATGGTGATTTTACGATATATAATGGGTGTAGATG
The DNA here is from genome assembly GCA_002794785.1 of Coniferiporia sulphurascens. Lineage (NCBI taxonomy): Eukaryota > Fungi > Basidiomycota > Agaricomycetes > Hymenochaetales > Hymenochaetaceae > Coniferiporia > Coniferiporia sulphurascens. Next base: position 281,452 of record NBBA01000020.1, on the reverse strand, counting down.
GGTCGGCTGGGTGGATGACGGAAACTTTCGTGTTTGATGGGACGAAGTGAAGGTGGAAGAGTTGTATGGCGTTAGCAAGCGAATTCATTGAGTGATCGGTGAGGTGTTGGTTATATTTGGACGGCCACGTTTTCGCAATTAGATTCAGAATTTGTTCGATCGATAGAGTCCATTCTTCAAATGAGCCTGGCGCAAGTATGTTTTCGATGGTGTTTCGAGTTTCAGATATAATGATTTGGTCCTCAATATTGGATTCGTCGGGTGTTGGGGTAAAGCGAAGGTGACGGTGTTGGGCGTGTGATTCAGAAGAGGAAGACGAGTGTGATTGGTTGGAATTTTGATGTGACAAGATAGGGGCTAAGGCGTGTGAATGGCTCATTTGACTCGTGTTAGACGGGGAGGCTGCCTCGATGAGGGACTGAGAGTCGAGAGGAAAGACGACATCCATGGGTGTAGCCACAGGTGCTGCGAGAGTGATATCTGAGTAGTTAGCATATGTGGAAGAAAAGTCCTGAAAGTGAGCATTGAATGATGGGTCTTGAGAGGTGGGCATAGATATAATAGGAGGAGATTGAGACAATGGTAAAGTTTGCTGATATCCTGTTATATTGATGTTTTTGTCATTTTCTGAATTTTCTTTGGGTGGGGAGGGAAGAGGACGAGGTGGTGAGTGGGATGCTGGAATGTTGGGTGATTGAGAGTTGTATTGGTGCATTTCTTCAGGGGTGTTCGCGAATGTCTGGCTGCTGAAAGACGGGTTAGGAGAGTTCGCCATGGGGGGAAGAAAATAAAAGGGGGTAGGGGACGTGGAGGAAGTGGAAGTGGGGATGGTAAAGGTAGAGTGTAAAACAGCTCGACGGATGTCTACTGTGTGAGAGGACCAGGTGTGGGTGGTTAACCCAGAGAGTTTAGGGGCGGCGAAAGTGGCTGTGCTTGGGTTAGATGATGGTGGTCAGAGGTCAAGGGGCTGTCACGGCTCTGCTTTGCGCAGAGTCCAGACCGCGGAAGTGCACACTGCCAGCCTGGGAGAGAGCACCTCAGGCACAAGCGAACTCGTCGCGACAGCAGAAGCCCCGTCCCGAGCCTGCCAAGCAAGGCTTCCCTATTCATTCAGTGCCACAGTAACCGCGGTGTAGCCCCGCAGTCTCCCCACCGAGACCGGGGACCCCGCTTCCTACATCACAAGTTAGTATTAATCCTCAGTTTGTACGGTGGGCCATGGGTCGTCGGCCTCGCTTTATTTTTATCGACTCTACATTTTTTGTATATCTTTTTTCCGGCAAGTGCGGGGAAGCCCCTTTTCCCGCCACGCGATTGGCTGACCGAGCTTATTTAGCCTTCTAGTTTCAGCTGACGTGACCCGCGTGCGGGGAACCGGGGCCGGATGACGGAGCGCCCTATTACCCAATCCGGATGCATTTTACGTTTTTCTTTATTTATTTTCCTTCTGGAATGACATGTATTGCCGTAATCGGGAAATCGCGATCTGGATCTTCCATGCAAGCGCCCGGGGAGTAAGCAGATCGGAATTGACTTTAATTCGGCCGAATGTTATATAAACTGATGCTCCTTCAGAACCAGCGAGCCGACGACCTCCCTCTCCCCGTCCCCGTGAGCACCTCCCGTCGTAGCGCGCGAAGCCTCAAGGCTCTCCTTCTCTTCGTTCCCTCCCCGGGCGATTTTGCAATACCTCGTTCGTTTGGTTTGCTGCCGACTTGACCTGCAGAAGCCGAAGCCGAAGCTGAAGCAGCTGAATTGAAGATAGATTTTTCGCAACCGATTTCTAGCACTTGCGATGCCGGGTACAGTAATGGAGGCCTCGCTCAAGTCTGCGTCGTCGTCTGTCGCAAACGAGAAGATCATGTCCCTCGGCGTCGATGCCGCCGAGGAACGCCGTGTCGTGCGCAAGCTCGACTACTGCATCATCCCTATAATGACGATGTTCTACCTTCTCTCGTTCTTGGTAAGTCCCTTCGCATCTTTATCACATGCGTTGTTAATCAGCTTACACGCTCCTCCGTCCCCACAGGACCGCGCTAACATTGGTTAGAGCATTTCCTTTGGCACGCGCATACGGAGCCGGGCTGACCAGTGTGTGCTGACTGCTGCTAATTATTTTGTTCTCGCTTAGGTAATGCGCGCGTCGCCGGTCTTCAAGCGGACTTGGGCCTCACGGACCAGCAGTACCAGATCTGCGTTACCGTGCTCTATGTGTGCGTCCGTCTCATGATGCTTATCTTTACTCTGAAGTGACCGAGACGCACGCGAAGCCCGTACATCGCCGCTGAGCTCCCTTCGAACCTTCTCCTCCGCAAGATCGGGCCGAACATCCTTATGCCTACTATCCTCACACTGTGGGGCATGATCTGCGCGCTGCAAGGTGCGTCTTTCCGTTTTCCCTCGTCCCACAATTTCTTCCTCGGTCCATTTACCCCGCATGCATCACCATGCCCACACAATTCATACTCAATCTACCCAATCTGCCAATATATCTATATTGATATATGTATACTCATATTTTGCGCACAGGCACGGTGACGACTTACGGCGGCCTCGTCGCCGTCCGCGCCTTTTTGGGCTTAGTCGAGGGCCCCATGTTCCCTGGGATTGTCCTATACCTGTCTGGGTTTTACACTCGCAAGGAACTCTCACTCAGGTGCGCAGAACCAGTTCTTTCTTTTCGTTATATCGGTACCATGCGACACGTGGTTATCCGGTGATTGATGTTTGGTATTTGGTGTTTATATTTGCTTTACATCCTGCAGGATCGCGCTGTTCTTCTCCGCTGCGTCACTCTCGGGGGCGTTCTCTGGCCTGCTCGCGGCTGCGATCGAAAACATGGACGGGATGAGGGGCCGGCCGGGCTGGGCGTGGATCTTTATCTTGGTTCGTAGTTTTCTTCGCCTGAGCGTATGTTAGATGGTGATATAATATGGAGCTGATTGTGTGTTGGTGTACAGGAGGGCACGTTTACGACGTGCGTCGGCCTCGCAGGGTTCTTCCTCGTCCCGTCGACTCCGCAGACAGTGCGTTTCCTCACGCAGCCGGAGCGCGAGTGCGTATCCTTCCACTTCCTCAGCCCTCTTGTACTCTTCATCTTATACCTGTTCCTACTCCCTCCCGAACAGCTTAATAACCAAACGCCTCCAACTAGACCGTCCAACAACAACAGCCTCAGCAACAGGTATAACATCCGAGCACGACCAGTTCTCCTTCCGCGAAGTCGCCCGTTCGTTGGCTTCGCCGCACGTTGTGATTAATTTCGTAGCGCTGTTTATGAGTGGGACGATGTTGTATGGGTTGGCGCTGTTTTTGCCGTCAATTGTGAATCAGCTTGGGTTTAGCGCGACGAGGACCCAGTTGATTAGTGTGGGCCCGTTTGCGGCTGGGTTTGCTTGTGAGTTTTTGTATCTGGTTTTGTTTCTCTGGTTTTGTCTTGGGGACCATTTTGCCGCTCGCTGTGAGAGGGAATCGATGCTGACTTCAAGGACATTTCTTTTTTGATGCAGTTACATTGATTAGCTCGTACTTCTCCGACCGATACAAGCTGCGCGCGGTGTCGGCGGCGATTAGCGCAGCTATCGCGACGGTCGGCTTTGTCATTTTCCTTCGTGCGTCTCCTCATTATTCGCCCGTCCGCGTAAATTGTCTGACGTATACCGCTAAACCACTTATCACTTAATTGCTACCCCACTCTTCGCCTGCCTCGACTACATCCCTACCCTACCCAGGCTCGACGTCTAAGAGCATGTCGTACGGCTCGCTCTTCCTCTCTGTGTCAGGGACATACGCCCTCCCACCGATCCTCTCCGCGTGGATGGCAAATAACTCTGAGCCGCATTATCGTCGTGCTACGAGTGTTGCGATGGGTTTCGTTGCTACAAACGCTGTGAGTCGAGTCTTGCTTCGCCGTCCCGTTGGTGTCATTATGTTTACTGATGGGGTGTTTTTTTCTGTGTCTGTAGGGTGGTATTCTGAGCACGTGGAGTTTCCCTAACTCGGAGAGCCCGCGCTTTTTGCGTGCAACGATCATGGATATCACGTTGTAAGTCACGATTCCTCCTCTTCTCTCTGTCCTCTTCGCTCATCCTCACTCCCCTCCCCCTTCGTCTTAACGCGACCCAGCGCCGTCCTCGTGATCGTCTTCTCCTTCTTCAATGTCGCCTACCTCACATGGGCAACACGCGATAAGCATCGGAGGCGCGATGAGTTGCTTGCTCCGTACATCCCTGATTCGCCTAGCGTTACTGCTAAGGAGCGCCAGGAGGGCGAGGCGCGTGCGTGGGCGGAGCTGGGAGACCGGCATCCTGATTTCGTGTATGCGATTTGATTTGCGATTTTGTGCGTTATGATGTTGAGTGTGGGGGTGCAGCGGTCGGGGTAGACGTTGGGTGTAGCACTGGTATGGTACGGATAAGGGATAAAATAATGATGATGGTGGATCAGTGGTACAACTAGAACTAGGAAGAGATGTGGTTCGTGTACGATTGACGATTGGTAGCAGTTAGTTGTGTGGTATCTTTTACTTATTTTTTTTGCATAAAATGATATTTTATTACTTTTATTATTTACCTACTGTAACTGACCGTTATTACGTAATTGGGGTGATAACAACGACCTCCATTTGGTCGGTATCATGATGCATCTTGTACTTGTGCGCTCTCCAGGCTTAGGCCTGACCTTATAGCTCGCCTGTGTTACGACAAGCGGACTGCGGTCCACGTTCAACCTACAGCTTCATGTGTCCAAGGGACCGAGTCTGAACGCAGGTCAGCCCTCCTGCTCTCCTCACGACAGTACCAGTGCTAACGGTGCACTGCACGAGTACGATTACACGGTCATACGAATGTGTGCGACGAGTCCCGGTACTGCCAGCCCCAGCCTCAGACCTCCCAGCCGCAAACTACTAGCGTTCTCTTAAATGACTCGTTTCTTGGCCTTAGCGGCCCCTTCGTGGCGACGCTCGCCCCCAAGGTCTTGTATCGTCCTTTCTCGGCTTCTCCTTCTCCTTCCCCCGGTCCTAGATCTCTGCACGTTGGTTACCACTATGGAAACGCACTCCAGCGCACGAGACACGGCTGTGTCGACGTCGATGTCGGCGTTCCTCCGCGCGTACGCACACGACGAGTTCGACTGGGAGGCACCTGGGTACTGCACCCGTGCGCGAGCGGGGTTCATATGGGCCCGGTTTGGGCCTATTCCTGACTGTGCGTCTGCTTCTGGGTCTGGCGATGACTCTTTTCCTGTAGTGGATCCTGGTCTTGCGGGGTTTTCTACGTCTGAGGACGTGCTCTCGGACATGTCTATCTCGCTTGTTACTCAGTCTGGAACAGATACGCTGTCTGATATGTCTATCTCGCTCGTTCTCGCCTCACTCTCTGTCTGATATGTCTATCTCGCTGGTGGCTGAACATGGATCTGATATACTTTCGGATATGTCTATCTCGCTCTCGCTCTCGCTTTCTGCTGCCGACGTCTCGGGCTCGATGTGTGCTTCTGTGGACTACGAAAGTTTTGCTGAGGACGTCCAGGCTGCGAGTAACTGTGCGCAGCCGCGGAAGAACATCTGTCTGCGGGAAGAACCTCTGGATTGTTTCGGTGAAGACGAGGATTCAGGAGTTGCTGAAGACGCTGCCGCGTACGGTAGGATTCTCGAGTGGACGATATCCCTCTTCGTAGATGTGGCGCAATCTGTTCTGGAGCTCCAAGTTGAACTGGGTGATGAGCTGTGTAAACCTGGAAGTGGCAGCTTGGTAACCTTTGGACGTGATTATGAGCATGAATCCGGAGACCTGACGGCGTCCAAGAGTGTGGCGATTCTCGATGCTTCATCCTTTTCAAATCCGGTCATCAGACTCAACTCGGGTACCTCATCTTGCAAAGGGACGCCGATAGCCTGTCCCATCAAGGCCAGTCCTCAACTCATTGAGATGTCTTCTGCCATCGAACCAGATCTCTTCAACTCCGAGCAGGTAAGTTTGATCCGTAATTTGCAATCACGCCAGGTCTGATAAGGCGTCGTTGCATTGACAGATCGTGACGGCGAAGGGTGTATGCATGTGGGGCAGACGCCTAGAGCGTATCCCGAAGGTACGCGTCGCGGGGCAGAAGGAGGCTATCTACTGCTTCGATGCACGTAAGCAGCGGTCGAAGCGGAACTCGCCCCAGGCCCTGTTCACTTCCTTGAATGCCGCGACAGCACACCCTCCTACTCAGGTTTATTGTCGCGCGGTTGTGTCTCAACCGTGGGCTGTGGAAGGAAACCCCTCATCGGTCGTGAGAGGTCTGTCTGTCCCGCCGCCCGCGATCAGAGTCGTACAGGGCCATGTCTTAGTGCAGGATGTCAAGCCGGTCCGGTTCGACACTCCCTCGCCTGCTCGTGAGCGGATATCGTCTGTTGGGTTACGTATTCCCCTCAGCCCGCGAACGAATGCACCCGTCGGCCCAGCTGCTGCATCCCGCCGTGAGCCACAGGTCTCGGGTTGCTACGGTGGCGTCAAAGGGCTTTTCGGCGTCTCTGCTCTCGCTACTTGATTTCTTAATCTTATTGCATACACATCTATTTTCGATGCTTTCTCTCAGTCAATCTCTGCTTTCGACTAAAGTCAATATCGTCCCGGTCTCCCAGTCATACGCTTTTTCTCGGTTTCTTTCTCTGTCTGTTTGTTAGTATATGCTACACTTAGTCATCTGCTTTGTAATAAAATGCTCTTGTAAGCGATTATAAAGTATTTCCAGAAGTGGCTATCAGCCTTACCGGATGTGGAAGTCTTCGACGCCCTCCGATAGTGGCTGAGCCTCTCATTCTCTTACTTTCATCGTCTTCCAATCGCTTAAAAACGACGCAGGTATCCAAGCTCCCGCATCACCCTTTTGTTTGACCGCAGAGCTGTAATGGCAGCTGCTACCCCAGGTCACGGAACATGCCTTTGTGGTACGCATCAACGTTCGACCAACAGCCTCATGCCTCGAGGCCCGCATGGGCCCAGCACCACTGTGGCCAGCGCTAGGAAATATGCGGGAACGTTTTTTTGCCCTCGGCTAAGAGCAGGTGCTTGTGCTATCAAAGAGGCGGCCCTTGCTCACTGGTGTGGTGCTACATGGCCCGCAGCGCGTGTCAATATGGTCAGGCATTTAAAGGTCGAGTGCGGGATTGATACGTCTCTCCCAAGTTTTTCGCATTTCTACGCATCTGGAACTTTGAGCTCATATGGACGCTTGCTTGGAACTCTACCGAATCGGCAATCTATAACCTGATCTCGTTGCGACCTCGTGCCCCCGATCGTGGCTTTTGCATTCCCTGACTTGTCAAGCCACAACCACACTGAGTCTGGGGTATAAATACGGGCGACATGTATTTTCCCCCTTCCTCTTTCCCGCTCTCGCCAACGCTCGAGCATGCTTGCATCATGTCCGTCCCTCCTGTTGACCGTGCGGTACGTACTCCCGGACGCGACACGCGCCTTATACTGAGTAACTCACGCTATTGCGAACAGAGACCTCAATCTCCCAAGTTTAATAAGCATAACCAAGAGTTCCCAGGGATAAAGGCAGACCTAATCAATGGGACTGAGCCACTTTCTCCGATACCGTCGCTTCTTCGCCGTAGGTCGTTGTCTGACGCGTCTACCGCGTGGTTCCCCCGCCCGTCGCGCGTCTCGACCTGCTCGTCCACATCCTCGTCCTCCTCATCTATATTCTCCCGCGTTTCCTCGTCGTCACGCACAACTTACTCCAGCGCGACCACCTCAAGGTCTTCCCCGCTCACGTTCTCCTCTTTCTCTTCTGTGGGATCCGGGACATCCTTCGCCGTCCCACTCCTACCCCCGTATGTCCCCTCGCCATTGTTCCCCCCCTCTCCCGAAAACGCAAAGACAGTTCTCACGCTCGACGGCGGAGGGGTCCGCGGCGTGTTCGCGCCTCTTTTCTTGCAGGCACTCCAGCAGCACCTTCCCGCAGACATCGATGTGCGCTCGCTCCTGGATCTTGTAGGTGGGACATCGACGGGAGGCGTTGCTGCGCTCATGTATGCAAGACTCGGTCTACCGATAGACAAAGTCGTGGACGCGTACACGAAGATGCCAAAGAAGTTGTTCGGTAGTAGGAAGATGAAAACCTTATGGTGGCTCTTTACGAACTCACAGCACTCGACAAAGAGGCAGCGAAAAATTTACGGGTGTGTCGTCAGAGAAGCGCTAAAGGACACTGCCGCTCCTCTTCAAGCTGCAAGCGAGAGCTCAGGTCAACTCCAATGCCCAGTCTTCGTCGTCGCTGTCGACACAGCTGACCTTTCAAGACCCACTGTCTTCTCCTCTTACACCCCTTCATTTGACGACCCCGGCAAAAGTACAGACTGCCCTCCATCGTTTGAGCAGCTAGACGACGCGTCGGTAGTCACTGCAGCGCTGGCGACCTCCGCTGCACCAACGTACTTTCATCCCACACCGCACGGTGGACACACGTACATCGACGGTGGAGTCGGGTACAATAACCCCGCTGAGCTCGCGCTGAAGCAGCTCGCGGCACTCTACGGGCCCGCCGCGCACGCGCACACGCTTATTTCCCTCGGCACGGGCCGGTGCAACGCGAACCCGTACCGGCCGTGCGCGCGTGGTACGCGCTCTGGGCCTGCAGGCATGCTCGACATGCTGCGTGCGTTCGCGCATATTAGCACGGACGCGGAGGGCGTGCATGCGCGTTTGGAGGAGCGTTTTGCTTTGACAGGCGCATACTTCCGGTTTAACCCTGTTGGTCTTGAGGATGTCGTACTCGACGACTGGACGGCGGTCGATCGCGCTGTCGAGGCGTCGCTGGCGTATCTTGAGCTGCCCGAGACGCAAAGTCGGCTCTCTGAGCTTGCTGTAAGGCTATTTAGCGCACGAGGTCTGCTGCGCGATTAGGGATTTCGCCATTTCCGTTTTTTCATTTATTGATAAAGAGCAAGTTTTGTTCATGCTAGACAATCTCCCTCTAACTCCACTTTCCTTAAATTTTCTCTCATCTCTGTGTGTTTCACGCTCGTTCAGTCTTTTCCTTTACATTTCATTTATTTTATTTTCCATTTTCTTGTCAAGTAATCCTTCTGTGTCACATCCATTTAAGTTATCATTTATTGTATTTTTAGCACTTTCTTTCATCCGACTCGGCTTGTTCACAAGGAAATTCATCCCGTCCTATATTGCTTGTGGTAGAATAGATATCGACAGTTGTGCTACCGTGCCATTATCAATATACATGCTTTGCCGGTCTGTGAGAGATAGTGTTGGAATTAGCTTAGTCAGAACAGCTTGAATGTGATTAGTAAAGCGATTAGTAAGGTAGTTTCCACTCCGGGACAGCGCATATAGCGACGAAAATTTTCATTTGCACCTCAGTCCTATATTCTCTTTCCAGGACTGAGTATATTTCCATCAGATAGAGATTTTCGGGGCTGCCGACTCACACAGCAGAACAGATTTTTTCCAAAGAAGAAGCACATCGGCTGAGTTTTGATTGTTACAAAGGCAAAATATGAAAAGTTTGTAAGAAAAGTATATGTTAATGCCAGCACTAAGCGCAGCGTAGTGCTCCTTGATTCCATTTTTGAAGACCAGGCATAAATTGAATTATGTATGATGATTATGGTATAGCTTACATTTGTGAGACAAGGAAATGAGGAACTTTCCCTCGAACCGCCTCTCGAAACTTGGCCAAAGATCAGTGAATATTCGTGAAACAAAGCCTGAGGGATGACGAAAACTCCAGCACAAAGCAAGCCTCCGTGGCTGGAAGTCAATACCGTGACAATCGGCAGGGAAACCCCGGGCCGGTAGTCTGGCATTGAAACAACAAGATGATAGTTAAAAAATATTCTACTAGTATACGATCAGGATGGACATCTTATTAAGAATCATTGCCATCATGCTCTTCAGGTGTTAGGTGTTATCAGGGTGTGTGGACTTCGAAACTTAGAGCCTTCAGAATCTGCAGCACCCGGATAGATGACGATCGGTTAATTCCAAAATATGTATACACACATAAGTGGAGCGCACAGCCAACGAACCCGCAAGCAAAGCTCTCGTCTTACCGAGATGGATTCAGCCACAAATCATCATCACAATAAGCCTTTGTATATATTAGTCGAATCGGTAGCTAAAACAGCAGAAAATCAAGGAAAGTGAGCGACCGTGCGCGTATGGGATTGTGTCGCCTCAGAATCGTTACCGTGACACGGAGGTTGACTCAAAACTCCTGCCCTACTAGCGCCCTCAAACTTTTGGAAAGTCATGGCGGACAATGAGACCTGAACCTGTCTACGTGCCACCGTTTCTCGTAAATTCAGAATAATTCGAGCTGAAATCACTGAGTGCATGACTCGCTGCAGTCTATGGAGATGATCAGACTTTTCCAGACAGTCGAGGACTAAAACCTATTATCTCACTCAAGAAGAAGGGAATGATATGGTTCCTGAGAAATATATCAGCATTTAATCAGCTGAAAGGTGGGGTAAACCAAATGCGTAAAGATACCAACGTTTGACGATCTTTCTCTGAACCAGACGATAAAGTTCGCTGTTGATAAAGCTGTTCAGACTTAATCAGGAATCTTTGCAGACTTCTTGAAATGACCGATCATCTCAATTACCGAAAAGAAAGAGAAAGTACAACGCTCCTGGAAATGGCTATTACTTCCTACCATCGGTTTTAAAATAATACAAATACTCACCGTCTCTGTAAAACACTGTCATGAGGTTATTTTTGAGCACATCTTCGCGCCCTTATTAGATGTGAGTTAATATCACACGAGGGAAAGTAAGCCGTACTTACAATGTGTAATGCCTTTCCAAAGCGTCAGGATCATGATTACTATGACCAGTACGTCAAAGCGTGTAGGGAAGATAATAAAGGGCCCAATTTTACCAAACTCGTGAATCATTAAAAGGAGAAAATTCAGGTAAGCAAATCTGCCGTGAGCTTGAATTAACGTTGTACAAAACGGAAAACGTTGTATGGATGCCTCTGAGAGTATTAATATATTCTCAGCTTTTTACGTTTCAAAGTAGTGTTGTCACTCACGGGGTCTAGGGTTAACCGTGGTCACAGCCGTAATGGTCACTGAAATAGTTAAACCGACCTTCTCAAAACCAAACAAATCGATGAATAAATCAATAAAGATGAGAAATATACAAGCTGGATTCTCACAATGTGCAAAGTCCCCAAAAGGTAGGCTATGCGGCGTGATCCTTCCCATAATGCGACCACACGAAGCGACATGATTACTGTAGGCAACGGGATATTAAATTGCGAACGTATTAAGTAGGATGATTGTTTTCAAGTCAAGGAAATATACCTTCGGCGATGATGATGCCGCTTATGGCAGAATCTAGAAGAAATTGGGTGCTGTACTTTCTATTGCACAGGTCGTGACCCACATGTGTACACTTCGCCCAACTGGTTACATTGCTGTAATTTACTATTAGTCTTGAAGACGCAAGGAAAGAATTGATGGAGTTACACTCACAAGTATATCCAAGGAAGACCCGAATACATCTTCAACGTTAATACAACTATTAGAAAAGGTAATAGAAGCAATAATGGTGGCAACTAACCAATGAGCGCCGGTGCGGAGACTATAAAACCCATAAACCTCGTCAAGAAGAAAAGAATTTTCGTGCTATTCCATCTGGAATACCAAACAAATTCAATCTAAACGAAATTGTCCTAGTTTGAGCTGACATATATGCAAGAGGAAAAGTCTAAGAAAACCTCATCGCCTATGGTAATCAGCCAATCATATGTCTGATGGAAGGGGATTAAGGAAAAACCAGAAGAAAACGAATTGAAAAACCACTCACAATCAATCCGATGCTGACGACTGAAGACATTACGCGTTGATAAGGATAGGGCTGTTTGAGGCGGAAATAATCATTTACCTATGGCATACTTGGGGTAAAGTGTAAATGAATCGGAATGCTGACTTCTTAAGTCGAGCCTCGACATGGTGCAGACTCATGCTCACCTGGACCACCCGGACTTCGTCCGCATAACCAATGACTTCATCTGCCATCTCACTGTACGCTGCCGAAGGTTCTTAATCTGCATGAAACGAGAAGATGGAGACAGCGTACAAAGTGGAACCATGGACAAGCTTTATATAGCTGTAGATTTGGATTAAGACCAATCTTCAACACCGTCGGGGGTGACACATGCTCGGCTCTCACTGTAGGGCAGTGATTGAATCAATGTGCGGATGCCAGTGGGAAGCCCGTGTCTCCACTGTGCCTACCGGACACTTAAGGTACGGGTAATCATCGGCCACGAACCTGGAACTTTTTTCAAGGGACACTCGCGGGGCTCATACTAGGGACTGTCTCCCCGCTCGCTTCTTTCGCGGACCATTTTTTCTCTACTTGCTGATCTCCAGACTAACGTCCGTCGTTGGACACCCCGGCGTCATTGCGCGCCGACTTGAACGGGTGCCTGATTAAAATTTTGTACGGTAATCCCGATATCAATATGATTGAGACGAGTTTGAGTCTAGTAGACAATGTAGACTCCCCGAGGCCCGAGGGGAGATATTGGATATTCTTTCCCTTTCTGGTTGAGAAGCAGAAGAAGCTTCTCTAAAGAACTTCTGAGATTAACAAATGTCTTTTGTGTGTCTGAGCGATCATGCCGAATCCTGTATCACTGAAGTAGGTCGGGGAGGGACTTGATATTTAATCTTAAATGAGTACAGTTCTTAAATCTATTAGTAAACGCGTAAATATAAGAACCTTTTTGTATGACTTGTGTGACTTTCAGCCCGTAAATACAGTTGTAAATGGATCAAATAATGCTTTTTTCGGCGGTCTAGCTGTGTCGACACAAATAATTCTCATGTTATTCCTATCCCAGTCGCCGTCAGCCGTGCTTGATCCCCATCATACCCCTTGAAGGATTACATAAATATGAAACGTCCCCTCAGGAGCGTCCCACATCCCCTTCTCCCATCCGATATATCGAAGGGGATACCAGCACGGAACAGAGCCGATATTTTCTTGCGTTACAGTTCACAAAAGTGCGGACAGACTGAATGTGTGCGGGAAGTCACCTAATGGCATTCACGTTGAAACAAGCGGGGATACCCCGTCAAGTATTTCTCGCGATGGGCTCGGTGATATTTCTCTCCTATCGGACCCTTGCTCAAAAGAAATGTTGCTCAGCAATGAGAAGGTCGCTATCCTCGCCTCCAGTTTATTGCAGTGCATTCTCTTTTTTAAATGGCCTATGCACATTACTGGTATAATTATAGAACACCCAAACTTATATTGCGACCCAGGCAGAAAGATTCTCTAGTGTATGGCTCGCTACGACCTGTCTGCACGTTCTCAATCTGCCGTATCGCCAGATGATATAGGTCGGGCGAAGAAGACATTCACACTAGCCGGTGGTGGGTGTGACGCCGCTATGTTCATCCCGATCTCATCGCCCTTGAGATACATCAGAGAGTAAGCTGACAGTGCCCCGTCTGTCCGAAGACAGCAAATGCACACTCTGTGCCATACGCACGTCAGGTGTGGATTCAAGGTTACTAGAACGAGAGCAAGCCTGTATCGCCGTTCGACAGGTACCAAGACGACTCTTACCTGAAAGAGAAGCCATCCCAGCTGGGTAGATACCTTTGAAAATTTGCTGATTGTCGGCAAGACACGCTTGATAGGTATTTTGGAGACCTCTGCGAGTACGGGTGCAGGATCAAGCGTAACTTCAGCCTTGACATGGAGGACCAGCGATTACTAGACCAGATATGGCCCGTGGCCGTGGCCAACCCCGGGCCGAAGCCCCCGCCCATCTTCCAGCTCCCTTTCTCTTCCTGCCACTCAAGGGACTAGGACGAAGTGTTGACCATGCACAAGCAGGAGTCTATCGACGCACATGGACTGCATGCGAGAATAAACTCGGGAAGCGAGTGCTCAACCCTAATGAGACGGTTGCTACCAAGGAAAAGAGACGTCCACAGGCGCTGTCCAAGTGAGTGGAGACAACCCCTGTTGTGAAGATACTCACTATCTTGCCTTCTCTATTATCCGCCTCATCGACTACGAACACCAAACTGTCCATCTAATGAGCGGACTCGTAGGGAACGTCGCGGTCTTGGATATAGTGTGCTTTCATCAGTCTGGAAATAAGAGTACCAGTTGCTCACCCCGTAGCACCCACACCTCAAGCAAATCGCGTATCGTCTGCCATGACGGTGCCGTGAGTACGTGCATCGACGATGACAACGACAGCGTGTATGAGCGCATACTGCAGTGTGAGCGCTAAACAACATTTTTTTACAACCGCCGTGACTTTGTTACATATCGTCACGGCCATTTTCGCACTCCGCACGATAAGCGGTCAATGTGATATTCAACACCTTATAGAAACGTTGTAATCGGAGTCAGAAAGTGGGCAGCGTGCCGAATGCATTCCATCGCTCTTTGTCTCCCTTATGTATTTTGACAATGGGTTCACAGCATTGCAAGTTTCCAGCAAAAAGACTCCATATTTATTATTGAGAACTTTGATAGGTTCTATTTGAGTTTCTACGAAGGCTATTTAGTTATGTGTAAGCTCAAAATCCGGATTTAAGGACGGACCCAGAGTGTAGTGCTCCTTGATTTTTGAAAAAGAGGGACCAGTGACCACGCGTAAATCAAACTCTAAATAATGACTATGGCATAGCCAAAAAAAATTGAGCATTCGCTGTAAGCTACTACAACGAAATGAAGAACTTGCTCTCGAACCGCCTCTTGGGCTTCGGCCGATGATCGTAAATATTCGTGAAACGAAGACCATAGAATGAAGTAAACCCCGCCACAAAATAAGCCTCCGCGGCTCGAATTCAATTTACTTGGCTGGAAACCGTGACGATCAGCAGGGATATTCTGGCGCCGGTGATCCTGCATTTCAATGGTAAGATGGTATACAAAGATTCTACTACAGTCGAAAGCGTGATAAAGCCGCGCCTCTGCCGGGCCCGGGAAATACCGAATTGGTGGCTGAAATTGAAAATTTAAACCGAAAAGTAACCAAGAAACGCGAGATCTCGCGTTTTCAGATATTTTCTAAAAATAGACCAAATGTGTCAAATTTTTTGAGAAAAATAAATAATAATAAATTCTAAAAATAATTGAGAGACTTGCTAGCATACTATAAGTGCCTGCTCTTGACAATCCTGCAACTGTGCACAAGCAGGATTGCCTAAGAGAAGTCGGTTAAGCAACCTATGGACTCTGCCGTTTTTGTTAAGAGTAAGGGATCCCATCAAATCAAACAGCCGCTGGATGCTAAGTGGGCGCTAAACTTATGTAACCTTCCGTATATGGGTAATTAAATAATAAAATTAAATAATTTTTAAATAATTAAATATTTTGTGTCAAATTTTCCAAGGAAAGTTTTCACTCCCCCAAATTCTAGGATTTAAATCAACAAGATCTATAAAGGAACCTTATTGCTATCCATTTCACTAAGTTTCATAGGTATATAGGATGTATTCGTGGACTAGATACAGTTACAATTTTTGGTCGTTTCGGAACTTACCGAGGCGCGGGTTCTTGACGCTTTCGACTGTAGTATATGGTCAAGATGAACATATATATTATTAAAATATGTTGCCACATGCTGAGCAGCATGTAGGGAGAAACTTGGAGCCTTCAGAATCCACAGCACCCGGATTGAATCGCACGACAGTCGGGAGACTCTCAAGAAGCGCGGGGTGCATATGCAACGGGTTCACTAGCAGTGCTCTCGTCTTATTGAGATGGAGTCAGCCATATACGATTTCAATGAACCTTTACACATACCAGATGAGTTTGTGGTTAGGGTTTAAGTCGTCTATGATTCATCAACATGACAGGAAGGTTGGTTCAGACCTCTTGCCCTACTTGCACCTCCAAACCGGAAAGACATGGCTGATAATGAGACTTGAAACTGTCTATGTGCCACAGACTCTCGTAAATTCAGAACAATTCTAGTTGTGATCACGGAATGCATGACTCGTTGTAGTCTGTAGAGATTATCAGACTTTTAAGAATGTCAAAGATTAGAGATCAATTATCTCACTCAAGAAAAAGGGAATGATATGGTCCCTGAGAAATATATCAGCATGGGGTAAATCAAGTGTGTGAAGATACCAACATTTGTCAACCTTTCCCTGTACCAAACGACAAAGTTCGCTGTTGATAAAGCTGTTCAAGTTTCATCAGGAATCTTAAGCAGACGTCTTGAAAGAATTGATTGTCTCAATCACCAAAAAGAAAGAGAAAGTATAGCGCTCCTGGAAATAGCTATTACTTCACACCACCGGTTCTGGAGCAATACAAATACTCACCATCTCTGTAAAACACTGATATGAGACCATTTCTGAGCATATTTTCGCGCCCTTACTATATGTCAGTTAGTTTCGCACGGTGGAAAGTAAGCCATGCCTACAATGCGTAATGCCTTTCCAAAATGTCAGGATCATAATTACTACGACAGACACGTCAAATTGCATAGCGCAGATGATAAGGGGGGGTTCTTACCACATTCGAAAATCATTAAAAGGAGAAAACTTGTGTAACCAGGTCCGTCGTTAGCTTGAAGTAATGTTTGGCATGGAGGAAGACCTTGTGTGGGTGCATCTGGAAGTATTCTCAGCTTTTCACGTTTCAAAGCAGTACTGTCACTCACAGTTCCTGATTCCAGTATTATCTACCACGGACATAGTCGAAACGGTTACTGTAATAGTCAAACCGACCTTATCGGAATCATACATATTGATAAATAAATCAATATTGATTAAATATAGACAAGATGGATCTCACAAGGAGCAAAGTCCCCAAGAGGTAGGCAATGGGGCGTGATCCTTCCCATAATGCGACCACACGGAGCGACATGATCGCTGCATGCAACGAGATATCAGATTGTGACGTATGGGAAGGATCCCTTTTAAGTCAAGGGAAGGGGGTGAATTATACCTTCCGCAACAATGATGCCACCTATGGCAGAATCTAAAAGAAATTGGATGTTGTGCTTTCCATAGTACGGATCGCGACCCACATATGTATATTCCGCCTAACTGTTCACATTGCTGTTGTTTACCATTAGTCTTGAAAATGCAAGAAATATTTGACGGGGTTGCGCTCACATGTATATCCAAGGTAGACCCGAATACAACTTGAACGGTAACTCTGCCGATTAGAAAAGGCCGCAGAAGCAATAATGATGTAAACGAACGAATGAGCGACGGTGCGGAGACTATAAATCCCATGTATCTCGTCAAGAAGAAAAGAATTTTCGTGCTATTCCATCTAGAATACCAAATAAATTCGATCTAGTAAACGAAAACATTCTGGTTAATGCAGCCATATATGCAAAGGGAACAATTTAGCAAGACCTCATCGCCTATGGTAATCAGCCAATCGAATGTCTGGTAGTAAAGGAATCAAGGGATATCTATAAAAAACGAATTATAAATCCACTCACAATTAATCCAATGCTAGTTACTGAAGACAATTCGCGTTGTTAGGGGTCGATTCGTCTGGGGCGGAAGCAATTATTCACCTGCGGCATACTTTGGGTCAAGTGTGAGTGAACTCCGATCCAAGTAGAGCCTAGATATGGTGCTCACCTGGGCCATCCGGGCTTCGTCCACATAATCAGGGATTTCGACTATCATCTCACTGTATGCTACTGAAAAAAGGTTCTGAATATGCACGAAAGGAGAAGAGGGAGCCAGTGTACAAAGAGGAAACATGACGAGCTTTATACCTTTATGCAGTTGTCGATTTGGGTGATACATGTACTCGGCTCTCCGCAGGGCAGTGGTTGCAGTGAATCAATGTGTGGATGGGAAGCTTGTGTCTCAGACACTTACAGTAAGGTACGGATAGGCGTTTCCCACAAATCTGAACTCCCTTCAAGGGACACTCACGCTCATATTCTGCAAAGGGACGTCCCTACTAAGCTAACTCGGATGAACTAACCCCAATTGCCTTTTCGCAGACCTTTTTCTCTCTATTTACCGATATCCAGACTGTCGTTCGTCATTGAACATCCGCAGTTATTACACGCCGAGTTAAATGAGTTACCTGATTAGAAATTTGTGTGGTAATTCCGATACGGATATAAGTGAGACGAACGCACTGAGTCTGGTAGAAATGGGGCCATAGTAGGGATTATATTACAACTGACTCGGAAGTTAGGAACCCACCGGAGACATGATGCTTTTTGTTCAGGAAATCTATCACTTCTTCTATACATAGAAAAGGTGAGCACTGGACCCGAGACTTGAGCTCCAAGTTGTACCAGAGTGAGGTGAATGATTTTGTCAGTTGATTCGCAACCTAAGTGACGGTGCCTTTCCCGGCGTGATGTCACCTGTGTAAAAGTACTGTTCCGTATTTTACATCCCCTACCCCCGTAAAACCACACAAACCTTTATAGTCTAAATGTTACTGTTAGTACAAAGTTTCCCCAAAGAACAAGTGTCCTCTGTGTGCCATTTTGTAAATTAAGATTTATTTCTCGAATACGTTTATTGCTTATACTGCCTCTTTAAGTAATAAGAATTGGAGACTATATACGGGCGGATGTAAAAGTTGTGGACCGACCGGGGAAGGAAGGAGATAAAACGCCCTCATGTAATTGTATATTTCAACGCTGATTATTTATAAAGTCCCCCTACGCTGGGTCGACACTTTTTCCCGCGTAAGCAATAAAGACGGTGTCTGTGTAAACGTCCTTCCTTTTTCGGTTGGTCCGTAACTTTTTACACCCACCTGTATTTAGGGTCCGATCCCAGATTGGGGGTGCTGTAGCTCAAAAGAAGGAAAAAGATCGCCATAGCGTAGAATTACATTCTTTGACAGGGTTTTACTTACTTGTGACGAGACGATTTACACAACCAACCGGCGACTCGACACATGCAGTGCGGAATTTTCCAGTCCGGAGGTTCTGCAGTCGCCGGTTGCGCAATTGTTGCTGCCGCAGGCCTTAGGGGATTACTCCTTCCCTCCGGGGATGTTTCATGGTGTGACTAAGATCACGCCTAGGGATTACAAATTTAGAAATTTAGTAGAGGTTAACAAAGTCACCGGTCACGCATTATTACACGATACATTAGTTATTATCCAAAGGCTTCTTGTGCTTCTCTCCCCTTTGCTTATTCTTTCCCCTCGGATTTCCCATCCCCAGGGGAAAATCAAAGAAATCTCCCCTCGGGACTCAGCACTGACAGAGCGGTCCTGCACTTCGTGTATTGAATTGAGATTGGTCACGTAATCTAATTACAGCCATTTCCCCACCAAATGGTGTTTTATTAAGTACATTAAAATTTAGAGTTTAAATATATTCGAGCCTATACAACTACAGATCTCAGTAGTACAGTCATGTACAATATCTACCTCGCCAGGAGACTCCCAACTACCAAGACGAAGAATGACCAACACAAACACGCCAAACCCCGAGTCGGAACCATAAGTGAGGGGACTGATTGTTATAACAGCATTAATCTCGATGAAACAAGTAGGGATGATCCCCATCGAGTACTGACTTTTCCCGCCAATACTAGTGACCCATTTTCGGCAATCACACGATGCATCCGAACTAATATTTCCCTGTGCAACGGTTTAGAAAAGTGCACCAGATCGACCGGAAAAGTTCGGACCGAAAATCTAGCAATTCCAGCCGTCGCGGCGTGTTCTTAATGCCTGCTGGGAAGTCACTCAGCGGCGTTTGCGATGAAACAAGCAGGGATTCCCGTCGAGGATTCAATTTTCCCAATCTTTTGGGTGGGGCAAAAGAGACATGCATACTAGCTAGTGGCGCCTGAGGCCTCCTCATGCTCATCCCGTTCTCATAGCCTTTGAGATACATCAGAGTGGGATGGGAGTGTCCCGTCTGTCCGGATCCGGAGACATTTGATGTACATTCTCAGGCTGTGCCGTACGTGTACTAGGTGCGGGCCCGATGTTTTCAGAAAGAGGGCGAGCTCGTATCGCCGTTCGAAAGGCACCAGACGACATGTCATACTTAGCCGAGAAGCTATCCCAGGTTGGTAGATACCTTTGAGGAGTTGCTGGTTGTCGACAAGACGCGCTTAATAGAAATCTAGGGGACCTCTGCGGGTGCAGGTACAAGATCAAGCGTAACTCCGGCCTTGATCTTTGGAGGACCAACGAATACCAGACCAAATACGGCCCATGGCCAACTCGAAGCTTCAGCTCATCCTTCATCTCCCCTTCTCTTCGACCGCCCAAGGGGCTGCGACGACGTTTTAACCCCTTATAAGAAGGAGTCTGTCGTGCGCACATGGACGGCACGCGAGAAGAAATTCGAGAAGTGCGTGCTCGACCTTAATGAAGCAGACGCTAGCAAGGAAAGGAAACGTCCACCGGCGCTGTCCAAGAGAGTGGAGACAAATCCTTTTGTGAAGGGACTCACTAATCCCCTTTCCCTCGCAACCACCTCATTGACATCGAACCCACCAAATTGCCCGTGAAATGAGCGCGTTTGTCGGGATTGTCTTGAGTAGAGTATGTTTTCATGACGACGCGCTGTATGAGCTCTGTTGGTTTTCAGCAACTCGCGGCGCCAGCGAATGCACTTCGTGAATACCCAAGTACATCGTTTAACCAGTAATCGTGTGAGCAAATGAAAGCGCGCGTACAACAAGAAAAATTGCTACAAAGTATTAAAAACTCCGACGGCCGACCTCGGCATCGAGCTCGAACAAGCTCTAGTCACGGCGCTACTAACAACATTTCATAATTTCTCACAACTATTGCGTGACCCCACATGCAAAGAAATATTTTGCCTCTGCAACACTCAAAACGCAACCGCTGCACTTATTTTTCGGGGAAACGTCTATCCTTATTGGGGGCGAAGCCCCCCAGTTATCCGATTAGGAGCTGCCAAAAAGCTAGATGATGTCACAAATTGTCACCGCCATTTTCGCACTCCGCCTGTTTACGGAGAGTTTGTACGTGTATCCCTTAGCACGTGCTTTGGGTCTAATATGGAAACAAAAATTTTGAAAATCTGCTGGGAAGTCTTGCAGCTTGCTTTTTGACCCTGGCTTTGACCGAGCCACCGCATGCAAATGTCAATTAAAAAGTCGGAAAATATGCGGACACAGCTGGTTAATGGAGTTAACGTCCACTTTTTCGCTTTACTAGTATTCCATGCTAAAAGTCAAAGCCGCACTGTAGCACTGGCATGCGACCGCGGATTTAGACGGGCGCGAAGACGCTGGTAAGTAAACGCTAGTAGCTTTCCCTGTCCTAGATGCAGTTTAACTCAAACATCTATCCGGCCGCTGACATTCTAACGTGAAATTAGGTTAGACTGATTGTGCCCTCGAGGGTTTGTCCATTCAGTTCGGAGGTGTCAGACTATTTAAACGATGTCTAATAACGTTTGTGCTCGATAATTCTCGCTAATTGGATAGCGTCAGATTGGTTTCCATTTGGGCGAAGGGAGCCGGCCAAAAAAGTGTTTATTGGTTGTATTTACGCACTCAAAGTCTATTCGCTTTTGGGTAGGGCTCGAAAAACATTATAACCGCACATGAGGATCTCAAAATTTCCCGCTTAATCTGGCACCGAAGGAAGTATAAAAGGCGAAGAAAGTAAAGACCAGGGCTTGTAGTCGTGGCGCGATTTCGCACCCTTTCCCCTGGCTTTTCACCCTCAATAGCACTATGAGTGGCCATATTCTACTCCAGGCATACGCCTTTTACAGTGTGTACCACCACACGTCCGAGTCCCTCTCCCGTGTGACATTTCTCTTTCTCAGGCCACCACAAACCTCTCTGCGCGTTGGCCGCTAAGATTGTCCACATCCGCCGAGTGTACATAACGCACATTGTGCCGAGGCAATTCTATGACAGGATCCTGGCCGAGCTTTCTCGGCAGTTCGAGCCCGATGAGGCACCTCTCCGTGAGCTCATCAGGTGGGCCTTCCTTTCCATTACGTGCGATTTAGTGCGCTAAAGTAGGTGTGCAGAGTCGTCACGTACGACGCTGGAGAGGGGGTATCCGATACAGGCTTAGTCGATAAAGCCTTTGCTGAATTATACACCGCGCTCGCTGAAGGCCAGTCCGTTCCCCGTGGCGATGGGAGTGAGTTCATGTACCCGGCAGTCATACCGCCGTCTGTCGTCCTGATTGATGTAAGTTCCCTTCCCTTTAAGTTCCTGGGTTGGGATGACTATCTCGAAATGTAAATGTTTATAACGGCCACAGGTTGTGGGTATGAAGCTCCTTGAGTTTATACGCACCCTCAGTGGCGACAGCGTAAAGGTTTTCGTATGGAATTCGGGAGCGGCCGCCGCATCCTACGCCTGCGCCGCCCCTGTGGAGCACGGCGGCATATGGGGAAACCTCGACGAGAAGCTGAACGAGTATGAAGCCCAAGGGATTTCTGGAGACGACCTCCACAAAATCGGATCGAAGGTCGGCTGAATATTTTGCTTGACTTTTACATTTACTTCTGTACTGAGGCCACCGCATCGCAGTTGTGGATAAAGGATGACGGGGAGACCATAAACATCCCAGGCGTCCCGCCTATGTATGGCTACGAAAACAAACCTCAAACCGTGAGTCCGCTTCCTTGGATTGTTGAGCCCCCACTCAGGTAATAATTCCGTCGGATTTTAGGATCCCTTCCCAATGCGCTCCATGGGCGCGGCGGGCTTCCGGCATTTCTATAAGTACGTGGGACCCGATATTCCTAGACCCAGTCTTTTGCTTACGCCTTTTCATATGAAGTTTGTTCAACATGGCTGACGGGATCGTTCTCATGTCTTCGCCCTACGTCGAGGATCCTGTCATAGAAGCATTTAAGGACATTACGAGTCCACGACCCGTGTTCGCTATGGCCCCCTTGACGCCACCAGCAAATCAAGTTGAAATTGACAACTCCCGTAAACATTCAGCAGTTTTCCGAGAAACTGAGGAGTTCTTGGATGAAGCACTCTCAAAATATGGAGAGAACTCCGTCGTCTACGTGAGTGGTTGTGAGCCGGTTTGTGAGTCGGTTTGTGAACCGCTTTTGAACTGTTGAACCGTCCAGTTCTCCTTTGGAACCATTTTCTGGTCTGCGGAACCCGAGAAGATATGGACATTTCTTGACGTTCTGTTAGAGCTTAAGATCCCCGTCGTGAGTAAATGTGCTCATAGGAAGTTTGTTGGTCATATGCCAAAACCAATAATCAAACTTGAAGGTTTTCGCGCATGCTTCGCCGGTCGCCGTCATACCCGAAGACTTTATCAAGAAACTCGACGAGTCCGGTCTTGTATACCACTCAACTTGGCTTCCGCAACAGATAATCCTGCAGCACAAAGTTCGCCTTCCATTATAACCTCATCGCGGTCAATTTTTGAAACTTGTTCTTGCACAGGCAACCGGCTGGTTCGTTTCTCACTGCGGACACAACTCCGTCAACGAGTCTCTGGCGGAGGGAGTTCCCTTGCAAGTCGTCTGATGCCCAATGCCAACTCTTAACTGACTCAACTTTTTGACCGTACAGGATATGCTGGCCCATAATGTTAGACCAACCACTGAGCGCGGCGCAGCTCACAAGGTTGAATGTCTCGTACGGGCTTCTCGAGGTGCGCACGGGCTCAAACGGCTTGCGACCCGTGTACCACCTCGGGCGAGCGCCGGTCGGTACGCTGGAAGCGCTTCGCGAGGAGACACGAGACGTAATGACGCGGGCATTTGGTGCTGACGGGCGCGAAAAGCGGAAAAATGCGGAGCGCATCAAGGACGACATTTCAAAGAGTTGGGACGAAGGTGGATATTGCTGGAAAGAGATCCGGGGTTTACTTGACTTCGTGCTGCCCACGAAATAGACATGTACGCAGGTTGGCAGGTCCCCACTACCTGGAATTGGGTCCTTCGGATTTGAATACACCTTATCGGACCAGAAAGTTCCTTTTCTAACGCACATTATCTTCTTGATTTAGCTATTAAGTACTGATCCTGGCCGTGGGCACCCGGTTTCACTAGGCATCAGTCTAACAGCTTCGCGCAGGCATGCGCTTAAGAATTCGTCTCGGTGAATCGTGTGTCCTGGGGTATGCCAATAGAACCAGGATTGAGTAACTGACGGGAAGCCAGACTCGCCAAGTAGTTGTCTCTGTGCTTTTGGAGGAGAAAATGATAAGGTAGCCTGGCCTGCTTTTCTGCTTTCCGACTCCATGCTCCCCCCTGCTATCCAAACTATACTGCCCGTTTTAGTGCACCGTTCAGATTCGACTCATACGACGATGCGAGCTTGGTGAAAGAAAAATGACTTATCAAGTGTCGCGAATTCCCACCTGAGGCAAAGCTGCTCGGCATAGGCTCGGCCCCGGCTGCTAAAGCCGACCACGAAGGGGTCTTCATTTTTGGGCAAAGACAAGACCGCCGTGTATGCTGCGGCATTTTGATCGTCTCTAAGTATCAATTTTCGTTCCTTTTTGTGAGATGTCCCCGAGGATAAAAGGGCATAAGTCTTCAACTCTGAGAGAGATGCTTTCGAATTATTCGGCCTGCGATCTTGTCACCAAGCCAATTTCGGTGATCATTCATTACGATGCAACTTCCGAGCGTGAATTCCGAATGTGAAAGCCCCATCACATTAGGGGGGGGCGTGCTATCGCCGCATCCGCCTTATATTATCATATAATCCCGACATTGGGAAGTTGAGCCTAGTCTTTGCGAGGAAGAGGATGAATGAAGCCCGACAGCATGGAATTGTGATAGCTTTGCTGATGATCGAGGGTTACGCGGACCTTGCATGCTGATTGGATAGGGCTAGAGTAGTTTTGGATAGTACATTGGGGGTTATAAACTCAGACGTCGGCGGGATTAAAGTGATTCTTCTTCAAGAGTTATGTAGCGGCAATGCTGCGCTGATGAGGCTGCAGTCTGGAGTCCAGTGTAAGATCCAGCCTATCGTTGATGCTCTCAGAGTAAGTCAATTGACAACGCCAAAAAAACAGACAGATTTGAACACCTGCGCCAATATTTAACTGCGTTTCCGCATCAGTTGAGAGGCTGAGAGCAGGAGCAAAAACACAGTAAGAGAGCCGAAGGCGCCGGCTCGTTGAGGTGGCGAATGTCCATAAGCGAGGAAAAGGCATCTTGTGCCGAAAAATGTTTGACAAATCACGCTTATATAAAGCGGCCATTTCTCCATCTCCATGAGACTTCTCTAGAACTTCCCAGCACTGCAATCGTAACTGCGCATTCAGATTGGCCACCTTAACCAAACTATATACATGTACTGCAATTTATGACTAAATTTTTTTGATACGCAGCACTTATGGGTCTTTCTGGCATCTACCCGACACGACACGAAAACCCTCGGCATCAGACTCGGAGACGGTGAGACACTGGCATGAGCGAGCTTTTATGTGTCCCGTCGGCATCACCTCCGATCGACTACTGAATATCCATACTTCTCTTTCCCACTTGGTCAGAATCGACCGCTTCAAAAGAAGCTCTTCAGCAATACGTATTACGATACCTGTCCCTTCAATCCCGAAGTCAGTGTATTTAAAGGAGTGGTTTGACACCCGCATACTTCACTTAAACTTTCAGTGCCGTCGAACGCATCAATCATGATTCGGAACCTCTACGTGGACATTCCTTTCAATCTCAATACTGTCGATATCATCGTCCTTGCTATCGGGTCATGGACATTATACAAAATATCCCAAACTGTCCGTATGCGCGCGAGGACGACGAAGCTGCGCGGCCCGCCCGCGTCTAATTGGTTCTTTGGAGTCTCCAAGGATATCTTCAAGGGGGATGCCGCCGCCGTTCTTTTTGAGAAATGGGCCAACGAGTATGGGCCGGTATTCCAGATTCCCGGGCCCCTAGGCTCGCGCCGCACCGTCTTAACTGACCCGAAGGCCATCGCCCATTTTTACTCAAAGGAGACATTCGGCTATGTGAACAACACGTTCACCAAACAGGCAATTTCCAACCTAGTGAGTCAAGACGCTGACTCTTATACTTCGGAATCTGACCTGTCGAATGAAGGTAGGGAAAGGTCTCCTCTGGGCCGAGGGCGAACATCATCGACGGTAATTATCGGCCCTAGATAAAGCCATGATCAATATACTTATAGCACGTATCAGACAACGCAAGACCCTTACCCCTGCTTTCAGCAACGTCGCTATCCGTGATCTGACCCCGGTGTTCTACGACTCTGCTTACAAGGTAGGTCCGCCGCGAAATTAAGGAAGAGGCCCTCCCTGATGTTTGCTTCCCCCAGGTCAAAAGTGCGTGGGATGCGCTCTTCTTGACTTCTAACTCTGGAGAAATTGTTGTCAACGTTCAGAAATGGTATATCGCACATTTTAAGGGTTTCGTCCGTAGAAACTGATTTTTGCTCCAGGATGAACTGTGTCTCGCTTGACAGCATCGGGATCGCAGGATTTAGTCACGACTTTGGGGCACTCGAAGGCCGGCATTCGGACGTCGCAGAGATGTTCGATTCATTCGGCTCACTCCCGCCTCACGGTCTCTCCATCATCTTCCCGCTTCTCGGACCCATATTCCCCTTCCTTTTGAAAGTTCCGACAAATCGCCGGCGCATGGTTAAGAAGCTGCACAGTTCCATGGAAGAGATCGCTGAGACTCTGCTGGAGAGGAGCCGCAAGGAAAAAGACGCGGGTGTGGTTGGCGACACCGGTCGTTCCATGATAGGATCCCTGCGTATGTTCTGGTCTCAAGGATCTTCATTATGCTGATTATTGTCCAGTCAAGGCGGAAAGTTCGAATTCAGAGCTCAGACTCACCAGGGAAGAGGTTTTAGCCCAGGTAATCGCGTTACCCTTTTGAACTCCTCCACGCCTCTAATTATTTTCCCAGATGAAAGTATTGATCTTAGCGGGATATGAAACGACGTCCAGTTAGTATTTTCGGACGTTTTCTCTTTCCCTTCCCTTCTTGACAAGCTTTGCTGTAGTCAGCCTCACATGGGCGCTCATCGAACTGGCTCTGCACCCAGAAAAACAGAAGAAACTACGAGCAGAACTTTCCGAGTTTATCGGGAGCGATCCTTCGCATGAACAACTTCTCAATGGTCTCCCATACCTCAATGGGGTCTTGCGCGAAACCCTCCGACTACACTCTCCCGTTCCCCAGACCGGCCGAATAGTACGAGCTGCTATTTCGCCTGCATGGTGCTATGCGCTTATTGCAGTTTTATTTTATCTCTACTGTAGGCCGCGCACGATGACGTTATTCCGCTGAGCACACCCGTGATGACTACCTCCGGAAAAACCGTTGACTGTATCACTGTCGGGGGCGGAACGTCAATTGTAGTGCCCATCCGTGCAGTCAACCGCTCTGAGGCAATCTGGGGGACGGATGCAAAGGAGTTCAAGCCCGAGCGCTGGTTGGATGGAGAATCGGGCCTGACCGCCAAGGCGAAGGAGGTGCAGGGATATCACCACCTGCTATCGTTCATCGACGGACCAAGGACGTGTCTCGGGCGCGGGTTCGCGGTGGCCGAATTCAAGGTGGGTTTATATTTTCTGTTAAACAGGCTCGCGGTTTTCGCTGACTTCTCTGCTCCTTTGCTGTTCGCAGTCCGTGTTATCTGTCCTGGTGCGCAACTATTCCTTCGATATGCGTGATGGACCGGAGACCAAGGTCGATACGATCACAACAATTCTGCCCCGTCCCAAAATCGAAGGCGAGAAAGGATATGCTATGCCGATGCGTGTACGACGCGTCGAGTAATGTTCCGTGTGGGCCTAGGTTGAGAAATGGACCCTTTGTTCCGAGATTCTGAGCCTTTGTATCTTTGTACAATGATAGTAAGTTATAGTGATTTAGCGAATCCAAATCAGGTTTTCTGAGCGCATATACTTAGTTATGTACGTAAGCAAAAGAGGCCGCCGTATGAGCTTGAAGAGACGAGAAGGCAGCCGACTATTTGAGTGGCCGATTCTCAAGAATAATAGCCTTTCCTTGGTGCCTTGGAGTTAGCGAGTGGGTACCTATACCGTCTTTGACGCAGTCATGCGAAATATGCATTTACAGAGCTGAATCGCGAAAGCATCCGGAAAGCCTCGAAGATCGAGTCGAAGTCTACATCCGGAAAGATATCTTCCCGTTAGCTCATTCACCAGGTTAAAGCGAAGCATTCCGTGAAACTAGCGTGTTGGCTAGCCTGAATGTCGGAGTAATCTGCAGTGTGCGCAACGATGCACTGGTATGTTGAAGAAGCCGGAATCCGTTGGAACGACACCGAACGATGTACCCGAACCAGGAATATCAAACGAGTGATATTACTGAAAATATTTCACTTCAATTGAGATATATTGCGTAGCAGCAGCATCTCGCAGAGTTTGTTCGTGCTCGGTAAAACGACAATAAACTCAATCATAAAAAGGGAACCACCTGACCAATTACTAGCTGCTATGCTTTGTGCATCCTTAGATATATGCTGCTCACCTCAATACGACAGCAGTGTACCCTGGGATAGAACCAAACAGCTCTTCGGGTCCCTGCATGGAAATCCCCCCTGCATCAGTCTGGAGTCAGGCTGGACCGAGAGCGAAAACGCTGTCGGCAAACTGGACGTGTCTAAGCATGATTGAAAACCCTTTGACAAATCGCGCTTATGTAAAGCGGAACGATGCGGAGGCCGGCTGCTTCCACGGTTAGTCGCGTATCCAGGTTACGTAATGTGAATGACCAATACTGATCTGCAGCAGGGTTTAACGCCCATCTCATGCGAAAAAGCGCGGAATTAAAGGCATAGTGCGCGGGTCGGCACACCGTGTCCCGTCGACATTATCCCCAAGTATCCAGCACCTCTCTTCCCAATCGGCCAGCATCGACCGCTTCAGGAGCCGTTCGGTAGTCCGTATTACAATGCTTTTCCCTTCATTCTCGAAGTCAGAATAAGGGGTAGCTTAGCAGCCACAAACAGCACTTAAACTTTCGGTGCCACCGAACTCTTCAATCATGATTCGAAGCCTCTTCATGGACACCCCTTTCAAACTCAAAGTTGTCGATATCTTCGTTCTTGCCATCAGGTCATGGGCATTATACAAAGTATCCCAAACTGTGCATATGCGTGCATTTATGCAGTAACAGCATATAGGACAATGAAAGAGTCAGTGTCCGAGCACACTGAGATTCTGAGTGCCTGCCAGAGTTACAGACTAGTCGAGATTTATCCTCCGGAAGCCTCGGGACCTTGAGGGACAGACGATGATGCATGCCGGAAAACAAGACTAGCAAGCGTAATATGGTCCTGCCTGTCCGACGCTGCCTCCCGTAGGTTCAGAATCATTCGGGCCGTGATTATAGAATGAAGGGCTCGCTGAGGCCTGTTTGTTATTGATGTCAGGTCGTTTCTTGCTAACCTAAATTTAGATCTGCTTACTCCATGAGAAGATTGTAAAAGTTCCCCTGTACAATGCAACGGTAATTAGAACGAGTCGTGAAAAGAAACGTAGCAAGATTTGAGATATTTGCATTTAAGGGCCTATCATGGAAGCAGATGACGAAGTTCGCTGTTGTAAGGGCTGTTAGATAGACGGGGACTCTTCAGTAGGCTTCTTCTAACAATTGAATGAATCAATATACCAAAAAGAAATACAAAGTATAATGCGCCTAAAAATCATTGTCAAGCGTAAGCGATAATATACCAATGAACCCACGTCAAGCTCACCATCTCTGTAAACTATTCCCAGAAGCGATCCACGATGTGTGCCTTCCTTCCCTGTATTTATGTCAGCGATGTTGTTCGGAAGGTTTGGTCAATATACCGACAGTGTACAATGCCCTTCCAAAATGTCATGAACATGACAGCTAGGGCCCGGGTTTACAGTAAACACAGTGACGCACGAAATTCTCACAAGACTAAGAAAACATACAGCATTCAAAAAGCATTAACATAGCAAATCCTATGTAACTGGGCTTGGTGTTGATGTGCAATAAGAGGCATGGGGGAAGACCTGGAGCAGGAGACGCTAATAAATTTATTAATATATGACACGGTAATACTTACTCAAGGCGCACCGAATACAAGATCTTCGCCCGTAACAAACAAGGAGAATGTCGCAATTGAGCCGAACTTCACGGAATCAAGAACGGAAAAAGGCGTTTAGTATTAATTAGGCAAAGATAGGCTATTTCTCACAAACAAACCGGGCATTAAGGAAAGGGCAATCTGTGATCTTCCCCATAATGCGTATACACGAAGCGCCATGATGACTGTGGATTGTAAACATCAGCAAATCAAACAAACTAGACTTTAGACATACTTTCGGCAATGATGATACTACATATACCCAAGTCTAGCGAAACTTCAATCTCTTTCTGCTAGATCATATAACCCCAAACTCACAAGTCCGTACATTGTAAATTTGTTCGCAGCGCTACTCCATTGTTCAGTGTCACCCCACGAAGGCAAAGCCTGAAGTATGGTGACCATTCACCTGGGCGTCAACACCGGGTACAACTAAATCTGAAATATGAAAATTAATACGGTCAGAAGAAGCTCAGCAAAATAATGGCAATAACCAACAAACGATTACAATTGTGGATGCCACAAAGCCTAAATACTTCGTTACGAGGAAGAGAAACCTTCCAAAACTCCATTTAGAGTGCCAAATAAAATCAGCCTTAACAGTGTTAACGAATGAGCAATGAGAATTAAGGTTTGAAGAAGTCCAGGGCAAACCTCATCACCGAGTGTAAGAAGATAATCATATATCTAAAAAAACGGCGTCAATGGCTAAATCTATCAAGTAATGACTGAGCAGCGACTCGCCAACAATGCGGCGCTGGCAACTAGTCGCGGTGTGCATTAGTGAGGCAATTTCGTACACGATGAAAGGTATGCTCACACGTGGTATACTCCAAAATTGTCGGATGAATAATTACAGTTAATCAAGCGTGACAGTGGAGATACTGACTTGGATAGCTTGACTTTCCTCCTTGTACTTAGAGATGGTATTTAGTGCCTCGGCTGAGCCGACGGAAAGCATTTCGAAAAAGAAAAGTCACCTTTATGATGCATGGGGCGTTGGTCTTTTATAGCATGCATGACACCGCGTCGCTGAGGCGAGGGCCGGGGAAGGTGAAAGCATTTTCACGCCGGGACTTCCATGCTAAACACAAATCGGCTAAAACTTGCATTTCCGGGGGCCAAGTGTGGTTATAGATACGATGACAACGATCCTCCGAAAGTGCGTGCCTGCATGGAAGGATTTCACTGGATCGGCTACACTCGCAAAGGGAAAAGGTGTGGTGTTACTTAACAAAGTTCGGTTTGGAACCGAATCAAACCGCGGTTTCGGTTTGTGGCTTCAGCAGCCCGAGAAATTCGGATCGTTCGAAACCGGGTTCAGACCCCAAGCCAATTTGTACATAGCATAGATGTAGCCGAACTGGTAGTATCAGTGGAGTATTAAGATCAGGCATTCAGTGTCAAGATGGGAAGTTATGAGTGAGAGGCAAAATTTTCTGCTTGTTGCCAAAGTTTGAATTGTGTGATGCGCCTAACTCTCGTTGTATATCGTCATTTTATTTGCTTTTGATGGTTGCAAAAGAAGCCATGAAATAGTTCCACATTCTGCAGCCAGCCACACTTGTATGGATTTTCGTACCACAAGCCGAATATCCGATACCCCTACAGCATTCAGCAGTTGCCAGTGGACTCGGAAGCTCTCAGAAGTTAGAGTCATTCAGTCAGTACTGACTAACCAGGCGAAACCGTGGCCAGCGCGGCAAACGTGAGCATGGGCGATGACTCCTCGTTGACATTCCACTGCACCGGAGTGACAACGAAATGCACAGATGCATACGAAACGTACGCATCGCATTGCCTCCGCGTTGCAGGGTTTGCATCGTGCGGGCTCAGGTTCGGTTTCGTATCATCGAATTTGATTTTTTTTTTTTCTGAAATCCGCCGGCAGCGCGTGTATCATGTCCGCGACCGCGTTCGCTTGGTTGAAGTTCGAGTTGGAGTGACTATTACGCCCGCGCTCGCGGCCGCGATCATTGCCGCACAGCGAGGATGCCCGGCCAACTTTCTGCTCCTCGATACGACCATGACGATGCGGATGGAGGTAAGTCGACAAACCTAACTCGGTCTCTTTACTGTAGATTACGTAACGGTTTATTTGAAAATTGACACGCTTCAAGTTTTTTTCCAAGCATTTGATTCGTTGTCCGCTTTGAGACCTTTTCCTAGTCATAGTTCTCCGGCCTGTTTAGTCCTCGGTACGTACTCCCCTCTTACGCAAAATGATGGGAAGACAGTACCTGAGAATTGATATACTTGACCAGCTAGATGACATACGACGTTGCTTCAAGTTTGAAGCCCAAAACGCAATCGTAATCCAAAAAGTGGTATTGCTGTTCAACATACGGAACCCTTCGGGCTCTTTATATTTGACCCTTGCAAAACATATCCGTTAAGTGATATGTGCCGGAAAGGAATTGGTCTCATTCTCGCCAAACATCCTATCGTGGCCAGCATGCTGTGACAAATGATGTCTCTGTCTCCGCCTTTCAATTCGTAACACAAGAACTTGAAAGAGCCTGAGATAGAAACACTCGGGCTATTCCATTACATGCTCTTGGATAATTCTTGCATTGCAACCTTCGAGCCTCTCCTTAATGTTACAAGACGCTTTTATTTTGAGGCCGCTGGCAAGCAGATTAGCGTCGCCAGTCCCGAACTTACAAACCCCGGGCTTTCCAATGTAAGTTGTAAATAGCTTCGAACAATTCTGAGGTGTTGAACTCCGTTACAGGCCGGCTTCGCAATATAAATGGCCTGAAAAAGCAAATCTACGTGAGTCACAGAGAAGAACGAAGAATCAGGATGTACATAACTTGAAGGAGTTGGTACTGCGGCCGCACACGTACGAAATGCGTAATACTAAGCTTACTGCTGGAGAAAACAAATGGCTTGTCAAAAAGCGCTGCGGCCATCGGGCACGTACAGTCCGATATCACAAATCAGTCACCTGAAAACGACATCTTTGTGTTCTATCTCGACGCAAAACAAGGCGCCATATACTATGACGCTAAGCCAGCCCGGTTTACTAGACTATGCGCCTGGAGCGGGAGAGAAGGCAGTGCCAATCCATATGCTAAGCCCGAAATTGACCATATCGAACTTACAGTGCGTGCTCTCGTTCCTAGGGACTGTTATGTCCGTGGCCGCGGTGTTTCGGTTGTTCAAAATGATGAAGTGGCACAGCAGCGACAAAGGACATAAAGGCCTGGTAACTTGGTTTCCAAACAAGCTCAGTCTCCCAATTTCTCTCTCTTCGTGAACACAATGAGTGCTGTCAGCGGACATATCCTCCTCCAAGCGTACGATTTCTATGGTATGTATAATCATACGTTCGTGCTCCACTCTCGCCTGATATCACTCTGTTGTAGGTCACCATAAGCCTCTTTGTGCTCTTGCATCCAAAATAGTCCATGCCAGACGGGTGTACATAACGCACCTGGTGTCGAGACGGTTTTATGACAAGGTCCTCGTAGAGCTTTCTCGACAGTTTGATCCTGACGAGGCTCACCTCCGCGATCTCATCAGGTATGTCTTCCTTGCCGTTAAGATTATTTTCAAGTTAAACTAAAACGAATACTTAGAGTCGTCGCGTATGAAACTGATTCAGATGATCCGTTTGCCTTGGACCGAGCCGATCTGCACTTATCAGAGTTATACGGCAAGATCGCAGCGGGCTTACCCATTCCTTACGGAGACGGGAGCGATAATGCATACCCTGGAGTCGTCCCGCCCGCTCTTGCTTTAATTGACGTATGTTGTGCATTTTTTATCGTTACGGTTTGGATGGAATGATCCAAATTATTCGACAACTTTAGACCATCGCAAAAGGGCTCATGGACAATATGCGCACCCTCAGTGGCGATAATATTAAGGTAGTCCTCTGGAGTTCGACTGCATCATCCGCGACCTACGTATTGGCTGCGCCTCGGGAGCGTGGCGGTATGTGGGGCGACCTCGACGCGAAGCTGAAGATATACGAGGCAGAGGGAATTTCTGGCGATGAATTGCACGAAGTCGGCCGAAAGGTTTGTTGATTATCTTGTGGGGCTTCTATGTTCGTGTCCGTGCTAATGTTGGCGCACCCTAGCTATGGCTGAAGGACGATGGAGAAGTCGTGAACATACCAGGAGTCCCGCCGATATACGACTATGAGGCCAATCCACAAACCGTGAGATTACATACTTCAATAGACTATTCGTGACTAGTTGACTTCTCATTCTGAACAGTCTCCAATCCCCCTTGCTACCAGCGCTGTATTCTTCCGGCATTTCCATAAGTACGAGTGATCAATAACCCAAGATCCTACATCATACTCATTCTCTCTTTTTTGTTTTTTGTCTAAAGCATGTTCAAGATGGCCGATGGGACCATTCTTATGTCTTCCCCATACATCGAGGGCCCAGTCATCGATGCATTTAGAGATATGCTGAACCCGCAACCTGTGTTCGCTATGGCCCCTCTGGCCTCACCCGTGAACCAGACTGAGATAGACAACTCCCGCAAAGACTCCGCAGTCTTCCGGGAGGCTGAGAAGTTCCTAGACGCCGCGCTTAAAAAATACGGAGAGAACTCCGTCATATACGTGAGTAGCTATGAGCTGGACCTTGGGTCGCTATTGACTTATTGAATTGTTCAGTTCTCTTTTGGAACCGTATTCTGGTCCGCAGAGCCTGAGAAGATTTGGACATTCCTTGATGTCCTGCTGGAGCTCAAGATCCCCGTTGTGAGCGCCTCTCCATCACAATGGATATATTCCCGCATGCTAAAAGCAATAATCATATTTAAAAGATTTTCGCACATGCCTCGCCAATTGCCTCCATACCTGAAGAAGTCGCCAAGAAATTCTACAAGTCTGGTCTTGTGTACCATTCGGTCTGGCTTCCCCAACAGATGATCCTCAGGCACAAGGTTCGCTGCGCCTCCTCTCTTGATAAACTGCCTTCGAAATTTGATATCGGGTAGGCAACCGGGTGGTTCGTCTCCCACTGTGGAAACAACTCCGTCAATGAGTCTCTCGCGGAGGGGGTTCCCTTGTGAGCCGTCCCTTTACTTTTAACACACCGCACAGTCGACGAACGCTCTTCGGCGCATACAGGATATGCTGGCCCATCATGACAGACCAGCCTTACAGCGCAGCACAGCTCACGCGATTGAACGTTTCGTACGAACTCTTCGAGGTGCGCACGGGGAAGTACGGCTTGCAGCCCGTGCACCGTCTTGGGCGCGCGCCAATCGGTACGCTTGAGGCGCTTCGCGCGGAGACGCGCGACATGATGGTGCGAGCGTTTGGTGAAGATGGGCGTGAGAAGAGGTGCAATGCAGAGAGCATTAGGGACCAGATTTCGGAGAGTTGGGCAGAGGGAGGACATTGCTGGAAGGAGATTCGAGGACTGCTTGACTTTGGGTTGCCAGAGGAAGCAGTTTCATAGATAGACTGCTAGATTGTTGCTTTACTTTGAAATAGGAAGGTTAATTTGAGAACTTGCCCCACAATCCTACGACTATCCCGCAGTTTCCGTTATTTTTACAAATTGTGACGGAAAACAAAATTATAACACTGAATGCAAGGGTTCGCTTGCTTAGGTATACATGAATTTTATTAAAGTTCGCCGATGCTTACATACATACAAGCATGGTAATCTGTCGCAATCATGTAAGGCTCTATGGGCGCATTGGGTAAACGAGCAAATACTTACGTCCTGGTATCAGTCATTGCAATTGTAGGTGATTCTGAAAACGTCGAAGCAGAGGTCCGTCTAAGAATACAGATAGGGGGATATTTCGCTGGACTTTCTTCAAGTTCGGTAGAGATGGTCGGAAGAGTTAACTGTGCCTAGAAAACGCCTAGGTTGTCAGACGAGAGGTCCGGCAAGCAAAAGCAGGCCTCAATTCACTGTCAACAAATCAGTGACAAGTCAATGCGATCTATCTCCTTGCAGCACTCGCCGGTAGTTACCATTGTCATACGCCTGAATCCGGTCTAGTCCTTCTAAGGTCCTCCTCCAAACTGCTTTCCGTTCCGAAGGGCCACCCCGAGTTCGACGAAACGATATTGCAGCACCGAAAGTTGAGACTGGTGAGCGCAATATCAGTCCCCTCCTCAGTCGAGGCCGTTTCCCGCAAATTTAGAATCATACGCGCCGTAACAACGGAGTGAAGTACCCGTTGCGGCCTGCATCCAGATTATGTCAGTCAAATCGATAGTGCTAGAATTGCGTCTTTCTTTCTTACTCGACAAGAAAAACGGAGTAATTTCCCTGGAGCATGAACCGGTGATCAATCAACGAACCGGGGAAGCTGAGAAAGCGGATTGTTTAGATACTGACGTTTATAGGACGCGATCGGTACCAAATGATAAAATTTGCCGTCGAAAACGCTAATGAATATTAAGGGACAGGAGACTAAGCGATTTTCTCTGATGGATGCAATTGTTTCGCGTACCAAAGAGAGAAAAGAAGTACAGTGCGCCTGAACAGAGTATTAGCTACGAAACGTTCCGGTTGACATCGACACTTACCATCCCTATAAAATATCTCCAGAAGCGTGCTCCGACGTGAGGGTCCTCGCCCTGATTAGACATGAGATACATATCAACTTAAAGACACAAAATTGCGGTGCATACATTGCTCGAATCCTTTCCAGAACGTAAGGAGCATGACCACTGCAATAAAAGCCTCAGTACATATTTCCAAGAAAATGTAGAAATCGGAAGTACCAAATTCGAAGACCATTAGTAGAGCGAACTCGATGTATGCCGGCTTGTTGTTTTGGCGCAGCATCAAACAAGGCGGGAAGTCAGGGGTGGGTGGTGCTGAAAGGATAATAAAATATCGAAGTAATCATATGTAGTTCAAGCACCCACCATATACCATACGATGATCAACTGTGTAAATGATGAGTGCTATTATAACCTCTGCCTGAACGGTGTGGAACCTCTCAGTATCCGCGCAGCCAAGAAGAGGGGCAATTCTCACGATCATGAGAAACGATAGAAGGACGAGGACACGCCGTGACTTTCCCCACAGTGCATATACGCGGCATGCCATGACCACTGAAGATCGCAATTCGTCAGTCACACGTACGACACGCGGCCAAGCCCGGGTTAGGTTATATGCAAACCTACATTCAGCAAGAACAACGCCATTCACAGTCAAGTCTAATAAAATATTAGCATTCCTAACTTTAAACATGAGCCTCATGACTTACATGAGTACGCTAAGGAAAGCTGCTTGCATCGCTATTGTTCTCCGTAACATTAAGGTTGACGTACGTTATACCGAAATCAATTGCATACCTGCGCTTCCATGTTATGATCGAGTAGGTCTGCAATGGCATAGTCAGGGAGGGGTCGAAAGAGAGGGGAACGTTAAGACAAACAGGCCAGCATCATGATGCTATCTATATATGCCAGATACTTCGTTGCGAAGTATAGGAGCTTCCCATAGTTCCATTTGGAACCCCAGATGAGCTCAGCCTGAGTAACGCGATTGAGTTAGAAGAGAGCTTCGCCTGAAAGAACAGTCGTGGGAATAGACCTCATCGCCGAACGTTATGAGACAATCATATACCTGAACTTGCCACTCAGCCATAGCTCGAGCTGACAAAACAATTGGACACTTACCAACAATGAGATGCTAATAACTGAAGTCGGGCGCGTCAGTATAACTCGTATTAACGTAGAACAAAGAGAAAACGCCTACACGCCGTATACTACAGGAAAAACGATTGAGGAAACGTCATCTCCAGACAATTGTCACGAAGGACGAAGGAGAGTACCGACCCGGACTACCTGATCCTCCTTGGTGTAATCAGAGATTGCATGCATAATTTTTCAGCCCCAGCTGCACAGGTGAAGGGCCCTCGGGAAGAAACGCAGAAGGGGACGCCCGACTACTTGCGCGTCGAAAGGGACCTCCTTTATACTTGGTTCTATTCCATTCTCGGGTCAAGGGGTAAGATGGCTTCTCCAGTGCTCCGCATGAACCCCGAATCGGCCCCGCAATCGCAGTGTGCCAATTCGCTGTTTACAGACGACCATAAACTTTTCATGCCGTAATCCCGGACCAGGCGATGACACACTCCGGCAAGCAAGCACTGCCGTCAGATATAGTCGCTGGGTGGAGGATTCGTGAGGAAAACTTGCACGGATTATATACGTACGTGGGTCCGAGATGCCAGTGCCGAATATTAAATTCAAAGTTCGCCGGTCTAATCTGGTATCGTGCGATACATAAGTAGTCCGGATTCGCAGAAGCTTTCCATGCAGCTTCCGGATATATTAACGTCACGAAGGCGAATGTCGATTGCAAATACAGGTTCATTAACCGAAGGACAAGACGGAATTCGAGAATAGTCGCCAGCGAGTGGGACAGAATAAATTGCCAACTTGGACTGTTAGATTTAATTGCACTTGAAGTCGATTCCTCTCTCATTGAGTTGCTAACCTTCGTCCGGTCTAGAAAAGGCAGTGCGGGGAAGTAAGTCGGTTTTTGTAGGATCAACGAGTCAAATTATGAAAGTCCGTGGGATGCGGTTATTTTAAAACCCTCGGAGGTCTTCTACGGAAGCCACAGCTTCACGCACCGTCCTGGAAGTCCGGCACTGCATGTGCAAAGCCTACAGGTGGAAAAACATGGCCGGTTCTGTAGCAGCGAAAGCGGAACTCACTAGATAAGATTTCCATTTCATGCAGTAACTTGAACGTGCCTCGGGCCT
Source organism: Coniferiporia sulphurascens (assembly GCA_002794785.1). NCBI lineage: Eukaryota > Fungi > Basidiomycota > Agaricomycetes > Hymenochaetales > Hymenochaetaceae > Coniferiporia > Coniferiporia sulphurascens. The sequence goes on along the minus strand of NBBA01000020.1, from coordinate 242,698 downwards.
TGACGGGTTCTAGCATCATATTGGAGCTATCTTAGCCCTGGCTTGATTGTGCGCAGTCCAATTCGCCGACCCTGTCTTCTATTATACGCTTGATGCTGTAAGTTGCCACAGGAGCCACATGTGTCGTATGCCTCCATGTCAAGAGCGCTCCTAAAAGCGTAGAATGCAATACACGTCCGATCTGAACGATGCGCAGCGGCGAATCTGACAAACTGAAAGAGGCGCCAATCGGGGGCGCTTTCTTAAGAGGAAACGATTACAAGCGCAAGTAACATGCCTGCGATAATGATTACGCTAATGATGAAAGGCTGTTGGGAAGCTGTCTGAAGAGTGCATTATCATTTGTAGTTCTTCTGTCTTCAGAGTTAGACAACTCAGTTGTAGTGGACAGAGCCCGGTGGTGGAACGGAAGGTTGTGTTTTTAGGGGTGTCACGTCACGTTTCTGTGACTGCCAGTCTGCGTAAGACCCGGGGACTACGTAAGCGTCGAGTGAATGTTACTTAACTTGGAGAAGATTTCATGATACGACTCCGAGTCTGTAGCCATCCCTTCTTGATCTCTTACCACCATCATCTCCCTCTGGGTTTTGGTGCTGCAAGGGGGGTTCCGTCTAAGGAAGGGGGCCTGAGTGGTTTGCAGGCACTACCCTGACCATAACCCAGGGTCACCTGGGTGGGCTACAATGTTAACGTCCTAGGGTAGATGTTGACTTCGTTGCGAGGGAGCTTGCCACCCCCCCAACGCCTACCCCCCAGACCCCCTAATAAGGGGTCGGCAGTTGGAAGTGTGAGTGGTCCGCCTCTCGCACCAGAACTACTGACTGCCCATGGAGGGGTCATGACTGGTCCCACAACAATCTGAACACCAAGAATGACGACCCACTAGATTGCGACGTACACAAGCCTGCAAACTCTGAAAAATTGGGTAAGGGGACAGTCCCTTCATTGTTTGGCCGAAGAAAATTGAGGCATCAACGACGTTCCCACTGTTTATTTCTGACCTGGTCCCTCCTGACTCTCTTTTCCCACACGACACACACAGCCATTCAGTTCGCCACTCCGCAACCGGGCCCCCGCTACCGAAGCGGGTTTTTCCCACACCAAGACATTGGGCACTGGCAGGTGTCCCACTTTTACCGGCTAGGCCCCCACCAACTCCCCGAGCCTAAAAAACGGAGGGTGAGGAGGGGAGTCACGCACCATGACCCCGCCCGAGCTCCTTACTGGGACTGGGTACACACTCCAAGGCCCTCAATCAGCAATTCAATAGGCCACCCGCACGAATTTGGAATCTTTTTGGGGGGGGACAGTTTACAAAGGAGAGAAGAATTGCGCCTGTCGGATGCCCACGGCCTCGAGAGGGGTTGAGAGAAGATGCGGGGGTGTAGGATTTTCACCGGCAAGGACCGGAAGCCCTCTTTTTAAATTTACCACCGCAACTTTCTTAGTTCCGGCCCCTTCGGGGGCCGGGGCGCTTATGTAACTACTAGTCTTACATGGCACCTAATAAAACTTTCATCATCATCATCCGAGTCTGTAGCATTAATATTGCCCACTGCATGAGGTAAGTAAGTACAAGGGCAACACAGTGTGCCTGTCTCCCACTTAGTGTGATAAACGCCCTGAATAAGTTTTCTGATGTACAGTAATTTGAAGAATGAATTAAAGCAGAGCGCAAGTAAACGAAAAAAAAAAAAGTGTGTCATTAGTATATATGTACTAGTATACGTTAGTATACTGTAGTTATATATTGTTAGGTATCTTCCGACGACATCTCTAACGACGTCCTTCGCTCTTCCTTGACCTCTAGCCAGGAAGGTTGAAACTTCTACGGTGACGGAAATGTGCGATGAAGCAACTGGCTCCGGCCCGGTGCTTTTAGATAACTTGGGATCGTAAGTACAGGGGGGTACCAAAAGTGTTGCACGCCCCGTATTTGGGAGGACCCTTCCGATTTATCGGGGCATTACCCCACATAAGCTCGCCTCTGTAAAATTTTCTAATAAAGTGTACGAAGTGTTAAATCGGTTAGAGCGGAGTATTAAGATACTAGCGATGAATAAACGATTTGTCATAGGCTTTTGAGCTCAAGCATCTGGTGTATGACCTTGTATATGCACAAGGCATTAATGAATCAGAATGGACTACACATTGGAAAATATGAACAGCAGCAAGCTTGAGGTTACAGTTTAATTTTTTAGCCTTAAAATCGCACTACTGAAGGTGAGGTTGGGGCAAATTTCACAACACCCGATTCATCGGTAGGGTCCTCCCAAATATGGGGCGTGCAACACTTTTGGTACCCCCCTGTAGATCGTGTCACAGATACTAGATCTCCCGAGCCAATAGTAAGAGGCTGCTTTGGTAAGACACTGGCACGAGCTCTCAGGTCCAGGATGCTCGTATCGTACGACGACGCAATTATTATAGTAGAGCTGCCCGTGCCCTGCTACGTTAATTTCTTGCCAACGCCGTGTGAAGCAGGATGGACGCCTTCCCACCCAAGATCACGTCGTACGCACTAATATTACCGACGCTCGTTGTCGCAGGCATTGCGTACGCCGCCCACAAGTTCACGACACGCGTTTCACCCTCCATTCCTTACGCTGGTGAAGACTCGCTGGCTGAGCGTCTACGTGTCCCCGTCGAGTATGGAAAAGATCCTGTCGAGTTTTTGCGCAGGACGCGTAAAAAGCTCGGCGATGTTTTCTGCGTGGACCTCTTCGCCGTGAAGATTGTATTTGCTTTGGGTACAGAAGGGAATAAGGAGGTTCTACGGGCGTCGGAGGATAGGCTCAGCTTTTTCGAGCAGATCAAATGGTCTATGGGTCCGACCATCAGCCACAGTGAGTTTTTGTGCGCTTGTCGAAGGCCCCGTTGCTCATGTTCGTCTTCATTCAGTGATTGACTATCCGGGATGGAACCAGGCAAGCTTCAAATTAGTCAAAGTTGCTCTGCTGAAGCAAGAGCATCTGGATGGCTATGCATCCGACTGCTCCAAGCTTACGGAGGAACACTTCGAAAAATGGACAAAGCAAGGGAAGGTTCCGCTATTCAGGAGTTTCTCATACCTTATCATCGCCTATTTGCTTGTGATCCTGGGCGGAGAGGATTTCTATCGGAGATACGGGGACGAGTTAACTCCGCTCATGGCACAATTCGAGCGCGACTTACAGCATCCCATTCTGCGTGTGACGCCCTGGTCGCTATGGAAGTTTACGGGGCCAGGAAAATCTCTCTTCAGAGTCTGTAAGCGCTTTGACGCGATTATTGAAGTGGAGTTGCGCGATATCCTTGACAACCCTGAAAAGCACAAAGACCGCGGCGACTACCTTTACTTTATCCTTTCGCAGCTCGGAGAAAGGTTCGCCCCTTGCTACGGTTTGCACATCATGAGCCTTGTCTTCGGCGGACACGCCAATGCGGCGATGACGATCCCCTGGCTCTACCTCCATGCGCGTCGTACGCCAGGCGCCCTGGACCGCATCCGCGAAGAGGCGGTCCTTCCGTCTGATGAGCGCAAGCCATTCCTCGACGCGTGCCTGCGCGAAACCGGACGGCTCTACACAAACACAACCGTGATGCGCATGACAACGCAGACAACGGACATCGTGGGGCACTCTGTCCCGGCGGGCACGCTCGTCGCGTGTTCGCCGCTCGCGACGCAACGCACGGAACGCGAGGACGCGGGAGGTGTGTTTGCGAGCGCGAGCTGCTGGGACCCTTCGCGCTTCCTCGATGATCCGGACGCGTATGCGAACTGGTTCCGTCGCGTTGAGTTCGTGCAATTCGGACTAGGGGTACATGCGTGCCCCGGTGAGAAGCTCGCGCGAATACTCATCTTCGACCTTGTGCTGAAGACGTGGATGGAAAAGTATGATATAGAGGTCGTAGGGGGCCTAGAGGAGGGCGTCAAGGGTATTGACGGCGTGGGCGCAGAAGGGGCTTGGACGGAGGAGAACTTTGGTACGCCGTCTGTCCGCGGAGAGGATGTAATCGTCTCGGTGAAAAGAAGGCGTACAGCCCTTTGATTGCGCTGCAGTCCTGCCTTGTACGTTATGAAGTATTGCATTAATGTTACATTAGTACATGCCCTATTTCTCGTGAACACTTACTGACTTGGACATTATCTGCCAGTTCTTCGTTGTGACCCTAGATTGTGCGTATTTCACCAACTGAGAAAGGCTACAACCTATATGGAAAAGAATATGATTGCGGGTATGCAAATATTAACGGGAGGGCACAGTTCCGTGGGGCGTGGACTTCAAGTTGGGGCAGACGGTAGTGGCCGCAAAGACGCATTCGCAAAGCTTGTCACGCCCATAGTTAATGGCAGCTCCGATGGTAGTGGGGATTGCCGGGCGCGTCCGAGTCGTGGTGTCGCTCACGTGAGGTCAAAATGCATGTTTTCCCTTCTTTGTTTTATGGGAGATCCAGGCCCGCCTAGATATGCGACAATTGTAACACATTCACATGCTGTCCAGTGCGATCGTTTGTGCGTCTGCTTAATTTTATGAAGCACACATATTTTTTTAATGGGAAAACTCAATATTACCATCGGCATATGTGCACATTATGGAAATACAACAACGGCGTATCGGTTTTCGATGTTCGCTGCATCGCAATAGCACATTTTAATTATAAGTACCGCGTATATATTGCAACCTTTTTCGCTTCCGAATGGCTCGGTGAGTAATCGCTTCTAGGTCTCGAATCCTTTGAGGCCATGGATTATAACTTCAGGCGCTTGTATTTGCAAGCGACGCAAAAAGGATATGCTAGACGCGTAAATAGTGGACAACAACGCGCTCCAAGCCGAAATTCCCACGGGTAATTAAATTTACTCGATTAAAAATTTGCCTCGGCCAAGTGTGTGCATTACCATTGCGTACTAATCTCATGGACAAGCGGAGAGTCGGGATACTAGGTGGGGGTGCGTTTATTTCTACAAAAAGTGGGAAGAGATCTCGACTTCTGATTTTTGTTTGCAGGTTTAATTTGATGATGTTCGGCAATTTTCCTGATATGAATGTCCAGGCGGCGGGCAGCTCGGGCGGATGCTAGCAGCGTCTGCGTCCTTGCTTAACGTCGATGTAGCCATCCTCGATGTCGGTGAACATGCTCCGGCCAAACAAGTCGTATCTTCACCTGCCGACCTTGGACATGTCGATGGCGCTTTCTCCGATCCAGTAAAAATCCGTGAACTTGCAGCGAAAGTGGACGTATTGACGGTGGAGATCGAACATGTCAATGTGGATGTTTTGGAAGAAATTGAGAAGTCGTCTGGCATCGAGGTGCACCCAAGCCCATCGACAATTCGTATTATTCAGGACAAGCTCGTACAGAAGCGTCACCTCTTCAGCCGTAACCTGCCTGTCGCAGACTATATCCAGGTTGATTCATCAGAAGAGAGCGTGGAGATCGCAGGAGTGAAGCTAGGGCTACCTTTAATGCTGAAGAGCCGAACGATGGCATACGACGGGCGGGGAAACTACGTTTTGTCGGACCTTACCAAGGCCAAGGAGGCAATTGCTGCGCTAGGAGGGCGACCACTATATGCTGAACGTATGGTGCCGTTGGCGAAGGAGGTAGCGGTCATGGTTGTTCGCACTACCACAGGTGATGTTCGCTCTTATCCCGTTGTCGAAACTGTACACAAGGACAACATTTGCCACCTGGTTTTCGCACCCTTCCATCACTCGAATCCACATGTTGCATCTCGAGCCTGTAGGCTTGCAGAGGATGCGGTAAAGACGTTTACTGGTGCGGGGATTTTCGGTGTGGAAATGTTTCTCTTGGAAGATGGCGAGTATTGTCTTTTCTTCCCTGATATCCTCTATTTACGCCTCAGACAGACACCCTCCTCATCAACGAGATCGCCCCTCGACCGCATAACTCCGGTCATTACACGATAGAGGCTTGTTACACGTCCCAATATGAGAATCACCTGCGCGCTATCCTATCTCTACCGCTCGGCTCAACTGCTCTCAAAGTGCAGAGTGCCGTTATGCTCAACCTTCTCGGCTACTCCGATTCTATGGACGATATCACCCGTGTGTCGCGCGTTGCACTCGAAACACCTGGTGCAGCGATCCACCTATACGGCAAGCGCGAGTGCCGAAAGGGCCGCAAAATGGGACACATCACGCTCGTCGGCGACTCCGACGCTGCCGTGCGCACACGCCTCCGACCGCTTTTACAGGCTCTCCCTGATGCAACGCCCGCATCAACCGACTTCTACGTGCCCGTCATCCCAGAAGCCGGGTCCGGGCAGTCGGCCGCGCAACCGCTTGTGGGCATCGTCATGGGCTCAGACAGCGATTTACCCGTGATGCTTGCTGCCGCGCGTGTGCTAGACGCATTCCGCGTGCCGTACGAGCTGACGCTGGTCTCCGCACATCGCACGCCTGCACGCCTGACGACGTACGCACAAAACGCGGTGGCACGAGGCCTGCGCGTGATTATCGCGGGTGCAGGCGGTGCAGCGCATCTTCCTGGAATGCTTGCAGCGATGACGCCGCTGCCCATCATCGGCGTGCCTGTCAAGGGGAGTGTGCTCGATGGGGTGGACTCCCTACACAGCATTGTACAGATGCCGAGAGGCATCCCGGTGGCGACCGTCGCGATTAACAACAGTACAAACGCGGCACTGCTCGCGGTCCGCATCCTTGGAACAAGCGTTCCGTCTCTTTTACAGGCGATGGATGAGTTCATGAAGAAGCAGGAGGAAGAAGTGCACGCAAAGATCGCCAAAATTGAGGAAGTTGGTTGGGAGAAATATGGGAAGAGTTAGACGACGTACTCTAGGGAAACTGAATTTGTATGATGCTGGGAGTAAAGTGTAGAGTATAAATTAGTGCTGTTGTAAATTACAGTGTCTATTGCAAAAAATATATATATCCGTGAGGTAGCCGCGTAAGGGTTCGCCGAGAGCAGGTGGGTAGTAACTGGTGCCACAGTCCGCATTATACCAGCGGGTACATGTCCTGCAAGACAGGGTATCATGATCGGTGAAAATCGTGCGGTCATCGTTTCTTGGATTCCTTAAAGTCTATTACTTTCGGTTCAATGGCATCCCGCGCAACTCCACACACGCAATGGCCCTGCCATGCCCCATTAATCATAGCGAAATAGAAGTACCGGTGGTCGTACATATCGTCGTCTGGTGCAGAGATGAATACCCCACGCACGCACGCGTCCATGTGTTTGTAAAAACTGCAACATCATGAGCTACCTTCCTTGGATCATTAAAAAGAAGTGCGCACGTTCTCTCGATGTTGGGTGACCACGATTCCTGCTTCTTGTTGAAAAAGGCTAAGACGGCCGTGCGAACATGCACTAGCTCCTCAGAAGCCAAAAAATAGTCTTTGGCGTCGCTGAATTGACGATCCCTAAGTCTGAGGAGAGGGCGGAGGAGGAGCGGAACGCAGCCAGTGACCTCTTCAACGAACTTTCGTTCGTCCGGGCGGACCGACGGAAGAAGCTTAGAGTTATGCTTCCACCACCAGCTCATTTCGTCCTGAGTTTCAAACCTTAGTCAGATTGAAGCCAATGGTTCTGATTACTACTTACCTCATCAAACCCGCCCTGCATTTCAATTTCTTTGACATTAGTCCTCTTCCCAAGGGAAGGTCGATAGGTCTTGCTGTCCGCCGACGCGCTATAAGCGACGAAATTGCGACTCGTCAGTTCGTCCAGCCAAAACCGCGCATCTGCCTTCCTGCTTCTATCAGGATCATCCGGTACAGGATCAAGCGCTTCGCGTTGGTCGATCACGAAAAATATAGATCCAGACTTGCGCCACGCACGGCAGAAGTCGCGAACCTCCTCCACATTTGACCACCCGTCCATCATACTTGCATACTCGGGGAATGCAAATTGCAGTGCTCCGCGCATTTCTATGAAGAAGCTCTCGAGCAGCAGTGCACAGTCGGGAACGTACACAACACGTTTGCTCTCGTGCGTGAGGAGGCATGCAAGTGCCGCGAGTACGTGCGACTTTCCAGTGCCCACACAGCCGTACAGATTGACCTTGGAGTAGGATCGAAATGGGTCATTGTCATAATCATCCGCGCACTCGTACACCTGGCGGAAGACGCGCCGACCGATGAACGGGAATACGACAACTTTTTGCTGCCGCGTTAGATTGAAACGACTCGGCTGACCCGCCGTTGTGTGGGGGTAAGGTATCATGTTTAGGTGGCGGGGGTCTGAGTATCGAGCTGGGGGGTCGCCAGAATCTCTGTTAGAAATCAGCCCACGACGAACAGCACGTTCCTCGGCTGTGGCCCGAAGGTTAGAAACACCATTCCGGGCGCAATCCCAGTTGCCAGTTGGACGCACCTTCTCGTTCCTGCATATCGATGTGGGGGAAGATAATTTGAATGTGAGTGATACGATACGAGTTGTATCGGGCTTTTTAAGCCTGGATATCAAAACAAGAGCTGCTGGATTTGATGCTGGGTTTTGTAAAACACGCGCGCCAGTGGCCGTGGCGTAATCGTGTGGGCTGTGATATTCGGGTTAAGCGTGGCATATGTGGGCTGTGTGAAAAAGAAACGCACCGTTTATGTACAGCGACGAGATGGATATCGCGGGGTTGTGCAGTGGCCTAGTAGTAACGAAATTCAACTTAGCACAAGGTGGTTAATTAGGAAGCGGACCTCGCCTTCCATTGGTCGGAAAGAGGTTAATTAGCATGTGACTAAGTGTTAGTCACGTGCTGCAGCGAGTACTCGCTCTTAATTTCCTCCTGCAAATTTCTCCCTGTGTCCGGGGCATGAAATGGTTGTTCATGAGAGTACGAAACACAGTCGAGTGAACGAGGAAAGGCCATCTCGGATAAAAGAGCTCAAATTCACAAGTGGGAGGGATGTACAAGCACTTTACCAATCTGGCAGTCAGAGCGTCGCGTCCGATGGTACGTACGAGATGGCTTTATATCCTCTTCTCTCATTAACAAAAGTGTAAGGTTTGAGGGCACTTAGGAATCAGATTTCCCTGAAGCCAGGAGAGGAAACAATCTCTGTGCAAGATGACCGGCTGCTTCTAGCGAAGGACTGGTTAGAAGCTTCCCCGAGCGCTCAGGATGTTTTTGGTCTACTTGAGAGAGGTCCGCAGGTATGTTAATCACCTGTCTGTCAAAGAGAGGAATTTATGAAAACAATTCTAGCCAGCAACAGCAGCGCTATGCGTGTCGATTCTGTCCTGCGTCCTGACGCTCACGTCGCAACACTTCGTCTATCAGCCACTTGGTCAGCCCATCATCAAGAAATTGCTCAGTTCACAGTGGCTGCGGAAAATCAACACAAACCTATCTGGAACCCATTCAGATTTGTGCTTGGCAACACTGAAGCTTCTGAATTCCATTTCAAGTTTTGCGGGCGGGAAGGAGCAGAAAAGTCTTTTAGAGGCATTTTCATGGGATGTAAAAGTGAGTTCATAAGATCTTACTTATTTGACCCTTCTAACGTGTTTTAGGTCTTTCACAAGCTCCTGTATATGAGAAGGAAAGGAAAGGGCACGGAGCCGGATATTCTTGCCAAGCCTGATATCCGCACCCTTTGCTTGCAATTCATCCTTTCTTTTGTTTCGTCCTCATCTCACATAAAGTCCTTGTTTCTGGAGCAACACCGCGATATCTTCCTTTCAATATTCAAAGGCCTAATTTTAGATCCACACTCCGTGGTGCGCTACGTACTTGAAGTACTCTGGAAGGACCTTTGGCAGGCCCCAAAAGTAAAACGAACTCTTAAAATCGGACTGTTTGGCGAGACGACTGTTCAACATGTACGTTATTCTTACTTCAGTCGCGCTTCTACTTCTCCTAACTGTTGACTACTTGTAGCTACTCAAACTTTACGAACGATCTACTCAAGAAGGGTCAGATCCTGAACACGTCCCTGCCGACATAGTACACCACTTCCTCCTGGCGATCTGCACGCATAGAGGGGTCGGGATTTGCTTTTCAGATAACGGATGGTACCCCAGACACGATGATGGCTCTGAAGTTACACACAAAGGCGGAAAAGTTTACAATAAGATTCTTGCCAACACACTGAAAATGCTAAAAGTTAATGACGATGCCCGCCAGCAGGAACTGGCTTTGAAGATTCTCCACGCATGCCCTGAGTTGGTTTCGGGATATCTTCAATCTGCCGGGCTGACACTTGAGCCGCGCTTATCCTCCAAATGGCTAGCAAACATCGCATTTGTCTCCGCTGTAGTCTCTTTACCCGTCCCAACCGAGAGCTTCTACCTACCCGCAGGCACTGCGGGCTCTTCGTCCACTCCTGCACAGTACGCATATCAGCCCTCACCGCCTCCTCTGGCAACAATTATCGAAAACATTATTCCGTCTACAAACTTGAAAATTCACATTTCAAAAGCACTCCAGGCGCCATCTGCGCTTGTGCAGCACGCTGCGGGCCTTGCTCTCGCTCAGTGTTTGCGCAAGTGCGAAGAGGTTCGTGACGCATTCCGTGAGGTCGAGCAAGCACTGGAAGAGGACGAGATCGAGGGGCAGTGGACGAAGCGGAGAATCGAAGTCGAACGGGAAGTTCGCAAACGCGTACCGGAGTTTCAGGTCATAATCGCCTTTTCCAACGCACACCGTACCGGCGGATCGACGGAGCAACCCTCGCAAATCGCAAGGTTGGCAATGCTATCTGAGCTTTCGCAGCGCCTTCTTTGGTTATATCACCGTTGCGTGCCTTCCCTTGTGGCGGAAGCAAGATATGACGTTGGGAAGTCGCTACAGAATTTCTTGGACCACGAAACCCAGAGCGCGAACATCCCTACTGATATTCAGGGCTTAGATCGGCTTCAGCAACTCCACATCCTGAGGATGTTGAAAGAGAGCGACCAGTTTGTTTGGTCAGGGAAAGCAGGTGATTTTTCATAACCCCCTGTGGAAATGCGCGATGTTCTGATGTTCAATCTATCCCTCAGCCCCATCGACTCCGTCGAACGTTTTCATTTTGCTGAAGCTCTTCAACAAGACAAAACACGGAGCCATCCGAGAGGCGCTCACGTCTCTCCTTACCCAAGCGCTGAAGGACAGCCTTTTGTTTCAGCACGACCCGGAAGAACTACAGCTGTGGCTTGAAGCGTTACCTCAAAGCATTCGGTCTCCTGGTGTGGAAGCGCCTGATGGTACACCGCTCACAGACGAGTGTGAAGTCGTTATTGGTTTCCTGGATGAATGCATGCAGCGCTGTGCGAAGACGCCACATCGCTACTTAGAGGATATTGAGACTCTTTTGCAATCTTCGTTACCTCCTGCAGGGATTGTCGCGGACGCATCGCATTTGACGAACATCAGTCCTTTAATGATGACCGTCCTCGAGCAACTTGGCGCAAAAATGCGAAGTGCATTATTATCCCCGTCAGATGTTCTCGCCCTGACGACGTACATTCGGAAAGTCACTGTAAGCCTGCTTGGGAAACAGTTTGATGCATTGCCGTTTAAGGCTATTGCGACAAGCCTCGCCACGATTATGACTGAAGAACGAATTTTTGCGATGCATCCCATAATTACTGCCGCTCTGAAGAAGGAGATAAGAATTCTGGACGCGTGTATCGTTCGCAACTCCTCAAAAGTACCGGAAGACCGAACGGAGGCATCCCCTCCAGAGGTGGTATACCAGTTCGTCTCACAGATTGAGTCACTCGAATATCGTAAGTCCAGTCATTTAAATTTGTCACCAAACGAATAGCCATTCACTTGTTCTTCGTTTAGCGGATAATGATTCGGCTGCGGCTCAAGCATATGAATTGATCGACTGGCTACGTTTGGTTAATCAACCTTTGAATGCCGAACTGATTGACCGTCTCGTTGTCGTGCTCAAAAATCTCTATCCACCGGCTCTAGCTGATTTCTATCTATATCTGAATCCTGATTCTGGTTTCCTGTGGTCAGTCAAGGGGGACGATTTTGCAGCGAGGTAAGTGGTCGCGATCCTCATTTTTTTGCTCATGCCCATTCGTTCGAACTGTAGGGTTTCGGTGGAATGGCTGCTCCTTCACACACCTTCAGAATCATTTGAGTTGCCTGATTGTGCACGCATTTTGAACGAGACCCTGCAGAGAGGCCGGAATTCTCTGCACGCTTACAAGAATATCGGCGGTACTGTTCTTCATCGTCTATCTGCTCAAACCCGTTCCGGTCACGATGACTGCGTTCTGAATGCTTTGGCCATTGTGGCCGCTCGTGCTAAAAAAGGCCTTAACCCACAAGACTTCTCCGCGTTTAAAACCTACGTCATATTGGAGAGACCTAATATCAAAGTACTCGCTTGTGAGAGCAATGTGTCAAATTCCGTGGTGACAGGTGAATCTCAACTTGGTCGAGGTCTGTTTTTCGGAATGCTGACTCTCCATATGATAGCACTGGACCATCTAATGGAGATTATGTTGGTTCACACTGAAGATGCTGATCGCTCTTTGGTGTCCTCCATCTGTGAGCACTGGACAGCATTGATGAAAAGCAGAGCGGATGTTTTTGCGGGGTATGACGTGAGTCTATCTTGTGCATTCTACCCGAGCGCCGACGCTAACCTATCGGTCTGTTTAGATTTCGAGAGTAATACCGTGGATAAAGTTTATGGCCTTCGAGAGTCTTCTCGGTGTTACTGAACACGTCTTACGCGCGGTACAGTCTCGGCAAGAGAACGACGCCATTATGTTGGACAATGAGGCTCTCCGGCTTATTGAGGAATTGCTCTTATCGTTGGTTCGCCACGAGGGAAAGCTATTATCCGGATGGTTGAATGAGCACCTTCCTGCCTTCCTTTCTTTACGGGAGCTCTTGCCAACGCTCAAAGTGCTTGAAAAGGTTATAGTTCTTTCTGTCGGTGTGGGCGTCCCATTAGGCTGTGATGGCTTCCATACTTCAAGTGGTGAAATCCCGTTAGGAGCCACTGTAGATGCTGCGGGCACGCACTGGACCTCTCGATCAGTTTCATTACCGCCAAATGCGTCAGTGCATTCTTTGCTTGTACAGAATCAATGGGGCGAGGACATTTCTAACGCCGTGATGTCCTTTGTGTATCGTTCGCCGGAGGCTCAAGATCTTTTTTGGTCGTGGCTGGCGTCCGAAGATCTGTCGGGGAAGTCCGCTGTGGATTACCTCGCACCCGCCATTCATGGGTTTTTGGACTCCAATGGCGGAAAGGCACTTTCTGCGAGCGACGGGGGGGTCGTAAAAACGCTTTTTGAAAGCATAGCCAGACAGTTTTTCCTCGGCTCGGGTGGGCGAAGTGTCTCAAAAACTCTATCAAGATGTCTAGTGCTGATTATGGAGGGCCGTCCACAACAAAGAAAAGACTTTCTCGCAATTTTGCTGGGTAGTATTTCATATTTGTCTGTTGACTCTTTACACCACGAGGCCGTTCGCATAACACTTACTCTCGAGCAAACTCGTGCAGAGGAAGCCGGTCCTGTTTCTGAGGCGATTCTTAACCATGCGTTGCGTTGGGCTGTCCGCTACTTATCCGATAGTACGGAATCCGTCGATGATTCCTCTCTCAACGAGCTTGGTTAGTGCAAAAGCCTTTAATAACGATATGGATAGCTGATTCAAAGTATACAGCTGACGTTCTGAGACAAAGCAAGAATGTCGCTCCGCACTTTGCAGAGCCCGTTGTTGCTGCGGCCATTCGTCACCATTTACTTCATGCATCTGTAGTTCGACTAGCCGATGTGCTCCTTTCAAACGCTAACTTCAAGGTGTGTCGGTGTTAAGAATTACACAAGAATTAGTCACTGACTGGCCTTGTAGCCCGCAGTTGTCAACCGCCATCTCCAGAGTATTTTGCAACACGCACAATTCAACCAGATATGCGCCTACGATACCTCCGCAAAAGAAAAACAAACAGTTGTGAAGCTTTTGTACATTATGTTCCATACTCATCCCACCAATACCTGCCAGTCCTCGCATGTCCAGCTTCTTATTCAGCTATACTCTGGCTCGCTCTCGTCGACCGATCGTCGACTCCTCGCCATATTTCATCTTTTTGAAGCGCAGCGAAGAACATCCGTTGCGTCCATTTTTATTCGCTGGTGTCAGCCGGATCCTACTTCACAACAGACAAGTCTGGATGTAATTCTGAACTTAGACGCTCATCGCGTGCTTCGAACGTGCCTGGCTTTCCCCGACCGACGAACCGCAGCTGTTGGGAGCGAACAGGAAGTAGAAGCATCTCGGGCAGAAGACGCTCTTGTGTACGACCCTGTCTTTGTTTTGCTGTTATTTTCGCAGGCATTGGTCGACGGCCCTCCACAAACGGCCCTTTCTTGGGTTTCACTATACAGGACAAATGTAATCTCCCTCGTGATTAGGTGTCTGTCTTCGGCGGATTCCGCAATACGCCAGCTCGCCCTTTCGCAACTGGGAAGTCTTTGGAAAACAATGCAGGTATGTAGCTCCTACGCTCTCTCGGAAGGCCCCAGGACTGACGGATGGTCGCAGACTGCTGATATGCAGGAGAAGGATCACGTCATCCACTTGCTTGACTTGCTGCGTGATCGGCTGCCGGAGGCTTCGGAAAACCCAAGCCTACCGAATACTCCTCGCTTGACATCTTACGGGACTCTCCTTGTCGCGCATGCCCTTCGTGGAATCTTCTATCCATCCAACTTCATTTACCCAATCACGGCTCGTTTCCTACTGCAGAGACCTGAGCTCGACCTTCAGGACGTGCCCATGCTGTACGGCTTGTTGTATAGCAGTTCCGACGAATGGAAAAAGGAGAGGGGTTGGATGGTCAAGTTTCTCGCGGACGGGATGTTGTGTTCGGAGGATTGGCGCCTGTTGAAGCGACGCCATACTTGGGATCTCCTTGCTAGTCTCTTCCAAGGTTCCTACAATGATCGGCCGTTGCGTCACGGCATATTAGAGGTATTCCCTTCATCTCCCCACTCTGTTCCCCCGCAATAACTGGAAGCTAATGCTTGTTCCCGATCACATAGGTTTTGGCTAATCTGACATGTCACACGCAGGCGACTACTTCTCTCGTACTTAAGTCTTCTCTGCTCCAATGGATCGAGATGCAACTTCTCACGATCAAGAACGACGAGAGCATTGCCTGGGCAAAAATAATAGAAAATATCCTCGTCGTTGTTGATTCAGAAAAGATTGAACAAGCTACGAAGGGTGAATGGCAAGCGACTTTGCTCAGGTGTCTCACTAGTCTGTTACACGATGCGGGTCAGTGCGGTTTTAAGACTTTTCATGAAGACCTTTTTAATATACATTCGACTGTAGATATCGCTCTGCTCCACCTCCTCGTACGTTCGATGACAAGACTGAACAGTGAGAGACTGGGGCATTCGTCGATCGTCGGACGAGCGCTAGAACTGGCTATCGAGCGCTTAATGGAATACGAAAGGGATTCCACACTAATTTTTCCAGAACATGAATATCACTTGAGTCCCACTCTCGAATTTTTACCGCCACACCGTAGTTTGGGCCTTCATCAGCTGCCTCCCGAGGATAACTTGGAAACCTGGGGGAAAGTGGTGGAAAGCTTATGGATTGTTTCTATGACTCACGAAGTTAAGGGGGTGGTCTGGGATCAGCTCACTAGCCGCCTTCTACTTTGGAGAGCGAACCGCGGCGAATCCGAATCGAGAATTGGGGAATGGGCGAGACAACAAGTGGTGGCAATGCTAAGGGAGGAGAGCAACCGATGAATAATCTTAGTGTATTTGGAGGAAATTGTTCCCGTTTTTGTGATCCAACTTTCGATTATCATTATTTTAAGTCATCAATGCTTGTACGTTGAAAGAGGCTGAGCGCGAATATCGAGACGCGTTGTTGATATTTGTTGACGTGTTCCCCTATCAACGCTTTGATTGCAGCCGAGGCTTCCCGCCACGTTACCTCTTCCACAACGCATTAGAGGAGAGAATGGGAATGTCACAGGATGTTAGTCTGGATGACGTCCAAGCAGCTGCGGAGAGAATCAAGCAAGTTCTGAACACTTTGCTTGAATTGCATGGAGCCCTAACTAATCTAATTTCCCCCATGATAGACCATACATACACCGCACACCACTTGCCACTTCTCAAACCTTGGATTACATGGCTTCGCATGATGGAGTGAAACTAAAATTGTTCATGAAGTGCGAGAATCTTCAGAAAGTCGGAGGTAGGTGCGGATGTCGTCCCGACGCGCATAATTTGAAGTTGAGAATTGAATAATGCAAAACTTGAATATAGCGTTTAAGATCAGAGGAGCAACTAATGCCATAATAGCGCTTACAAGCTCTACTAAGAGAGCAGAAGGTGCCTCCTCTGATCTTACCGTCATTACCCATTCTTCCGGAAATCACGCCCAAGCTCTTGCTTATGCATCTCGCACTCTGGGAGTATCTTGTCAAGTCGTCATGCCATCCAATTCTGCTTCAGTAAAGAAGGACGCCGTGCGCGGTTATGGTGCGACTGTGACGGAGTGTGTCCCGACACTTCAAGCGCGTGAGGATGGAGTCAAGGAGATTATGGAAAGAATACAAAGCGAAGGCAGGAGGATCGTGCTGGTCCCGCCTTATGACGACAACCAAATAATTGCAGGCCAAGGCACGCTCACGCTAGAGATGGTTGAGCAAGCGAAGGAACAGGGGCGCACCCTGGATGTTCTGGTAACTCCCGTTGGCGGTGGGGGAATGCTGTCCGGATGTGCGCTTGCTGCGAAAGGCCTTGACCCAGGCATTTGGGTCGTCGGAGCGGAGCCAGCAAGCGCGGATGATGCGTTTCGCTCCTTCAACTCGAAGAAATTTGTTCCTTCGGTAGACCCAAAAACTATTGCCGACGGATTGCTCACGTCCTTGGGCCAAATCACCTTCCCATTAATCCTGAAACACGTGGATGCGATACACACGGTATCGGAAGACCAGATAATGTACCATTTTTTGTTATCAGACATGCCTTTATATCAACAACAAAATCGCTAACTGACTATATGCGCGAAATTTTGTGCAGCCACGCCATGAAACTCGTGTATGAGCGAATGAAGCTTGTGATCGAGCCCAGCTCCGCCGTCACCCTTGCAGTGGTCTTGTATTCACAAGACTTTAGGGAAAGTCTGAAGGAGTTGGCGCAACGCAAGGGTAAAGAAGACGTCGGAGAGCTGAACATAGGTCTGGTGTTTAGCGGCGGAAACGTGGACTTGAAGAGCTTGAGTATGCTATTACAAAGCATATGAAGGAAGGAAATCCGGACGGGTTGGCCAGACTAGTCACTCAAGTCTGTGGAAACGAATTCCAGAAGGAATAGTGTGTTTAGGAAGTAAGTAAGCGTTTTGTTGTATGTACTGTATGTACTGAGTATACGTCAGAGTTCACTGTCTTAGCATGTTACAAGGTCTGCTTAGATTGCCAGTATGAAGTCTGAGGATTGATTCTGGTAGAGTGCCCTTCGATGAAAGACATGAAAATCCACAATGTCCTCACGGTCCTAAGATTTTTTATCTCTAGCTTGAAAGCCAAACGCTTAACACCGACGGGTGCTTAATTATGAAGACCGGGATGGTAACAAGTCTGACGACTACATTATTCCTTCTCCTCCAACGCTCTTTGTACTAACGTTTTTGAGTAACATTTCATCTCAGTGATCTTGCAATATGTTTCCCAAAATTCGATACTCGACTTTCAAGCCGGTCATCCCCGTCGCAATTTAGTAAGCAATATGACCGAGATTTGGTATCCGGCATGCTCCGATGCGCGTGCCCGTGGGAACCTGAAGCGTTCGCGTAAAACCCCCGCTCAAAACCCACAGGAGCACGTCTTCAACACTTCGTCCCCAACGTTCCCGGCGACGACCTTTGTTCACTATGTTCTCCCGACAAGCCGCCCGCGCCCTTGGCACCAACGCCCGCCTCTTCTCCTCGTCTGCTTCGCGCCAGACGAAGGTCGCCGTCTTAGGCGCCAGCGGAGGCATTGGGCAGCCTCTGTCTCTCCTGCTTAAGCTCGACCCTCTTGTATCGTCGCTGAGCCTGTACGATATCCGTCTTGCGCCTGGTGTTGCTGCGGATGTCAGCCATGTTGACACTCACGGAGAGGTGTGTTCCTAAAATGTTAAAGAGTGATGCGCGTAGAGCTCATGACGCATGGAATACCTAGGTCAAGGGCTATGCTGCCGACAAACTCGATGAAGCCCTTGAGGGTGTCAAGGTGGTCGTTATCCCCGCTGGTGTGCCGCGCAAGGTAAGCTGTTTCGTCCTCTAAGTACTGCTGCTTATTTACATAATTCTATTTTAGCCTGGTGTAAGCTAGTACTTCGTCTCTGCTTTTACGAATCTCATTCTCCATCCGTATCTGTTTTTCAGATGACCCGAGATGACCTTTTCAACGTGAGTATTTATTCGGGAGTAGTATGATGTTTGCGGGGTTTCCGTTCTTCCGTATGTTCTCACCAGGCATTCTTCGCTGACACGTGATGCTCATCTAGACGAACGCTTCAATCGTCCGTGACCTTGCCTCCGCCGTTGCCCGTGTCGCTCCCGAGGCTCACGTTCTCGTCATCTCCAACCCCGTCAACTCCACCGTCCCCATTGTTGCATCAGTCTTCGAGAAGGCTGGTGTCTTTGACCCGCGCCGTCTCTTTGGTGTCACCACCCTGGATGTCGTCCGTGCTGCACGATTCGTCTCGGGCGCAGCGAACGTTACGCCCGCTGAATCTCCTATCACCGTCGTCGGTGGCCACTCCGGTGTTACCATCGTTCCGCTGCTGAGTCAGAGTGGTTACGGCAAGGCGCTTACTGGGGAGACGTACGAGGGACTCGTACACCGCATCCAGTTCGGTGGAGATGAGGTTGTGAAAGCCAAGGATGGCGCAGGCTCGGCAACGCTGTCCATGGCGTACGCTGGTGCCAAGTTCACAAACGCGCTTCTCCGTGGTCTTAACGGCGAGAAGGGTGTCGTTACCCCGACCTTCGTTAAGAGCGACCTCTACAAGGACAAGGGTGTTGACTTCTTTGCGTCCAACGTTGAGCTTGGCGTACGTTTTCATTCGCATATCACTCGTGTTGTCATTCTAATTTTGTTTTGTATTGTAGAAAAACGGTGTTGAGAAGATTCACCCCGTCGGCCCCGTTTCGGCCGAGGAGGAGAAGCTCCTTGAAGCTGCTCTGCCTGAGCTCAAAAAGAACATTGAGAAGGGCAAGGCCTTTGCCGCGCAGTCGTAGAGTCACCAAGGTTTCACAGCTTTGGTTGTTGTCGAGTATCCCAGTAGATGTCTCTGGATAGATCTCTAGATGCAGCTCACACGGATAAAAATTATTTTAACATCATGACCTAATTTGGGTGTAACGAATAAGAGGATAAGGCATAAACGGCGACAGCTTGGTCACGTGCTGGATCGCGATGGACGCGACGCATGTACTCAGTCTTTTTTGGAAGTAATCCATGAAGATGTCGCCAGATACTTTCGTCGTTACTTCGCAAAATGTACTTTTGTCGGGATGGGATAGGCCTTCTCCAGCGACCCTTGTAGTGGACAAGTCTAGCGGGAAGATTGTAGAGGTTAGAAAGACGCGCACTGCACGTGAAGATTTCCAGGATGTTACAGATGAAAACTGGCTTGACGCGAACGAGAAATGGATTCTGCCCGGACTCGTAGAGTACGTGATCATTCTAATCTTTTCTTGAGAATAGCTACTGATGAAAACTTGCAGCGCTCATGTTCATCTCAACGAGCCCGGCCGGACTGATTGGGAGGGATTTTGGACGGGGACGCGCGCGGCTGCAGCAGGAGGGGTCACTACCGTTGTCGATATGCCACTTAATTCCATTCCGCCAACAACGACGGTAGAAAATCTAGGCATCAAACGTCGGGCTGCGCAAGGTCAATGTTGGACGGACGTGGCTTTCTGGGGTGGTTTGATACCTGGCAATGAGGCAAGCTAATGATACTCCTCTGTGGGGCGCTTCTCAACGGCGATAGATTATAGCATGAGCTCAAATCCCTAAGCGAAGACGGTGCAAAAGGCTTCAAGTGCTTTATGATCGAAAGTGGTGTGGAGGTAAGCTCAGTTGGCGCTGATGTATATATTAGAGGTAACCTAAATCACGATTGACAGGAATTCCCCTGCGTCTCGGGTGAAAATATCAGAAATGCGATGCAAGCGCTCAAGGCAAGATTTGCCAGGCCAGCATTTTTATGAAGTTGTGGTGACCTTGTTTTCAGGATACACCCTCCGTTTTGCTCTTTCATGCCGAGCTTGATTCTGAGCATGCGCATACGGTTGCTCTCCCGGGTGCTGATCCAAAACTGTACAGCACTTTTCTCGACTCCCGTCCACAGGTACTAGAGACGGACGCGATCGATCTTATCATCGGCATTCAAAAGGAATTCCCCTATCTGCGTTGCCACATTGTACACCTCTCCGCGGCTTCCGCGCTGCCAGCAATTCGTGCCGCAAAGGCTGCCGGGGCACGACTGACAGTGGAGACGTGCTTCCACTACCTTGTCCTCGCGTCGACTACAATCCCCGACGCGCAGCCGCAGTACAAGTGCTGTCCGCCGATTCGCGATGCGGAAAATCAAGAAGCCTTGTGGGAGGCCTTACAAGATGGCACGATCGACTGTGTGGTGTCCGACCACAGTCCGTGCGTCGCGGAGCTCAAACGCCTGCAGGATGGGGATATCATGAAAGCGTGGGGCGGCATTAGTGCGCTTGGGCTCGGGTTAAGTCTCTTGTGGACGGAGGGCAGGAAGCGCGGAATCGGGATCGACAGGATCATGAAATGGACGAGTGAAGTGACCGCCAAGCACGCATCTGTTGACGATAGGAAGGGTGCTCTCAGGGTTGGATTGGATGCAGACTTTATTGTTTGGGACCCAGAAGCTGAAACCAAGGTGATCAGGAGGTTCTGCGTTCGCTTGCGGATTCCGTCGCTCACAATTTCTATTCGTTTTATTTCTAGATCACCAAAGACAATTTGTATTTCAAAAACAAGCTCTCTCCTTACGAGGGCCTGACGGTTTATGGAAAAGTAGAGAAGACATTTGTTCGGGGAAAAATTGTATGGGATGCAAGCACGAACGGATCAGCGCTCAAGCCAGAAGGGTTGCTTATATAGAGATAAAAGTATATATTGTATTCTAGATATACAGTCGTTGACTCAGACCATCACGATACTCTGGGTCTGCTTCCTGACGGACACTCTTCTGAATAGAAAGGAATAATTCAAACTGATCTTAAAGACGGGGAGGCAATGGCCAGTTAGGACGGGATTACTCACCTTCCGTTAAGCTTCCGTGCGCCCAGTTATACGGACGTGTTCGCTCCGAGATGACTTCTTTTCTTTTCTCACTCCTCCCCTTTTACCTTCATGCCTTTCGAAATCTTCACAAGACACAAGCGCTTAAAAACAGCATGATTATGTAATATTACAAAACAAGCCAAAGAAGCTTTCCTTCCCGTTCGTTGCATCATCCCTCTACGCGATATCTGTTTTTCGTCCTGATTTCAGAATTCATTTAACAGATTGGCATAATCCAACAGCCTTGGCACGGCCTCTATTCTCAAAGCGTTGCACGGAACAATCTTGCATGAACTCCAGCAACTTCTGAGTCCTCACAGCTCTTTCTCTTGCTGTGCCTGTGCGAGCATGCTGTGCTTCGTTGTATCGCATTTTTGCAACAAACAGAGACACAGATCCAAGCGCTAGTGACCGGACGTGCTCAAGCCGATAAATGAAATGTGCAGAAGCAACGACTCGACACGGGCTCTGTGAATGTCCGTTTCCCTGATTGATCTATCCGAAAAGCATCAGCTTTCCTGCAGAAGGCAAAATCACATCTCCGGAGGCTAGATATGACTCACTAGGATCGCGGTGCTCTAAGCCCTCTCCTTCCATGCCTTTTTTGATCAAACACAGTCTTTTCGGGTTGCTACGTTACTTGAGCGGTTAATGCCTTCTTCAAGAAAATGGCTCATTTGGGTCCCGGCGGTCGTGAAGTATTGCGTGAATGGATACGGCCTTCACAAGGAGCCGTATGGGCCACGCGATTAAATGGATATCTGTTCTTCCATATCGGAAAAGAACACAAAATAGACCAGGTGGATACTTTTTTCCCCTCAGGTGTGTTGACGAATCGACGTCTTTTTAGCAGTGATGTTTTTGTTTTTGGCTCACGGGTACTCAAATTATTTCTATTTTGGCGGCATTAATCAGGTTATAGAACGATAATGACTTTGTGGCTAGAGGGCTTTGGCTTACGGAAAACATAAAGCGTCGAATTCGCCACTATCATTAATTGGGTGACGATTTCTCTTTTCTCCCTGACTTTCCTTCACCTTGCGACTGCAGCTAGTCGTTTAGGAATCACTTTTCTTCGGTTTTTGAGTTGTGCAGTCGGCCATACAACAATCAATGGGTCCGACGGAATCGGCGTTCACTTTAATTGCTTGTATAGATGTCGGCGTGATTTTCTGGAGTCTAATTGGCCTCCCTCGGGCTTACGGGGATCGCTCCAGCCTCGATACCCAAGGTCTTACAGGGTGCAAAAAACTTCACAATCTGGTACCGGAGCCGATTCAAAGCTGGCTCCGACTTTTGAGTCTTAATTAGCAAAAAAGGACTTACTTTGAACTCGCAATCTGATGGTATATCGACATTGTGATACGGTATACAGTATAAGTGACAGTTTTAGCTCAGCCGTCCTCGCTACTATTTTCTTTCTTAGTCAGATGGAGACGGCTAGTACATCAAAATCGTTATATGAGGTTGTTCAGTACGCAGAGGTCTGGAGAGCCAAATAGTCCAGGTAAGCAAATTAACTATTCCACTTGCTGAACAGAACCTGATCTTTTTTTTGCTCTGAAGTATACGACATGTACGAGAAACTATGTCTTCAACACATGAACCTCGGTGCTAGCTTGTGTTGGAATCACTAGTTGCCAGCATTGCGATACT
The DNA here is from genome assembly GCA_002794785.1 of Coniferiporia sulphurascens. Lineage (NCBI taxonomy): Eukaryota > Fungi > Basidiomycota > Agaricomycetes > Hymenochaetales > Hymenochaetaceae > Coniferiporia > Coniferiporia sulphurascens. The sequence continues at coordinate 219,779 of NBBA01000020.1, read as the reverse complement.
GGTAACTCACTTTCTACCCCGAAAGATACGATTTAGTCATGATTGGCTTTGTTTTTCAGGTATATGACTACCTCATTACGATCAGCGAGGAGGTTAGCTTTTTATTTTTTCACACTTAGTTTTGGCGCTCGTTTACTTTCATCGTCAGGTTAATTCATCTGGTATTCCAAATGGATCTCTGGAAAGATTTTTTTTGCGACAAGATATTTGGGACTTGTGACTTCTATGGCCGGGCTCCTTTGTCAGATAAAACGGTCATCCTTCTGTTATGTTGTACTTACGTATTATTTTGAATTACAGACCTAGTAGTCAAATCTGACCGGGGTAGACAGGTACGTTGCGCAACTTCTTATGTAATCCCCTGACTCCTAGACTTCATGCGGAATTCAGCAGTGCAAGCAGCTTGGTGATGTGTATACATGTATGTAACCCGTGCAATATCTCTCCACGTGAACACGAAGTTTGCTTTGCGATATAGTCCTATGATATATGCTCAAGTAAGCGGAGTCACTCGATCAAAAGTCATCTGTGTTGCGTATTAATATTCTGAGAAAAGCGGTTGATACTCCCTCCAGGTCGCATCGGTATTTTCGGCATCGCATCTCCTTTTCTAAAAATTCCACTTACTCCCATACTGTAGGGCTACAAAAATGATGCACCGTTTGTTTGTAAGTTTTTTTTTTGCGCTAAAGCTTTTTTCAACCCCCCTTTCAGAAAATGGGTGGTGCCGGAATGACTTCCCAAAAGTCACGACGTAACTTAACGTAAAAATCTTCAGCGTCTCCCGCTGAATGTCCACTCCGTCATCCGGTACCACGCTTAAATAGACGGGTTTCATGGAAGTTCGTGGACCTCCGATCAATGCGGCGAGCTATTCTGAATTTGATGGTCCAAAGCCAGGGAGTGCGATTAGTGGCGACGTATCTAGAAGACGTATCTAATGATCTACTTTACATACAGATATCCTTTCACATCTCATATCCTCCTTTCACTGTATCCTGTTGAATTTGACACTTTGAGTGTGGTACGTCTTCCCTCAAATTTCAAAGCACCTTATGCGTTCCTCCGAAGCTCTGGAAAAGCGTCGCTCATGGTTCAAGTTATTAACGTGAGGATAACTCAGCTAGATACGCTCCTGCGTGATGGTGGTCCGATATTTGGCCTCTATTGATGGCATCACGTTCAGAGATTCATCGGAGGCGTTGCCTTCCGTATCCCTGTTTAATACAAATCCGACTTAGGGCCGCGGTAAAATCACGGTTTTCCCAAGAACTCACAGCATGAGATTTTGGAACCGAATAACAACACGAGATCATGACCCCGAACCTTGCGGGGAAAATAGAGAGAGATGCTGCAACCAAATTTCAAAATAATTAAAAAATGGTATTCCCGTTTACTACGGGCTTCTTGTGGACAAAGCAATACGGCAGCGGTTTCTTTGGTACTGGCTTGCCTTCCCTCAGAAAAATAAATAGACTGAAATTTTTAAAACGGACCCAATGGAACTATTAACTTTGCATTTCATACGATTGGACCGCCATGTACAGTACGCACTGTAAAAATTCAAATGCTGACAAATGAGTGCTTACCTACACATTTCCGCTTTTGCTTTTATCCGGTGGCGCTGAAGGAGATTCGTCTGATTGCCGATCGTATCTTCCAAGTTCCGCTTAAGTTATACATGCGCCGACCGATGATTATGCTCAGCCTCACTTGTGCCAGTGCTACTTTAATGAGCCCGGCACTCCTTTCTACCGACTGCGCATACAGAATCACTTCATTTAAGGGCTCATCACCGTCGCGGAAGTGATTAGTTCGGGCTTGGATCCATTCCGACACCCGGCCTTGACGACTTGGAGTCATAAGCGAGGGATCAAGTTCCAAGTCAATCCGGAGACATGGAAGTGTCAAAGGTTTTACAACTTTTAATTTGCTCCAGTCCTCGGCTCTCATCTCAGGGATAGAATTGAATGCATGCATATAAAAGACTCAAGTTTCGGGTGTCATGACTTGTGACTTTTCCACAGTACGTTTATCAAATGGCTTTTGCCGCGACAAGTTTGGAGGTACTGCGTAGTACATCCGTCGTATACGCGGAAGAAAGTCAAGCTATCCAAGTCAGCCCTTTTGATTATCTCCCTTAAGCAATCACGCTTAATCGTTCGACTGCTTTTTAGTATTCTTCGTGTGAGCAGCTTTCTTTCTCTCTCACGAAGCGGTCCTGTTGATGTGTACTGTACATTGCATCCCAGTTGTCAGCGCTGGGTTGCTAGTAGGTCACGTACTCTATAAATTAGACCATAGTATATCTTACGACATATCTCAAGCTATATGACTATGCGATTACGTTCAGTGGAGAGGTTTACCGCAAATTCCCGTTGTCCAAGTCGAGCACTCATTTACTTTTCCGTCCAGGTTGACCTTGTTTGGTACTCGAAATGGAGCAGCACAAAAATCTTATTTTTTGCGACAAGATATCTGGGTTTTGCGGCATCCACTACCGCATTAGTTTGTTAGTTGTTAGCGGTTCTTAGTTATTGGGTTTCTTTTTAACCGTATTACTTCCAACGTCACAGATTTCATCAAACCAGGTTTGGACATCCAAGTATGTGCGAATGTTACGTCTCAAGTATACGTTTTTAATCAAGGAAAATAGCGATGTAAAGAGCTCTATCACATACACAACTGTGAGTACCTGTACGTGTATATGGATGTGATGAGGACTAAAGCTCCGCCAGACTTATCCATATGTGGCATCGTCATCGCCGAGGGTACGCCCAAAACGTATGAAACGCAGATTATTTATAACACCTTCCTAATCGGCAGTCATCATGGTACTTCGTGTATACGCACTATGGGGGAAGTCACGACGTATCCTCCTGCTTCTTGCGTCAATTTTATCAGTGAGGCTTGGCCCTTCTTTGCTTTATTGTATAATGAACTCCATTTCACTTTGGTCTTGCGAAGGTCGGTTTTCTCGTGACAATTGCCGTGCTTGTCCTGGGAGAGGATCTCCTATTCGGTGTGCACCAAACTTTTCATCATTACATAAGATATTGACAGACCTCATAGCATCGCCCACTCCGGGCCTCCCGCCATGCCTTCTTTTGCACATCAACACCAGACCCAATTCCATAGGATTTGGTATGCTAATGGTCTTCGAGTTTGGTATGTCCTCATACACTCTATGGGCTCTTCATTCGTCCTCACACTTAAGTTGTAGCTGTCATGCTCATGACATTCTGGAAGGGCGTCGCATACTGTTGGGTCCGTTGCTGAATCCTCTGGGTGGTAATGCTGACATCGAATCAGGGAGTGAACGCGGGAATCAAGGCTCACTCTTTACGACATTCTACAGAGATGGTGGGTGTTATATTACTCAACCGATAACCCTACTTACACCAGTGGTGGCGATCAGGCGCGCTGTACTTTGTGTTGCTTTTTGGTACGGGAAACAGTTCAATCACTAAAAAGAAAACCGCTGAAGGTTCCCGGCCGATCCAACAGCTCTGACCACAGCAAACTTCGTCATCTGTCTTCGAAAGCCAGGCGAAATTTTTGATGTGAATGTTTTCCAGCCGGACAACTTGCTCTTTTCGCTGCTCGTGCTAATTATTAACACTGTACTCAGGGAAACTTCTACAATCTTATAATGATGTAAGTAAAACTCGAAGCTTTTCCGTAAATCGAAACCTAACACCGCCGACAAACAGTCCGCAACGAGCTCTTCATTCTATAATTACGGCCCGCATGATCTTAAATCTACGTGAGGCAGCATCGGACAAGCAAGTCCAGACTACTCTCGCCACCCTTGAATTCCAACACGCTGCACCATCTGGTTCTGAAGATTTTGATAGCTCAAGAGTATGGGATAACTGACCGCGAGGAAGGCCGGATTTTTCTCTTCGGACAATAATTTTTCTTTTATTCATATATTGCAACCAGCTTGGCATAAGATGAAGCTTTGATACCTACCTTTTGCTTTTTCACCGAGATACTTGCACCATCGTGTTGGAATTGTAAGGAGATCTTTCTTCTTTATTAGTATATGTCTCCATCAGCTCTCTTGTTCCCCTCCCGCTTATGTAAATTTCCCTGTCAACCGTATAGTTCCTAGCATATAGTCAAACGGTCCGTGCAGGAATCTCCTCAGTACATTATCACAGTACTGATGTGAGTAGCCAATGTTCACGGGCACGCATAGTGTATGAACTAATTATGTGTGTAGCGCGTACAGGTAGCTACACATCAATTATCAGTACGTTATCGCTGTACTGGGTGTGTATAGACTTCTACAGATCCCAAGAAAACAGAATTGACACATACGGTCTGAAAGACGGTACTGTATGCCCTAGTATTCATTCCGAGCCAAGGGATACAGCAACTTAAAGATGAGACTCATATGGAATGCCGCACCATAATAAGTGATATGTCGCGGTGACATTGATTCCGATGATCGACGCGATGCGTCTCACAGTTGTGGCAACCACGTGCGCTTAGTAAGCGGTACTTTCGGCCCTAAACATAGAGGTCGGCCGCCGATACAACTTTCCAGCGACTTCAAAACGTCCAAGACATTGGCGAAGTGTACTATCTCCCATGCTCTAACTACTGTTGGTTTTCAGCAATTTGCGGCGCTTTCAAATGCTTTCCGTACACCAACGTAGATATTTTGTAACCAGTAGATAATCACGCGAGGGAAACCGAGCGCATACAAGCAGGGAAAAAACTACGAAAAATATTTCAAACTCCGACGCCGTTTCGGCATCGAGCTCAAACTTCAACAACTACACCCTAACTCATTCACTACCACAATTTCTGGCCGAACTAGAGAACATGGCAAATCATCTGCAAAGGCTGCGAGGTTGAGAACGAGTCCACAGTGTCCACTGACCTCAGTCACCTCACCACTGTGACAAAATGTTGGCCGCAGCCTGTGTCTTTACATAGCCGTGATATATTATTCGCCAATTACGGAGGCACTTCTATCATGGGAAATCCAAAACCCATGTATCAATTCATGGTTTACTCTGAGTCTAAGTAGTAACCAGATGTCCGTGGTATTAAATAAATATAATGAACAATATAAATAAAGGTGGTCATATGGACACTCATCTTACTAAGAGAATGATAACGCAACTCTTAAAATCTACACACGTTGTGGTAGACGATGAGGTGCAGTGGTGAAGTAGAGGTGAAGGTGAGTTATCAGCGTAAACTGATGTATTTCTAGGGCGAGACCAGCTCCCCTTATATACACGTTCCGTGGGCTAGTACTACTATAACTATCTAGCTCCTATATTGTATGGTGTTATCATTGCGTTATCATTCACTTAGTAAGGTGGTTGTTCATATGACCACGTACTATATTTATGTTGTTCGTTATATTTATCTAATACTCCCCTTCAAACTTTTACTAGGTGGAGTAGACTTGTAAAACATTTGATTAATTTGATCGTTAGCACTTTCATCATAATATCAGCCTTTTGCTGTCCAGTTGGAATATATGAAACTGATATGGTTTCATTTTCAATATAATCTCATAAGAAATCTTTTCGTATATCAATATGTTTTGTTTGTTGAGTATATTTTTGTTCTGTTGAATTTACTATAGTTATGGCTGCTTGATTATCACATAATATTTTCGTAGGTGTATCCAAGGTCTGCAGTACCTCTTCAACCAGTCTTCTTAACCATATTGCTTCTTTTACTCCATGAGTTAAAGCTTGTAGTTCAGCTTCACATACTGATAGTGACACTAATTCTTGTTTTTTACTTGACCATGATGTTGTTGCGTTTCCTATTTGGAATATATATCCTGATATTGCTTTATGGCCTTCTTGTGTCATTCCATCAGCGTTGGTATATCTGATTAACTCGATTGGTTCTTTTCCTCCGAGTATTAACCAATAATCATTTGTTCCTTTTAGATATTTAAAGCAGTGTTTTACTGCATTATAGTGTTCAATACTAGGTTTATTCAAATGCCTAGCAAATTGACCTGTTGCGAATGATATATCAGGTCTCGTACAATCTGCTGCATATCGTAATGCTCCAACCATATCCATATAAGGTATTTGATTCATGAAGTTTAATTCTTCATTAGTTGGATTTTCGAGTGATTTTAACACTTGACCAGGTGTCATTGGTGTTCGTACCGTTGCAGCTTCTTTTAACTTATATTTTTCTATGATATTATCAATATAATGTTTTTGTCTTAGTTTTATTATTCTTTCTTCTTGGTTTCTTTCGATTTCAATCCCGAGTAACCAGTGTATATCGTTTCCATCAGTGAATTTTACATGTTTTCCTATTTCATTTTTAAAGGCTTTTATTATTAATAAATTTAAGCCACATATCATTATGTCGTCAACATGTATGAAAAGTATTAGAATTGTTTTTCCTTTTACTTTTCTTAGGAATACTGCGTTGTCATGGACTGCTCGTGTTAGTCCTATTCCAATTAATATTTCTGATAATTTTTTATACCATCGTCTGCCTGCTTGTTTTAATCTGTATAAGGCTTTATTTAATTTTAAAACTTGTCCAGGTTTTATTTCGATTAGATTTCCTGGTGGTGCTTTTATATATATATTTTCGTTTTTATCTAGTTCACCATATAAGTAAGCTGATTTTATATCAATTTGGTGAATTTTGTAATTGTTTGTTGTGCTCCAACTTAATATAGTTCTTACTGTAGCTAATTGTGCTACTGGAGTGAATGTATCATTTGAGTAGTAATCTATGCCTTCCTTTTGGGCAAACCCTTGTACTACTAATCTTGCTTTATATCATTCTATTTCTCCATTTGCTAATCTTTTTGTTTTGTAAACGAATCTTGTTCCGATTATGTTTGCTTCTTTTGGTGGATCAATGATTTTCCATGTAGATCTTTCGATTAACGTTTTTATTTCTTCTTTCATTGCTGTGATCCACTGATTTGCGTCAATTCTATTGATCACTTGTTGATATGAATTTGGATCGCCTATTAATTCTGTATTGAATTGATTAAATTCCGTGAGGTAGGCAACTGTGTTTTGTTCGTCAAAGTTTAGACCAAGTGATCGTTTTGTTGGTTTTATTGTTCTTAATGGTCTTTCTTTTGTTAATTCTTGTATTTGTTCATTATATTTTTCTGTAGTATTCTCCCCTTCAATTTTAGATGGTGGAGAATCTAAAAATTGTAAATTCCATTTGATTGTAATTTTTCTGTTATGATAGGTTCTATGACCTTTACTTTCTTTGTCAAATCCAAGCCATTGTGCATAAATTCCTTTTGGTTGTAGTTTGTTTATGTCTTCTTGACGTATTATGCAATATTGGCCGAATTCTTTTAAATCATCAATGTTGTAATTTTTGTTATATCTTTTAAAGTATGGTGTTTTAAAATCAATAGCACTCTTTGGCGTTCTATTGTAAACGTAAGTACTGTATTTTACAGCTTCTCCCCATAAACTGGGTGGTAGTTTTGCTTGTAGCAGATTTACTCATGTATTATTTAGAATTGTTTGATGTGATCGTTCTGCTACACCATTTTGTTGTGGCGTATCGTGAACAGTCAGCTTTCGTATTGTTCCATATTTTTCTAAATATTCAGTGAATTGTTTGCTTAAAAACACTGTATCGTTATCACTTTGTAATATTTTTATTTTTATATTATATTGAGTGTTGAGCATTGTGGCCCAAGTTGTATAAGCGTTTAAACCCTCGTCTTTTGTTTTTAATAAAATCATTTTTATCCATCTTGTAGCATCATCTACAAGTGTTGGAAGATATTTATATCCTCCTATTGCATGTGTGGATGCTGGACCCCATATGTCCATATGTATATGGTCTCCGAATTTTTCTGCTAACTTGGAAATGTGTAATTTTGGTATTTGCATTCTTTTTATATTTGCTTCAAGGCAGATTGTGCATTGAACTTCATTGTAATTTGAAATTTTATTGTTTGTAATTTGATCTTCTTTTAGTAATCGCTTAATATAAGCATAGCTTATATGTCCCAGTTTTTTATGGAGTTCAAATAACGTTACATTTTTCATAGCTGCTTGTACATTGTTGTTAAATATACTATACAATCCATTTGTGTTTTTAATTTTTCTGCATAAAGATCCATTAGGATACTTTATTGTACATTCATTTTCTTTATAAATAAATTTGTAGCCGTCTTGACATAGAAGTCCTTGAGAGACTAATGTCATATTCATTTTAGGATTGTAATATATGTTTGATAATATAATGACACTTACCGAGTGTCTGTTGGGGATGTAAAGCTTAAGATCCCCTACTATATTTGCATTAAATGTTGTTTTGTTTGCAGCCGTTATTGTAATAATATCGGTTTTGTAAGTATTTCGTAGTCGATTTAGATATGGTGTTAGATGTATTGTTGCACCAGTATCAATTATATCCATTGAGGAATAAACATTGTTAGCAATTTCTTTTGTTGTTATGGCGTTAATGCTTACGTCTAAGTTATTGTCATCCATGTCTTCCATGGCGCTATCATGGTTTCCTATTGCATCAAGGAAGTCGTTATATGAATATATTGGGAATTCTCCCATGTCGAAGTCATTGTCATCGATTTCGGTTATGAAGGTGGTTTCGCCTTGGCCTATTACGGTGCTTAACTCGATTTGAGAGCTTGATGTGATGTTTGTTGCTGCTGCTGCTGCGGTATGTTTAGCCTGGGCTGCACTTGCCCCAGTTGTTGTCAGTGCCGCTGATGCACCCGTTTCCTTCCCTTTTCCTTTATCATCATTCATGTCCTCTTTTTTCTTTTGAGCTGCCTTTGTCCATTCTGTTTTTGGTGCCCAGCAGTCTCGACTAAAGTGCCCTAACTTGTTACAATTATAGCACTTAATAACATGTGATTGTTGGTTAGGGGAATATCCCCCTCGTCCTCGTCCTCGCATATATCCGCCATGGCCTCTATAGCCACAACCTCATGGCTGTACTCTGCGGCTAAAACCGCGTCTGCAGCCCCTGAAATAGGGGTGAGTCCGCTCATCCTTGGGCAAGTGGTTAGCTGCCACTCCTGTCCTCTGATGATTTTTATGCCACCCCTTGAAGGCGTTTCTCAATGCCATTAGTAGGAATTGAGGGGTTAGTTCAATTTCATCTTTGTCTGGATTTGTTTCATTAATTGTTTTAATATATAACTCACTCTGCATGAGTACGTATTGGTATTGTTTGGGCGTTGCCCACGTAATAGCCAATATGTATGTCAACTCTGAAACTTTTACCCCTTGGGCTATTAGTTCCTCATATTTATTGCTGAGGTTATCGAGCGTTCCATCGAAATGGCTGACATGACCTCTGATATCAAAAAGGGCAGCCTCATTAAAGCCCTTTGTAATTGTTGTCTGGACGTTATATCATCCGTCAAGCACTTTGAGTAATGCTGGAATATCTTTAGAGTAATTAAGATAATAAGCCAGTATTTTGTTGGGCATAGTGCGCATAATGCCATTATATAAAGCGCTTGATATACTAGTCTCTCTAGTTCCTGGGGAGTTAATGAGCAAGTTACCATAACCTGCACTCTCAATGGCGCTTCAGACTCTGTAATTCCAGACTCTGTAATTCCAGAGTTTGTAATTTCTATGCCCATCGAGTTTCTCGATTCCGTTGAAGAATTTCTGGAGTTCCGCGAGTTTAGTTGCCATACTCGGTTCATCTTCCTCAGTATCGTTAGCATCTGAATCATCAGGTTCAGATGGTTCTGATGGCTCACATGATGGGTTATTTTTGAATTCTTCGGAGTTTTCTTCTTTGTTATCTTCTTTTTTATCATCTTCTTTCTTATCATCTTCTTGTTCTGGCTTAATATAAGGATTGTCAATTTTAAATTGTTCTTTTTCATTTGGATCTGATATGCCCAAATATGTACTTATTCGGTATCTGATTTCGGATGATTTTCCTTGATCTGATATTCCTAAATCTTTAGCATGGTTTGTTAATTCCATTTTATAGTCAGCTTTTATTTTTAATTTTTCATCTTTGGTAGAATTATCATACCTGTTTATTCGATCTTGTATTTGCTGTTCCGTTCCATTAATAGGTATTTGTTGTAGGTTACATTGAATTATTAAATCAACTAACCTTTTGCTATCTTTGGCTTTTTGGATTTTTTCTTCGAGTTCTTCAATAGTAGATGACTGTGTATATGTTATTTTTAGTTCGTTAGTGATTATTCTTAATCCTGATAATTTTTGTAAACGTGTTTGCTCACAAGTGTTAGGTTTCTGTCCGTCAGACATAGTTTCATTATTCGAGGATGTATAATTTTGTTAATTGTTTCGTTAGTTGTAGAGTCAAGGCTCATAACCTCTTAAAATCTACACACATTATGGTAGACGATGAGGTGCAGTGGTGAAGTAGAGGCGAAGGTGAGTTATCAGCATAAACCAATGTATTTCTAGGGCGAGACCAGCTCCCCTTATATACACGTTCCGTGGGCTAGTACTACTATAACTATCTAGCTCCTATATTGTATGGCGTTATCATTGCGTTATCGTTCACTTAGTAAGGTGGTTGTTCATATGACCATGTACTATATTTATGTTGTTCATTATATTTATCTAATAGCAACAATAACACCATCGAATAGGAGCTATGATAGTTATAGTATACATAGCTCATGGTAGATGTATATAAGGAGAGCTGGTCTCTACTACAAAATACATCAGTTTATGCTGATAACCCACCTTCACCTCAACTTCACCACTGCACCTCATTGTCTACCACAACATGCATAGATTTTAAGATGTGGTCTTCTTCTCTCCATTAACTGTAATCCAAGTCATTCAGGTTGGTTTGGTGGTATGCTTTTCCAATCAAAACACCCGAAAAATCTCAGTAAAGTACAATTGAAACATTACCTTATATGAATCGGCCGCACTGGCCCGCATCATGAACATGTGTCCGCCCCCGAAATTCCGCACAATTTGGCAGACTTTGCATGGTGTCGAGCGATATCAGATGCATGCCTTTCACTTCCTGCTGATATAGTTCCGCACTCTTCATATTTACACTTACACCGATATAGAGACAGGACTTCCGAGTCTTTACATCTGCCAGTGGCGCTACCCCAAACCTAACCGTCAACTCGAATGAACGCCGTGGTGTATATTCTTAACTCATATCATCCTCAAGATCAGGCTTATTCGTGCTCATCTCTGATGTTTTTCCCACATATGTACTTCCGTCGATGCCCTGACCTATGTCATTTCATGAAGCTTGATCCAAGGTTAGTCCACACCAGTGGCGTACTATAGACAGCTAAAGCGCTGATGTACTACTGTAGCACAGATGATGCAGTGATGATCATGCCCCCGGTGGAAACGCAACAAAAATATACGGCGTTCATAGGCGTGCCGTCCCCGAGAATTCCGAAGGCGTCAAACAGGCAGCCTTAAAACGTCTCTGTTAGTATCTTCGGCTGGATTGTACGCCGGAACTTCATACGCATCTACAAATCTCTCTTACACCACCCGACCTCAGGCTGAAGACCCTGTATTCATCGGACAGCGCAGCAGACATTCAATACGACAACGGATCTGGCATTGCCTACCTCCTCTGCTCAGAGTTATGTCGTCTGGAGTACCTTTGGCTCTTCCGCACTTAGATTTGAAGCCTTCTTTTGGTGCATTGTACATTGGCGTCCTGACGGCCATAGGGTAAGTTAAAGTATCTTACCATACATCAGCTTGCTCATCCTGACCGCCGTTTTCCATACCTGCTTTCTGAAAGCCTCCTCGGCATAACAACGTTACAGACATGGTTGTATTACTCACGCTATCCAATGGATTCGTGGGTGCTGCGCGCTCTTGTGAGATTTTACTTTGGTCCGAACCCAATAAAATTCTGACCAGGAGTAACAAAATCGTAAATACGTGGTATAAAAATATAAGGTCGCTGTAATTTGGTAAGAGCAAATGTACTCCTTTGATAAAGCTTGGAGATAGTGCTGAATACCATTAAGGTGTCTCGAACTCCTTCACTCTACATTCGGGGCGCATGCCCTATATCATTATCTGATATTGAACTGGGGAAATCCTGAGGCACTCGCGAGTTCTATCTGGTATGTCGCAGTCATTTATCCAACCGCCTTCCTAGCTTATTCTGAGTATTCTTAGGAGCCTTGATGTGTGTAGTCCAGTATTTTTTATGTTTACAAAAAATCAAGAGCTGACGGGAATTCATGTACGCGCGCAAATAACAGATAACTCTTCTTGTAACGGTCAGCGAATTTTGTCTTACGGTTAGCGGCGAGATTTTTCACACTTATGCTTCGTAATCTCAGGCTATCGTGGAAGTTTTAATCAGAATCTTCTTCATGTGGTGTGTGTGGATAGGCAAGCAGTGTCTGCTGACTTGATCTCGTTTTGAAGGGTGCTAACCCCTTGGCCACGGCTTTTAGTAAGCGACTACAAGTGGTATATCCCGGCCATAATTGTGTGTAAAACAAATATGCTACCATATTACGTGCTATATTAATTGAGTATACAGGGATTCTTTGGGTTGTGCGCTTTTTGTATGACAGCAATTTATTCTAAGAGTAGCATCGAATCTGACCAAAGTGCAAATTTATGGAAATGTAATTTACAGCGTTCAATATTGGTACGTATCGTACTGTAGCGTTCGATGCACGTTTTCATTCTAACGCTTCGTGAATCCAGCAACATATGCTCTAAGGTGATTTCGGGTCATAGATATACAGCCTACCCCTACCAGTAACACTCACATAAATAATGCGTCTTTCCATTTTCAGTGTTACAGACGAGGAATTTGCGCATTTCGGCCTCACAATTCATGTATGTTACTATCATTGTGTGACTTGTCCTTTTCTGAATATCTTCATCATAAACGGCGTACTGATTTTAATACCCTCTTGTGCAGGTGATATCTTCCACCGGTCTTACCAGCTCTATTTTTGCCGACGTGACTACTTCTGCCTCGCTTGCTTACTTCCTAAACTCGAAGCGTACAGGGTTCTCTAAGTGAGTGGCATGTTCTTAACGTGCAGAAGTGTCAGCCGCCCCCCTCCCTCACTTCCCACCAAGATCCAACTCAGATGTCCGGATTTTCCCTTTGCTATTCAACCTTCAGTATCCACACTCCATTGATATAATTAGCGATTGCAGTGAACAAGTCTGACGCACTTTGCAAGCAGGACGAACAGACTCATCAACCGTCTAATTTTCTTCGCTGTCAATATTGGGATGCTCACAAGGTACGCCCGATTTTTTCCCCGACAGATTTTATTTTTAAATTATCTTTTCACTCTCAAAGCTTGACGGACATTGCCGTTGTCGCCTGCGTGAGTGTCATATTTCCTTTGGGCCCAGTTCAGGATAGCTCATGAGATATTATGTTGCATACCACCACTTTTGTTACTACTATGACAAAGTCTGCCCTCAAGAACACTAATCTTGCCTACCTTTCAATATACGAGGTTGTCTCCAAGCGTGCGCACCACTGATTTTTTCTCTCACTTTAGAGTTATATTACTTCTATTCACCTTTACTTAATAGTCTACGCTAATTCCCTTCTCGCAACGTGAGTCATCTGTAGTCGATTTGCGGCGACATTTTTCCTATGCTTACGAGATCTATTCCTACGTTTTCCTACTTGAATGGAAATAAAACTTAACTTAACTCATGGGCCTCATTATTTCGTTCCTGAACTCAAAAGGCTGAACATACGAGATGCGGACAGCAAAAACCCAGGCGGTGACTCGGAATTTCGCATGTCCGAAATCCGCTCGCGCCTGTCAAGGAACGTGTCCGCAGGTGCGAGCGACACGCGGATCGCGGTGCGTTACTCACAAACTCTATATTTGGTTCTCCGTGTGCGGAAAAGTTTAGTATTAACAAATTATCGGCGACTCTATAGGGTGACGGAGTCATTACCGGGGAAGCACCCTCGACATCAGGATCTGTGTTGGATGGAGCCGGGCCTGGGGTAAGTCTTTTCGCCCATGCAGCTTCATTATCTGCCACCAGAAACTCTTTTACTGAGCTCTGGGCGCTGGCTGACGCCTTCCATCAACAGGATATCAAGGTGTTCGGATACAACCCTCCCAACGTCTCACTCACCGATCAGTCCCTGGGCGCTGTGTAGAGCGCTCAGACTATGCAGAGTTTTCTACGAAGCTTTCAACTGGCTGTGTCAAATGAATAAATGTATAGAGGCATTTGTCATCTGTTCTTGGCAAGGACAAGTACGCTGGAGTTTGGTCGGAAGACCGAGCAGACTGCAAGCGGGGCTGATGTTTGCTGTTCCGTATGTGTATCGTATTGTATGCTGCTGGGGTCATATCCTTTCCCCAGTGATCAAACACCCTTGATAAATCTGCTTGCTCGTTATTCATTCGTTTCCACGTTCCCACTGCATTGGTGTGTAATTCCCGTTTCTTATTTTGAGCCTTCCTCGGGGCCACTTTATCTTCATTGGGCCTCTAGGTGTGCACTCGTATATCATATGTATTTCAGGCTGGAGAGTTGAGGCGGGACCCCTGCCCCTCATTTAATATAAAGACCCTATGCAACTATCTGCGAGTGTATGACTTGAGCAGAAGACCAACGTAATTGGGACCCATATTTTGTTGAAGTCTACCACTATGTACGCTATTTGTATATCTGATACAGCTAGTTTTCTCTCATGCCATCGGAGCAACTGCAGGATCTTGATGATTTTCCTACATTTTTGGGCTCCTATCTAAGTGATTGAACACAGCGGCACTTTCTCAAGTTTATTCGTAGACTCGTGGATTTGGATTCACTTTTGGAGGCTCAGAAGGGAAATGTTCTCAAGGGAATAATTTGAGCTTTACCACACTGAGTAGTGTTGGTCTTTGAGGACTCAAGCATGGACGCGGCGGCCCGGTATGTCATGGTATCAATTGGGATCATCGTATTGATCGACACGACGCGTCCCGGGCCGTTGGCAATGTCATGATGTGCATACTATAACGATCTTCAGGCTAGTAAAACCGCCATAAGAATATTGTTTCAGTCCAGGGCTTTCACAGACATACTATTACCAAGCCTGTCATCACATACACGTATGGATCCCTTCAATAATTTCGGAAAACTCCCTCTGTGGACTGAAAGTTGTAAAGATTAAATGGAAAGACCATCTAAGACCAGGTCCTTACGGTCACGCCGCTGACTTCAGTTGAACCACTTCCATAGGATTTCGGTCAAGACCTATCTAGACCTTGCTTGTGTAAACTCCTCACAGTGATGGTATGGAAACGCGCGAACAACATGCAAGCAGTTATATCACGGTTATGTAAGGATACGGCCAACATTTTTGGGTGAGATCGGCGGAGTTGCCAGTGGGACCATTTCGGCCTTATGATTGGGTCAGCTGTGGTCCGGAATCTCATGAGATATCCTAACACCGACCTGTGCGACAGATGTCGTTGTTGCCCATGCGTAGGATCTGCTTACCCACGACAGACTCGGATGCATTCCTCTTTTCGCATTTTCGAGATCACCACATTGTCTTGAAGCAGACGCACTGTTATTTTCGCAACGAAATTCAACAGTGGTAAGCGTAAGCTGAGTTTGTTCGTGCAGCGCAGTTTCTCGCAAATTTAAGACAATCCGAGCTGAAATTACGGAGTGGAAGACCCTTTGCAGCCTAAATGATGGAAATAGGATTCTCAGCTGGAATTTGGTGTCGCATTTTGTTACTCACTCGAGAAGAAGGAGATAGAAATTTTTCTAAGACATAATCAGTGGTAGTTTGGGACGATGATCAAATGTGATATCTACATTTGAAGCATGCACCTGAAACCAAATAGCGAAATTCGCAGATGATAAGGCTGATAAACAGTGGTTACATTTCCTTTTACCGGCTCGCTTAAATGGCTGATTTACATACCGAATAGAAAAAAGAAGTATAATGCACCTGGATATCGGAGCAAAATTTCAGCCAGAATTCCCAGATTATCGAGCCCGTTACCCACCATCCCTGTAAAATACTGCTAACAGAGTACTCTCATGCATGTCTTCGCGCCCTAATCTAGTATTAGTGCTTGTGTATTAGCGTATAAGATTATCTATGCGAACAATGTATTATTCCTTTCCAGACTGTTAGGAGCATAATAACTATATGAGATATATTAGACCAAAATGTTCATCAGAGGAAGAAGAAATACAGAGGTACCACACTCGAAGGCCATTAGCAGAGAGAACCCTACGTAATCCGGCTTGGTGTTCTCGGATAGTAACAAGCAGGGGCTACTAAGCTCTGGAGTGTGAGTGGCTGAAGAGACAATGAGTCCAACACGTTTATGATTATGTCGGTACACACCATATATAGGATGCTGGTCCTTGGAGAACACTACAACTGCCACTGTAACCTCCGTCTTCGCGAGGTCATAAGTAACGAAACAATCAGCATCATTGCAACAGGGAGTGACATTTTTCTTACAAGGAGCAGGAACACCAAAGTGACGAAGATACGTCGTGTCTTTCCCCATAACGCATATACACGGAAGGACATAATCACTGCAAGTTCCACGAGGTTGATTCAAATTTTATACGTAATTCACATAATCCAGACCGATATAAAATGTTGGAACGTACTTTCAGCGATGACAATGCCACTTATGGCTATATCTTGAAAAGAAGGCATCAGAACCCCTCCTCTTCTCAGTCAATGTAATTTACATGAATATGCATTAGAAAGCTGTTTGCATTGCTATTGGAAAAGGGTCAATTGGAGTTCTTAACGCCGAGAGCGGGCTACACTTACCCGTGCGCCCAAATTTGAGTCCAGCAGATCTGCATAAGATGAACTTAAGGCTTATCTAAGGACCGGTAGAAACTTGTTCTTACAAACGAGCATCACCGTACAATCTATAAATCCCAAGTATTTTGTCGCAAAGAAGAGGATTTTCCCTATATTCCAGTTCGAGTGCCAGATAAGCTCAACCTGTGTAATAAGGATCGGTCAGCTTTTGAGGACAGGCTTCACGGAAGAACAGGACAGCACCTCGTCGCCGAATGTGATGAAACATTCATATGTCTAAACAATCAACAGGCTCAGGCTACGCCTTTTTCAAACAAGATAGGTGGTTGCTTACTAGTAAACCGATACTGGCGACTAAATACAAGCTGTGCCATTAATGTCTACCGTATACTGCAATGGAAAGGAGGTAGACTTACACGTAGTGTACTTTGAAGAGGCAGGCCCGGGGGAGTGGATGGGAAGACATCTATAATTAACACCATACTGGCATCTATACATGAGAACGGTGCTCACCTGGACCACTTTGCTTTCTTCTGCATAATCGTAGAATATCTGCGCCATAGCAACACGTCTTACCGGAAGACAGGAGGAAGGGACGCAAAGAGAGAGACCACCCCACACTGGGTGACCCCTTTGTATTTCGGGGGAGGATCTATCTTTGAGCTGCAAGATTTCATCAGCATGAGCGCATTGGTTTTAGTGCAAACTAACCCAATGCTAGCCATGGATGCACCCCAAATGTTATTTTTAGGTTTGAAAGTGCGGCATAACCTGGCCTATTCCGGTTGCA
The DNA here is from genome assembly GCA_002794785.1 of Coniferiporia sulphurascens. NCBI lineage: Eukaryota > Fungi > Basidiomycota > Agaricomycetes > Hymenochaetales > Hymenochaetaceae > Coniferiporia > Coniferiporia sulphurascens. The sequence goes on along the minus strand of NBBA01000020.1, from coordinate 202,219 downwards.
GAAGCAGAAAGACAAGGTACTTATTACAGAGAACCACCGACTGCACATTGCGCAATTGAAATATGAAAATAGTATTACCCATTGAAGACGAAATTCAAATAGCTTTGGATGATCATCAGTTTAATTATGATACCTTGCGGAGATCATTTCCTAAAGCGTGGCACCTAGAAAATTCGCTTAGATACCGTTTCCTGATGATGCAGGCCCGGACAACACAGTAGAGTCGGCGGTCAAATTCAGCCATGGCATAAGGAGCGAAATATTGTCCGAGCCCAGTTACCGAGAAGAATCTTGTGGCGTTTGATAATCAGACGTACCTTGACTTCTCCGTAAATTTACGACCGGCTGATCCTAGCACCCGCAGCTTCAAGGGGATCCAGGACATAAAACAGCTTTTGATCATCGTTGGTGAGAATCCGGCAATGCCAAGGCCCCCGGCTCGGAGCCAGGCCAGATGCCAAGGCGTTCCTCAACTACATGGCCTTGCCATTGTTTTGCCATGTTCTCTAGTCCAGACCCCATGTCCAGAAGTTGCTGGAGTGACCGATTAAGATGTGGTTAGAACATGGGAAATAGTACACTTCACCAATATCTTGGACGTTTGAAATCGCTGGAAAGTTGTAACGGCAGCCGGCCCCTATGTCTAAAGTCGGCCAAAGTATCAAGCTTACTAAGCACACGTGGTTGGAATATAACTTGTACTTTGGTAAATACATAACCACTTCAGTTAAACCACTTCTATAGGTTTTCAAGACGGCGACGTGGATATAAGCTAAGAGATTCTTCACGTCAAGACCTATCTAGACCTATTTACAGTGGATGTAAAAAGTTACGGATCGACCAAAAAAGGAAGAAGATCAAACGCCCTCATGCAAGTCTTTTTTGTGAGCCAAAACAAAGCTACAGCTTGTATATAGACGTGTCAATATGTTCTAACACTGAATATAGGGTCCTCCTATACTGAGTCAAGTTGTTTGTCCCACATGAGAAGCGAAAAGAGCGTTTGATGCTCGATGCGAATCTCCTTCCTTTTTTGGCCGGTCCGTAACTTTTTAAATACACCTGTAGACCTTGCTTATGTAAACCCCTCACAGTGACTCATGAAAACGCGCGAATAACATGCAAGCGGTTATATCACGGTTATATAAGGATACGGCCAACATTTTATGGTGAGGTCAGTACAGTTAGGACCATTTCAGCCTTATGATTGGTTCAGAGGCGGAATTCATGAACTATCTCAGCACCAACCTATGCGACTAACGTCATTGCTGTCCATGCGTAAGGTGTGTTTGTGCTTGTCTGCGATCGACGCATTCCTCGTTTCGATATTTCCGCAACAAAATTCAACGGTGGTAAGCGTAAGCTAAGTTTGTTCGTGCAGCGTAGTTTCTCGCAAATTTAAGACTATTCGAGCTGAAATTATGGAGTGGAAGACCCTTTGCAGCCTAAATGATAGTTGTCGGTTTCTCAGCCGTGGATTTGGTGTAGCATTCTGTTACTCACTCGAGAAGAAGGACATAGAAGTTTTTCTAAGGTATTGTCAGTGGTAACTTGGGACTAGAAAATATGATAGCCACATTTGGAGCCTGCACTCGAAGCCAGATAGCAAAATTTGCGGATGATAAAGCTGATAAATAGTAGCCACATTAGCTCTCCATTGACTCGCCTAGAGAGTTGATTACATACCGAAAAGAAAAAAGAAGTATAATGCGCCTGGATGTCAGAACAGAACCTTAGCCAGAATTCCCGGATTATCAAGCCCGTCACTCACCATCCCTGTAAAACACTGCCAAAAGAGTACTCTGATGCATGTCTTCGCGCCCTAATCTAGCGTTAGTGCTTCAAGTTGTGGATTGGCGTATAAGATTATCTTTGCGAACAATGTATTATTCCTTTCCAAACTGTTAGGAGCATGATAACTGTGGCTTATGGATCAGATTGAATTCCCCCAAGGAAAAAGGCATGGAGGTACCACACTCGAAGACCATTAGCAGGCTGAATCCTACGTAATCTGGCTTGGTACTATTAATAGACACTACCAGGCAAGGACTGAGCTCTGCTAGAGCGTGCTCGGCTAAAGAAAAGGTGAGCCCCACACATTTTGTGATTATCCCGGGACACACCGTATACTGTATTGTTATCCTTGGAGAATACTACAAGTCCTGCCGTGATTATACCCTTCATAAGGACTTAAGTACAAAACTGCCAGTATTGTTGCGACATGATACTCTCACAAGACTCAATAACATTAGAAAGATCAAAATGCGCCGCGTCTTTCCCCATAGCGCATATACACGGAATGACATGATCACTGCAAATCCCATACTGTCAGTATAGATTCATACATCTGACCAGGGTAAGGTATTAGAGCGTACTTTCGGCAATTACCATCCCGCTTAAAGCAAGATCTTGAAAATAAAGCATCAGAACTCCTCCCTATTGTCAAGTGATGCGACAATTTACACGAATACGTGTCAGAAATTTTTAGGCATCGCTATCGTATAAAGTTACAATAAGGACACTGAACACTATGGGCAAATTATACACTTACCTTTCCGTCCAAATCTGAGTCCAGAAAATCTGCATTTGTAATAACATTTTAATAACATAAGGTCAGAGTTTATCGAAGGACTAATGGTAGCTCGTTCTGACAAACGAGCATCAGCGTGGAGTCTATAAACCCAGGGTATTTTGTCGCGAAGAAGAGTATTTTTCCGATGTTCCAGTTTGAGTACCAGATAAGCTCAACCTTCCCAGTAGGGATTAGCCGATGTCGGAAGACAGAGAAAAACAAGTCAGCACCTCGTCGCTGAGTGTGATGAGGCATTCGTATGTCTAGGCAATCATTAAACTTGACCACGACACTATTGAACAAGATAGGGAATCGCTTACTAGCAGGCTAATGCTGGCGACTAAGACAGTATGCACCATCAATGCTCGTTACATATTGCTGTGGAAGGGAGGTCGACCTACACGTAGTGTACTTTGTAGAGATAGAAGAAGATGTCTATGATTAACACCGTACTTGCATTTAAGAGAACAGTGCTCACCCGGACTACTTGGCTATCTTCTGCGTAATCGTAGAGTATCTGCGCCATTTCAATATTCCTTACCAGAAGGCAGCTTGGGGGATAACGCGAAGGAAGAATCCACGTCCACGGACTAGTCGGCTCCTTTGTATTCTGGGGGAGCATCTATTCTTGATCCGCAAGATGTCATCAGCATGGGCGCGTTGGTTTCAGCAAATACTAACGTGATGTTAGTCACGGATGTAGATGCTAGTTTAAGATTTACATGCAGCATAACCCCAATACGAGATTTCATCAGTTCGAACCGCTGTCTTCAATGACGATACGATAGATTCGGTCATTTTTTTGAAGTAACGATCTACACTGAGAAAGGCCCTTGGTTACCATTGATAAGACTTCAGTATGAGTGGTTTTCCGGAAGTTCCTCGGGTACATGGTCTTTTCGTTGAATCATCACATCTTTTAGTCCATGGCAAGAGTTTGCTAAACTTGTTGAAGGGATACATGTTGGAGGATAGCTGAGTACGTGTCGATCAATACATACTTTTAAATGGGAATCACTTTCCTTTTCCGGGTGGGAACACTTTCCTGGGTTCATTTCATTTTTTTTTCTTCATCCGAGTCGCTTAGTCGCCACCGCTGGTGAGCCGGCGGACGCAGGAGTCTTGCCGGCGATCACAACAGTGCTCAGTTTCACCATCCATCGGGGAGAAAAATCGCCGAAGTATAAGGCTGCAGCTCAGTTTTTTTTCCAAGCTCGTATCTCAGTGCTTCGACACCAAGCTGGCAACATCGGGCGCTTCGGGATAGCCCCGACTAAACTTGGAGCAGGGAGTTGTATGAACACCTACCTCCTACTGCAGGCAAATCCGCGCGTGAGGGTTGAGGAGATGACAGGACGTGTGTATGAGAAACGCTATTGGGTGCAATTGGATTATAGATTGGAAAGTCCCGACCGCTTTGTCAGGATTCGATGTCAGCGTTTAAGGGCCATTGTTTATTCTATTCTTGTGTGGGTATGCCCGAGTCCGGATATGAGGCAGCTCACGAAGCTGGTAGTCTTCGTGACCACGGGATGTTGGATTCTTACCCATTTATAACCTAGGTCATCTTGTCCGTCCCTTCGTCAGTGAGCACGTTATCTAATCTTTTTGTGCAACAAACTTCACTGCGGATATTCAGGACTTGTCCCTCAATTAGACAAGGCCGGTAAAAGATCCTTTTTCAAGTCGTCTCCACACATAGGTTCGGGACATTAGGAGGAAGGATCAATACACGCCATAATTAGAGACAGGATCAGGTTACTTTGATTGCACCTTGTCCATGGCCCAAAGATAGGAACGGCATACGAGTATAAAGGAAGTCAAGCTCTCGATAGTACCCACGGCCACTTTCTCTTTTTTTTTTCGCACCCCCCTTCTTTCTCTTCACAAGGAGACCCAGCCGGTATAAGCACAAATGTTGCCCCCAATTTCCGCTGGTATAGAAGAAGACCAAATAGTCCAGGCAAGTGCTTTCTCCATTTGCGCTTTTTTGTATGCTCGTTCCTGATCGCTTCTCCCAAAGTATACCATGTGTACGCAGATTCTCTTATAGGCATTTAGTTGAACATTTTCGAGGACTAACGTATATTGCCCCTAGTTGCCAGCGTTAGCGTATTGGTGAGTCCCGCGTATCGTAACTATGCTCTCTATAAAAGGACTCGTCTCTGATGTACATCTATCTGCTTTAGACATACGATTGCTTGGTCACGCTTGAAGATGAGGTTCAATCTTTTAGGTTCTTAAGTAATTAGCCTCTAACGTGCATTCGTTTGCTTTGCCTAGATTGGCCTCATTTGGCGCTCTGGGTGGGGAGCCGGGAAGCTACTATTCTTTGTGACGAGATATTCGGGGTTCATAGATTGTCTGCTCATGCTCGTTTGTCCGACACATCATTTACAATTGCGCTGTTGACTTTCGCTGATCAAACGTCTATGGAAACAACAGATCTACTTGGACCTAACCCGAGCGTAGAGGTACGTACTTTACTAGCTCCAGCATTCCTGATATTGAGTGGGTCAAAAGAATTGCCGGAAACTTTGGAAAGCATATTCATGTGTGTAATTGAGGCTGGGAAGCAGAGCTTATAGATCACACACGCTGAAAGTCCACCAGACTTGTCTTTCGGCGGCATTGTCGTCGCTGAAAGTGGGTATCATACGCTCTTGATGGACCGCTACAGCAAGCTAATAAGCTTAACACTTTATGATAGTTATTATGGCGATCCGCGTTTATGCGTTGTGGGGTCGGGCCCGTCGCATCCTCATCGTCTTGGTGTTCTTTTTGCTTGTAAGAAATTGTTTACTATATGTAGCCCGAACGCTGAAGCTCTCCTTCGTCATTAATGCGGAATATGAACAGACTGAGTTCTTTCTGGAGTTTGTCTTTGCTTACGAATCAGGCGATCCCACCTACTGTACGCCGTCTCGGGAGAAAATAAGACAACGAAAAAAGACTCATTATTGCTCTAGTCCCCCCCTCCACGGGCTTTCCCCCTTGCATGACGCTTAGTGAAAATACTAAGGCGTTTTACGTCGGATTCGCTTTCTTAATGTCCTTTGAGTGTGGTAAATGTTTTATGTCAATTCTCAGAAGGGATACGCATTTTTACACTAACGTAAATCGAAGTCATCATATTCCTGACTCTCTGGAAGGTAGCTAGATGCTGTTCGTGATCATTGCTCCTTTAGTCGTAAGAAAGCCGCTTAAACAGAAACAGGGCACGAGAGCTTGCGACAAAGCACTCTTTTAGGGAAATTTTACAGAGATGGCGAGTGTTTATGACTTGGATTGCTGCTTCTAGCTGACACGTCACAAAAACCAGGTGTGCTGTACTTCGTATTCCTCTTTGGTACTACATCACCTGCCCTTCAATTTGAGAGAAACTGATGGCGATGATTCAATAGCATTATCAACGGCAAATTTTGTCATTTGGCTCCGAGAGCAACCCCTGAATGTAAGGATCAAACGGTTCTTATTTTCCTCTTGATTTACCATAAAACTATATCTCAGAAGAACTACTACGTTCTCCTTGTTGGGTGAGGACTGTGCTGATTGCCCCTTTACTTCTACGCAAGGAGCTGACACTCGACAAACAAAGACCGCAAAGGGTCTTACATTCGATAATTACGGCTCGAATGATCATGAACTTGCGAGAAGTTCGTTCAAGCCCACAAGATCAAGTTACTCTGACTGCCATGGAATTCCCGAGAGGTAACATCAATACAGTGACGGACCAGGAACAGTTCAACGGTACGGTGGGCACCGCAGATTTGGACTAACTGTCGACGAACACGACTCTGGGAACAACGGGATTAGTTACACAGGTAAGCATCTGATGGAATTTTTAAAAATGGCCGATAGTCTCTTATTCGCAACAAGATCGGATCCTCAGTCGACCAACTTGAAGTCAACTGGCGCTCCGTCACAATTGACAAATGACTTGCTAATGGGCATGGTCCGGCCACCGTGGAAGTTTGGTCGGTGCAATAAGAAGTTACCTGTGTGTCGTATTACCGGAGAGGAGCATGAGGAATGGATTCTTTATTCTGCGACGTACCCCGTCGAAGGACACTTCTTATTGTAATTTCTTATTGTATGTAATTGCTTTCAGATACCCGGCCGATTTTATTGAACCGAGAGACTTGCATTGAATTGCCGAATATGCTAATATTCTCACGCATACTTACCGTGCCGCCCGTGCGGCCGCAACTGATCATCTCTGATTCTTTATTTCACTGCAGCACTGCCTGTGGTCCTGTGGAACTTCACGTCCTCTTCGCGGTTGGTTATGAAGGTCGGCGTAAAGGTGTAGGTACGCCCCATTGCTAATGTATCGAATGGCTGTGAGAATTTCGGTTTCAGCCACACCTGATTCCTGAAGATTGCGTCGCACTTTGTGAGGATCTGATGGAGCGGCGGCGGCCCGCCGGTTCATCACATCACACGCACTACAGAATGTCTTGAGTTCGTGATTCGAACCCCCTTTGTATCCTTTGAACCATTTTATCCACAAGTCTTCGGGCTCGTACTTCTAGCTCAATCAATTTAATAAGCTCCCTGATTGTGATAGGGTGCCTGATGGCATAATGTTTATGGCCTAGATACGAACTAGGTCAAAAGGTTTGTTCCATCTGAGTAAACTGTCAAACTCATATCTAATGATGGCCCGAGCCAATCTTTTTCGGCGCAGGAACGACGCTTTCCTCTGGCTATTTCTTCTTTAATTAGACCCTTTCAGTGACGCGCTTCATCTAAGTCAACCACCCATCCAAGACTCAAGCCCGGAAAAATATAATTAAACCGATACAGTTACATACACGCTCCAGTCCTAGAGCTGAACCTGTAGGTGTTGTATTTCGGCGGTACTCGTCCGTTGTCAAAAATAGAACGGGTTAGATATAAAGGAAACTGGGAAACCATGGTCATGATCATTCCCCTTTATATTTCTTTTACGAGAAGCCTTTCAGCAGCATGGATAAAATGACCGACCCATTTGCCAATGATGTAAAAGAGAATTTCGCAGTCCAGGCAAGCACATTTTCTCTGGTTGCACCGACTTTAAAATCTCATCATCACACCTTTTTCCTTTGTGCCCTGAAGTATACTATGTGTACGTATATCCTTTTCGTGTGCATGTATGCTAAATGTCTAATCCCGATATTATTGCGTTAAGTTGCCAGCGTTGGTCTACTGGTGTGTCATTATCTGTTCCCTCGTGAAGCAGCTGGCCCTGATGACTGTCTGCTTAGACGTATGAGTGCCTAATTACTTTCGGCGACGAGGTTGATTATCCGCCTTTTTGAAAGTAGAATTCTGGAACTCAGACTTGATTTTTTTCCGCTCAGGTCACATTTTTTTGGCAATCGAAATGGAGTTCCGGAAAACTCCTTTTCCTCGCCACAAGATATCTAGGATTTATAGATTTCACGTTGATCCTCGTTTGTAAGGGAAAAGCCCACTAGTTTGCCCTGTATTTACCTGACTGGATTTCTCAACAGATCTGCTCGATCCCGACCTGGGCATAGAAGTGTGTGGTGGCCTTATGTTTGACCTTTATAGGCTCTAAATCTTAAGGGAGTAATAGCGTTGCAACCAAATTTTGAGGGCTTATTCATGTACGTTCCTAAAGTTTGCAAGCGTGAGTCGTGGATCTTGAGTATCCCCCAGATTTGACTTTCGGCGGTATCGTAATAGCAGAAGGTGAGCTCGCTTCCTTCTTGTCAGATCATAAGCATTAATCTGACTGGTCCCAATTCGAAGTAATCATGTCGCTCCGTGTCTTTGCCTTATGGGGACGTAAGCGGTATATTGGCCTTGTCTTAATATCCTTATTGTTTGTGAGGAAACTGTTCTACTTCCTTATCGGTAACGCTCACATGCTCTTTCACAATGACTGAAAAGATAGAGGTCATAGCCGCGGTCGTCGTGTATGCCAGACTTTGGAACCCAGTATCCAGTACGTTTATAAAAAAAGACTTGTCGGTGGGATAAGGCTTGACATACTACGTCCCTCAAGCCCCTTCCGTTCCGGGAATCACTCTATGCTTGATGTCAAACGAAAATATCAGGCCGGAATATATTGGGTTCGCTTTCTTGATGGCGTTTGAATGTGGTGAATCCTTTCTCGTTCCTCGACGTAGATTTATGCACTTACATTTTAACTAAAGTTATTTTACTTCTGACTTTCGGTGTCTTCAGGTTTTGTTCGTGCGGTCACTCTCTCCATTTGCCGTTGGTGGCTAATACAGAATCAGGGTACGAGAATTGTCTTATAAGCAGGCTCTTGGTGGTATTCTTTAGAGATGGTAGGTTCAGTTTGTCATAAAGTAATCATTATTGCTGAGATATCGACAACTATCAGGCGCGGTGTATTTCATTTTTCTCTTCGGTATTTAAAATATTCATGATTGTGTCGCATGGGCTCTGCTGAATACGGGTTGATAGCACTGTCAACGGCAAATCTTGTTATCTGGCTCCGGCAGCGACCATCAAATGTTGGTGTCCTTGCAATACGCCTAGTTTCCGTCACTTATCGATGGCTGGTTGTTTTATAGGGAAACTTACACCTTCTTCTTGTCGGGTAAAGGATTCGCGATTCTGATATAGAAATAAAAAATCTAACGTCTGCTCTAATTAGACCGCAGCGTGTCCTGCACTCGGTGATCACAGCTCGAATGATCGCAAACCTACGGAAGATTACAACGGAAACCGGACATGGACCAACTACGTTTTCCAACATGAATTTTCCGGTTGGCACCTCTAATACGCAAGGTTGGGAGCGGCCTCAGACTAGCTCTGAAGGCACGAACCAGCTTCAGACCTATATAAATTTAGAAAAGATGGCTTCCCGTGAAACGAGGCGCGCGAGTAGGTTCTGATTACGCAGACTGAAGGCCGGGACTCCGGATCGGTGAGCTTGTACTTTTGGCTGGGATTTATCGCTTCAGTTTAACATATACGCACCTTAGCTCAATAAGAATAGATTGAGGATACTGTTGTACCGAACTGAACGATGCCTAAAGAATTATCGCTTACATTTCACGAACTTTGGACTGTCCGAATTTCCGAATTTATATATATATCCACGGTCGTTAAGTATTGCTAACGCGATATTTGAATAGCCAGTCTCATGGACCTGTGGACGATATCTCCTTAGCTTGCTGTTATATATAGACAACTCTACGGAACGTTAAAGTTTACTCTTAGCACTCCAGTGTTGTCTGGAATAGAATTTCGATTATGCATGTACTGTGTGAACAGGCTTTCGATCTTTTGAATTCCTCATATTCAAGTCCTGCTACGAATTCTGAAAAGCTGACGTGGATTCGACTCAATTCAAGAATCAAGACTCAATTGAGCGCGCTGGCGGATTGTTGAAAAGATGGCTACACTGGCTTACGTAATACACATCTCCGACGTGTCCTGCGTTCTCGCTGCGGCTCCGCCAGTCCTTCATCATAATCTCCCTCAAGCCATCATCCCCTCACGACAACCCAACCTCGACGACAGCGTAGCGCGTAAATCCCGCGAAACCATACGACGACGAGTCGTTGTTAACTCAAATGGAGCCTGGCAGCTTTCGGGCACGCAGACCCGCGTCGCCTCCGCCCGCTGTCCAGCAGCCCATGCACTCGCAGCGGTTCCCTCACGCAGCGAAGGAGCATATGGACGCAGACGAACGCAGGGCGGCGGCATCTAGGGGCGCAGGTCCGCGTCCTAGGCATTATCATCCTCCAGGGGGACTGAAACTCACATCGGGGGAGTGGAAGCTGCTCGCGTTCGTTATGGTCATTGCTGCCGGTGTGCGGCTTTTCAGACTTTCTAGACCTAATAGTGTCGTGTGAGTGCACATGCCAGTCGTGATTTTCTCGGGCTCTGATTTCTTTCCAGCTTCGACGAAGTTCATTTTGGCAAGTTTGCCTCCAAATACATCAAAACCCAATATTATGTAGACGTACACCCTCCCTTGGCCAAGCTCCTCATCACACTCGCTGCATTCGTCTCCGGTTATGATGGCAACTTCGATTTCAAGGACATTGGAAAGTACTATGAGGCTGGCGTACCATATGTCGCCATGCGCATGGTTCCTGCAACACTTGGTCTCTTCCTCGTCCCGCTCACGTACCTCACGCTCCGTGCACTTGATTGCCGTGCAACGACTGCTCTTCTCGGTGCACTCTTCGTTACCTTCGAAAATGGGCTTGTTACCCAGTCACGACACATTCTCCTCGACTCACCACTGATCTTCTTTACCGCACTCACAACATTCTTCTGGATCGGTTTTTGCAACGAGGACAGACACAAATCATTCACGACACAATGGTGGACGTGGCTCACGCTCAGCGGACTCGGACTCGGCGCTGTCGTGAGTTGCAAGTGGGTTGGGCTCTTTACCATCGCCACTGTTGGCTTTTCGACACTCCTTCAACTTTGGCATCTACTAGGCGACCTCCGCGTTTCGCCTCGCCTCTTCGTGAAACATTTCCTTGCGCGCGCGCTCTGCCTCATAGCTGTCCCCATCCTGTTTTATATGGCCATGTTCGCCATTCACTTCCAAGTCCTTCAAAACTCGGGTGATGGCGATGGATTTATGAGCTCTGCTTTCCAGCACACGCTGGGCGGGCGTGGTATGCAAGACACATACGCAGATGTTGCGTTTGGCTCAGATATTACCCTCCGCCATGTTAACACTCAAGGTGGCTATCTCCACTCGCATGCTCACGATTACCCCGGAGGCAGCAAGCAACAACAAATTACACTTTACCCGCATCGTGATTCGAACAACAATTGGCGAGTTGAGAATGCGACTGCCGACATTTTTGATGATGGGGAGGATTGGACAACTTCCACTCTGAAGTACGTCAAGCAAGGTACCGTCCTCAAGCTCCAGCACATCACAACTGGCAAGCGGCTGCACTCGCATGATCAACGTCCTCCTGTCTCAGAGGTCGATTTCCAGAACGAGGTTTCTGGTTATGGCTCTTCGAACTTCTCGGGAGATGCGAACGACAATTGGGTTGTGGAGATCGAGAGTGGCTCGAGTGAGGATCCTGAAAGTGACAAGAGATTGCGTACACTCAGGACGACATTCAGACTCAGGCACCAGCTTCAGGGCTGTTATCTGTTCTCACATAAGGTCAAACTGCCAGAGTGGGGATGGGAACAACAGGAGGTGACGTGCAACAAGAACGCGAAAAAGGCTAACAGCCTTTGGTACATTGAGACCTCAACGCATTCTAACTGTGAGTGTGGCATATTTATACACACTAGCTATTGGGTTGGTATGCTGACCATGGCACTTCATCCACTTTTTCTATTTATGCAGTACCTCCTGACGCAGCAAAAGTCAACTACAAACTTCCAGGCTTCTTAAGTAAATTCATTGAGCTCCAAAAAGTAATGTGGATCACGAACGCTGGTCTTACGGATCGCCATACCTATGATTCGCGCCCAAGTGCATGGCCAAGGCTCCGTCGCGGAATTGTCGGTATTTTCATGTCTCCACAGGCTGATCAAAGTTACTAATCTGCTTTTTTTTTTTACAGAACTTTTGGGTGAAGGAGCACAGTCAAATTTACCTTCTGGGCAACCCGATCGTCTGGTGGCTTAGTTCACTCGCCGTCATCTCCTATGCAGCAATGCGTGGCATCCTGATTCTCCGCCAACAGCGCGGTTTCCGTGACTTTGAGAGCAGTACGTCTTTCGGTATTACGCTTGAAAAAGTAGATAAAATAAACTCATATCATCCCTTTAGCTCGGGTTGCCAAATATGACAGTATCTGTGGCTTCCTCTTTATGGGCTGGGCTCTGCACTATTTCCCCTTTTATCTCATGGCTCGTCAATTGTTCTTGCATCACTACTTCCCCGCCCTGTGGTTCTCCATCCTCATGTGCTGCGGCGTCTTCGACCTCATCACGTCTTCCCTGCGCCCGCGCGTGCGGTTGTACATTGCCGCAGGCTTGCTGTCACTTGCGATTTGGAGTTTTGCCTACTTCAGCCCACTTGCATATGGCGGCCCGTGGACGCGTGGTCAATGCGAGCGCGCACGCTGGCTCAAAACGTGGGACTTTGCATGCAACGACTTCCCGTTGGAGGCCGGCTACGGTGTCGGGCACACCCCTGCGCCAGCGACGACCATCGTACCCGTGAGTATCGTTGGCGGCGAGGGCGAAGGCCGCGCGGCAGTCGTTGTCCAGGGCGATGCGGTTGGCAAGATACCCGCTGCCGGACAGGACGACGGGACGACGCAGGGTCTCGGTGCAGTTGCCGAGCCGGGGTATGACGCGTTCGGGGGCCAAGATGCACCGAAGGATATAAAGAGCAAGCCGCAAGATGAGAAGCCGCCGGCCATGGAGAAGGAGATTAGCACAGTGATGGTTGTTCCGGAGGGGACTACCACGGAAGCACCCGCCAAAGATGAGGGAACGAAGGAGCCGGAGGCTGAAAACAATACGGTTGAGGAAAAGTCTGTGACCACGACCGAGTCAACCACTTCAGAACCGAAGACCGAAGCCGCACCCACAGAGGACGAGGATGCGCTCCGTGGGGTGGATCCTGTACCCGAGGGCCCTCTTGGTGTTGACGAGCAGGAGGCAGAGCTTGCGCGTAATGATATCTTTGCCGGGGATGCACCGTAAAATTAGCGTAGATAGAGACTTCCCGGACCCTAGTTTGTATTGCAAGTACATCCGTAATTATTTATATTCTGTTACATTTTTTGGTCGTACGCTTTCAGTTTTGTTGAATTCACGTGCCAGGAGGACTTGTGTGGATTCATGTCTGCGTATCGGAAGTGTGCTGAGGGATGAATAGTGATGTGGCGAGTTGACTCCATTCGAAACGTGTATACCGTAAGAGATGTGTTACAGATATATCATTAATAGCGGTTTATTACGTGCAATACCTGCCGAGAAGGGGACGTTAACGATAAACATAAGTCGTAAGTCCGGATAGACGAGTGTACGCACCTCCTTTCGCCAAAATCGCCAAGCCCGGGTATGATATATGCCTTTTCATCGAGACCTTTGTCAATCCAACCCGTGATAACGCGCAGTTGAGGGTACTTTGTGCAAAAGGTTTGCAGACCCTCTGGGGACGAGATCTAGGTGAAATATAGTCGGCGTATATTAGTAGTCAAACGGAAGCGGATAGTTTCAGAAAAGAGGCGCACGAGATTTACGAAGATGATGCGGTTTTCGGGTACGCCGTGGCTGAGGAGAACCTCAACGGCCTTCATGGCTGACCCGCCAGTCGCTGAAACATACAAGCGCGATAAACGATCAGGCCGAGGTTCTCAGTGGATAAAATGACGACGCACCCAGCATGGGGTCTAGCAGAAGGACATAGCGGTTCGCTATATCTTGGGGTAGCTGAAAGATAAGGGACGTTAATACACATGGATGCGCATATAGGCAGACTAATATGTTATCGCGACCTTAGCGTAGAAAAGCTTTGCCTGAGCCGTCTCCTCATCCTGGGCATGCGTATAAGTACCTTTATAAGGATAGCTGAATAGAAGTTACAGAACATACCCGCTGGATCAAGATCTTCCCGATACGCACGCTCCGGCAAACCTCCCGCAGGCCGGCCTCCATGGCCTGGTGGGAGAAAAGTCTATGGCGACGGCAGCATTAACGAGTAGGATCGACGCGCACCTCGCCCGCACGCAATATAGAGACGCCACAGATCTTGCCTTCGAAGCCGACACCTTCGTAGATAGCGCCCTGTCATGACGAATGACAAAGCGTGTGCTCAGTATAATCAATAGCCGTGGAGATAGAGTAAACCGATAAAAGTGAAATTCGTACCGTGGGCGTTTCCACAGTCTTAGCCACGACTGGAAGGTGATTCAGACCCTCCTCGACAAGCAAGCGAATAATTCGGTCGGAATAGAAGAGGAAGTCTCCGCGGGATGTGTCCTTGTCACGAATGATTGTGTATAGCGCCTCAAGCTGTGCGGTGTGTGGGAGGGTGAAAACCGAGGGTGGGATTGCGGCGGGCGACGTCTGCGTCGTCGGCGAGGCTGCTGTGGCCATCGTTGTCAACGTTGGGCAGAAGGTAAGAGGTAAAGGAAGAACTGCGAGTCTTAGTCGGTCCGGCCCCGCCTTCAAGATCGTCGGGACACGTGACAATCTGGTGCAATCGATGTCCTTCAAGGTGGTGGAAATTTTCAGTCTATATAAAACTAATACATTCACTGGACGTTTTGTAAAGTATAAAATAAAAAGCTATGTATTGCAATTCCACCATCATCGATGGAACAACATCGGTGCTCTCAGAGTAACCAAACCACCAGTCCTCCACAGTCAACAGATGTAAAATAGCGGATTGAAGCGAACGGCCGTATAAGAACAGGCCTGAATATAGTCTCCAGAGTCCCCGCACTACAGATTCCTCTTTGTTTTGTCTTGATCACACACTGACTGTGCAAGCATGGATGTAAATAAAAGTCTACAGCGGGCTTCTCAAGCCGGTAAAAAAGCGATTCATCTAGCCACAGGAAACATCACCAAAAGACGTCGCGTGATAAATAATTTTTTCTTCGGTGTGTTCCTCCAGAAAATCGCACTTTCTTCAGAGTATCAATAAAAGATAGGAGATTGTACTTAAGTAAGGAATAAGCTCTGGCTATTCAAATATCCGTGAGAACTTTTTACCGGATCCGTAAGAAACGCGTTTAAGAGCGGTCGCATTCTGCGCGTACACTCAACGCCCTTCGACGCTACTCAAAAAACCCGTAGGGAACTCGTGCATAATGTCTGTGAACGTATTCAGTGAGGAAGTGCGTGATACAGACATGTTATTATCTCTCTGCCCCCTGAACAAAAGAGCAGGCTACTGAGGAGAGGGCAGAGACCGCGCGTCTCTCATCCTTCGTCGGCGCTCTCGCCCTCGGCGACCTCGTAAAATCAACGCTTGGTCCCAAGGGAATGAACAAGATCTTACAGTCAGCATCCTCGGGCGACATCAATGTCACGAATGACGGTGCAACGATCTTGAAGTCGATCCAGCTCGACAACGCCGCAGCGAAGATCTTGGTGAACATCTCGAAAGTACAGGACGACGAAGTTGGCGATGGCACGACAAGTGTGTGTGTTCTCGCGGCGGAGCTGTTACGGGAGGCAGAAAAGCTTGTGATGAGCAGGATTCATCCGCAAACGATCGTGGAGGGTTACCGTATTGCGAGCGCGGCTGCATTGGAGGCCCTTGAGGGCGCGGCGGTTGACCACTCGTGAGTACCCCCACTTGGGAGTGTCGCGGGTTGAATCTAAAGCAATGATTTCAGGTCGGATCCTACAACATTCCGTGAAGACCTATTTAACATTGCCCGGACAACCTTGTCTTCAAAAGTCCTATCGCAGGACAAGGAGTACTTCGCAAACCTTGCAGTCGATGCTGTTCTCCGGCTACAGGTGCCGACTTTACCCTCATAAACTGAGACAACAAACTTATTTTTTCGGCTTTGTATCTAGGGATCAACAGACCTTGACCATATTCAGGTCATCAAAAAAGTCGGCGGAAAACTGTCGGACTCATATCTCGACGAAGGTGAGGAGCGATGCCCAGTTAGTGTGATCTTTCGCTCATCGCACCTGTGTCAGGTTTTATTCTCGATAAAGCCATCGGTGTCAATTGCCCAAAGCGTTTGGAAAATGCAAAGATCCTGATCGCTAATACCTGTGAGCCTATTATATGCGCGCCACGTGAATAGGAAGGTTGACGATGCATGCAGCCATGGATACCGACAAAATCAAGGTGTTCGGTGCTCGTGTGAAGGTCGACAGCACGGGAAAACTAGCTGAACTGGAGCGTGCGGAGCGCGTAAGCTCCCTTCTCCAGTCGTATGATTAACGGCTTCCAACCTCGTTACAGGAAAAAATGAAAGATAAAGTGAAGGCGATCGCCTCTCATGGCATCAACTGCTTCGTGAACCGACAACTGATCTACAACTACCCTGAGTCGCTACTTTCCGAACACGGTATCCTCTCTATCGAGCACGCAGACTTCGAGGGCGTGGAGCGATTGTCGCTTGTCACGGGAGGCGAAATTGCGAGCACGTTTGACCACCCGGAGAAGGTAAAGCTTGGACGGTGTGAGCTCATAGAGGAAATCATGATTGGCGAAGACAAGGTCTGTCAGTCTACCGCTACGGCTTGCTACGTCTCCTGATCCCTTTTACAGCTGATCAAGTTCTCCGGCGTGGCTGCTGGGCAGGCTTGCACTGTCGTGTTGCGAGGGTCAACGACGCAGATGGTCGACGAGGCAGAGCGTTCGCTGCACGATGCGCTTTCGGTCCTTTCGCAGACGGTGAAGGAGACGCGCGTGACCCTCGGTGGCGGCTGCGCAGAGATGCTCATGAGCTGCGCGGTCGAGGAGGCCGCGCGTCGCGTCGCAGGAAAGAAGGCTATCGCTGTAGAAGCGTTTGCACGCGCACTGCGCCAGATTCCGACGATACTCGCGGACAACGCTGGTTACGACTCTTCCGATCTAGTTTCGCGCCTGCGAGCAGCACACTACGACGGGCAACGGGATGCGGGACTCGGTAAGCGCATATGCCTTTACTGTCATAAGGTTGAGTGACTGACCTTTCGGCTGTAGACATGAACGAAGGTGTGATTGGGTCAATGCGGAAGCTGGGCGTAACGGAGAGCTACAAGCTTAAGCGCCAGGTTGTCGTCAGCGCGAGCGAAGCGACGGAGATGATCATGAGGGTGGATACGATTTTACGTGCCACGCCCAGGAAACGCGAAGCACACTGAAGCATGTAAATCTACAGTATACGATAGATGAGTTGTACAGCGCAAAATGATTTAATGAAGCATGATACCTTCAATGTTGTTGATCGGCTTGATTTTTGTCTCTTGAAAAAGAGTCGATATATGCACCTTACCCCATAAAAGGCAATCTATCGACATAAAAGGGAGGTGTGTCGATCTCAAGTTTGCTTAGTCAGCAAGTGACGCGTCGTGCTGGTACGCGTCCTCGACCTACTTTCAAGTTACATCCTGAAAGTCCTTGCTCCCTACCTCCTCCTCCTCCCCTGTCGTCCCAGCACACCATGGAATGCTCGTTCGCACTGACGGGGAAGGGTTACGTCCTGATTGCATCTGACACGACTGCAGCAAGGTCCATCGTGAAGATGAAGTCGGACGAGGACAAGACGAAGACACTTGGCCCGCACCTCATTATGAGTTACTCCGGAGAGCCAGGTTGGTCGCCGCATACAGTACCTGATAGAACTTGTATTGACACAATGCTTGCACTTAAATAGGAGACACTGTGCAGTTCGCAGAATACGTCGAGCGCAACCTGCGCCTGCACCAGATTCGCTACCAACACCCACTGCGACCTGCGTCGGCCGCGGCCTGGATCAGACGGACACTTGCGGACTCGCTCCGCTCACGGTCGCCGTACTCTGTGAACTTGCTGGTTGCGGGATTCGATACGAGCGTCGCAGCGATCGTAGAGGGCCAAGAGGAACTTGGCGGGACGCCGAAATTGTACTGGATCGACTACCTCGGGACGTTGGCGGAGGTGCCCTTTGCGGCGCACGGATATGCGAGCTACTTCGCACTCAGTTTGCTTGATAGGTCTGGATTCCTTCTTCCATGTCTCGATTCGGTGAATGACACACTCAACATTAATGCCCTGTACATAGATATCACAACCCGGACGCGAACCTCGAAGAAGGGATAGCCACGCTGAAGCGTTGCATTGATGAGGTATCCAAGCGTCTCGTCGTGGCACCGCCAAACTACAGAGTGAAAGTCGTGGACAAGGATGGTGTACGTGATGTGCCACTTTGAGTACGGTCCCAGTCGGTATTCTTTGTGCTTGTTTCTTTTAATGTAAAACTGCATGTCTCCTTCACTGTGCTTCGTCTGCTCGCGCATATCGGAATCACGCTCTCGCTAATGCATGGCAACATGTGAGGCTCCGGGGGACCTACCGCATCGGTCTAATCCAGTGTTTATAGGATCGGAGCTGAATACCTTCAGGAAGCTTAGCTAAGCTAGAAGACACTATCAGTAGCTCAGTCCGATGAAGTGATGCAACGAGGTGATATTCCTCACAAATATTTATGGAGCATACATGCCAGATATAAGTTGCGCCCTATACCCGTTCTCACGTCTTTGATGCTTGTGTGTGTTTTCATCGCGACCAACACATCTTCATCGTGACCTCGTGCCCCCGTATTGCCTCATGGTAATAATTCTGAAACCGAAGCTCTATTGGCCGCGAACTTTGGGATTTTTCTCAATAACGTCGATGTTGTTGAAAGTGTCTTTCCGATTCCTCATTTGAAAATCTGATTAAAAATGACCTATTTACTGCAGGGCGATTATTATGGCCTTCTTCTCGAGTGAGTAATGGAATCCCAATAGAATTTGCGCTAAAATTCTGAACGTGCGACTCTTGGTAACACAGTACAGCGCGTTTTCCATCCCGTGATTTCTACACGGATGATGCTAAATGTGCGACCCGCCATTTGGGCTACCGAATTTGGTAAACAAGACGAGACTATTGTTACCGCTATCCAATTCGTGGATACAGACATCGAAAGTCTGTATATTACCTCAGCAGTTCACCTATCCCAAGAACGGTCCTCTCTAATCCTTAAGCACGTCTCTTTGGAATGGCCGCAAGCAGATGTCACCCCCCTCACATCACGTCCAGATCATAGCTAATACACCACAATGTCGGATTACATACATCTTTGCCTATTGAATCGATCCCATAGAATACGGCGGCCACCCTCGCTGGATTGCTGCGGTTGTATAAGGTGCAGCCAGTGCCAGTACGTGCCTATCCAATCACATCACTTCAAGATCCTCCTATTTTTACACATCGCCCATCACATCTCCGTAACAAACGGTGTATGAGCTAGGCGAAGTTGGTTTCATTGCTCTTCGCTTTTGGGCGTCGAGATACCGGCTTTGATATTATTCTCTCTGATCATCAACTGACTCAGACTTATTACCGAAGAATAACACACTACGGCAGCCGCAAGGGCTCGAGACTATTGATACTAGTTGATCATCAACAGAAGCCCTGCCGTACAAAAAGGAAGCGCTTCAGCACGAACCCCCCCCTCTCTGGCTCCACTTCCCCCCACAAAAGCCTTCATCCGGATTACCATCAAGCCATACGTCCATTTCTAAGACAGAATATGGACTCCAGTGACGTGCGACGGTATCAAGTTGTCCAGGTAGTCTTACATTTACTACCCCCGAGTCGCCTATTGATTCGGAAATTGCAGTATACGAATGGTACGCGTAATTCACTAGCTTAAAATGGAGCATCACAACAAATTACCTAGGCTACTAGTTGCTAGCGTCACGTTCTTTGTAAGTCAAGGCAGGTTTTCTTCTTTCGCGGCTACTTTGAATATATCGGTTATACTTAGGTATATGATTTCCTTATAACATTCTCGGATGAAGTCGAGTTTGTTTGGCGCTCCCCTTTGAGCTTAGGGAAGGTCCTCTTTTTCGGCACGAGATACTTGACGTTCATCGATTCTTCATTGATGCTCATGTGTACGCTGGGAAATAACACATTCCTGGTTTATGTACTGAACGGCTTTTACTGACAGATCTATTTGACTCTGATTTAGATGACAAGGTACGAGCTGTCACTACGGGCATTGCACCATATCTTAAAATGCCATGTGGCCTGGAATAGCTTTGTAGCAGACTTTTCGTTGCGTCCTCATGTACGTCCCACGATACCCAGATTACAATGTTATGTGTCGCTGATGGATTATACAGACCTTATTGGTATAGGTGTTATAATTGCGGAAAGTACGTGACTATATTTCACTTCCTCCCCTCGCGCATTTGGCGTATAATCACCTATTCTAGTAATAATGTCGCTTCGCGTGTACGCCCTGTGGGAGAGATCGCGATGTGTACTCGCTGTTCTTGTTCTTTCGATTCTTGTGAGATTTTATATACCTTTCATTTGATGATCTGCATGAGTATTGACGGAACATTCGGAAGACGGCCTTTATTTCTGTCATACTGATGTTTACAAAGGCGACAAGTGGACTTGTTTGTACGTCGCTAATTTCCGGAAGCGCCTACCGATAGTAACTTATTTTAAAGCGGTTGAATCGAGTGCTGGCATGTTCACGCATTGCCTTGCGGGCGATAATTATACAGGAGCCGGCCCCATTCTTACCATTTTTGCGATGCTCATGTCATTGGATTGCGGTAACTTTTATTGATTCTCCTTCCTTCGAATGTCCGAATGCTCGACTAATTCTCAGCAGTGATTGCGCTTTTAACAGCATGGAAGGGTTTTTCGCAATGTGTGTTCCACGTCGGTTCACGAGACGCTGCTAACGACGGTTCGGCAGGGCGTTATAATGCAAACCGCGGCGCTCTTATTGCCATAGTCTACCGAGATGGCAAGTGTTATTGGCAGTGGAATACTAACGCTATTAACCCCGTATTTATCTTCTAGGGCTGTTATATTTTATCTGTCTCTTTGGTACGTGTTTTGGAAATAAAAAGCAGAAACAGCACACAAATGTTTTTGTAAAGCTCTGTCAGCCGCAAACTTTGTGAATTCGCAAAGGCGATTCGGCAATGTAAGTACTATTAACTGACTTGTTTTTGGTTTGCTGACAAAATTAATCCGTTGCAGGGCGATTATTACGACCTTCTCATCGTGTAAGTGTTGTGACGCCCATTCTAATTATACAAACAGCTAAAAGCGAGTATTGGCAAAGAATGCAGCGCTGTTTCCACTCGGTGGTATCAGCACGGATTATCCTCAATATGAGGGAGGCTTCGAAAGCCGGACGAAATGAGACCACCCTTGATGCTGTCTCTTTTGCAACCCCTACTAAATCCGAAGTAGCCACGTTCGAGTTGGCGGTGGGATCCTGTGTGCGTATGGATTGTATTTAAATCAAGATCTTAAATCAAGATCCTCATCTATCCAGGGAGAGACCTCGTCTCGTTCGGTTTATCAAGACATCTATGAGGTCACCGAATCTCTCTCTGACGCAGGTCTCGGGCAGGTTCGTGGATAGTCCAGCAATGGTTTTAACGTATGTGTCGGTCATCGGGTATAGGTTTTTTAATGGGAGGTAGATCACAGTAGAGGCCAGCAGTGCCATTTCGGTGTGTAACGATAGCAAAGGCAATAATAGTTTTGTAATGACATCAGAAGATTGCTTTGATTGTATAAGGAAACGTGTTCTTCATAAAAGCTTTCTATTAGTACTATTAACAGGACTCTAAAACCAATGGACATTGGACAATTGTTCCTATATCGTTAGAAATGCGTTCCAATAATTTCAGCAGAAAGTGCTGTAATGTTATTCCCGATAAGTAGAGGCTATACTCGCAAGAGTCTGGACCCCCGGCATCCCTATTTTTTCTACCCTTTTTGTTCTGAACGTAATCTTCTTTTGCTTACTTACCTCATCTCTTACATTTCGTTCTTTCCTTATTTGATTTCTTACGTTATTATATTTTATTATATTTCTTCCCCTTTACAATCTCCTTGTCATTTCTCTTACATTCACTCTTCCTTTTCTACTCATGTCTTTTATGTTATGTTTACCTTTCCTACTGCAAAGTTCATCTACAATCTGGTTTCTTCTCCACCTAATTGAGTCCTTGGACTTTCAAAACTTCTATCTCATCTCCAAGTACATTTTTGGTGGGACACTCGTGGTTACTAGTAGGAACAGTGGTGAGCCTCTCCGGAACGTGTCAAGTTCGTCATGGCTCAATTCGTCGCGATCATGATCGAGCATACACTGGGTGAGGGCGGATGCACACGATGAGGGACTCGACGCCGCTGAGGTAGACATCCTTCATACATCCAGTCGCGATGCTCATCCCCTGGAGACCTGGACCCCTAGATGCAACAAAAACATTTAAAAATATCAACATATTCGTCGTTTCCTTATACATTCTAAGGAGTATAACTGGGAGCCCCAATGCCACTATCAAAACTCCGATTTCATGGCGATCCGCGGATCCGCAGATCATCGCATCATGATCTTAGCCTGCAATTACATAATGATCAACGCGAGACCTTTTCCCTTTAGCCACCACCACTGCCATGACCATCTGGACTATCAATGAAAAAAGCTTTGGTTTATTAATGCTGAGACTCCGCGGTTAAGTGAGAAAAATACGAGCTCTTCGTGAGATTGCGCACAGAGCCGTTCTAGACCCATCTTTTCTTCCGGAACCGCCACCAAAAAGCAGTCTGAATTACGATAGCCGCCTCTTCCAGTCTTCATATCAAGCACTGACGATATATATGATCTCATATGTCTTGATTGCTCTTACGAAATGTGTTTTCATTTATTCCCATCCAAAACAGCCCACAACAGGCGTGAAAACACATTAAATTCCCGTCCGGGCCTCTCGAAGCCCCAGCCGCCTTTTGACTGCTACCCCCATCACCACGCCTTCGTGCAACCAGCATCTGTCCTCAGCCACACCAAACACACCAACCCCCACTTCCTTTTCTCCTACCCCTCTCCTCCTCTTGCTCTCTGCTCGCCCAGGATCCCGCGAGACGCTGCTTGGGCGTGCGACGGACGTCATGCCAGGCGGGGGAGTACAGGGAAGGTGCCTCTTCTCTGTGCTTCCTCGTCTGTGCCGTGGCGTGGAGGAACTGGAATGAAGTTACTCAGACGAGTGCCTTTCCTTCATTCCGTCTCCTGAGCACTTGTTTCTACTTCTACAGAACCTAGATCGCAAGACGTTGGGGCATGCGACGGACGCGACGACGATGGCGAGGATTCTCAGGGAGACTGGCCACCTCCTTGTGTCTCCGCAGCTTGAGTCTGAGCGTGAGGGAAGAGACTGAGACATTTTGGTGAGTCTCATACACTTTTGTCGCATTTACCCGTTCGCTTGATTTCTCCTATAGATGCTATTAGAATGACGCTGGAGTGAGATGCGGTTCCCGGGCGGGCTGCATGTGCTGGTACTGGTGGGGGGAGCCGGAGAAGGTGCCTCTTCTCCGGTTTTCCCTATCGGCGTCGCGCCATGTCACGTCGCGCCGTGGAAAGGCAGGGCGGGGCGGCGAGATTCTGATACAGACAAGTCCAAACATTCTCATATCCATCTTTTCTCCGCTTCTCTCCTTTCTCACACGCTGCGTTTCGTCTCAGGCTGTTTTTCTTGCAGGGCAGGTCAGACAGCCGCGAGACACTAATGGGCGTGCGACGGACGCGACGGCAATGGCGACGAAACCCGGAGAGACTGGTCACCTCTTCGAGTTTCCGAAGCTTGAGTCTGAGTGTGAGGGATCGGGCGAGATAGTTCTAGCGAGTCGTTTTTTTCGTCACACTAGTACGCTCACCTGGTCTTTTTTCGCTCGGCACTTGGGTTAGCAGAAAACTTTGCATCTGGGATCACGGGACGTCTACCAGTAAAGCGGCAAGCGTCCGAGTAGACGGGGAAGAATGGGGAAGGTGCCTCTTCTCCCGACTTCCCTGTTTGCTCGCGACGTACCGCGATTTTGGAGTTTGGACTGTGTCTTGGACCACGGATCCCTTTTCATTTCTTCTCCCGTCCTGCAGATTTTAGTCAAACTTATACTTCATTAGTCAGGTATTTTCTCGCGAGACGCTTTGGGCGTGCGACGGACGTAATGACGAGGGCAAGGGGAACGCAGGAGGCTGGCCACCTCCTGGGTTCCTTGCAGCCTGAGTCAAAGCGTGATGGAATGCTGTTGTCATTGTTATGATGAGTTCTCCTTTTCTTTTTCACCCATATGCTCTCTCGCTCGTCTTCTTCTTTCAGATCCCTTTATGGCGGAGTGGATCTACAGTCGGAGGACTTTTTGGGACACAAAGGCAATAGCACTGGGGGGCCGAGGAGGTTGGCCGCCTTCTCGGTCCTTCGGTGCTTGACCCCGAGTGTGGAGAAGGGAGGCGGGCGCACCGGCGACGGCTGACGAGGTGTGGAGGCTGGCCACCATCACAACTTTGACGCTTGACCCTCTGCGTCTCCAAGACCTCCTTCGGCAACTTACGTGCACGTTTTTCCATCGGGATCGTCGTTAGTGAGAGGCGGGGTACGTGAAACTTGGTGGATGGGAAGCCGAGGGGGAGGACAAGCCCTCCCGTGAGTCCTTCATTATTCCCCTATTGAGTCAGGCGACTGACTTTTCCTTTTCCCTTCTCCCTTTTTCCGTGTCTTCGTGTCTTCGACCACTCGACGTTTTCCGACGGCTGTGCGCGGATCCCCCGGAGTTGTGTATGTGGTCCGGGCCTGGGGACTCGTAAAGCCGGCCACCTCCCGGGTTCGGTAGTTCAACCCGGCCGACGGGCGGAGGTGGGGATGGAGGGATACGACGATGCGGCGAACGGGAGGGGGAGGTTCAGACTAATTTGAAGCTGTGCGGACTCTTCTTGCATCTCGTCTTTTTCTTGATTTTTCTCTTTCGTTGTATATTCGATCCGCTTATCTCTTGCTTATAAATTGAGCTTTTGGAACAGAATCTCGAACCTTGAATCTTGAATCTTGTAGACAGTTGAAAAACGTCCTGCATATTTCCATCCCACTTACGGTGAGCCCTTTAAGATCAAATTTTGCTCGGGTCTCGCCTGTTCGGCACGATGTGGTCTACATTGATCGAGCCTCGAGTGGGTGAAAATAAGTCACGACCTGTGACGACCACCAATCGAGAGTCCAGCCGGGGTTGCCCGTGTGACCAAATGCGTGCATCAAAGGAGAGCCGGCCCGGCCCCGGATCTCGGTCGTCGCGTATCCGACGGTTAGACGCAGATCAGGCGCGTAAAGACAACTTGAACGCTGTAGAACACCAACTGATGAAGGCCAACCACGGTGTCGCTTTCATTTACGAGTGCGTGATTCTCGTTCCGTATAGGTGAGCGCTGGACCTCCGCGCGTAGGTTGTTGAGTGTGATGGCAACCGTGACTGATTAGTTGAACACTTTTCATTTTTTATTTTTTGGCATGCTTGCTGTTTGCCCTGAGATAGAGTCGTAGTCAATGTTCAACGAATCTCCCCATATCAGCCGCGGATCTTCCAACGTGCTTATAATAACGCCACCGAACTGTCCTAGGGTCGCAGATGGCCTAATGGAGATCTGGTATCGGGCTCGGTACCAGCGCCGCTGGTCTAAACTTATACTGTACATGGTAATGGATATTTCATAATATGTGGTGAGGAGCCCTGCTGCCGAATCTACTGCGCAAGACGGGATCATCCTCACCGCTATCCATCTCGCGGGCACGGACATCGAAAGTCCGTATTTTACCTCAGCGGTCAGATCACAGGCATGTATCCCGAGGCACTGACCCATCTTTCTTGATGTCGTCGCCAGGAGAACTTCTCCGTGCTAAACCCACTCATGCTACTCTCCGTGCGTATGTAATCAATCCCGAAGGCTGAGTATGCGATCATAACAGCCCTAGTGTCCCTTTGATTATCAAAATCTAGAAAAAGGGTTGATCTATTATTGTGACTTGATTCTGCATACATGCAGGCGCCGCCATCATCCGTTATGGTATTCTGATGCAGTGATACCTGCAGACCATTTTATTGAATGCCAAAGATGCTAGCCAATCATCAAATAATCCCTGACGGTTGCACAGGGGTGAAATGGCCTATGCTTTTAAACGTGGATCCACTTTTTTGGCCCCAGATCACTCTCTTCTCCCCTCTGCACATACAGCCCTTCATAAACCTACACCTTCTGTATTTTTTTCCCGTTGTCTAAAACCCGAGCATGGCGGAAACTTTAATGAAATCGTACCAGATAGTTCAGGTACTCTAGTTTCCCATTGAAATCTTGCCTACTGATTCAGAGATTCGCAGTATACGAACGGTACGCGTAATTTGCTTCGCTTACAGTTAACTTGAAGCATCTCAGTAAATTACCTGGGCCACTAGTTGCAAGCGTCACGTTCCTCGTAAGTCGGGTCTAGATTTTTAATTTCAAGGCTTCTCTGAATATATCGATTACCCCTAGGTATATGACTGCTTTATAACATTTTCAGACGAAGTCGAATTCATTTGGTGCTCCCCCTGGAACGTAGGGAAGGCTCTCTTTGTCGGTACAAGATACTTGGCATTCATCGATTCTTCGTTGATGCTCGTGTGTACGCTTAAGAGTGTGACGATCTTGTTCGCTGTACTGAACTGTTCTAACTGACAGATCTACTTGACTCCAATTTGAGCAACGAAGTACGCACTGCCGCTTGATAATTTTTTTCTGCGTATCTTAGGCGATATGTAACTTGGATAGCTTTGCGGGAGACTTTTCATTGTGTCCTTGTGTACGTATCACGATACTTAGATTACGATGTTATGTATCGCTGATACATCATACAGACCTCATGGAAATAGGAGTTATAATTGCGGGAAGTACGTGATTATATTTTACTTCCTTCCCTCGCGTCTTTAAGCGTATAATCGCCTATCCTAGTAATAATGTCAATTCGCGTATACGCGCTATGGGAGAGGTCACGGCGTGTGCTCGCTGTTCTTGTTCTGTCGGTTCTTGTGAGCCTTTATACTCTTTTCATTCAATGATCTGCATAAGTATTGACGAAACATTTGGAAGACGGCCTTTATTCTCGTCATACTTATGTGTACAAAAGCACAGAGTCAACTTGATTGTAGGTCGCTAATTTCTGGCCGCGTCAATAGATAATAACTTGTCTCAAAGCGTTTGAATTGAGATACGGTATATTCGCACATTGCATTTCAGATAGTACCGTGACGGCAAGAGCAAACCCCGTTCCTATCGTTTTTGCAGTGCTCATGTCTTTGGATTGCGGTAACTTTCGTTGACGCTCTTCTCTTCGAATGTCAGAATACTTGACTGACTCTCAACAGTGATTGCCCTTTTAACCGCATGGAGGGGTTTTTTACACTGTACGTGCTCTACATGTGTTCGCGAGATGCTGCTGACGACGGCTCGATAGGGCGTTATAGTACGTACCACGGTACTTTAATTACCATAGTCTATCGGGATGGTAAGCGTCATTTGTGGTAAAATACTAACTCTATTGATCCTCATATTCATCTTCCAGGGTTGTTTTATTTTGTCTGCCTCTTTGGTACGCTTCTCAAATAAAGAGCAGAGTTAGCACACGTAATATTATATAAAGCATTTTCAACCGCAAATTTTGTGAATTCACAGTGGCAGTTCGGTGATGTGGGTACTGGTAACTGACTTCTTTTGACGTTGTTGACAAAATAAATTCTTTGCAGGGTTATTATTACGACCTTCTCGTCGAGTAAGTGTCGTGATGCCTATTCTGATTATATCGATGGTTAAAAGCAAGATATTGGTAAAGAATGCAGCGCTGTTTTCATTCCGTAATATCAGCCCGGATTATACTCAACATGCGGAAAGCTTCGAAAGGAGTCGAACAGGACTTTGTCAATACTGCCTCGGCCCTTTTTGCAGCCCCTATATCCGAAGAAAACACGTTGGAGCTGACGGAGAGATCGCGTGTCAGTGTGCGTATGGGTTTTTTAGATTAGAACCATGAAGAACCCCCTTATACTCAACCTCTTCATATCTATCCAGGGAGAGACATCGTCTCGTTCGGTTTATCAAGATTAAGAGGCCCATTAGGTCATCAAATCTCCCCCGGATGCAGGTTCCGGTCGGATTTACGGACAGCCCAGCAGCGATTTTGGCGTATGCGCCGGCCTCCGAGCATGAGTTTAATAGGTGATAGGGCCCCAAAGGGCCATTTGGTACCGCTGGCAGTAGAAGAAGTCTGCAAGGGTGTTTAATTGCAGCTGTTAGTCACGACGGCCATATTCATAATCAAAAAATTTCGGGTTGGACACTCTCACAAGAGAACCTTATCATTCATGTATTTGTACGGCTTGACCGTGACAAAGGAGTCAGATATTACTTACAGTAGCTGTATTCGTGTATGAATTGCGCATAGGCACCTATGAGAAAAAAACGGTGGCAGGCCCGCAGGGGTAACTGAATATATGGTCGATGAGTCGTTCACACGTCTGTCGCAGTGCTGTATAACTGCAGAACAAGGATGGAGGAGTGGGAACGGGTTGCACCGATCCTCTCCAAGACTATAAAAAGAAAAATAATAATTGGAATAATTTCGACTTTCACGACCCTTGTAGCAGCTGCGGCAATTGATTCGCGTGTGTGTGCCGTAATGGCAGATCTCTGACCCCCGGTCGGGTTCCTATTATAACCTATTATAAGGGCTGGTGGGTGGGAGGGGGAATGGAGTGAGGAAAGGAAAACATAGCAATATCAAACCCAAAGGGAGATCCCGAGCAACAGACAGGCTTACATGCACTCCGGGCTTTTCGTCGAGTGATATTAGCGCGCAAGTCGCGCCAAGGCACTGCACGATGCTCCTCGTAGTCTGCATGTGTGTAACTTCGGTGCGTCTTCTTCGCCGGTTGTTCGCCGACACGCGCGGCCTTCCCGAGCGCCCCAAATGATTCAGTTCAGTGTCGTGCGTTTCGGTGGGATCCATCAGGGAATCTCAGGATGGGATCCTGGCAAAAAGTAGGATCTCACCGGGATCCCACCGAAACGCACAACACTGACTCAGTTACCTTGGCTATCAGCCAGCTCTTCCTTTCTTTTGCCCATTTGTGTCAAGAGTGTTTTAGTGAATAACAGCCATATGTAGAACTAAGCTGGCCAAAAGCCATAAACGGAACTTGAAGTACGCCAAGTGGCCAGTCACAAGCAAAATTCTACATTACTAAGCACGACTGTAACGCTTGAAGCCGAGTTGCCGAATGCCTCTGTACACCCGCCCCCGGTGTATATCAGTCTTGAAAACTTGGCAGGGGGCGGAGAAGAATACGGGATTGCCTAAGGTGGTACACTAAGGCGGTACACTGCAGCCGCAAGGCCTTGAGACTTTATATACTAGCTGCTGTACAAAAAGGAAGCGCTTCAGCTCCGAGTCGAAACGTCCCCTCTGCCAGTGGGCTCCACTTCATCTCACAAAAGCCTTCATCCAGATTACCATCAAACCACAAGTCTGTTTCTGAGACGGAATTATGGTAGACTCCAGTGACGTGCGGCAGTGTCAAGTAGTCCAGGCAGTCTTCCATTTACTAACCCCAGAGTCGCCTAGTACTGATTCGGAATTTGCAGTATACGAATGGTACGCGTAATTTATTAGCCTGGAATGGAGCATCAGAACAACTTACCTAGGCTATTAGTTGCCAGCGTCACGTTCTTTGTAAGTCAGGACTGTTTTTCTTCTTTCGCGGCTGCTTTGAATATAGCGGTTATACTTAGGTATATGATTTCCTTATAACATTCTCGGACGAGGTGGAGTTCGTTTGGCGCTCCCCTTGGAATTTAGGGAAGGCCCTCTTCTTCGGTACAAGATATTTGGTGTTCATCGACTCTTCATTGATGCTCATGTGTGCGCTGGAAAATAACACCTTCCTGGTTTGTGTACTGAATGGTTTTTACTGACAGATCTATTTGACTCTGATTTAAACGACAATGTACGCATTGTCACTACAGGTCTTGCTTCATATTTTAAACTCCATCTGACTTGGGTAGCTCTGTGGGAGACTTTTCAATGCGTCATCGTGTACGTTCCATAATATCTAGGTTACAATATTATGTGTCGCTGATGGGACGTACAGACCTCTTGGGGATGGGAGTTATAATTGCGGGGGGTACGCAATTGCAATGCACTTCCCTCCCTCGCGCCTCTAAGCGTATAATTTCCCATCCCAGTGATAATGTCGATTCGCGTGTATGCCCTATGGGAGAGATCGCGATGTGTGCTCGCTGTTCTTGTCCTTTCAATTCTTGTGAGCTTTCGTGCTTTTTGCATACTGTTGGATTATTGACTGGACCAACTGGGAGACTGCTATTATCCTTGTCATAGCAATGTATACAAAGGTGGAGAGTGAGATCAGCTGTGGGTTGCCAATTGTTGTTGCGCCAATTGATGTTTATTCGTCTTAAAAGGGCTTAAGTTGAATGTTGGTACCTTTACGCATTGCGACCGCCTCTGGGAGGGTATGAGAAGGAGCTCTCTTCCCGGAGTTTTTGCGATTCTCATGTATTTAGATTGCGGTGATTCTTTCGTTGATCCCTTCCGAGTTGAATTCCAGGATGTTTGACGATTTTGTTTTCTGCAGTAATCGCTCTTTTAACGGCATGGAAGGGCATATCGCAATGTACGTGACTACTTAAATCCTGCGCGAATCTGCTAATGGCGGGTTGACAGGGTACGACAGTACATACCACAGTCCGCTTATGGCCATATTCTATCGAGATGGCAAGTGTCACTGGTAGTTGCGATTTATGTACTCTAAGGAGGCTAACGCCTTGGAACTTCAATTATTTACCAGGGGTGTTATATTTTGTCTGCTTGTTCGGTACGCTTCTTTGAAACTTAAAGTATAATCAGCGCACTGATTTTTATCTTTAAGCCTTTTCAGCTGCAAATTTTGTGTATTCACAATGGCAGTTTACTTCTTTTGGGGATTATTGACAAAATGAATCCGTTGTAGGGCAATTATTACGATCTTCTTGTCGTGTAAGCATTGTGAAACCCATTCAATTGTACAAATAGCTGGAGGCAAGGAATTGGTAACAGAATGCAGTGCTGTTTTCACTCTGTGGTATCAGCACGAATCATCCTCAATATGAGGGAGGTTTCGAAAGCTAGTCGAAATGAGGACACTCTCGATGCGATCTCTTTTGCAACACCTATATCCGAGGCAACCACGTTAGAGCTGGCGGAGAGATCGCGTGTGCGTATGAATTGTATTTAAATCGAGATCTTAAATCAACATCCTCATCTACCCAGGGAGAGATGTTGTCTCGTTCGGTTTATCAAGAAGTCCGCGAGGCTACCGAATTTCTCTCGGAAACAAGTCTCGGTCAGACTTACGGAGAGCCCAGCAGCGACTTTGGGGTATCAGTTTAATAGTCGAAGGGTGGTAGGACCCATCAGGGCCATTTGGTACCGCCAGCAGTAGAAGAAGAGAAGTCAATGAATACACATTTGAAAATTCTGGCCACTTCATTTTCCCCAAGTCAAGCCCCGTGGGAAACGCCCCCGTGAGAGCCCACAACTAGCTCGCCTTCCTATTGTGGAGGATTCACACATGTTTCTAAAAAGAAAGCTCTATTAGCTGCGAATTAACTTTTTTTTCTTATTTTTCTTGGCAACGTTGAAAATCTTAGTGTCTTTCCAATTCCTCGTTTGAAAATCTGGTTTAGAATGACCCACATACTGCAGGGAGATTCTCAAGGTTTTAAATCCGAGTGAGTAATGTAAATTCTAATTGAATTTGCGCTGTAACTTCAATCGGGTGGGTCGATAACATAATGCAGCGCATCTTTCACTCCGTGATTTCTGCGCAAATGATGTTGAGTGTACGACGCGCCATTAAGGCTAGCGAATGCGGTGGACAGAACGAGACTATTCTTACCGTTATCTATTTCGCGGACACGGACATCGGAAGTCTGTATATTACCTCAGCAGTCAGGTCACAATCGGTAAACAGTCTTCCGAGTCTCTAACCTGTAGGCACGTTTCTTGGGAACCCCCCTCACACGTTCAGGTAATAGCTAACACACCACAGTGTCAGACCACATACATCTTTGCCTATTGAATCGATCCCATAGAATACGGTGAACCTTCGATGGGCGGCCGCAGCTGTATAAAAGGGGGCGGTCAGTGTCAGTAAATGTTTACCTAATCATATGACCTCAGGATCCTCTTATTTTTATGCATCACCCATCATCTCCGTAGCAAAGGACGTATCGGTCGGGCGAAGCTGGTTATATAGCTCTTCTTCAGTTTTGGGCATCGTGATACCGGCTTCTTTAATATTATTATCGGTATAAGATGTTCTTCGGAAAAGGTCCATACTTACAACTGACAAATTTACTCTTAAGTACATGGGTGTAAAAAGAATTTTGACACAGCGTGAGTACATCCCAAATATATATGCGATTCTCTCTGGTCATCAGCCGACTCTGTCTCATGTTCATCAAGTTGAAAGACAGACTCGTTACTGAAGAAACGGAACACTATGGCGGCCGCAAGAGCTTGGATTTATTGATACTAGTTGATCATCAATAGAAGTCCTGCTGTACAAAAAGAAAGTGCTTCAACACGAAACTTCTCTGTAAGGGGGTTACATAAGCAGGGTCTATATAGGTCTATATAGATCTTGATGTAGTAAGCCATCTCTTAGCCTACACCCACTTCGCCCTCGCGGAAACCTATAGAACTGGTTCAACTGAGGTCAGCATGACCGTAAGCCCCTAGAGGTCTTACATTCTCCCTCTGGCTCCGCTCCACTTCCCCTCTCAAAAGCCTTCAGCCAGATTACTATCGGAACCCAAGAGTCCAAGACTGCTTTCTGAAATAGAAATATGGTGGAAATGGCCTTCACTTACGTGCAGCGGTATCAAGTGGTCCAAGTAGTCTTATATTTAGCACTCACCTACTCTCCTGCTCATTCTGATATTTGCAGTATACGAACGGTACGCGTAACTCACTTGCATAGAATTAAGCATCACAGAAATTTACCTAGGATACTAGTTGCGAGCGTCACGTTCTTTGTAAGTCAGGTCAGGTTTTTGCTTTCGTGGCTGCTTTGAAGATAGGGATTACACTTAGGTATACGATTGCCTTATAACATTCTCAGATGAAATCGAGTTTGTTTGGCGCTCCCCTTGGAACTTAGGAAAGGCCCTCTTCTTTACTAACAGATACTTGGTGTTTATCGATTCTTCGTTAATGCTCGTGTGTACGCTGGAAAATGAAACCTTCCTGGTTTGTGTACTGATCGGTTTTACTAACAGATCTATTTGACTCTGATTTGGGCGACAAGGTACGCGCTGTTACTATAAGCCTTGCTTCGTACTATCTCAAATACCATGTTGCTTAAAACAGCTCTGCGAAAGACTCTTCGGTGCATCCTCGTGTACGTTCCACAATACCTACTAGGTTACGATGTTATGTGTCGCTGATGGATCATACAGACCTTATGGGGATAGGAATTATAATTTCTGGGGGTACGTGACTTTATTCAATCTCCTTCCTTCTTTCCTTTTAGCGTACAATCGCCTATCCCAGTAATAATGTCGATTCGCGTGTACGCCCTATGGGAGAGATCGCGACGTGTGCTCGCTGTTCTTGTTCTTTCGATTCTTGTGAGCTTTTATGCTTTTTGGATACCATCAGATTATTGATTAGTCCAACTGAGAGACTGCTCTCATCATTTTCATAGCGGTGTATACGAAGGCACGGAGCGAGATCAGCTGTAGGTCACCAATCTTCGTTGCGCCAATTGATGCTTACTCGTCTTAAAAGGGCTTGAATTGAGTATTGGTACCTTTACCCATTGCGTCGGTTACGGGGTTATAAGAAGCAATCCTCTTCCTGGCGTTTTTGCGGTTCTCATGTATTTAGGCTGCGGTAACTCTCCTATTGATACCTCCCGCGTCGAATTTTGGGGTATTTGACTGATTTATTCTTGCAGTAATCGCACTTTTAACGGCATGGAAGGGCATATTGCAATGTACGTGACCTCTACCATGCCACGTGAATCTGCTTATGGCGGCTTGGCAGGGTGCCACAGTACATACCACAGTCCACTTATGGCCATATTCTATCGAGATGGCAAGTGTCACTGGCGGTTGCGATTTATGTACTCCGAGACTAACGCCTCGAAACCTCAATTATTTATTAGGGCTATTATATTTTGTCTGCCTGTTCGGTACGCTGCTCTGATATTTAAAGTGTAATCAACGCATTGATTTCTGTTTCTAAGCCTTTTCGGCCGCAAATTTTGTGAATTCACAATGGGAATTCGGTTATGTGGGTAATGGTCATTTACTTCTTTTGGGGATTATTGATAAAAATGAATCCGTTGTAGGGCAATTATTACGACCTTCTCATCGTGTAAGCGTTGTGACACCCAATCGAATCGTACGAATGGCTAAAGGCAAGGAATTGGTAACAGAATGCAGCGCTGTTTTCACTCTGTGGTATCGGCCCGAATCATCCTCAACATGAAGGAGGTTTCGAAAGCCGGAAGAAATGAGACCACCCTCGATGCGATCTCTTTTGCAACCCCTACTATATCCGAGGTACACACGTTTGAGTTGGCGGCGGGATCCCGTGTGCGTATGGATTGTATTTAAATCTGGATCTTAATTCAACATCCTCATCTATCCAGGGAGAGACATCGTCTCGTTCGGTTTATCAAGACGTCCATGAGGACACAGAATCTCTCTCGGAAGCAGGTCTCGGACAGGTTCGTGGACAGTCCAGCAACGGTTTTAACCCATGTGTCGGTCATCGAGTATAGGCCTTGTAATGGGAGGTAGATCACAGTAGAGACCAACAGGGCCATTTTGGTGCGTAACGTACCGTCAGCAGTAGAAGAAGTCCACACGAGTGTTTGGTTGCAGCTGTTGGTCACGACGGTGATCGCATTCATATTCAAAATTTCTGGATCGCAGGGTCGCACACACTCAACCACACAAGAAAACCCTACTATTCATTTATTTGTACCAGTACCTTGACCGTGTCTAAAACCGGAGTCTCAGGCTGTTACTACTTAGTTTCAAATGTCTCAGACTATTGCGTAAATATTAATGTGTTGGAATTTAGGCATTATTTGGTAGTATTTGGGCAGCTTGAATGCGATTGGTCAAGTAGTTACTCAGCTATTCTAGGACAGCGCATACAGTTACGACAAAATTTTCGTTCGCACCCCAGTCCTCTAAGAACGAATTCATAGAACCAGACCCACCGTGGTAAAGAGCCACGTGCATTACAGCTGTCTGCTCACAGGTTGGCCAGAAGTCTCTCGCCCCTGGCTCCCGACCATCACCCGCGGGTGATGCAGCGCTCCCGGACTTGCCTCAATGAAACCCGCTCTGTATGCACTG
The DNA here is from genome assembly GCA_002794785.1 of Coniferiporia sulphurascens. Classification (NCBI taxonomy): domain Eukaryota; kingdom Fungi; phylum Basidiomycota; class Agaricomycetes; order Hymenochaetales; family Hymenochaetaceae; genus Coniferiporia; species Coniferiporia sulphurascens. The sequence continues at coordinate 166,732 of NBBA01000020.1, read as the reverse complement.
CTATTCCAAGTATCCCAGGTCTCCCAAATCCCGGTCCTCTCTACCCTCCGAACGGGCTCAACCCGGCGCACACATTAGCCCCAAGGCTGTATGTGGCCGTACGAGTCCATGACATCAGTCCCTCTGCTGTGAATATTCTTACAATCATTTGTTCGGCCGGGAATTATAGGCAGAGCCCCGGTCCCCGATCCATACCAATCATCACCTATATTGTCATCATTAGCTCGTACTATACTCAGATAATATCGCCGAAAGCTCCGAAGGGTTGTTGCCTCCTCTTACTTGAACACGTTATAAAAGTTAGATTTGATGAAGAGACATCGAAGAGCACATGATCAAGAAAATGGACTTGTTTTGTTTTACAGAAGCCAAGCGACATGCACTCCCAGTCATTCCATTCAAACAAAAAGACATCGGAGACACCGAAGGCCTCTTGCTACAGGTCGCCTTTTGACTCGGACGAGCTAATGCAATGTGAGGAAGACTTGTGAGGACGACGGAAAATCAGCAACTGTGAAAATATCTCAGCCCAGGTCAAAAGGACTCTATATTAGATAGTAACCTACCTGTGCCTACGAAAGGAGTATGGAAGTGCTCACCTCAGCCCAGGACTGAGGTGCGCAGATGCCTCGGGCGCGATTCAAGTTATATGCGCCATTTTTAGATTACTAGATAGGGAAAAGAGATCTACACGAGCTGATGTAATTAATAATCCCATTCACGGCAACAGATTGATTGTCGTTACGAATCAAGCGAGACCAAGCTAACCAAGACTTTACTTCGTTTATCTTTTCGATACTGAAATCTGGCCCGTATTCTGTGGCAACACTAGAAATGTTAGTGTCTTTCCGGTCCCTATCTGATAAAAATGGCCCGCCGCCGCAGGGCGATTATGGCCTCCCTCTCGAGTGAGCGGTGGAATCCCAATCAAATTTTCTCTGAAATTCTAATCGGGTGACTTGGGAGCAAAATGCAGCGCACTTTTCACACCGTAGCCAAATGTGCGACGCGCCATTAAGGCTACTGATTTATGTGGACAAGATGAGGCTATCCTCACCGCTGTCCATTTCGTGGATACGGATACCGAAAGTCCGGATTTGCCTCGGCAGTCAGATCACAAGCATGTATCCCAAGGGATTCTAAGTTGGTGAGTAGCCCCCCTAACTTGTGAACATATCCCTTAGAAGTAGATGCGAACACATACAGTTTATCCTCTTGCATCAGGCTTGGCTTGTCGGCTAATGTGCTGTGGCACCTGACCTCACACACCAAGTTCGATTGCTCCCACAAATCATGATGATAGACCTTCCATTGAATAAGCAAAGTGGGCAATATGGAAATTCATCTTGATGTCGTCACCAGGAGATGTTCTTCGAGCAAAATCCACTCATGGAAGCTCTGTGTAGTATATGCGACTACCTCTGAAGGCCGAGTATGCGTTCAGGCTCCCCTTGTCCTTCTAAATCATGATCACCAAAATTGGATTGAGAGGCCGATCTACATGTATCATCGCGGACTGAACCTGCACACCATATCAGTGCTGTTGTCAAGATGGTGGCATTTCTATATCCACGGTTTTACTGAACGTCACAGATTCCAGTCAATCATCAATAAGCAACAATAAGCAACAGGCGGCATAGAGATAAGATAGTGTTTTCTATATGTTAATACCTGTCCTTCTTCTGACCCCGACCCCGACCCCGACCCCCCCCCCACACACACAAAAACCCTTCATCAACCTCCACCTTCAGCATTTCTCTCGCCATCTGGAGCCCAATCATGGCGGAAACTTTTATGCAACAGTACCAGGTGGTTCAGGTGGTGTGGTTTCCCGCTGAAATCCTGGCCCGCTTGCTGACTTGTGAGTTTGCAGTATACAAACGGTACGCATATCCCTCCTTGTTGGTAGTCACCAATTGTGACAACTCCATCACTAGTTGCTAGCGCTGCATTCCTTGTAAGCTGAGTTTGTCCCATATTTCAAAGCTTCTTTGAACATAACATCTGTCTTTACTAGGCATATGATTATCTGATAACATTCTCAGATGAGGTTGAGTTTTTTTGGTACTCACCCTGGAACTTGGGGAAGATTCTTTTCTTTGGCACAAGATACTTGACCTTTGTTGATTCTTCACTGATGCTCATATGTATGCCAGAAAACAAAACTACCCATTTGGTATTACTAAATTATTTTAAGATCTGCTGGACTCAGATCTGGGAAGTGAAGATGTATGTTTTGTCACTTATAAGTCTTATATCATTTCCTAAGTATTAATTGGCTTGAGATAGCTTTGCAAGAGTCTTAAAATCTATGCACATTGTGGTAGATGATGAGGTGCAGTGGTGAAGTTCAGGCAAAGGTGGGTTATCAGCGTAAACCAATGTATTTCTAGGGCGAGACCAGCTCCCCTTATATACACGTTCCATGAGCTAGTATTACTATAACTATCTAGCTCCTATATCATATGGTGTTATCATTGTGTTATCGTTTACTTAGTAAGATGGTCAATCATATGACCATCCATTATTTATATCGTTTTGTTATATTTATTTAATAAAGAGGTTCCTCAATGCTTCTTTGTGTATGACCCTGCAATATATGGGTTAAACTATGTTGCTGATGATCTAGCACAGATCTGATGGCGGTAGGGGCCATAATCGCGGGAAGTATGTGCCTATATCCGATTTTCTTCCCTCACACTTGTAACCACCTACCATAGTAATAATGTCGATTCGCGTGTACGCATTATGGGCGAGATCTCGGCGCGTGCTCGTTGCCCTTGTTTGTTTTATTTTTGTGAGCTTTTATACTCTTTCCGTCCTTCAGAATATTAATCAAAACAATTGAAAGGCGTCCTTTATTCTTGTCATCGTAATATATACAAAGGCACAGAGTAGGATAGACTGTAAGTCGCTGGTTATTCGTCGTGCCAGCGATGGTAGTAACTCGTCTTAAAGCGTTTGAACTGGGTGCTGGTACATTCGCGCATTGTGTTAGTATTGCCGATACGGCAGCCGTTCGAGCCGTTCCTATTATATTTGCAGTGCTTATGACCTTGGATTGTGGTAAATTTTATGATCCCTCCCTTTGGAATGTCGGGTCGTTACTTACGACTCGTAGTGATCGCACTTTTAATGGTATGGAAGGGAATATTGCAATGTACGCGACTCCCACCAGTTTACGGGGAGCTGCCAATGGGTGGTTCGCCAGGGTGTTATAATAAACAGCACAGCCCATTAATTACCATATTCTACCGGGATGGTAAGTGTTGCTGGCAGTAGCAATCTGTGCGTTACTTGGTCAAGGACTAACACTTTTGAATGTCATCTTTACCTATCAGGGCTACTGTATTTTGTCTGCCTCTTCGGTACGCTACTTTTAAATACGAAGAGACCGCCAAAACACAGAAGAATGTTTTCCTAGCCTTTTCAGTCGCGAATTTGGTGAATTTAAAATGGCGGTTCGGCGATGTGAGTACTGTTGGTCGGCATCTTCCTTCGGTTATTGATACAACGGATTCGTTGCAGGGCAATTACTACGACCTTCTCATCGAGTGCGTGTTGTGATTTCTGTCCAACTATATGGTCAGTTAATGACAAGGCATTGCTAATAGGATGCAGCGCTCTTTCCACTCTGTGGTAACGGCCCGAATTATACTTAATATGCGGATGACTTCGAAAGGAGTCGAGCGACACGAGGTCACCCTTGACGCAGCCTCTTTTGCAACCCATGTGTCCGAAGCACTCACGGTCGAGTCAACGGGCGGACTACAAGTGCGTGTGGATTTGTTTCAACTGAGAGAATAAAATAATCCTTATATCCACCTCCTCATATCTAACCAGGGAGAGACATCGACTGTTCCCAGCAACCCCTCGTTTCACCTGGCTTATCAAGAAGTCCGTGAGACCACCGAATCTCTCTCGGAAGCAGATCTCGGTCAGATTCACGGACAGCCTAGCAACGACTTTGGCGTATGTGCTGGCCATCGAGTATCAGTTTAATAGTTGGAAGTGGACCGCGACACTGACAGGGTTATTTGGTACCGTTAGCAGTAGCAGAAGTCTGCAAGAATGTTTGATTGCAGATGTTGGTCATAGCGGTGAAAATCATATTCAAAAGCCCTGGATCGCGGGGCCTCACACACTCAACCACACAAGAGAACCTTGCCATTCATGTACTTGTACGGTTAGGCTCGATCGTGACTAAAAGGAGTCAGACACTACTTAGCTGTATTCCTGTACAGTTGTCTATTGTGCAGAGTGAATTGGTATATGGTCACCTACGAGAGAAAAAGGTAGCAGGGGTAACTAATTATATGGTTGGTGAGTTGTTCACGCGCCGGCGTCTCGTCGCAGTGTGGCATAACCGCAGTGGAGTGAAAACAAGATGTAGTCCCACCGTGAGAAAAACATCACGTGCGTCACAGCATACCCGGAAGTGGTTTTGTCGGGTGTTTTTTCAAGTTGCCTCCTAAATACTTGAACCACGACCTTCAATTTAGATTTGGCGCCAGAGATGCCGGGGAACACACGATTGGAAATTCTGGTTCTACCTCATTTTTCCCAAGTCAAGTGATATGTACCTCCAGTCAACTCAGTCAAACAAGGAGACACCGAAGACACCCGGGTCAAGAGTCCTCACTACGGGACGCTCTAGAAGACGGAAGGTCCGCAACAAATCGAAACGCACGATAAACGTTGAAATGCATGATGCAGACCACTCCAAGTGTGGTGTTTCCACGATGATGCTAACCAATTAGTACGAACTACAATATACTCAAGCGAGACGAAACTAACTCTTCAAAACCCGGGACATTAGGACTAGCATACTTCGTTTGTCTTTTCGGTATTGGAATCTGCCTCATAATCTGGTACTGCCTTATGGAGATAACTCTGAAGTTGGAATTTTTCTGGCCTCTGCGATTTTTCTTGGCAACGCTGCAAATGTATTTAGAGTCTTCCTGAACTTTCATCTGAATTTAAAAATGGTCCATTCGCTGCAGGGCGACTATCATGGCCTCGAGTGAGTGGCAGAATCATAATCAGATTCGCGCTGAACTCTACTAAATAGTCGGCTCGGCAGCAACAAAATGCGGCGCATCTTTCACTCCGGAATTTCTCACGAACTATGCTAAATGTGCTATCAAAACCCTCAGATCTAATGTACCAGATGGGACTATCCTCATCTTTGTACATCTCGCGGACACAGACGTCGAAAGTCCGTATTTTACCTCAGCAATCAGATCACAGATGTGGCATCCCGAGAAATTAACCCATCTTGATATCGTCGTCAGGGGAGGTTCTTCGAGCGGATTTCACTCGTGGTATTCTCAGGGCCGAGTATACAACTATAACAAACCTAGTGTCCCTCTGATTATCAAAATACAATAAAAGGCTGATATATTATTGAGACCTGATTCTGCATACTATATCGGCGCTACCATCCAAGGTGGTATTCTGATACCCGCAGGCTCTTCTGCTGAAGGCTAAGGATGCTAGTCAACTATCATCATTCGTCTGACGGCACAGAGGTGAGATAGCTTATGCTTATAAGCGTGGGACCACTTCTTTTCACCCCAAACTCCTAGGCTGCTCTCTTCTCCGAGTCTCCCTCTACACATATAGCCCTTCATTAACCTACACCCTGTCTGAAGCCCAAGCATGGCGGATGCTTCTATACAACAATACCTGATAGTTCAGGTACTGTAGTCTCCTATCGAAATCCTGGTTCGCCTGCTGATTCAGGGATTCGCAGTATACGAACGGTACGCATAATCTACTTCGCTTACAGTTAAGCATCTCAGCAAGTTACTCGGGTCGCTAGTTGCAAGCGTTACGTTCCTCGTAAGTCGAGGCCAGTTTTAAATTTCATGGGTTTTCTGAATATATCGATTACCCTTAGGTATATGACTGCCTTATAACATTTTCAGACGAAGTCGAATTTGTTTGGCACTCGCCTTGGAACACAGGAAAAGTCCTATTCTTTGCTACAAGATATTTGGCTTTCACCGATTCTTCATTGATGCTCATATGTACGCTGGAAAATAAATCCTTCCTGGTTGGTTTACTGAACCGTCCCAACTGGCAGATCTACTTGACTCTGGTTTGAGCGACGAAGTACGCACTGTCGTCTGATAAAAAATAATGTGTATCTTAGGTAATATGTAACTTGGAATAGCTTTGCGGGAGAATCTTCAATGCGTCCCTATGTACGTTCCATGATACCTACCAAATTACAATGTTATGTGTCGCTGATAGATCATACAGACCTCATGGGGATAGGTGCTATAATTGCGGGGAGTACGTAACCGTATTGCACTTCCTTCCTTCGTGTCTTCTAGCGTATGATCGCCTATTACAGCAATAATGTCGATTCGCGTTTACGCCCTATGGGAAAGGTCGCGGCGCGTGCTCACCGTCCTCGTTCTTTCGATTCTCGTGAGCTTTCATGCTTTTTTAACTGCATATTGTCAGATTAATGACCAGACCAACTGGAAGACCGCCTTTATTCTTGACGTGGTGTTGTATACAAAGGCGCAAAATAAATTTAGCTGTAGGTCGTCAAGCGCCATTGAGCCAATTGATGATAACTCGTCTTAAAGCGTTTATACTGAGTATTGGTACATTCACGCATTGCATGGACACTGATGATACAACGGCCAACCCTGCTCCCGCAATTTTCGCAGTGTTTATGTCTTTAGATTGCGGTAACTCCCCCGTTGATACCACCCGCGTCGAATTTCGGGTATTTGACTAATTTATTTTTGCAGTAATCGCTCTTTTAACGGCATGGAAGGGCATATTGCAATGTACGTGATCTCTCCCACTTCACGCGAGACTGTTAATGTCAGCTTGACAGGGTATCACAGTACATACCACAGTCAACTTATTGCAATATTCTACCGAGATGGCAAGTGTCACTGGTGATTGCGATTTATGTACTCCAAGGAGATTAACACCTTGAAACCTCAATGGTTTATAAGGGCTGTTGTATTTTGTCTGTCTGTTCGGTATGCTACTCTGAAATTTGAAGAATAATCAGCATAACAAAACTCTTTCTCTAGCTTTTTCGGCCGCGAATTTTGTGAACTCGCAATGGAGCTTAGGCAATGTATGCAATAGCAATTGCCTTTCTTTTGGAAATTATTGACACAATGAATCCATCTCAGGGCAATTTTTACTGTCTTCTGATCCTGTGAGTGTTGCGACACCCATTCTATTTGTGTAAATAGCTAAAGCCGGGATAAAGAATGCAGTGCTGTTTTCATTCTGTGGTGTCGGCCCGAATCATCCTCAACATGAGAGAGGCCTCGAAAGCTAGACGGAAAGGGGTCACCCTTGACACGGTCTCTTTTGCGACCCCGATCGTGATACCCGAAGTAGCCACGATTGAGTTGACGATGAGATCGCGTGTGCGTATGGATTTTACCTCAAACGAGATCTTAGTAGACATTTTTATAATCAACTTCTTCATATCTACCCAGGGAGAGATATTGATTCGTTCGGTTTATCGAGATCAAGGAGCCCACTGGCATGAGGCTAACGAATTTCCCTCGGACGCAGGCCTCGGTCAAATTCACGAAAGCAGCGATTCTGGCGTATGTGCTAGCCATAGAGTATCGGCTTGTTAGTAAGATTTTTGAATGGGGTCATTTAATACGGCTGACGTAGAAGAATTTTGCAAGGATGTTTGGTTGCAGTTGTTGGTCACTCTACCTGTACTAACATCTAATGTGCAGACTCTGCAGAGTCAATATGCGGTCGCCCTTGAAGAAATAAATAGCAGTAGACGGCGCACATTGATGAAGCATCTCGTCGTGTCTCGTTGTAGTGTCGTCTGACTATATATAGAGTGCGAGCCATGGACAAGGAGGATAGTCGAAATATTATGCCTCTTTGCCAGTGTGAAGTTGTGAACGAACACGGACCGCGTTCTTTGTGCTTGTTGTGTTCGCCTGTATATAGCCGCCGGTAGTGATTGGTAATACCGATCATTTACCAGCTTACAAATCCATCAAAATTTTCTTGCCGATGTTGCTTCTTTGGTTTTGAAGACTTCAGGGGGTGCGCACGACTTGAAGTTTCGGCTTACTTTACTTACTTTCACTCGGGCACTTTATCTGCCAGTGTATTTTGAATTGAGTCAGGACGCCTTCTCTGTCTGATGAATATTACTGATCGGGCAAAGGGTATTCATCATGCTGGGCAGTGCGGTTACTAGACGTCTGTCTAGTCGGGTTCACAAAACTAGTATGTAGTACGATGATCACCAGTGTGGACTCGAGGCAAGTTTTCTATACGATCTCAGATGGTAAATGGCCCTCCCTAACATAAAAACAGATTTCAGGGGTGAACACGGGCAGATGCTACAAACATTGTTACATTACATTTGGTTCATCCGCTAATAGACACAGCATTGACCGCAATTCTTGGCCTTACACACATAACGTTCGATTGGTCGCATAGAGGCCTTGGATAGAACACCTGCCCCGCCATAAGGAGTGACCGAGAGAACGTATCCGATTGCATCGCTTGGGGATCGTTTGTGTCTTCCGTGTCGCCCATCCGTAACAACCGGAGTCTCGGTCAGGCGGAGTGAGCATCATAGCTCCTCTATGGGACTAGAAAAACGCATCATGCGGTGCTTGCGCAAGCGGCCTTCCTCCAGTGGAAACTTATACCCGCCCTATCTTCGACCTCCTTTCTATTGTGAGGAGCCCACGCTCCAAATCGTAATATGTTCAAACCTGAGTCGCTTGATATACCCCGAGGCCGGTAATGCTAACTAACCATCAATAGACGTCCTGTGGTACAAATAGAACGCGCCTTAACATAAAACTTCTCCTTTTGGCCCCATGGTCCCCTACTCCTATTTTAACCTTCATCAAAGCACACTAGAGACCCGGTCTGCTGCTCAAAGCCAAGATATGGCGGAGACAGCCTCTAGATACGTGCAACAGTACCGAGTGGTCCAGGTACTCTTCATTTAAAGCACTGAAGTGCCCCCATCCCCTCCCTTGACCCGCTTGCTGATTTTTGAGTTTGTAGTATACAAATGGTACGCGTATGCTCCCCCACCGAAAGTTGACTGTTGTGACGGTTCGCCCAGTCACTAGTTGCCAGCTTCACGTTCCTTGTAAGCTAAAACCATTTTTATTTCGACGGCCTTTTTGAGTGTAGCAACTAACCTTAGGCATATGATTGCCTGATAACATTTTCGGAAGAGGTGGAGTTCATTTGGTGCTCTCCCTGGAACTTAGGAAAGGCCCTCTTTTTTGGGACAAGATACTTGGCGTTCATCGATTCTTCGTTTATGCTCGTTTGTACGCTGGAAGATGAAACCTTCCTATTGGTTCACTGAATATTTTCTAATCTAATTGACAGACCTGATTGACTCTGGTTTGGACGACGAAGTACGCACTGTCGCTTAACAAGCCTTCTTATCTTAAGCACTACGTGGCTCGGAATAGCTCTGTGGGAGACTCTTCAATGTTTCCCTGTGTACGTTCGAGATCTAGGCCTTGACGCAATGCGTCGCTGATAGATAATACAGACCTCATGGGGATAGGATTTATAATTGCGGGGGGTGTGTGACCATATTTCACTTCCTTCTCTTGCGTCTTTTATCAAATAACCGTACTTCACAGTAATAATGTCTATTCGCGTGTATGCATTATGGGAGAAATCGCGGCGTGTGCTCGCTGTTCTTGTTATTTCGGTTCTTGTGAGCTCTCTGCACTTTCCGTGCTGTCAGATTATCGACTGGACCAACTGGAAGGTTACATTTATCCTTGTCATAACGATGTACACAAAGGCACGGAGTGGGGCCAGCTGTAGGTCACCAATCCGCCACTGCGCCAGTCGATGATAATTAGTCTTAATAGCGCTCGAACACAGTACGGGTATATTCACGCATTGCATTAACGTTGGCGATACAACGTCCAACCCTGTTCCTGTCATTTTTGCGGTGCTCATGTCCTTAGATTGTGGTAAGCTACATCGATCTCCTCCGCTTCGAACGTTAGGATGTTTGACCTAACTCTTTTCAGTAATCGCACTCTTAACCGCATGGAAGGGCATATTGCAATGTGTGTACCTCTTTGTAAGTAGTTTCGAGAAGCCGCTTATGATGATTCGATAGGGCGTTATAGTTCTTACCAGAGCCCACTTGTGGTCATATTCTACAGAGATGGTAAGTATTATTAGTGATTTATATACTCAAGAAACGACTAAAGCTTTGAAATTTCATTCATTTAATAGGGCTGTTATACTTTGTCTGTCTGTTCGGTACGCTACTTCGAAATTCAAAGCAGAACCAGCATACAGAAGTCTTTTAAAAGCTTTTTCAACGGCAAATGTTATGATTTCACACTGGCGACCTGGCGACGTGGGTGCTGTTGATTAACTTCTTCCGTTGTGTGTTATTTAAAAAAAATACAGGGCAATTACTACAACCTTCTTATCGAGTGAGTGTCGTTATCCCTGTCCCAACTTTAAGTCAGTTAAGAGCCAGAAATTGGTAATAGAATGCAGCGCTGTTTTCACTCTGTGGTATCGGCCCGAATCATCCTCAACATGAGGGAGGCTTCAAAAGCCGGACAAAACGAGGTCACTCTCGACGCGGTCTCCTTTACGACCCCCCTTATATCCGAAACATCCACGTTTGGGTCGGTGCGGAGATCGCGGGTGTGTATAAATTTCACCACTTCAATTCAACGGGGCAAAAAACCTTATCGTGTTTAACCCCCTCATATCTGCTCAGGACGAGACATCGACTGTTTCCAGCAGCCTCACACCTCATTCGGTTCTACAAGAAGTGCCTGAAAACATTGAGCCGGACGCGAACCTCGAGCAGATCCCCCGTCCACCCGGTAGCCTGAGCGATCCTTACGTGTGCCATGCCGCCATCGTTTAATGGTTTGATAGCGGGAAGTGGGGCCCACGGCATCATTCGGTATGACTGATAACAATTGAAATCTACAAACGCATTCGGCTGCACTGGCAGCTAATAGTTATAATAGTATCGTTCGTATTTAAAAAAACCCATCGTTTCAATTAATAGAGTACCCTTACAGCATAATTGTTGATGTGTATATCAGCCCTGGTCAAAAGGGCTCTAATGTTTGTCTACCTGTATGCAAAAGTAGTGCGAGAGTCAATGAAAAAAATTGGTTCCATAACGTCCCTTTGCATCTCCATTTGATTTCTTGCTGGCGGACGATGTCGTTTCCAGATCGACGTCCGTACCACGCAGAGCCATTTACGCATGATGTGAATAAAAGCAGACGTGGCTATATGCACTAGTACTTGATGATGGATGCTACATTGCTACATTTGGCCCCGCCTCATGAGGTTCCTCCTCACCCTCCTACGCTCCGCACCAGCTGCTTGACTCTTGTTCCATTGTAAAAACGGAATCTCGTCTGTCTCTCGCCTCGATCCGTCGCGCTCGACCTCCCTAAAGTCCAACATCCCCCATATGGGTAATTCGATCTCACCCTTGACAAGACATCGTGCCGCAGACGCAGCAATCAATTCTGGTGCAAGCGGGGTGACAATGTAAAGCGCATCGCTGGCCGAAGGTGGTTGTGTAACAGAAGGAGTAACGGGCGGGGAGTAAAGCGACTGGGAGACACTGCGTACAAGGGCGAGACCGATACACTGCGAAGACGAAGGATCCGGGGGCTCCGCACCTTGCACATAAGGCAAACCCTGCTGGGTCGAAGAGGGCAAGGACTCCAAATAGTCCGGCTGAGATGCCACGAGCGCAACTAGAGCACCGTTTAGGACGCGACCCACTTCTGTGGGGACGACATCCTCTGAACCCGCACCTACCAGAATAACGCTATCAAAAGCTTCGCTAGGCGAGACGGAGTATGGCGGACATGCAAGCAGCGGAAGGCGACAATCCCAATGGCATAGAGACGCAGACTCAGCAAAGGAGTCAGTGGCGTAATTAGGGGGTTGGATGGCGGGTGGCAGAAGACGGTACTGGGATGGAGAAAGAACATAGTGGAAATATGACATGAGCGAGATCGCCCGCCAGTCTGCGGCTGAGTACCGCGCGGATTGCGGTCCGACGGTAATAGGCTCGATTTCAAACACTTGTAAACGTGTCATTGATGCATTTGTCGTCAATGTAGCCGGCTTTATCACATCCATTCCAGTTTCGAACTCCCCATTCGGACTTTGCATACTGAATATATGGGTGGGCTCTACAGCCTCTACGATTTGGCGTGCAAGGTCGGCACCCAAACCCTTCGTCCAGCCCATAGTATTGACGACCAGCGGAATGATGTCCTCTATTCTTGGGTCATCAGTATCCAATAGCTCGTCTTCTGGAGCAAGGTATTGGAGGTCGATTTTGTATGTTTGTATAAGAGATCGTATAGAGGAGAGATAGTGCGAAGGCGAGTTCCGGGGTGAAGTCGAGCCGACGTAGTGAGAGGCGTACGGAAGTAAAGGATGCGTGAATGGCGGTCCTGGAGAATATAAATATTAGCCAAAAGAAAGAGGCTTGAGACAAGGGGTGCCCACCAAACATCTGCCTATCAACTATGTTGAGAGATACTAGTCCGGGTGGGGTGAACTCAGTTTGCCCTATGTCGCATTCTAAGAATGCAACTCGCCGATACCGGCCTAATAGGCGGTTCATGATTGTGCGAGCTAATGTGCTTTTACCAGTTCGCTTTTGACCTCTGACGAGAATAACCGCAGGCCCGGGACTAGAAATTTCATCCTCATCCTTATCAACCAATGGCGCTGTAGGCAGCGATGCGAGAGAATTCTGCCACGACACGGGCGTCTGAAACGAATACATTGACCGATCCAAGGACGACAACTAAGTATGGCGATGAGTGGATGATACACTTTTGTTAAGAAAGTACTCACTAATTTCGCGCTGTGAAGGCCCAGGACGTCATCTGCAGGGGACCCCGCTTCAAACACGCCCTCGTACGTTTTGCACACTCTTCCGAGGCCCTCAACACCTGTGGAAGCGCCCTCGAAAAAGATGACCGCACAGTATGCGTTTAAGGAATGGGCCATCCTGTCAGGAATACGCGGCGCACTATCCTGCAACGTCAAATCGGAGAAGGAAAGAGCTTTTATGATGGGTATCGGGGAACACGTCGGAGCAAAGACGGCGTGAGTATTGGACGAAGCGGCTATATCTGAGCCCATAAGGGAGACCGAGCCATGGAGGATGGTCAGGGAGTAAACGCCTAAGAGAGCGATAGTCTCGTTTTCCTGAAGCGCAACCAGTGTACCAACGCGTCCTGACAAAATGCCGGAGTCACGGCCATCGAGATGGAAAACATTTTTATCGGGCTGGGGAGCAAAAGATAATGTATGTATGCGCTGAAAGCCGGTGTCCTGCTGTCGAGACGGCTGAGGTGAAGGTGGCTGCGATACTTCAGTGGCAAGTACAGTTGGAACTGCCTCATACAACACTTCTTCGTCGGACGAGTCGGGGGGAAGTTGACTGGGAGACCATGTCCTTCTGGCTTTGAGATGTTTCGCGGGAATGCTACCCCGCTCAGCTTCGCCATTGTCTCCTACGAAATGCACCTCGTCCTCGTCGCTCTCGCTCCCTGAGCTCGAAGTCGTCCCATTTGTGATACCTTTTGGACCTTTCCCAGTAGGACCTTTTGATTCGACGCCGGGCCTCGATTCGTAATAGCGAGTCTGTGAGCTCTCGCCCCTAGTCGTATCCTTGCGCTTTTTTTTGCGCCCAGGTTGGACTTCTGAGCTTGCGGAAGGCTTGCGTTTTGACTTTTGTGGGCGAAGAATTGCCCCGAGGCGGTCAGATTCCGAGCCAGAGTCTTTTGTAGCTATCTGCGCATTTTTATCAGACGTACGAGTAGTCTGAGGTTGAGCGGTGGGTTTTGCGGCTCGGGCGGCCTTCCGTGCAGCGATGGCACTAAGCATAACCGCGAAAGGATGATATTTCAACGCAACAATTTTGTCCGTATTTTTCTCAGACTCAAAATTTTTTGTTCTAAACTACGACCTCAAATGGCTTCCTCGTCAACTACTGCGGCACCTACGCCAGCTCCCGAGCCAAAGCTTGTGCTCTTTGCTCGCGGTGTCATCGCCCGTCTGTCCATTTGGCCTGCTTTGCGCGTTGCAGTAGACCAGTCATGGGGTGGACCAGAATCTCCACAAAAGCGAACCTGGATAGCATCTGTTGTTGTCGACGCCTTTGATCCCTCTGAATCGCAAGAAACACCTGATGCTTTTTACGTCGAAGATATGCTGCTTCAAATTATGGCGGACGAATTCGACGCTGAGTTGGAGGATGGGAGTGCAGAGGCTGTTGCGAAAGACATCATGAAACTTTGGACGGATGTTGCGGACGTATCTGGGAGGAAGGCGGTGGAGCTTTGGGAAGAACAGGCCCAAAAGCTCAAGGGTACGAAAGTGGCATATGAGGAGGTGGTTGATGAAAGCGCGGAATTTGAAGGGGAAAGTGGGAGTGACGACGAAGATAGTGATGAGGGAGGGGATGGGGGTATGGACGTCGACGGGGTTCCGCAGCTGCTAGCCCCCCATGAGCGAAAACAACGTGAACAGCCCGAAGTCGACGATGATGGTTTTACGGTGGTAAAGGGGAAGGAGAAGGCACATAAATAACATGGTCTAGTGAGCACCTGTTATATTCTTCTACTGTGTCCTTGACTGACGAAATTACGGTTTGACATAGTTTGTTGTCACGGATTAATCCTGATGCCGTTGTTGTACTTGGTTTATTCATAAAGCTATCACTGCCCATAGTTCGTCACTGTGTACGTTATAGAAAAGCGCTACTGCAAACAGCCTCATCCATTGTGTATTCGCCCGATTGCGATGGTTGAGGAATTGGTCGTCAAACCTCGTTCAGTAACCGTAACACGCTCGGTACACCGCGAACTAACTCAATTTGATAAAGTGGGTGGTGGGTGGCAGCGAATTTTCACCTAGGACGGCACTGGTGTTAATTTTTTGTCCCCCAGTATTTTCGATCAATGCGCAACGCACAGGCGCTTGACTGGGCTTGGGATCATGTCGTAAGTTCCTAGGTTGTACCGAATACAGAAAATTTCCCCCAAGTTGACTTCGATTGTTCTATTCGCCGCTGTTGTTAAATTTCATCGGATGGTCCGTTGGCCAGCTATCAAACAGCGTTATCTGTGATATTCGAGTTGAACTACAGATGTTTGCAGGCTAGCGCAAGTATGTTCTGAACGCCTATGTCGTGAATATAATTATGGTGACTCGGGACTTGGTGGGTCCGATCATTCGTACTTCCCCACCTAGCCCTTCCATTCTTGAAATGGAAGTCGGGCGGGTTAGGTACGCTTGAGGAAACATTAATGGAGAGGAGACGAGTGACCAACGAACATTTATTTTTGTCAGTATCGGGGACTCTTCTCCACCGGCACTTTGGTAGGCTCACCTCGTTTATGAACTCGAGGGAACGAACTCCGCTTATTGAATTTAAGCTCTCTGTTTACAAGTGTTTGGATCTATCAACATTTCTTTGCAGCGGTAATATTGTCTTTTTGTCCCGGACCTTGGGTGTGGCCTGCCAAGTTTGTACGGCTCGGTTTAGGGGGCTACTAAGCATGTTTCAAACATTTCAAATAGAAAACATATCTCCGACGGACGGACCCCGAGACTCGCCACTTTTTGTTTTTAAGTGTACGCAATGGTGAACATGTCTTCGCGATTCTTCGTCCCATCTGCTTTGGTTATGACCATCATGGAAAAGGATGTCTATGCAGTCGCCGCATATCGAACCATAGTTTCGTTCAGTTCACATCCCGTCTCTTTCCGATATTTCCCTGTTTGGTATTCGCGAAGTACTTCGATTCCAGAGCTGCTAACTACGTGAGGCCGCCTACAGGTGCCTGTAAAAGTTCTTCGGTGTCCGCTGCATCTCGGGCCCTGTCGACAAGAACTGAATACACGCCTTCTCCCGGCACATAAGATGATGACCAAAATCGGCATATAAAGTGGATCGATGTTTCCTACGTGATACGTGCACCTCCCCTCTTCTGTTCTAAAACCGTCACTCTCTGCAGTTGTTGAATGGCTGACGAAATTACTGGTCTTGTGGAAGAAGTTCAAGTGATCCAGGTGAGCACGATTTACATTACAAGTACAGGCTAGCACAACATTCACTCACACCGATCGAAGTTTGTTGCATGTGTGTGATTTTTCTGCCTTTCGATGATCCGGACGCATTGGATATATACTTCTTCAGTCGCCAGCGCCTGTCTACTGGTCAGTAATTTAAAAAAATTGCTCAGCCAAATTAATTTATTCTTGATATTTGCTCCGCTTTAGGTATATGATTGGCTGATCACAATTTCCGATGAGGTTTCTCTTTGATTTGCTCTCGACGTACGTGCTGACATATAAGATACTCATCATCTAGATTGATCTTGTCTGGCACTCCGAATGGAGCACCACGAAACTCCTCTTCCTCGCCACGAGGTACTCGGGGTTCATAGCCTCTATCCCGGCACTCATCAGTCCGTTAACAGCCTTTAGTCTTACTGCCCTTTCCTGACCCATCGATGAAAAACGCAGTATTACTCGGTTTCGACTCGGATATACATGTGCGTGCAGCTTCTATAATGAGCTTTGTCTCATTTAGGGACGTAAGGACCAACAGCAGTGCGTGTGGACTGGAAAAGCATACATATGCAAGTTACTTTCGACAGACAAGAAAGTGTGATCTAATTCCAAACTAGATTCTGCTATAGGCTGCGCCTTCATTGCTGAAGGTACGTTTATTCAATTGTATTTCTCTTTCTTATTCCGTGCATCTCATAGAATTACAATCTGTTCCCCCACAATCTACAGCGGTCATGATACTTCGTGTGGTGGCGTTGTGGAAGAGGTCACTTCATGTATCCTGTCTATTGGTATTCCTGGGTCTTGTAAGGGTGTGTTTCGTCTTCGCTACGTCAATGCTAATTGTCCCTATGATGCTTTTGATTTTGGAAAGGCGGTGGCTACTACGGCGGTGGTTACAATAGTGAAGGCTGACCATCCTGTGTATAGTGAGCGGCAAGACGGACGTCAAGGTGTAATTGATTTATCACCCCTTCAGCTCCGATCAAAGGCGTTCCCTCCTGTGCAATTGTTCACTTCAGCAGCGGATTTGCTTCCACGATTTTCCCGCTTTTGATGACACTTGAGTGTGGTAATTTAACTACTTTTTCGTCATATGTCTTATTCTTTTTGATGCACAAGCTGTAGTTATCATGTTCCTGACGTTCTGGAAGGGTGTTATACATTGTCAGCACGGTGACCTTTCCTGTTAGGTGTGACTCGCTGACATTTGGTTAGGGCGTGAAAATATGCATACGTGCGCGCTCATGGCAGTGTTTTACAGAGATGGCGGGTGTTGAATCAATTCGAGACCAATGGTTAAAATTGACAATAATTTTTAGGTGCATTGTACTTCCTCTTTCTTTTCGGTACGCAGAACGATTGGTCATTTGAGATAGTTCACATACATATCTGACCACACTTAAATAGCTCTATCAGCGGCGAATTTCACAATTTGGCTCGGAGGGAAGCCGTTGAATGTCAGTGTCTTTTCGCGGCCAGTCTCGTTTCCTAACTGAAAGCTGGAGGCTGGTGTTCAGGGAATCTACTACTTCCTTCTTGTCGAGTGAGGTTTATTTAGTTCTGACCTTCGGCAGAAGAATACTGAGACTTCCCTGCAGACTACAACGTGCCTTTCACTCAGTGATTGCAGCTCGAATCATCCTGAATTTGCGGGGGACAAGTTTGAGCCAGCAAAGCCGATCTTCGATATCCAGCATAGCTTTTCGAAGAGAAGACGTCGGTAGGACAGACTCGGATCAGTCATACAACTCCGACAATCGTAGTATTGGAATTATATGAGCTGACTTCACACGTGCACGACCATTCGTTACTGTGGGTTCCTGCTATTTGCAATATCTTATGCATAAGTAAGCGCCATCGCTTTAAGCTTCCAATGTTTAATTGCTGACCTCGTCGAAGCCTTGCTCAACCTTCTGCCGAGCGCTCTATAGATATAGACATATCCTGCAAATTATTATTTATCCGTTCTGACAACAAGGAATTGCACGTATTCGACGGGGAAAGCCACTTCCTAAGTATCACTTCAATGACAGCACGATGACTATGGGTCCTTTTGCCGTGTACTCGGCACAACCGAATTTTACACTCGTATGAATACTAAACACGAAAGTTCTGCACAGTCCACTTCAGGAAGAGAAGAACAGAATGAACTCGTCGATGTCCTCAGGTGTCACGCTCATCACCAGCTATATGATTTTCTCTGTCGCCCGATCCACATCAGTCGCCGACAGGGCAGACTAGAAGTATGGGGGAGCCATAAAAAATATTTCAAGTTAACATTGGGAGAATCTTACCGTCCGGTCACAATGTAAGTTTGAGTGTTTTATGGTGACATCTCTGATGTACACAGGCCGTAAAGCATGTGGATACACTTCTTAACCGGAGGCGAGAAGAATGACCTCCTCTATGCTGACCATACGTTTTTTTAACAAGAGGACTCGGCAGGAAGGAAGAATCACTACTGAGCGCGCTGTCGAGACTCGGTCTCGCTTGAATCGCCGGGAAACTCTGGGGGTGTGTCGCCTGCTGTACTTGACTTGATAGCGCAATTGACTATCATGTGATTACTGAAAATGAGCGAGGAGAAATCAGGTATCGAAGGGGATCATCCAGTGCCTGTTTCATCGTGAATGCTATTTATGACGATTAATCTCCTCACTGATGGTCCATTGTGGCTCAGCGTGTTTTTGTTGTATTATACATACGTCACGGCATTGATAGGAGCTGGGAACCTTCGAGTTAAAGTCCGAGCTCGACGCCGAGTTCGGCGGCCGGTCGTCTTCGGGGTTAGAAATTTTTATCGTAGCATTTTTCGTTTGTATGCGCGCCCGGGTACTGTCGCGTGATTATCTACTAGTTTCACGACAAATCTTGTTGGCTACCGAGTGTATTCACAAGCACCGTGAATTGATAACTAACCCGATGTATGTACAGTTATATGTATTAAAAGTGGAAACTCTAGGTTTCAATTTACTAGTCCTAAATGCCTATTCGGGAAAGTGGCCTGGTCACGTGACTAAATCGGTAACAATACACCGCCAAGACTCTGTCAGTGCAAGCTCAAGTTTCTTTGCCCAAAACAGAGTTCACGGATTTTAACAATGTTGTCTCCTAAACCTACGCTGCAATTCCCTGCCTCACGTTTGAGCTCGAACCAGAAGCCTAACCATGATCATCCTGGTACGCCAAAGACTCGAATTAGTGATCATATAATTTTTAGTCAAGCAACCCGTTTCCGATCTTGAAGTCGGCGTGCAATAACTGCGGATGCACAAGGAGGGACTTTCGTGTCTTACTTATTCAATTCAACGAAAAGAAGGTTCACTGAAAAGCGAGCGGAGTGTTCCTTAAGGGGTTTTCAGGTTTCTGGCCCGGGCTAATGGTTACCCGGATTATCCGGTAGTGGAGATGCAAGCTTCCCATCCATATTGATTCGTACAAGCAACCACTGCTCCGCTGTGAGAACTGATAACGTATCACCTCCCAGTGTCGAAGATAAGCCCATATCGACAGCCGCATAAAGCTTGTCCAACGAGTCGATGTTCCGTATCTCGACACTATCTCCCTCTTTTGTTTCGCAAAGACTCAAAACCCTCAGCAGCGTAAAGTGAGATGGTAATTGAAATTCTCGGCTATGCAGAGGAAGTCCGAGCGACCCAGGTGAGCCAGTTCGAGCACCATGTCGGAGCTCGACTTAGGGTCGACGTTTATTTATGCTTGTTCCCAAGTATGCCACAGGTGAATGGTTATTTCCGCCTCAAATGACTCAATCTCTTCCAACGCGTATTTTCTTCAGTCGCCAGCCTAGGATTAATTGTGAGTAGATTTTCAATCCGTTCTCTTCTATATTTGCCTTAATACCTCTTTTATCAGACATTTGACTGGCTGATTACCATAGGCGATGAGGTTTTAGAGATTCTTTTCCAGACATGCCCGCACTAACTAAGATACTTCTCATTCAGATCGAATTCGTTTGGTATTCTAGATGGAATAGCACGAAAATTCTCTTCTTTTATACGAGATATATGGGATTTGTGATCTCTGCACCGGCGCTCATTTGTTCGTCAACGTCATCATAACTCCTCTGGCTTTTTCTAAGCAGCAGCGTTACAAACGAAGATGTATTTGGTTCTTCCTTGGATATACATGTGAGTGCAACACCATAAAAATCCCTCGTGTTGTCGAAGACTAATGCTAAACAACAGCAGTGTGTAAAGATAGCCGGAATGCACATTTGTGAGGCACGGTTCTACCTTTGTAAAGGTTAACAACTGATTTATGCCAGATTCCGCCATGGTCGGCATCGTCATTGCCGAAGGTATACCCTACTCCTCCTTCTTGACTCAACAACACCATACACTTGCAATCTCACACCATGTGGCTTTCAGTGATTATGACACTTCGCGTGATCGCATTGTGGGAAAGATCACGCCGCATAGCCTACCTTTTGGGGACCTTACTTCTCGTGAGAAGTCAACTTGTCTATACTTCATACATGTTAAATAACCTCTCGGTACGTCTTATTTTGCAGGTTGGTGTAATTATAGCGGTCACCATTGCCGTTGTGTCCACGACTAACAACCCTACGTACGGTGGGTGACGACACCGTTATGAAACGTAATAAGCTGAGAAAATTTTACAGATGCATTCGTACCGAGCCTCCCTTCATGTACTACGTTATATCAAACTAGGGATGGAAAAGGCTACATGAATTTTGTCCTTTTAATATTCTTCGAGTGTGGTAACTCTTCCCCGTCATCATATGCCCATTACAATTTGACGTATTGGCTATAGTGATTATGGTCCTGACGTTCTGGAAAGGCATTACACATTGTACGCACTCGGGCGTATGTATCTTTCCTCGTGTGCATTATCTGATATTTTAAAAGGGCGCTACAATGTACATACGAATGGCCTCATAGGAGTGTTTTACCGAGATGGTGAGTGTTAATATTTTTGCTCCAAAATCGACGATGAGGAGTAATGGCCATCTCCAGGCGCTTTATATTTTCTCTTTCTTTTCGGTGGCTAGGACGTTTAGCTATTGCAAAGCTCACTGAGAATATCTGACCAAACTTAAACAGCCTTATCATCAGCGAACTTTGTTATTTGGTTCAGGGAAAGGTCGAACAACGTCCGTATCTTCACGCACTCGAATTATCCCACTTTCGGATGATTAAAAGCTGACTTATTTCTCAGGGATATTACTTTTACCTTTTCTTTGAGTGAGACAATCAAGCTCTGGCCCTCGATATTCTGATAATCTTGTCCTACAGGCTACAACGAGTATTTCACTCTGTGATTACGGCCCGAATCGTTCTGAATTTACGGGAGACAGCGACACACAGACAGATCCAGGTTTCGTTTACCTCTATTCATTTGCCATGTGAAGATGCGAGTAGGACCGGAATCTTGAGCCAACCTCTCAGTCATGGCAATGAGGCTGGGACGAGCCAACACCATATGCGCATTACCACACATCGTTCCTGAATATCTGTTGTCTTGACCTCCGATTCGACCCGGTAGGTGTCAATGCTCGTCGCGATAGTTTGTGACTAACTTCATCACAGATAAGATGGGAATTTTGTCAGTAGAGTTCATTGGCTATACACCTCGTTTGTCCAGTTCAGCCAGCTGGGGATTGTACGATTCTGACGGCTCAAAGTCAGTTTCTGCGCGCTGCCCGAGTCGCACCTGAACAGTGCGATGACAACAGACCTTCCAGTAATAACTTCATCCTGATTGTATAGAACTGTATTATTATCTTGTTTTGTCAGCGCCAGACAGCCGAGTTTCTATATGTATTTTATTTGCAAATTTGAACGGCTTCTTAGCCTGCTGATTGATTAGTATTGGAGTGAATTTCAGTCCGCGGTGGCTTGCTATGCGACGGAGCTCCGTTTGCTACGTTGATTGTCGCCCTCCAATGTGCATCGTTCGCAAGCATTCAAATGCCTCAGGCCTATGAAACGGCTAACCGCCTAATATTTAATTTACACAAAAATGAGGAAGTCCGTTGAAGATTGCGTATTTCTACGCTAAAAAGCGCTATTGCCTTTTTTGTACCAGTCCCCTGAAAACGTAATATGTAATTTGTTTTATGGAAGAACCGGTTAATATAACATTGACATCTTTCCCTGCAAATGATTATTTGCCAGGAGCCTAATACAGGAATCAGCATGTCTCTGGTGGGTCCTGGTACCTCCATTATCAAATTCTGCATACACAGATTCACTTAACTCCGTAGCTGCCGCGATCTTCTGCACCGGCTGCTTTGGCGATATTTGTGCCGCTTAAATTTTGCCGGTGATGCTCACGGGGTACTTTCGTGCCGGCCCCAACGTGGAAGCTGCCGGCGGAAGCAGAAACCTTCTGGTATGGAAGATGATAGATTAGCATCGGCATATAAAGTATGTTTCCTCGACTAAAACCTGTGTCTCCAGATTCCCTTGCATCTCACTAAGGGACCTCTCACTGCTCAACGTTGGTATGAAATGGCGCGTGAATTCCTCGGTTACGAGGATGAAATTCAAGTGATCCAAGTGAGCATAATCTTTCTTTACTCAGGGCACTGCCTCGGATGACGCTTATTCGCGTGTCTGGTGGAAGTACGTCGCGTGTGAGCTATTTTTTTCCCGTTTTGTGATGACCCGAACTCGGCCAATGTATGCTTTATCCAGTTGCAAGCACCGTACTATTGGTTAGTGACCGAGTGGGCCGATGTTATTTTTGACTTTGGCCTAATTCCTATCTTCCCAGATATACGACTGGCTCATTACACTCGCCGACGAGGTTTTCCCGGTTTCTCTCTACAGGCGTGCTTGTACTGACACGACATTTGTCGTCCAGATTGACCTTATTTGGTACTCCAGATGGAGTATCACAAAACTTCTTTATCTCTCAACTAGGTATCTGGGATTTATAGTCTCTGTCCCTGCACTCATTAGTACGCCGACATTATTACCTCATTTGCCTTTCCTGACACGTGTGCACACTCGTAGCCGTACTTGCTCCCGGCTTGGACTCGTATGTGGGTGCATCATATAAGGTTTTTCTCTCTCTGTAAAGCTCATAGTAAATGCCAGCAATGCGGATGGCTCGCAAAAGCATACACATGTAAACCTTGCTTTGACAATCGGTCAAATATCTTACTTAATGTTAACTAGATTCTGCTGTGGGCGCTGTCCTCCTTGCCGAAGGTATCTTTGCCTCCTTTCCTTCTTCGATTTAATCGCGTACCGTATACTGAACCCCTCGCAATCTATAGCGATTATGACACTTCGCGTGGTCGCATTATGGGGGAGATCACTACGCATTCTCTGCTGTTTGGGGTTCCTGTCTCTTGTAAGGACCTCGTTTACATTCGCTACCGAAACGCTGAACATCTCGCTTTTAAAAAGGTGGACATTATCACGTCGGTGATTACCATATTCAAGGCCGACCATCCTGTATATGGTGAGTGGTAAAGTGAAAACCGATACATGGCTAGCTTATCATGCCTTCAGGTTCGCCCGAAGGTCTTCCACCTTGTGCGGTCCTTCACTTCGACAGTAAATATGCTTCAACAATTTTTGTCCTTTTGAGTGCTTTTGAATTTGGTAACTGCCCTTCTTTTATCACGCGTCCCGCGCCATTTGACGCACAAATCTTAGTTATTATGCTCCTGACATTCTGGAAGGGTATTATACATTGTCAGCACGCCTTTCCCTTAAATCCACATCGACTGACATTTACTTAGGGCGCGCAAATGTGCACACAAGCACGCTTTTGGTGGTGTTTTATAGAGACGGTAGGTGTCGGCATTAATTCAAGACTGATATGGGAGTTGACGGTGACCTTAAGGCGCTTTGTACTTTTTCTTTCTTTTTGGTACCTAAGACGATTAGTCCCTTTGAAGTACCTGATTGAAGTGTCTGATTACGCTTTTTAGCTTTGTCGACGGCAAATTATGTCATCTGGCTGCGAGATAGGCCATCAACTGTCAGTTTGTTTCACAATTACTTAACTTATTATTAGCTGACTATTAATATTGTTCTAGGCTATCTACTATTTTCTCCTTGTCGAGTGAGGGAACCTATTTTAAATCTCCAATTTTGGTGATCCCAATAGCGTTCTATCCAGTCCACAACGAACTTTTCACTCCGTGATTACGGCTCGAATGACCCTGAATTTACTCGAAAAGGCAGCTACTTGCGAACAGAGTCGGGTTCCGTTAACCAGCATGATTAATCTTTGGGACGCGGACGTCAGCGGAGAAGGTCCGGAAGGTCCGAGTGGGCCCCACAATGATAGTGATAACAGTGTTGAGATGGACGAGCTTCGTCCAGGCACAATTATCCATAACTCCCGGACGTCTACTAGCCGCACTATTGGCTCAACAGGTAGGTGTTTATGTTCAAACGCGATAGTTAACTGCTGATTCCATCATAATAAGGCGAGAGCTCTGGTAGACCCGTCGACCATTCACCTTGTTGATTTTGGTGTGATTCGAGGAGCTTGTATTCATCCACTTCAGTTGTATTTTTACAAAATTATCCTATAGCAGATAGTCTCTATTGTACTTATACTCAATCATTCTTGGGACCTTCGTCTCGGCCTGCTGTACCCCAAACCGGTTACTTTTGAGCCAATAGAGCTGTTCCATTCATGGTGAGTCCCAGGCCAGTAGGATCGCTTCCCACTGCGATCCTATACGAGTATTTCCGTCATTTGCGTGTGTAACCAAGGCTGCGTAATCAACAAGACTGAGGAGAGGGAAAATAAAATGGGTTATTCACCGGCCTTTAGGGAAAGCATTCAGTCGAGGTAAGGCTGGTAGCTTTTGTTATATCGACACCCTTATTGTACTAATATGCACGTTGCTAATCTAATCATTGAGATATATGCGTGCATTGCATTTCATCTGAAGACTGGAAGTTTCGATCCCCTTAAAGCAAAGCCGAACAGTGGATCATCCGTTGCTTTTCCGAGTCCGGCTTCCCGAGCAACGTATAAATCACCACTATGGCAGTGTCCTCCGAGCCACGGGACTGCGTTGGTTGGATTCGTTCATTGTGATCAGACGCCCGATCATGTTTCATACCATAAGATGAAATATGATGGAATGCTCAAATCGCGGTAGTGACATTGAGATTTTAGTAATATCGAGATGTGCCGACACCGGGCACGCAAGGTGTCGCTCCCGGATATCTACTACCTATCTGTCGACTTGCAGTAAACGATAAATCACATCACAATGCTCTGCCTCTGACTTTAACCGTAGTAGAATAAAAGCTATATTGAGACTGTAAATATAATTTATACATCACGGTGTGCTTCGCAACACCTGTGAAACGTAGAGGCTGTCAAAAACGGATGACTCAAAGCTACTTCCCGCAGGCGACTTTGCCAGTGAAACCGTAACCCTGAACAGTGCCGTAGTGTAAAGTCCGCCAAGATTCAAGGATGTGCCTTGGTGGTGTGTGATTATCGTGAATTTTCTCATGAACTTCCGTTCATTTCTTCAAGAAACGGCGTTTGACCCGCTATACCCTTAAGTTGATACTGGATATGTAGGAAATGCGCACACGCTTGCACGGGCCATCTGCCTATTTGGTGACGGGCTCAGCAACGACCGACTCGCCTCATTTCTCCAAGAATCTTCCGGCTTGCGCTTGAGACACAAATTTCTGTCACGTGTTGCCACATAATCTATTTGTCATCATTCAAAGGCTCTCTCGCTTATTATCCCTCTCCGATATCCCTGACGATATCCCCTCCTCCGGTACATCCTCTTCCCGAGCAAAAGAGAAACAAGTTTTCCCTCGGGAACCCAGCAGTGACCTATATGGATAGATACATGTCTTTTTGTATCGGATTTTGGATATATCCGCACAGCCACGTCCAGGATGCGAGAAGCGGGTACCTCCAGCGGTTCAGCGCTTTTTTTTGCCGCCAGGATTTCACTATGCTCAGTACCCAGTGCCTTAACAGCGAATGAAAATGCCAAAAAATTGCCAATCACGGGCTTCAAGCATAATGTCGGACACCCGCGGATCATGCCCGGCCAATGCCCGCTTCAATATGGATGTCGCTAGAGGGAGGATGATTAATTAGCATATAAAGGGTATGCTGTCGTTCCATTAATCCAAAGTGTGTATCTCTGGGTTCCTCCAATCTCGCTGTTGCGCCCTTCACCATCGTGGGATGAGATGGCGAGTGAAATCGTCAGTAACGCATATGAGGTACAAGTGATCCAGGTGGGCACGATCTTGCCATAGTACTGACTGGGACGGCGCTGACCCGCATACTATCCGTTCGAAGTATGTCGCATGTGAGTTAAAATTTCATTTTATGATGAGCCGAGCTCAGCTAACGGTAATCTTTCTTAGTTGCCAGCGCTGGGCTATCGGTGAGCACCGAATAACTCGCTCAACTGTTGTGATTTTGTCCTTGTCCTAATACTTTTCTTTTTAGATATATGACTGGCTCATTACATTCGCCGATGAGGTTTTCCGGCTTCCTTATCTGAATTCACGCTGGCATTGAGACGCTAATCCTCAACTAGATTGACCTTATTTGGCACTCAAAATGGAGCATCACAAAACTACTATTCCTCTCGGCAAGATATTTAGGATTCGTCGTCTCTGCACTGGCTCTAACCAGTCCGTAACTTGGAACATTATTCACTCACTGGTATTTACTAACCAGTCAGCATTACAACCTGCAGTAGTACTTGATTCCAATTTTGATACGCACGTGCGTGCATTTTGTTTACCGATTATTTTGCCTCCCCAAGGTTTACGAAACGACAGCAATGCGAACGACTTGCCAAAGCGTACTTGTGTAAGTCCTACTTCGATAAGTGGGAAAATATGATACCTAATTTTCGTACAGATTCTGCTGTAGGCGTTGTTATCATTACCGAAGGTATCTTTCACTCCCCCACAACCACGGATTAAGAGATCATATTTCACATATTTATAAATGAACCTCTCAATTTTGCAGTAATTACGGTACTTCGTGTAGCTGCGTTGTGGAACAATTCACGATATATAAACTTCTGTTTGGGGTTCTTGTCTCTTGTGAGAATTTTGCCCATCCTCGCTAACACATCGCTGATTATCTCCGAAATGACTTTGTTTTTGAGAAGGCGGCTGTATCTACAGCAATACCTACTACCTTAAAGGCAGACCACATTGTGTACGGTAAGCGGTAAGACAGGTATTAGGATGTAGCTGGCTAACGACATCTACAGGTTCGCCCGATGACCTCCCCATTTGTACGATTTTTCACTTTAACGATGGATCCGCTTCCAAGATTTTTGTGCTTGTAATTGCCTTTGAGTGTGGTAGTTGATTATTCTTTTATCATCCGTCCTATACGATTTGAACTCCGATTATAGTTATAGTGCTTTTAACGTTCTGGAAGGGTGTCATACATTGTCAGCGCGGTGGCCTTTTTAACCAAAAGGCGTTTGCTAACACTCGATCAGGGCGCAATAATGTACACACAAGCTCGCTTCTGGCAGGGTTTTACAGAGATGGTAGGCATTGATATTTGTCTGAGGTTGTTACGTATAATGACAATTGTTTTTAGGCGCGTTGTACTTCTTCTTTCTTTTCGGTACTTGAAACGATCGTCCTTTTGGGATGCTTGATAAAAGTGTCTAACTAGGTTTACTAGCTTTATCGACAGCGAATTATGCTATTTGGCTCCGAGACAGACCGTCAACTGTCGGTATCTTTTCGCATAGCCCGTTTATCTTTTTGTCTGACTGATATTTTAGGATGTCTACTACTTTCTTCTTGTTGAGTGAGTCAACTCAGCTATAACGTCCATTTCAAAAATGCAGACAACATTTCTACACAGCCCACAACGAACCTTTCACTGTGTGCTTACGGCTCGAATCATTCTGAATTCACGAAACACGGTCACTTGTGAACAGAGTCACGTTTCATTGACCATCGTTACTCCATGGGACATAGACGTCGATGGAGCGGATTTGGGACCGCCTTACAATATTGATAATGATTTTGAGACGAGCCAGTGACATCCGTACACAGCTAATCTCCATCCTTGGCCGTTTTCTAGTCCTACTACCGGCTCAACGGGTAACCGCTTATGCACATCGAGATAATCGCTTCTGACGCCATTGTATCTCTCCTAAATCCGTTGTTTATACCCCTACTTAAACCAAGGGTGTTCAGAGGCCTGTAATTGTTCGCTCATACGATTACATCCGCTAATTATGTAGTAGCATAACTTGGTCCTACATATATAGTGATACCGTACTTTGTTATTAATCTGTCATTCCAATAATCAAAGTCTTGCCCATATGTGAGATCGTTCATGTGGTTTGCCATCTTCAAAAGAATAAATAACGCTTGCTCACGAATCCCCCTTTTCAAAAACTCCGAGCACGGGATTATTACTTTGTTTTTCAATATGAAATGCCCTCGCCGCCCTTCACTTGGTTTTTGTCGGTTCTTCTCGACACTACACACAATAGGAGTTCCAAGTTTCATTGAGCACTGGAAATAATTCCAGTTTTCCTTGTTACCTAAGACGCATTTAATGTTAAGGATTCCATTGGTGAAAACAGCACGGGGGGTGTGCCTTGTAGTCTGGTACTGCCATTGTATCTCAGTAACGCCGATTTAGACTAATATCACAACTTGAGAACAGCATTCCTTCAAATTACAACGTAGTTCTGGTTGCGGCGGTTGATAAGGGTCCGTTCCTCATTGGCCTCAATCAAGTTGGAAAATGGTATACCAGACAGTAGGCTGGTGTGATCAGACTCCACCCGATCCCAGCTCTCAAGAAGTTGTTTCATGTTAGACCTTCGATGAGAAATATTAAATAAATATAATGAACGTACTAAATATAAAGGTGGTCATATGAACACCCACCTTACTAAGTGAATGATAATGCAACGATAATGCAATACAATAGGAGCTATGATAGTTATAGTATATGTAGCTCACGGTAGATGTATATAAGGAGAGCTGGTCTCTACCATGAAATACATTGGTTTATGCTGATAACCCACCTTTGCCTCAACTTCACCACTGCACCTCATCATCTACCACAACGTGCGTAGATTTTAAGAAGAAAGTTAGTAAAGTTGGCAACAATCAGGACTCAAGGGTGAATGGCCTTATTTTTGGGACTAGCTGGCCCTTGATTGTTTCTAGATCGTGAAGGGTTCAATCCATAAAATCTTGGCTTCAATCAAGTGCACTTCTTAAAGTTCAAACCCTTCTTCCCATTACATAATATCATGAATAAAATTTAATGGCAAATAAGGAGGTATCAACGGATCAATGTGCCAAGACTCAATTTACTTATGTAAATGGGTAAATGGCAGGTTTTTGCCACGGGAGAAGGAGTCCCAATTTTCAGAAGAACCACTATGCAGCTTCTATCTCCATCCCGTCTTGCAAAAAATAGAACTCTTGCAAGAGACGCCCGGAACAGGAACCGCATGGCTCTGGATGTGCCTCCGCACTTTTACTGTCTCCGGAGGACTACAACGTATTTGACTGTTGCTGTGATTTCCTGCCTTGCTCGTGTTGGCGACAATTGGTAGTTCTTTGCTTGATCTTTTTCAGTTAATATCCTTTATGTACGCAGATTACACTTGCAGATGTATACGGATACCTATGACGGAAGTACACCAGTGTTGGCGCTAATCTGGAGCTTGAAGTTGACTGCAGCTAGACGCAGAATACCTCCTCCCATCGCGGAGGATGATAATCGGTGTCGAAATATAAATTAATTGTTCTTGGCACCTAAAACCTACGTCTCTTCTCCTCCAAATTTCACAGAATACGATGACAACTGAAATACTTGTCTCTGCAGAAGAAATTCGGATAACTCAGGTGAGCATAGTCCTGTATTATAACTCGAGTGACGTTCGCCCATTCATTTCTCCAAAGTATGTCGTAAGTGAGTGATAATTCTTTCATCATGAAGACGCGAATCCCGATCGACCCCCGCCCCGCACCCAGCCGCTAGCGTTGTACTAATGGTGAGTGAATAAATAGGCTCTTTTCTTTTCTCGTAAGTTTACCTTGTCATCTTATATTAGATATATGATTGGCTGGTTACAATCGGTGATGAGGTCTTTTCTACTTCTGCTTCATATATGCCAGCGTTGACTTGATATTCGCCATTTAGTCTAACCTCATCTGGAATTCCAAACGGAGCAGCACGAAGCTTCTATTCTTCGCGACAAGATATCTGGGATTCATAGTCTCCGCATCAGTGCTCGTTTGTCTGTTAATATCCTCGCAATTTTTCGCGTCTCTCCTGATACCGTGTCAACGTTTCGTTGCAGATACTTTCGGCCTTGACTTGGATGCAAATGTGTGTGCGACTTCATCAAGTTCCTCGCCTTTCAAAGGCTCATATCTACACCAGCAGTGTGGACAGATAGCCAAAATTTACGTATGTGAGTCCGGAATCACAGATGGAAAGTATGCCAGTTAATTCCAGACAGATTCTGCTCTAAGCAACGTCGTCGTCGCCGAAGGTATGGCCTGCTCCTTTCATCTCAGACTCAATGACTGTATCCCGTATTTATCACTTCTAATTCACAGTGATTATGTCACTCCGTGTGGTTGCATTGTGGGGAGGATCACGACGCATACAGTATCTTTTGGTATTCTTGTTTCTGGTAAGAGAGTATTTTGACTACATCTCATTGGTAATAATTTATCGTGAACACTCTTTATCACGGGAAGGCGGACGTCGTCATTGCAGTAATTACTGTGATCAGGCTTGATTACCCTGTATACGGTGAGTGACAAAGCGGGTGTACAGGCAGGGAATTTAGCACAGTTATAGATCTACCGGTGGAAGGCCTTTCGTCATGTACAAACTTTCACCTCAACACTAGATATTCTTGCATGTTTTTTTCCCTTTTAATGACATTTGAATGTGGTAATATTCAAATTCCATATCACACTTTTTTTACTTACCTGACGTGCGGAGCATAGTTATCATACTCCTCACATTCTGGAAAGGCGTCTCTCATTGTCCGTATGGATTCTTTGTAAGAACCGACATTAGCTGATATTCAATTAGGGCGCGAGGATGTGCATACGGGAACACTCTTTATGGTATTCTACAGAGATGGTGAGTGCCAAAAATATATATCTGAATGAATGACGAGAATGAATAGCTATCTCCAGGCGCGTTGTACTTCCTCTTTCTATTTGGTACTCAGAACAATTAGTCTTTTAAAAGGCCGTCAAAAATGTCTGACGAAATATCCAAATAGCCCTGTCTACGGCAAATTTTATCATTTGGCTCAGAGAAAGGCCAGCAACTGTAAGTACCTCCTCACACAATTTTTTTAGTTTTAGTTTTTAGCTAATTAGTGCTTTAGGCTGTCTACTACTTCATTCTTGTTGAGTAAGAAAGTCTGGACTAACTATCGAAAAATCGGGTAACGTTTCTTTGCAGACCGCAACGGGTCTTCCACTCCGTGCTTACGGCCCGGATTATTCTTAATTTACGAGAGACGGTGGCGCGTAGACAAGACTCTGCTTCGTTGTCCAACATTGATTTTCTTTGCGAAGATATCAGCAGAGCAGAGAGCTCGGGTCGACCTTACGACGGCACTAATGACTCGGAAATCGAGATGAACCAACTCCATGTGCCACGCACGGCCTATTGTTCCTCCCGGATACCAACTAGCTGCTTTACCGGACAGGAGCTACGTTAATCCCGTACACCCTGGATGATGATGATATTGGCGTGCTTGCTTCCGAGAAGCCCTTTGTAATAAATAGAGGCTGCTTAGATTAGGCGGCCCATCTGCAGTGCTTCCTTCAGGTTTTTGAGCTAGACAGACCAGTGTTCTTTGATGGTGCAGGATTATCACTACTTTTTTTCATCGGCAACTGTTCAATTTTTGAAAATACAGTGCCTTATCAAACTTGGCGCGGGGCAGTGTAGATAGAGAAGAAAATTCGCACTGCCATAATCCTATTCACGTCCTGCAGCCAGTGGTCAACGACGATCGACCTAATTCGGTATCCTAATTCCCGGAGAACGCCGGTTACTTCCGGTTTGTGGCTCGTTCGAAGTTCAAATTCACGAAAATATATATATGTATGTCTCTTTACGTAAGGTAACACACAACACGAATTTCAGTTGAGACTGACGTTTCGCAGAGCATTCACGCCACACCATTGATATTCTGGTGTGCTAACTTTCTTCTATGTCCTTCCGGATTGTATGTACTCGCTCTGCTCAAGTTCGCTCAATCGGCCTTGTCGTAATTTTCAGAGCGACGCATCGCAGCCAGGGTCATCAGGAAGAGACGGTGTATCCGGGGGAATAAATCGGAACCAAGAGTCACCATGCGGGGGATTCAAACTAGCGACAGGTGCGGAGTGTCGGGGCTAAACAGACCCCCAAGTTAACCTATACAAAAATGTTAGACGCGTTCATCCTGGTCTTGATGACATCTCCGGCGATAGAATCTTAATCCGAGCAAGAGATATTTATCGGTCGCGTTTTTAAGATGGTCAGTTTATTTGCATCGCTGTAGCTAATTTACTTCGGATGGGCCCAGCTCAAACGCGTGCTTGTATTTGCCGCAGTAAACCAACTAGTATTACTACTGCGCGCAGACGGATGTGGCAGTGATGGCTTGGAACTCGCCACTTTCTTGCTGTCAGTGCTTATATTAATGTTTCAACCACGATGCTGCGGTCTGCGAATGCTTGTGTTCATGGTTACGTGACTGCTCAAGTACGTCTTCGGCTCGCTGGTGACTGCTTCGCACGCACGGGAGAAATTCTCTGCACACCCTCCAATGTCAATAATGGGTGGATGGCCTCCCCCCACCCCCAATTTCTAGGTAAGGATTATAATTCGACATCACTATTACGTCCTTACTAGTACATATACAACGTGGCCACTGTTGCGTTCGTCTGACATTGGAAACTAATCGCCGGTCTCTAGATACTGAGCGGCGCGAGAGCCCAATGGAAGTCCGCATATAATGAGGTCTAAAGAAAACCTTGACTGCGGCCAAGAAAACAATAAGCCTTGCCTGCGGAAACGACCTTCAAGTTGTGTTTGGGCCACAGTTCTACATACCTTACCCACTTACATAATATAGCAACGGCTCCAATCACTATACTGCTTTTAGTAAGAAAATGCAGCAGGCATCCCTTCGGATCAATAAGAGCCACGTAAGCTTCCTTATATAGACTGAAATGCTCCCAGCAAATGCACGGCATCTGACGGCAGAAGTGGCTATAATGTGACAGCGATACAACGTGACGGTATGTAACGGTCTCAAGGATTCCAGCAGACGCGAGCGCGACAACCCCGAGACGATCAGATAAGCCTCTGTCCTCCTCCCTCCATCCTCCCCGTTCTTCTCGCTGAGAAAAGGTGCGTTTTGCTGCGCAGCACAGTGCACAGCCGGGTGGTCTGACTGACTATCGCGTTTCTTCCTGCTGCGCCAACCGCGCTTGCTGTTGATGTCACACGCGTTTCGCGCATCGCCTTGCTGCGCATGGCCCTTTTTAAACACCAGCGTTTTTTTCTTCTACACCATCTACCTCGTTTCTCTTTTTTTACTTACGACCACTGAGCCAAAATGGAAGATGAAGTCGCGGCGCTCGTAAGTCCCCCGCAGTGCAAGGACTGCGTGACGCGCAGCTACTGATTAGGGGTTATCGGCTAGGTTATTGACAATGGCTCGGGCATGTGCAAGGCTGGCTGTAAGTCGCGATTCCCGTTGATGCGGAGGTTATGAGACTGGAGACTGACCTGAACCTGAACCTTTTTAGTTGCTGGTAACTGAGCTCTATTTCTAGCACTGTCTGCAGTTTCCTAACCACTCCCGACAGGTGACGATGCTCCTCGTGCCGTGTTTCCGTAAGTGTATGCGTTTTTTTCTTATGAGCAATCGTTAAGAGTATGTTTCAGGTCGATTGTTGGTCGTCCCCGTCACCAGGGTGTGATGGTGGGTATGGGCCAGAAGGACTCCTACGTCGGGTGCGTTTGTTCGGCAGACAACACTCCTCGACCCCGCCCTGATCGTAAGATTTTAGTGATGAGGCCCAGTCGAAGCGCGGTATCTTGACGCTCAAGTACCCGATTGAGCACGGTATTGTAACGAACTGGGACGACATGGAGAAGATCTGGCATCACACATTCTACAACGAACTCCGTGTCGCACCAGAAGAACACCCCGTATTATTGACGGAGGCGCCGCTGAATCCTAAGGCGAACAGGGAGAAGATGACGCAGATCATGTTTGAGACTTTTAATGCCCCTGCCTTCTTCGTCTCGATTCAGGCCGTGCTCTCATTGTATGCTTCGGGTCGTACAACCGGTATCGTGCTGGACTCTGGTGATGGTGTCACCCACACTGTGCCCATCTACGAAGGTTTCTCGCTCCCGCACGCTATCCTGCGTCTGGATCTTGCTGGTCGCGACCTGACGGACTACCTTATCAAGATTTTGACGGAGCGCGGATACCCGTTCACGACGACGGCTGAGCGTGAGATCGTGCGCGACATCAAGGAGAAGCTGTGCTACGTCGCGCTTGATTTCGAGCAGGAGATCCAGACAGCTGCACAGTCTTCGGCGCTTGAGAAGAGCTACGAGCTCCCAGATGGACAGGTCATTACGATCGGTAACGAGCGGTAAGTATAATATTTAACGAAAAAAATGGCGTAACTGACGCGACTGTTAGCTTCCGCGCACCCGAGGCGTTGTTCCAGCCGTCGTTCCTCGGTCTCGAATCTGCGGGTATCCACGAGACGACCTACAACTCCATCTACAAGTGCGACTTGGATATTCGTCGTGACTTGTACGGAAACGTCGTTATGTCCGGTGGTACGACTATGTACCCGGGTATCTCGGACCGTATGCATAAGGAGCTTACGTCGCTGGCGCCGTCGTCGATGAAGGTGAAGATCGTCGCACCTCCGGAGCGCAAGTACAGTGTCTGGATCGGAGGATCTATCCTTGCGTCGCTCTCCACGTTCCAGAACATGTGGTGCTCGAAACAGGAGTACGACGAGTCCGGCCCGGGTATTGTACACCGCAAGTGTTTCTGAGCGGTTGTTATTTGTGAGGACGGGAGTTTGGAGTTTGGAGGCGAAAATAAAGAAATGGACATTTACGTTCGTTGTTGAAGTTTATTGTAATTGAAAGCACTAGCTGCGGTGATGCCTGACTGTTACGTTATTCTACGACTTGCGAAACGATTGCTTTTTTTTTTATTGCCATTGCGATTGCGTTGGAAGAGATGAGTTGCGAACTTGTAGAAAAGCAGACACTTGGTGCTGAGGTTCGTCTTGCTAGGTGTTTCAATTATCTGTAACTTTACTTACGCGATAATTTGCAGGACATGAAAAATTATGAGTAATTGAGGTTATAAGTTTTACCCCATCTTCCATTGTGCGAAAGATTTCCATCTGCACAGGCATACTGAGGAGGTAACCTATGTCAACAAGGCTCCTCGGATTTACCGCGCTCCGTTCAAACAATCTCGGTGATACCTACAGTTTCAGGCGTCGCCGGAGATCCGTTTGCGCTGCACTTAAGTCAAGTCTCCCGGGCCGTCATTGAGAGATTCAGCGGCTTCCCCCTGCTTTAGAAAATCAAAGGCAAAAAGGATGACGGTGCGGGCGACATATACCAATATCTAGCGCGGACCACTGGTGTGCCTTCAGGAGGGCGGACCTTCACTTCTCGTAGACCTAAAAATGGCATAGCGATAACTCGTCCCATTAAACCCATTACATTCAAAATGTAACAACCTATGGCCCATGCGAACTCGCACAGTCAAACATCTTCAAAACAGATCACTAAGTCCGGGTCACGGTCCTTAGTCTCTAGCCAAATTTGCCATCGTCTCGAGAACTCCATATCAAACGACGTTCGCGGAACCGATGGGCTTTCTGTATCCAATTTCTGGGACGAATGGACTGATTTGGCACTGACGTCCACGTCGCGGACGAGTCTCCCTATGTGAAATATTTCGCGGAGGTCCCGGTGGCTGAACCTCCGCATCAGTTGGGTTGCTTGCAGAACCGTCGGGTGCGCCTGCAGGATGTTGGTGATCCAAATAATCCCTCAGCCTCATGTCGGATAACGAGTGGAAGATACGAAAAAAACTTACTCTGTCAGGGAAAACAAGCCAGTGCCATTTGATAAATATCTTTGCGGGGATATCTATATGGCCCCTCCGCTTGCCAGTTCCCTCTCCGCGCCCCTCCCTGTACTCAGGGAGCAGTCGGGGCGTATAATAGAGAATCATCCGTTCGCGCCTCGGGTTCCATACTTCTGAAGGCAGTACATTGTGGAGTCGTGAATCAGAGGGAGAGAGTTGCTTTTGAGCACGCTCAGCTTGTTCCCAGTATGCAGCTTCCTCTTCAGGTGATTTGTATGTCCGGTACGGACTCCTTCTAAGAAAGGAGTAGGTCCACGGTGGGTAGCAGAGCTGTCGCGAGCGCTGTATCTGAATCCAATGACTGACTGAACGGAGCGCATTTCGGATATCGAAGGCAGGTTGTAAGCAAGTCCAAGGTGCACGTACGTGTGTGCATAAGAGTAATATAATCGCGCCAAGTGGAAGGCTGAGCAACAGTATGGGTTTCCTGAAAGAATACGAATAGAAAGTCATAGCGGCCGTAGTCAGGGTCGGTGGGAGTGCTCAAAGGGTAGAGTAACTTTCAGTATTGAAAAACGAGAGGAGCTAACTTGAATGCAGTGATCATGGTAGTATTGGTGGTGTGTTCCCGTTACTGCGGCGACTCGGAAACGCCTCAACAAGGCCTTGAGGTAGAGAAGCGCGGACGTCATCTCATTTAATCCAAGTAAGCTGGATTTTAATGAATTGCAGCCGCCGAGCAGGATTTCGGTCGTGTTCAAGTTAGACTCAAGCACTGCCAAAGTCGTATCCCGGGCCGCCGCCGGGTCCGGTTGAGGTCGGAAGATCACGTGCATTTGCCTTTAAAGGCGTGGCTCTTCAACTGAGCTTGCTCTCCGAATGTTTTATGCGTTGAACTTGCATCTAGCTACAACCCTACAAAATTTCATCATTACTTGAGATCGGTTTTATTGACCTATCTGGCCTGTCCAATGCCTATAGACGTTAAGAAGGCTTCTGTATGGGTCGCTACACTTCCAGAAGATTACGACGGCAGAACGATCCTCAACGGGTCACAAGAGGAACGGCTTTCTTGTCGGGCTTTCAGGATAGCTGGGGACTCGACTCGATTTCTGTTCCTTAGGGTCCCGCGCAACTATTCTGACCGAAGCCTGAAGGAAGCGTTGGATTTTGTCATAAATCAGGGCGTACAGTTGCGCATGAACAGGTAGGATGACCCTATCTTATGCAAGGCTAAAATCGCGATTTATTATGTTGAGTGTGCATTTTTGAAGGTCGGGATACGATGGCCAAAGCTCTACTAGTTCAATAGCAAAATTTATATGGTTAGGATACGTAGAATCTGGCCTCAAGTCTGGCCAAGTCATCCTCTTGAAGGACGACGGCATCCAGCCAGGCGAATGGGCCCTACTGCAACAGCTTGGAGGACTAACGCGTGTTTACAATAAAGAGGGCCCTGGTAAATATGTAGCGAGATTAGGTCTCTCATTTTCCTCCACTATCGAATCAATTTACGTGAGTGGTCTTGGAGCTTTGAACTATTCACCGACTTACTTGCCACGTAGACCACATCGAGTGATGTGGTGGAAATAAAGGACGTCTTAGCCGGTGATGGCGTTTTTACCACTGATGGATGTGGATTAATACGCGAAAGTACCGCAGAAACAATACGCAACAGCGAGAATTTTGCTCCTGGCACAAGTGGTATGGTCTGTTTATAACAAAAACCTCTTTTTCCAGGCCCGCTTAACTTTGCTAAGTTTTCCAAATTCGTTTGGGTGGCATTAAGGGTCTGCTTGTTGCTTACCCGGACCATCTTTTCAATAAAATCTGCGGCATTAGAAGAGTCCAGAGCTCAAGGCCGGTGCCAGGGAGACAGCCTATTTTAGCTTACCGAAAGTCTATGCGCAAATACTATGGAGGACCGACGAATATCGATATTCAGAATATCTCTGAGCCATCGTCGATTGCTCGTCTGAATCACGCCTTCATTGTGCTTCTCTTGAGCTTGCATGTTGATCTTAGGGTTAGCATTTTCCGTTGTCGATCGAATTATTGTCACGACCCTGATAGTCGAACAATAGGCCTTTAAAGAATTACTCAAAAAGCAATTGCGAAGCATTCAAATGATTCCGTACGATCGGCAAGAAGCGCTTCGCTATGTGGAAGGGGAGCTCGACGCACAGGGCGAATCTTTCAGTCAAGAGCGTAGGTATTTTATATTGATATCAAACTGTGCTAATGTTTTCTTGGGACAGTGTTTGAAATGCTTCATGCTGGACATTCAATGGAGGATTCCTATTTACGCGCGAAATTGCGCCGCTTTCAGAACTTGCAATATGATAGTTTAAAAAGAAAATTAAACATCAGAGTACAGGTTAGTGTTTCCCGCCGGATTCGGATCGTTGAATAATTCATTTGTTGGCAGAAATCGTGTTACGTTTACGGCGTTGTTGACGAACTTGGGATTCTGAAAGAAAATGAGGTATATATCAATTTGCCGCACCGAGAAGGCATAGTTGTCTCATCCGTTCTGGTGGCGAAGTAAGTGCTTCTATATGACATCAAAATTTCTCAAGCCTGTTAAAACGACCCGTCCATCAGAAATCCGGCTTGCAAACCAGGAGGCAAATTTTTATCCGCTAAGATAAACCGCGGTCGTTACTATGCTTATCCTTGACATAGATATACGCAAGTTAAGGGCTGTAGATGCTCCCGAATTGGAATTTTTGACCAACTGTATTGGTGAGTAAGACGGCTCAACCGCCGATTGTCTAACCCTTCAAAAATACTAGTTTTTCCACTGAGAGGGAGTTTCTCTGTCTCGGGTTCGATGTCTGGGGGGTATGTTATTCTCACTTTCTCAGGAACAACATACAACGGTTAATGCTTGTATTAGCGACCTGGATGGCGACAAATACTTCGTCTGCTGGGAGCCCTCGATATTGCCCCGTAAAACTGAGGATCCGATCATTCAGGATTCTTCTCGATCTGAAAGCGTCAGTTCGGAACTTAGAGTTGACTGGAGACGAATACGAAGGAGCAGAGCCCTTGTAGAGCTTTATGTCAAACAGCATCACAACAAAGTCCTATCCCTTGCCGCGACTGAATGGCAATTCGCCGCTGAAAAGTACCCAGAACTTGCACGAGCGAAGTATCCGAGGGAACTTGCAGCGATTATCGAGGAGGCTTTGGTATGTGCTTTTCTGTCGAATAAGTGGCCCTTGTAGGCTAATTTTTCTTCAGAATGTAACGAAAAGCGGCGGAGATTATGATTCTCTGGAAGCTAAATTTGAAAGTCTGCGCAGAAGGCATCTCGGTGAACTGGAA
The DNA here is from genome assembly GCA_002794785.1 of Coniferiporia sulphurascens. NCBI lineage: Eukaryota > Fungi > Basidiomycota > Agaricomycetes > Hymenochaetales > Hymenochaetaceae > Coniferiporia > Coniferiporia sulphurascens. Next base: position 127,140 of record NBBA01000020.1, on the reverse strand, counting down.
GCGGTCAGCAAACAAAATCGCGAGACTCTTCTCGATGGACTACGTGGCTTGATCCCGGCCCGTATTGAAGACATAAATATTGAATATACTCCCGATCCTGAACTGAATTTACGACAAGGTGATCCGAGCCAATGGGACAAATTCCATGAAGAAGGATCGTCACTTATTAACGAGTTTAACAAGAAGCTAAGAACTGCTATTCTTGCGGATTGTACAGCGAAAGAAGGCGAGCGCTTTTTAATAACTTGCTTTCTCTCAATGGACTCACCACATACATGCGCGTAGAGTCTGGGGAGAGAACCCCATGGAAGGAAAGCTGTGGCTTATCGCGTGTGGACCGACTTAGAAAGAAATTCATTGATAAATATTTTCCGCGTCAGTTTGGCCGGTGTTAATGCGGGCTACTGCGATACTAATTAACGCATTCTCACAGCATCCCCTGGATTTCTAAGCTCCCAGAATCTCGAGTCATTCATGCGAGCATCAGCATGGTCAGTTTACTTAAAGATCTACGCAGAGTTTTAACTACCATTTATGAGCGGGTAGGTATTATGTCGGCTACGAACGAGGCAAGCCTGTCTTTGCATGGCTCGGAGCGCGCTATTTGAACCAGATCAAAGCCTGTAAGTGAATTTCCCGCGCTTCTAGGGTATCCTTAAGTTCTTCTCATGACAGACGAGACGAATGGAGGACGACCTGGTTTTGTTGTCGGTGCGCTGAAACAACCAATGGAGGAGCAGAGCACCGGCTACGCGACGGTCGGGATCCTTACCTTGGGCGGTCTCAGAATATAAATTCTATATATTTTACCTAAACTTTGTAAACATCATATATTAGGAAAAGCGTTATGGATAGAAGACAAATAGGATTTGAAGCATTGAACGAGAAGCCAGTCACCATGTACCGTTGTATCTTCAAATGTAAAGTGTTGGCACAATAATCCCCTCCATGCAGTCAACGCATGCAGTCGACCGCGGTTACTTATCATGGCACTCTCGCTCAATTTAGAAAGAACATCATAAAGAACACTAAACTGGTTATAAATGGACCATTACTCTGGATACAATACACGACGGGTATATGATAAGGGCGATGCACTTGATAGAGAAAGACAAGAGTGGCGTAGACGATGCAAACTGAGATATTACACGATTATACTAGACCTTAGAACAATGAGACTAATTCGAATGCTATGTCTGGGCTGTTTGTCGTCGTTGACATCCTTTGCTGTTTCGTCGGTTCCGTCCCCTCGCGAAGTCGGCTCCATCTCTATAGAGGTTGGCGTCACCCCGAACATCCTGTCCGTATCATGTATCTTGCTCAAGAACAGTACGGCGATAGCCGAAAGCGCGGCCCACGGAATGAGGGAAATGAAGCACCAGCGCACGCCGTTCCTGAACGCATCCCGAACCAGGGCCTGTACGTCCTCCGGAAGCGCAGAGATCGACTGCAGCGAGGACAAGCCCTCAGAGAAGAGCGACGTGATCCCTCCGGGCTCTGCAGCTCCGCGAGCGTCGACTCGGGGAGGGAGGAGAAGAAAGAACGGATCTTTGCGTTGAGGACGGTCGAGCACTGCGCGAGGCCGACGGTGCCGCCGAGCGTGCGGAAGAAGAGGTTGAGCGAGGTGACGACGGCAACGCGACCCTCGGGCTGTGAGAAGCGCGCGTGAATCGCGAGTGGGCCGAAGGTCGCGCCGACACCGACACCGACGAGGACCATGAAGCCGTCGATCTGACCTTGGTTGCTCTTATTGACGGCTTGCGAGATGAGCCCAAGGCCGATGGGGACGAGCATGCATCCCAGAATGATGGGGTATTTTGGCTAAAATGATAGGAGATTTGTGTTGAACTAATCGAAGATAATATGAATTGAAAGTACCTGGCGCGTCTTTTGTATTATTCTCATTGCGATAAACGTTCCGCCACCCTGTCAAGATGAACGTGAGCCGGTATGTATATATTATGGCAAGGATGTAAACACACCATTCCAGGCGCAAAGTAAATAAGTTGCACTCCCGCTTGAACGGAAGTTTTTCCGGAGACGATAACCATGAAGATCGCGACGAAGTAGAAGATCACGAGCATGACCATGCCCGAAGTGAACGCTGCGAACTGCGTCGCGGCCACATCGTAATTTGTCATTACCTCGAGAGGGAGAAGTGCGTCCGACAAAAATAATCGGCTCGGGGGCTTCCCGCTCCATACGGCTCCTTCTGGATTCTCGGACGCGTTTGGGGTAAAGAGCTGGCGCTGCTTACGCTCCAGGATAAACTCCCATACGAGTGTTGCGACAAGGAGCATAGCGCCGACGACAAGGCAGGCTATGACTTTTGCACTATTCCAGCCGTTATTCCCGCCCCAGTTGAGCGCGAGGAGGAGGAGGATGCCGCCAGCGACGAAGGACAGGGTGGCAGGCCAGTCCACACGTAGGAAGCGGTCAAGGGCAGACTCTTTAGCCGGGCCGGACTTTGATATTGAATTAAGGTGGTGGCGCGGAGGCTGTGGTCCCTTGATCTTGTTGCGGATGAGGAGGAAGGTGATGATCATGGAGACAACGACGCATGGGAGACTACACACGTCCAAGCGACGTCAAAAAGGGGTTATTGCGAATTTAAAAAGAGAAAATACGAACTTGATCGCAAAAACCCAGCGGAAGGATACAGTCGTCAGAGCGCCACCGATAGAAGGACCTGCGCAGTATCCGATAGTATACAGAATGACAAGTGCACCAGATTGGCGGTTGTTTGCGTTAAGCGAGAATGAGTCGGACAGAATTATACGGACGATGGTCAAGAGGCCAGCGGCACCGATGCCGGCTATGCCTCGTCCGGCAAGCATCATGGGCATATTCCTCGCACCAGCAGAGAGCGCACTGCCAAAGAGGAAGAAGAGGAGGGCGGACTGCATGGCCCAGTAGCGTCCGTAAATATCTGCGATGGAGCCATAGACCGGGAGGAAAATCGTGGAGGTGAGAAGGTAGACTGTTCCAATGTAGCTGGAAGGAATCGTTCAGCATATAAGACAAATAAAAATTATCTAAGAAAACTTACCTTTGGAGATCAAGGCGGTTGAAGCTAGACTAAAACATTTTGTGAGCATCATAAGTCGCGTTCTAATTACGGAAAGTACCGACGGCAATGTGAGACTGGGCAGTCGCGACAACTGTTAAGCAAGGGAGCTCAGTATTGGGATAAAAACATCAAAGTAATTGCGGAATCACCTGTGTAATCCAGAGTCTCCAAGAAAACCGGAATAGCAAGCGCAGCTGCCAACGTGAACAGCCATTTCTTTGAGTCTTTCTGGGCTTCAGGTGCTTTCTCCGAGTCGACCGTCGCAGGTGTATTATTGTCAGCCATCATGACAAGGTGGACCTCGGGGGGCGTAAGCTAAAGTGAGAAAGCGGGGAGACACAGCCGTCCGGACTGTAAGAGAGAAATACTTAAGCAAGAGGGTGCGGCACTGATATTAAAACAACAGGCACAACTAACGCGCCTGTGCAGAATCCGCAGCGCGATCGGAGAAATGTCCGACTGCATGTAGGCGCAGTGATGCGAGCTCAAGCGCTTCTCAATATACGTACTTCATGAGGTATTGGAAGAAAGAAAAAGAAATTGTCACCAGACGCTCATGGCGGTGCGCTGCCGCGTGCCATCACCCTAGAGCCTGTGCAGAACAGCCATTACAGTCCTAAAATTGGAAAAAGTCAAGAACGAACTTATATAAGTGTGTTCTATATGGAAAACGAGACAAAAGATAACGTATTACAATGCCCATTAAACGCTGTCGGCTATATGTGCAAATGTGCAAGACTGTCTGAGCTGCTCTCCTCGCTCGGCCGCCGCCCGGCATCCACCTATGGGTTCCATGGGCCCGCATCGCTCATCGCGCACCCGCCAACGCACTTGCACAGCCCACCAAACTCAGCCGGTAAATTCTCTGCTGGAATTTGCGCAAGCAGCGCCTCTCTCCCGTTACCTGAGGGTATATTGATTTTCGCCACCGTAACCGGGTCGAGCCAGCCCTTGATGACCTTCCACACAGTCGCGAACATCCATGGCGCGTTGATTATGTAGAATTTACCCATCGTCTCTGGATAGTAGTTCTGCCCGATGTTGCTTGCCTCTTGTACATAGCCTTTGACGTCCCAGAATGCTTTGAGTCCGACGCCTTCTAGGTCTAGAATCGTGCACGACGTTTCGACTGGGTGCCCGGCTGCCCTTGAGCAAGCCGGCAGCCGCTCGTTCATAGATTTTTCGTATTCCTTTATGAGATGCTTGACCTGCCGCTCCTGCGTTGTAACCCTTCGCAACTCAGTCACGTCTACGTTTCCGAGGCGCTCGACGTAGAGGGGGCGGCCCTCCTTAAAATGATGGGATAATTATGAGTGACTTGTATTCATTTCAGTGATAAGCACACTACCTTGTCAGTTTTGTGATAGTACTGGGGGTAGTACTTGATCACCTCAGCCCTCTCGGTAAATTCGAAATTCCTTATGAAAAAGCACCCGTTTTAGCTAGAGCGATTAATAGTGGAAAACGTGTTCCGCGCACTTTACGATGTCATCTATCTCGACATCTTGTCTCCACTTTTCCGCATTCAGAAGCATCTGTTTAGCAGCAGCGACATCCCACTTCCGCGCACGCAGAAACCTGGGTGGATAAGATTTTGAAATGATTAAAGACTGTTGTGACGTTACAGAGAAAAGACAGATTGCGACCAACCTCAACAACGTCGCATCATCCATCCGCTCCTCTACAAATATGCCATCTTCCTGTATCTCCTTCTTGAACTTCTCCAGCGCATGTTGCTGCGGCACGGTAAGGTTGCCCAGACGGCCCACGGGAGGCTTGTAATCAGGGTCGGTTACACCCGGCGGTAAGGACGACGCAGAGGCAGGCTCGGCCATGATTTGAGTAGTTGTGAACGATTTCAAAGGGATATATGGTCGTCAACGAGAGACAAAGTGGGCCAGATGGTGGGCGTGAAGAAAGAGCGTGTTGAGCGATGTGACCGTCAGATGTAAAAAGCGCGACGCGAAGGTGCTTGTGCCTCGCTTTCGCTTGCGGTGACCTTGTACCTAGCCACCGGGCGAATCAGAGTAAATTATATGCTCTCAACAGCAGCCTCTTTATCAGCTTTACTTCAAATCGCTCTTTGCGATGCTCTCTTTCTTGTTGGAACTCTTTGAAGTTTGTCTTGCAGTTGTGGTCGTCGCCAAACTGCAATCGATGATTTGATGCGGCTCAGGGCGCGGGTGGGGCTGCACCGGATAGGTCACGTGCATAGCACCCCATCACGGTCTCGTTCAAGCTTCAACTTGAATTCCTACTGGCCGCAGGTGGTGTCTTACCGGGCGCTCAATTTATAAAAAAACAGATTGCGCCGCAGCACTTCTACGCGGTCAAGCGATGGTTCGGTATATCCCTCCCCACACGCCGACTCGAAACCATCATCTTCTCTACCTCGGCTACAAGATACCAATGATTTGCGGTACGTGTACCACATGTTCCGCGTCTGATCTTCTTCATAGTGCAATTGGCGGTCAGCCCTTCTCGGTGAACGGTCACATACATCCATACGGAAGGCATAGCCTGCAAATCATCCGAGAGCTATCGCACACAGATGGTATGAAGCTCGCCTCGCGCTGTCCGCTAGTGGCGGAGACGACTCGGAGGTTCTCAGCTTCTTTTTAAGAAAGTAAAAGTGATTCCTGAGAGCTGGCATAGCACTCTCAACTACACCTTCTATGTCTTCTACACACTTCCCACATTATCCTCATGTCCTCACTTAGTTCTGGAGTCAATTTATACGGTCCAAGGACAAGAGGGCAATGGACGATGGGCTCACGCCTGAAGAGCGAAAAGAGCGACTTTACTTGCGGGTCTGTCTCATGGTTGCGCTTGTCCTTCCGATATTTCTTGAGACGCTAGACTATACAAGTAGGATACGGCTTTCGTACCAACGGCCAGACGACGTTAATAATTACTCTTCCCTCCTCCTCCCCTCAAAAGTTGATGCAACTACGCAATCCCAAATTGCCGTAAGAACCACGGAATTACTTGGCTTCCTACCACTCAGTTTCTTCATAGTCTTCATTCACCCTCCTAGACCATCAAAGGTGAGATAAACCCAGCGAACCGAGATTCAGGGGTCTTATGGATTTTTATTCTCTCCCCTCTCCTTCCAATTCCCCAATCTCCCCTCTACGGCTACGTCGGCACAGTCTATTTACTCATATCGACAATCATCCTCCCACTGTTTGGCTCATTCGCCGACGTCTATGGCCGTCACTGGCCGATGCAGCTATGCATCCTCCTTTTCCTCATCGGCAATGCCCTCTCCTTCCGCCGCGCAGAACATGCCTATAATGCTCGCTGGGCATGGCGTCCCCAGCACTTGCGAAGCAGACCTGCTCAAGGTGGTGCATATTGTTCTCTCGGACTCGATTTCGCTCAATGAACAACAACTTTCAATCCTCTGTCCTGACGTCGCTGTACGACCTCGGCCCTTATCTGGAATCTTTCATCGGCGACGGGCTTACAGAATCTCCTTCCAATGGGTTTTTGCTATCAAGCAAGTTGAATAAGTATACTGGCCGGACTATTACCTGTTTCTGCCCCCCCCCCCCCTTCCGGTGGTACTCGTTAAGTCTGCCCCATTGTGTTGTTGCCATTTCCCTTCTGTTTCTTCTGCTCCGGCCTTACACCGAGCGCTCACTTCTCGGACCCAGAAATGAGTGCAGTCGATAAACTTTTTTTTCATCGATTGGATCGCCACAGTGTTTTTCATATCGGGAGAGATTTTATGGCTTCTCGGCCTCATTTGTGGCTCGAACGAGAGCTGGGGGGAGGTGAGGCACATAGCCAGCTTAGTAGTTCAGTTGGTGTCTTGATGGTCTGCGCAACTATGGGCAACTATAGGCTGAGAGGCAATCCCCGAGCACAATCAGGAAGACAACAGCTCTGAAGGTGGCTTTACGAGTACCTATATCTCGGAGGTGGAGAACACGAGGCGCATGAGCTTGCCCACGCCTCTCTGCGCGTCTGCACCCCCATCTCCGGGCGTTCTGGGAAACTACGACGTCCAGGCGACGAGCCTTGCGGCGTTTACGTCAGGCATGGTGATACTGGTTATTTTTTTAAATTCCGTCGCGCTCTTCATGCTGATCGTCTCTGGAAGAGTGCAGCCTCGGCGGATGCACAACTGATCTACTTTACGTCGGGATGGTCAGTAATCTCTGTCGCTTACAGGCTCGTTCGTGTATCAGCCAGTGCGTATAATATAAATTTAGAATGCGACATGATCAGGCTTTTGGCGCTGATCGCACTGGCAAGTTCGGATACTAATGCTACTAGGTTGTTCGCTCGCTGTGTCCTTCCGGCGAACCCCTCGAAGGACATTCTACTATACGTAGCACCATCGATTATGAGAAATGTGATAGAATTTTGCTCAGTCCACAAACAAAAATGCAGGACTGAGGGTGCAAAATATTTTTTACGAGCTATATGCGCGTTCTTAAACAGAAAACTAGTTAGTGACCGCATCATATACCAAATGGAACATAACAAAATGTCTCAGAGGCTCAGAGTTCTCCGAGATTACGGATCTATGCTAAACATTTGGTCAGAAAAGGTATATTCCCTGGTAGTATATCGGTTCAGTACACGCGCCTGTCACGCGCGAGAGCGGGGTTCGACTCCCCGCCAGGGAGCTTACGCAAGGACAACGTTTTTTTTTTTTGTAGAATTAGAATAGTTTCGATCACTTTTTTTGTTTTGTTTTGGTTAACCGACCATCGACCATACCGGAACGTCTTATAGAAGGTAGGAATGATTGATGTTGAGCGCTTAGTAGGGTAACATTATGAGTAGGTCCCCCGCTGTAGACTTTACGTTAGGGTTTCTTTTTTTGTTTGACGCCGATTAATTGAGAGGTCTATCGGAATCGGGAATCGGGATCGGAATCACGTCAACAATTGGCAGGCTGGGAATGAATTTGCTATTCATATTTTTTGTGCCGGTCCTCAGAATCAGATCGACTCGGATATGAAGCCATGGAGTCCCAGGGGCTGAACGAACGTGCTTAGATTCGGAGGGAGAGCTTACGTTCCGTCGTTTACTAAACAGGACTAGCGAAATCGAAGTATTGATGAACACCCGGCACTCCCTCCTTCAAACGAACGTGCTACTGTATATATATGTGAGAATTCGAATATCGCCCGCACTGACGGCAGCTGAGCGTTTGTCTGTTCGTGATATCTATACTGTATCCGGTTCTCGGTTTGAGAGGGGACTCATTATGTAAGACTATGCACACGCCGACACCTCGAGAAGAGGTGGTTCAGGAGCATTTATGCATCGCATTTAAAGAAAGCTACAAAACGGAGAGGAAAATTGAGAAGAAAAATGCAAAATACCACAAATATCAAATGCACTCCCTGGCGGGGAGTCGAACCCCGCTCTCGCGCGTGACAGGCGCGTGTACTGAACCGATATACTACCAGGGATTTACGTCATCTTTGCATTCTGTACGTCCTTGAGGCAATCTCGCTCTAACGATATTTTGCATGTAAGCCACGCTTTTGGACGTTTAGTACACACACACACATGCATGCGGGAAAAAGATTAGGGGTTCGAAGAGCGATCGGTGTTTTGCGTTTTATTCGGATTAATTCTCGATTCTGATCTGCGGTCTGCGGTGACGCGGGAAGGTCGGGGGCTTGGGGTTCGGGTCGGCGCGTTGTGGACGGGGTGGGACGGCGAGTTGAGTCGCCGCCGAGTGCGTCCTGCGCCGACTCGGGTGCCCCGATTGCGGTCCCCTCCTCCCCGCTCTTACAGTGTGCTACTACTACGGGGACGAGTCGACTACCTCCGCCCCCGCCCCCCCCTCCTCCACCTCTGGTGATATTACTACAAGCTGCGACGCGAGATACCTAGTCAATACGTATGTGATGCAGGTTGAAATGCGTTTGCGGAGAAACATTTGTGGGCGGAAAGGGAAAAAAAAAGAAAGAAAAGAAAGAAAGAAAGAAGGAAGAATGTGAGGCTGAGGCTTACAGACTGGAACAGGAGCTAAAGAACAAATAGGATGAAGTAGGATAGAATGGAATGGGATAGCGGGAGGGGTGATGGTGATGGAGATGGAGTAAGAGAAGTTCGGAAGAGAGAATGCGGGCTAGCCGTTTTTGATCCAAGGAATGATGTAAGGATTACATCTAGATAATGTCCCACATCTCCTCGACTGCGCAGCAGAACTAGAATCGCGGAAGGCAAGGGGTCACACACTGCAAATTGGAAGGCCAGAGAATAAGGAATTCCGTACCTTGCCGCAAGCGACGCTGGCGCTGAGCTGGTAGTCGCTGATGGAGATCTTCTCGTCGACGACGGCGTCTGCAAAGTCGTCCCTGCCGCGGGCCATCGCGCCGACGAAGACGGCGATGGAGTGCGTTTCGGGCAGGCGCGGTAGGTATGAGGAAAGGCGCACGGTGGGTGAGTCGCCCGAGAGCGTGATCTTGAATGTGTTTACCGGGAAGTGGTCCGTTACGGGGTTCTGCACGCGCTTACATATCAGAAAAAAGGGGTATAATTTGTGAAGTGATGGACAGTGATTGCCTTGATAACTTTGAGCAGCTTCTCTGGGCCATTAACGCCTCGGATGAAGAGTTTGTGGAGGAGTTGGACTGCGGGGGAGGGGTGATGTTAGATAAAGAGGAAGTAGGATTGTATTCGCGCGGGAGCGCACCCATGAGTCCGCTGAAGCGCTTGAACGTCCGGGGGATGCGCACGGACGGGTTGATCTCGATGAGGACGCCCTTGGCGGTGTGGATGTAGACCTGCAGCAGACCGGCCTTGTTGAGCGGCGAGTCAAGCAACGTCAGGAGGCACTGAGCGCCGGGAATCACATTACCGGGACATCAGTATATGTATATGCTGCGGCGAGATGTAAGAAAAGACGCGCACTTGGTGCGTGATGTCTGGACGCGCATCAGCGATGTCGCGCCCTGTTTTTGCGAGGATGCCTTGGTGGTCGTCGCAGTTGAGCAGAGCGTACTTGGCCTCACCGCCGGAGCGGTCCGACCCGCGCTTGCCCCTGCCTGCGTTTGCATTTGCGCTGCCCCCTCCGCTACCGCCGGAGCTGACGCGATATGATTCGAGACAGGCCTGCTCGAGGACGACGATGAGGCGGCGTGTCTGGGAACCGGCTGGGGGCGGGCGGGCTTGTTGCGGGATGAGGGAGGGGTTTGCGGGCAGCGGGACGGGCCGCGCGGGCATGGGCGCTGATATTTTTGGGTACTCGGGTACGCTCAGGTGTTTTTGTTGTTGTTGCTGCTGCTGCTGAGGGCGTGTTTTTGTGGAGGAAGGGAGCGGCTTGGTAGGACGCTCGGAGAGGGGAATGGGGTTCTCTGCGGGGGTGCCGGAGGAGGAGGCGGAGCTCTCTGAGTCGGACTCGTGGGCAAAGTCCATTGGGCGGTCGTCGTCTGCGCCGACGGCGGCGATTGCGCTGGCTGGACGGGGAGGGGGGCGGAGGAATGTTTCGAGGTGCTCGATTGACTGGGCTTTGCGGAGGGAGTGGGCGGGCTCGAGTGCGTGCGAGCCGGAGTGTCGGCGGCGGCGGGAGGGCACGGCGGCGGGCATAGATGAGGGGGCGGCGACGGCGAGGACGACGACGACGACGAAGGGGGGAAGGAGAGACGGAGCGGAGACGATAGGCTGAGGGTATATAGCAGCCTGCGACTTGTAAAAATTAGCTTCGGCCTCTGTCAGGCACGTGAACCTGCGTCCAGATAGTAAAAAATGCATGTATTTTTCACAGTAAAAGTTCTCCGTCGGCGGTATCAGCACACAATCGCCCGTAATATTAATACTCGTCGCCCGTCCTACAGGTAATCGACTCGACGCTAGACGTGCGTCCGATACACCCGAGCCTTCGTTTAGTCAATTCAATACAAATCTTCTCCGTGTAATAGTAGTCGCGTCCATAAGCGGGCATTGCCGTCTCTCTAATGAACGCACACCTCGTCCTGTCCAGGGCGTATCGTGCCCGTCCCACTGCCGGCCTATGCGCTCGCTCGTGGCGAGGCCCCGTGGCGAGCTGCAGTTCTAAAAGGTTCAACTCGAACGGTCCTCAAGGCCAGCAGACGGCAGCGGGTGCGCGCGACAGAGCGACCGTCGGCGTATGTTGCACCCCCCGCGCTGCAAGTCGTTTTTATTGACGATACGTATTTCAGGTATTCACGCCCAAGGCGGCGGCGATATTCGTCGTCACCGGTCTCGGGCTGTACTTCTACTTCAGCTATGAGAAGCAGAAGCTCCAGGAGCAGAAGAGTTGCGTTCCCTCTTCCCTTTGCTTCTTGCTGCTTGCGATTTATCTACGCTTATATCCAGACAAGGAGTTGGAGAGCCGCAAGTGGGGCAAGGCGGCCGTTGGTGGGCCCTTTACGCTGACGACGCACACCGGCGCGCCGTTTACTGAGAAGGATCTATTGGGCAAATGGAGTCTGGTGTACTTTGGCTTCACTAACTGCCGGATATATGTCCTGAAGAGCTCGACAAGATGACAGAGGTCGTCAACGATCTCGGTGCGTTTTTTCTCTCTTACTGACTGCGCCGCGGCTGACGGACGGGACATCTGCAGACAAAATGTACGGCCCCATCGCGCAGCCGCTCTTCGTCTCCGTCGACCCCGCGCGCGACCCGCCCGCGCAGATTGCGCACTACTTGCGCGACTTCCACCCGCGGCTCGTCGGGCTGTCGGGCACGTACGAGCAGACGCGCGCGATGTGCAAGGCGTACCGCGTGTACTTCTCGACGCCCAGGACGCTGCGCCCGATGGGGACTACCTCGTGGATCACTCGATTTACTTTTATCTTATGGACCCCGAGGGCGAGTTTGTAGAGGCGTTTGGGAAGAGTAGTACGGTGGGGGATGTGGTTGAGAAGGTGAAGGACGAGGTGGGCCGGTGGGAGAGGGAGAAGGGGAGGAAGACGTGAGGCGGGTTGGTCTCGGGCTTTTTCCTTTTTCTGAGTTCTCGGCATTGGCATTGGCATTTAGCATAGTACACCACCACTCTATCCAATATATTATTGCACTTTCCACTCTATCAATATCGGATCGCGGGGCTATACGCCAGCGTGGCGTTGGCCGACTACTCTGCCTCCTCCGCCGAGGCGAGTTTCTGCTTCGAGAGCACCTTCATCCGACGCATGTAGCTATTTCGCGCATCAACACCGTCGTACTCATCAGCAAAAAAGGACAACGAAAAGGAGGTCACACGCACTCTTTGTACTGGCATCTATTGGTGTGTGTGCGTCGTTAGATAGAACGGGTAGCGGCTGTAGAAAAGGAGAGAACGCACTCTTCGTAGGCGTGTCGCTCGTTCTCGCACTCCCAGGGCACGTACATGTTGTCACGCCGGCAGACGTTGAGTGGGACGAGTAGGCTGTTCCGACATGGGGTTTGTTTTCGTTTGGTGACGGGGACATAGAGAAACGCACGAAGAGCACTGGTCCCGCCAGCCGAGCGGGACTTTGTTTGCCTTGAGCTCGGTCTGGGACGCCGTCGCGGAAGCGGTCATAGTGTGTCGAGTCTGTGGACAGCCGAGTGCGTCTTGAGTTGCGTTCAGAGTCGAATAGTACGTCACGTGCTCTTTCACTCTTTCAGTAGGGATGGGTAAAATGCAAGGGATCGAATATACATAACAATGCGAATCGGGAGAAGTGCTATATATCAAGTTCTACTTTTTCTGCTCGGGCTGCATGCTCATCTCGATCGCCCGTGCGATTGCGGCCTCTTCGTCCTCGTCCATGTCCTCCTCCGCGCCTGCACCCGCGCCGGGTGCGGCGGCGTCTGCGCTGTCGTCCATCTCGACGTCCTCTTCTTGAGATAGCCGCAGCGCCTCGCGCAACGCTGCCTCTTCGTCGTCTACTTCGTCTGTGGCGGCTGTGCTGGGGATGACGGCTGCAGGGGCCTGTGCGAGAGAGGGGGCGGAGGGGGCGGAGGTGCTGGGTTCGTCTGGCGTGGGTACGGATGGTGCGGCGGCGACGCCTCCACTGGCTTGCTCCAGTGCGCGTTGGCGGGCACGCTCTTCTTCCATAGACATACGCATAACCTTGACATAAATTTCAGATTAAGGACAGATATTTCGGGATAGACGGAAATGTACCATGGCCAGTTCGGGGTCGAGACTGGGATCTATGCCGCCGTAGTCGTCGAATCCACCGTCTCCTGAGGGTCCGGCTGTGTTTGTGATATCTGCCATAGATTGGTCACGGTCGCCACGGTCGGAGGAGAGGACCGATGAAGAGATGACCATGTCGGAGAGGAGCCGGCGCGGGTCCGGGGGAGCGGCGACGTAGTGTCTAGTGGTTAGCGCAAGGGGGTGAGTCCAGAATATATCCGAGATATTAAAGGTAACGTACGAGTTGTCTGCGCTGTTTACGTTGTCCACGAATGTTTTGAGGAGGGACGTCTCGCCTTCTTCAATGCCGTCCCCAAAGGCGACAATGTCGATGGCGATGTTATTCTTCTTGAGCTTCTTGGCTAAACGGATGAGGTTCTTCTCATCTGCACCGGGGCCGTCTGGAGGGGAGCCGAGGAAGAGGACGATACGCTGCCGGAGGTTCTTGTTCTGACGGTGCTTGAGCGCGAGCTGGGCGACGTTCACGGCCGTCGGGAGGTCGACTGCGCCGCCGATCTTGGTACGCGCGACGTGCGCGCCCTGGATGATCTGCCCGAGCTCGCGCGTGTGCGTGACGAGGACCTCGGGCCCGCGCCCGGCGAGGGTCATGAGCCCGACGCTGTTCTCTGGGTTGCTGTCGGTCTTGGTCTGGAAGACGACGTTGAGTGCGTCGACCATCGAGTCGAAGCGCGTTGGGGGGTAGTCGCCGTTGCGCATGTACTCGGAGTTGTCGACTATCATCATCGTCGCTTCGAGCGGCATGCTGGGCGGCGGGCGGAAGGCGGGGAAGGACAGACGGGGAGAGCAAGGGGTCGGTGGTGACGCGTCGCGGGCACGCATACAATGTGTGACTGGCGTCGTGGTCACGTAGAGTAATTGTCACGTGATGGATGCGTGCACGTGCGGTCGGGGCGGCCCTGAAGAGGATCAGATAAGTCCAGAGGGTGGCGCGCCCTCTGCCCCTCTCCTCGTCCATCTTGTCCATCCTCGTCCTTGTTGCTGAGCAAAGGTGTGTTCCGCATTTGCAGCGTATTAATTACACGGACTGACTGGCTGCTCTGCTCTCCCCGCTGTACATGGCTGTTATGTAACCCAGCGTCTCCCTCTTTCCGTTCAATCTACCCCACTTTTTTTTCTACTTACGACCAACCTAAGCCAAAATGGAAGAAGAAGTCGCGGCGCTCGTAAGTCCCTTATAGTAGGGGAACGAGGGGGAATGCCGTGCAGAGCAACTACTGACCGGAGGTTGTGGGTAGGTTATCGACAATGGTTCCGGCATGTGCAAGGCTGGCTGTAAGTCGCGATTCCCGGCGACACAGACGCGTCGGAGCTGACGTTCGCTTTCGTAGTTGCTGGTAAACCGAGTCCGAATTCTGGCACTATCTACTCCTCTCTGATCGCTCCCGATAGGTGACGATGCTCCCCGTGCCGTGTTTCCGTAAGTGTATGCACTCTTGTTTATGAATAGTTACTGAGGGCAATCTCTTAGCTCGATCGTCGGTCGCCCCCGTCATCAAGGTGTGATGGTGGGTATGGGCCAAAAGGACTCTTACGTTGGGTGCGCTCGTTCAGCGTGTCATGATAAACGACTTTGCTCTGATCGATATATTAAAGCGACGAAGCACAGTCAAAACGTGGTATCCTGACGCTAAAGTACCCGATCGAGCATGGTATCGTCTCGAACTGGGACGATATGGAGAAGATTTGGCATCACACGTTCTACAATGAGCTCCGTGTCGCACCGGAGGAGCACCCCGTGTTGTTGACGGAGGCGCCGCTGAACCCGAAGGCGAACAGGGAGAAGATGACGCAGATCATGTTCGAGACGTTCAATGCCCCCGCATTTTACGTTGCGATCCAGGCCGTGCTTTCGCTGTATGCTTCAGGTCGTACAACGGGTATTGTGCTCGATTCTGGTGATGGTGTCTCTCACACGGTACCTATTTACGAGGGTTTCGCGCTCCCGCACGCGATTCTGCGTCTGGATCTTGCCGGCCGCGATTTGACGGACTACCTGATTAAAATTCTGACGGAGCGCGGCTACCCGTTCACGACGACGGCTGAGCGTGAAATCGTGCGCGACATCAAGGAGAAGCTGTGCTACGTTGCTCTCGACTTTGAGCAGGAAATGCAGACGGCTGCACAGTCGTCGGCTCTCGAAAAGAGCTACGAGCTCCCGGATGGTCAGGTTATCACTATCGGCAACGAGCGGTGAGTCTGGATTTACTTGGTTGGCAGAGGTGGCTGACAAGACTGCCAGGTTCCGCGCGCCTGAGGCGCTGTTCCAGCCGTCGTTCCTCGGTCTTGAGGCAGCGGGTATCCACGAGACGACGTACAACTCGATCTACAAGTGCGACTTGGATATTCGTCGCGACTTGTATGGAAACGTTGTGCTGTCCGGTGGAACGACGATGTACCCGGGTATCGCGGACCGTATGCAGAAGGAACTGACGTCGTTGTCGCCGTCGTCGATGAAGGTGAAGATCGTCGCGCCGCCGGAGCGCAAGTACAGTGTGTGGATCGGAGGATCGATCCTGGCATCGCTTTCGACGTTCCAGAACCTGTGGTGCTCGAAGCAGGAGTATGACGAGTCTGGGCCGGGTATTGTGCACCGCAAGTGCTTCTGAGGGGGAGAGGGACGGATGTACCTGACTATGATGATGCCGACTGTAACGCTATCTTACGGCTTATGAAATGAATTCAATTTTTTTTCTGTTGGGAGACGACGGGACGCTGGCTGCCGGTTGCACCCGGCGCGCGAAAAAGTATTCATAAGGCCGCGTAAATGATCGGCTCCGGCAGCCCAACTCATCTTCCTCTTCCTCCTGCTCCCGCTGTACACTAGCTACCACAGCATCCACTGCCCAGACTGCGGGCAGTCCACATATCCTCTCTCCTCCCTTGCTGAACATAAGGCAGACGTCGCGCACGCGAACACACGGCGATGCTGCCCAAGTTCGCGAGCCACGTCCTCCACCACACGCAGCGTGCCGCCGCGACTGCGCAAAACTATGCCCTCCGTAATGTTCTCGGTCTCCAGAACCAGGGCGCAGGCGCGTCCACCGCACCCGGCAGCCTGAACAACTGGAGCAATGCTGCCAGCGGCTCGAACTCGGGCTGGGGCAGCGCGGGCGGCGCCAAGTACAACACTGGTAGTAGGTTTTACCAGGGATACAATGTCAGTAAAGGACACGTTTCCCGTGCATTATCGGCGATTGACGACTTCTACAGGGTGCCGGTCGTGCCGTAACTCATGCAAACTCGTCCTCGGCTCACGACAACACCAACGGTCGCACCGACGATGACGAGGACCTCCCTCTTCATCGTTCCGCCCTTGTCATCAAATCCCGTCCCCGGCCCCGAAGCAGCAGCGTCCACCTCACCGGCACAGGTCGCCAGAAGCGCGACGAGACCTTCGGTGTCCTCCAGACCGTCCAGCTCCATCAGGCTCGCAAACAGCATAACCTCGCCAGGGCTAGCGCTGCTAATAATGATGCCGATGTGCAGGACGTCGACCCCTCTGATGCACTCGTCAAGTCTCCTCGTGTCCTAGTCCGCCGTAACTCCACCGCGGCGTCGAGTGCGTCGGATATCGAATCGCTGGAATCTCTCGAGACGTACAAGTCGCTTGAGTCGCTTGAAGACTTGCCCCTTCTCCCCGTCAAAGGTGCCAGCAATGGCGATGTCGCTCCGGTTGATGTGCTTTCTACGGATCCCAGCCTGCCTCAGACCGCGGTCCAACCAAGCCAGGACCAGGACTCGAGCGACAATGTCGGTGAACCCGCAAGCTTTTCTGTCTTCCAGCGTCTGGAGGCTGCTCGTCTATCGGGAGATGCTCGGCGCGTTGTCGCGGAGGTCATGAAGTTCCGCAAGGACCATAAAAATCCGAACGTACGCGAGTACAACATTGCGCTTCATGCACTGGTTTCTACACGTCAGGGCGGCCAGCCGATCACGCTTATCCTCGAGACATACAATGAGATGCTCACTCGTCAGGTTGCACCCAATATCCGCACTTACAAGACTATGATCCTTGCGCTTTGCGAGCGCGATCGCGAGGTTGACCGTGTATCCTTCCAAATCAAATGGCGCCAGAAGCGACGCACGATCATGGGACGCACGCACAGTATGATTTATGAAGCAGACGAGCGGCAGCTAAAGATGCTTCGCAATGAGGACAATTTCGGCTCGGCAATGCTCATCTTTGAGGCGGCGCAATCGCTCTTCCGCGATGCGAAGTCGAATAACCTGTCTCTGGGTCCCGAAGTGTACAATGCGCTTCTTCGTTCGTGCATGCTCCACAGTAATACCACGGCTGCCATTCGCGTTTGGGGCGTTCTCGAGGCCATCAAAGGATATCAACCGGACACTAACTGTTACCTGCATTTGCTCGGCACATACGTTGGGGCAAAGGATATCGAATCTGCTAGGGACGTCTTCAACGAATACTTGCTCGCTACAAAGGAGGGTCGCGTCCATTGGCCTCCCGTCGGCAGTGAGGGTCTCAACACGCATCTCTTTTCCGATGAGACGCGCTCCGGCAAGGCACGCGTTTCACAGATGCTTATGTGGGTCAAGATGATCGAGGGATACTTCCGCGCTCGCACACCGGTTACAGCGATAGCACTTCTCGAGGAGATGATGGACTCGAGCGCAGGTGTTCAATTTGGCCCGACGGACGTACCGCCGCCGTGTGCTGCAGTCTACTCTGCTTTTATTCGAGGCTTTATCCAGAATGACGACATAAAGAGCGCACTTGCGTGGTTCGATCGTGTGCTTGCACAGGACACCGTTTCTCGACACCCGTTGCTTCCTATGACCGGCACGCCTCGTCCGGACCAGATGGCCTGGAATGATCTGCTCGAGGCACTGGTTGAACGTGGTATGCGCGAGGAGGCTAATGAGAAATTCAAGGCGCTGAGCGATATTGCTGACCGTGATGGTCTGAGCATTCGCACGTACGACCGTATCAGCGTGTTCGAGCTCAACATGAAGTATCTCATTGACACTCCGGACCTACCCACTGAGGAGTTCGATACTACCATCAAGTTCCTTGAAGAGTACATCGTCAATGGTGCGTACGCAAACGGCGCAAGCTCCTTCAGCGTCTTGGAACAGCAGCGCGTGTCGTTCGGTGCCTTCGTGGCTTTCCTTGCTTCACGTCTTGGTCGGTACGATGACGCGCTCGGGCATCTCGAGCGCTTTATTGGTATGAGTAATGAGGCGTTTCATGCTCAGGAGCTTGAGAACACCGACCCGGATTTGCTGAGGATGAATCGCAGAAATCTCCAGTATCTTTGCGACGACGTCGTACCTGCGTTGCTCTTCCGCCCGTCCGGTCCTAACTCACTGCCATCGGTCAAATTTTTACGGACCCTCCAGACTGCACTTGATAGTATCTTCTTTTTGCCGCAGCACAGGTTCAACGCTCTCTTTATGAAGGTGTATGCTCGAGCCAAGGCTGAGAGAAAGCTTGCGGAGCTGGAGTATAAAGACTGGAGACTGTTTTCGCGCGCGGCTGTATCTCTGCTTCTGGAAGGATTCGAGAAGGATGTTTCTCGCGGTTTCGGTATCGAGGAGTTCACAACTTTCATTACGGACCTTACGAAGGCGGGTTACTCGACGCAGGATATGGTGACGCGCGCAACACGCAGACTTTGCAACTTGATTATCCAGCACTATGGCCAGGATGAGGCAGACAAGATCTTTGTGTCGTTAGGTGGCGAATGGGTGAAGCTTGCAGAGGATGTGAAGGAATGGGCGGCCAAGGATAAGATGAAGCTTCCCGCGCTTACGCCCATGACTGGGTCAGTACGTATCGACAACCTCCTCAGCCGCGCCGTGGATGAATATTTCCCGGCGAATCCCAATTTTTCTGTACACCAGGCGTTTGTGCGCTACGAGACTGCGGCGGCGGAAAAGACTTACCCAACACCGGACGTCATTGGCCGTCTGATCTCAACGTTTGGGCGTCTCGGTGATCTTGAGAAAGTGCATCGGCTTTATAATGACGGACAGCGCGCCCTCACGGCGTACAAAGGCGATAAGGAGCGTCAGTCTGTTGGCTGGTATACGCTTGAGGATCAGATGATTGTTGCTCTTGCACACGCTGGACAGATAGAGAAGGCACATGTGCACCGTCAGCGCATCATTGACCAAGGCGGGAACCCGTCTTCGGACGCATACGGTGCGCTCATCCAATGCGTACGCGAGACTACGGATGATAGTGCGAACGCGTACGCTCTGTGGCAGGAGGCGCAGATGCGCGGTGTCGTACCGAACCTTTACTTGTACAACACCATCATCTCGAAGCTGTCCCGTGCGCGCAAGGCGGATTATGCTCTTGAGTTGTTCCAGCAGATGAAGGCGAACTTTGTGCGTCCGTCCTCCGTTACCTATGGTGCAGTCATTGCCGCGTGCTGTCGCGTCGGCGACGCACAGTCTGCAGAGGCACTTTTCGAGGAGATGACGTCGCAAAAGAACTTTAAGCCGCGCATCCCGCCTTATAATACCATGATTCAGTTTTATGCTCACATAATTCGTGATCGCGGGCGCGCGCTTCATTACTTTGAGGCACTTCTTGCGTCGGGTATCCAACCGACGGCGCACACCTACAAGGTACGTATCAAGTTTTTTTTCGGTGACCCGACCCAATTTTGATTCACCTTTAAATATCTAGCTTCTCATTGATTGTTATGGTACTATCGAGCCTGTCGACATCGCTTCGATGGAGGACGTTTTCTCTAGGCTGGTTAACGATAGACGGGCGCAAGTTCAGGGTGTACACTGGGCTGCGTTGATCAACGCGTGGGGTTGCGTACAGAAGGATCTCGGCAAGGCAATCAGCATTTTCGATTCCATCGCTACGCATCCGACTACACGACGCTCCAGTGCACCGCTGCCCGACGCAATCGTTTACGAGGCGATGATGAATGTGCTCGTTACGCTCCGGCGGACAGACCTCATTCCTACATACCTCGACCGCTTCTCCGCTTCTGGCATTCACATGACTGCGTACATTGCGAACCTGCTCATCAAGGGTTATGCAACTGCAGGAGACTTGGAGAGTGCCCGTGAGGTCTTCGAGAACTTGCAGGACCCCCCGGTTGGGCTCGCGGCACCGAACAATCATGTTACGCATGATCCTTCTGGACAGCGCCGAGTTTCGCCGGACACGCCTGTGTACAGAGAGGTGAGAACCCATACTATCTACCCATTTTGACTGGCTTCTAACTAGATTCCCAATAGCCTTCGACATGGGAAGCGATGGTCCGTGCTGAGCTTGGTAATGGAAACAGGGAGAATGCGACTGCACTGTTGCAGCGCGTGGCAGAAAGGTACGTTCTGGATACCGTTGCTCGCATTTGTATCGGTATTGACCCAGTATGACAGGAAATTCCCTCCTGCTGTGTATGCACGCATCAGCGGAATCATGCTTGAAGACTCGGTCTCTCCTTGGACGCCGAACGGATCCGCGGATACCCTCCACAGCGCATAAATTCGCGCTGGCTCGTAATTGACAACTAACAAAAATCGTATCTTGGTTATTTCGCGCAGGACCCATTCGCTCTTACCTCTTGGACAGAGGATTCCTTTCTTTAGATGTTTTATTCTTTTCCTTTTCCTTTTCTTTTTCTTTCTGCTCATTATTCTTTTCATTAACGGCACTATATAGTTTTCCAGGCCGACCTCCTTGAATTGCGCATGTGTACGATCACGCTGGGTATTATGATATCTTGATTTCCGCCAACGCCAATGTAGTATACAAAATAGTGAACAGATTTTAGCTTACAATAGACCCCGTGGACGTTCACTCCGCCGATCTCTTTGACAACTGATAATCCATAGGCAGTTTTACAATCATCAGAATTCCTTTGTACTAAACATAGTTAAGTTACGCAGAGCTTCGACATTGTGGTAATTAGTCTAATCGATTGGCTGCCTTCTGAAGACGGCTGTAGTCGGAATGAGGAACCAGGTCGTCTGCAATGAAACGTCTAATAGCGAGGAATGAGGCAATCAAGAAGCCAATAAGGAGAAGAGCGGTCTGATACGGATGTGTAACGACGAATTCTTCAAGTGATGTGAAGAGGTTGTTTATGCGCTGTATTTAGAGGGTAAGCAAGACGTTGCATTGAAAAAGGTATGAATAAGAACTTACCCGGGCGATCCGCTCGACAATGTTCTCAGAGTTCTTGTAAGGTGTTTGACCAGCGAGGACGCCATTGACTGCGTCTGTTATACCCTGAACATTAAATGCAATCTTATTTCCTTGCGGATCCGTGTTATAATATATTAAATTCTGAATGGGCGATCAGGGTTGGCACGCCGTTGCAGGAGTAAAGTGAGCACGCACATGATGATCGGTGACGATGACAGTGGGTACGTCTGCGCCTTTGATCCCGTACATGCTCTTCATCCAGCTCGCCCACCTTTCGGCATCCATCCATGCGAAGACGACGTCGCGCGCAGGCGCGGATGAAACCTCTTTTTCGCTGACGCGTCGCCAAGCCAGAGCAGCGGCGCGCATCGTGTCACTCGCCTGTGTCTCCATTGCGGGAGCGATTGCGGCGAGCACGACAAGCGGGTGGTGTGGCGCGTTCATCACGTCCTGGAATGTGTCTTGAGTAAGCGCGAGCGTGGACGGGAACCGATAGCGCAACAGCCATTTGGAAAGAGTCGACGTGCTGTCGGCAACGACAGCAGTATCGGCGTCTGATGGGAGTGGGAAAAGGGAAGTGTAGGAATGTGCCAATCCGTCCTTTATGGAGAGGAGGACTGGTGTGTTAGAGTACTCCGGTGGGATGTCAAAGCGAGAACGGAGATTCGAGTTAGAGGACGTCAGGATAACTGGAGAGCCCAGGAGAACTTTCGATGACTGTGTTAATAGTTTCTAAAAGCAAATTGCTCGTTAATGACGGTAAGACATCGGAAGATACCTAATAGCCATACCAGCGCGTGAGTATCACTAGATGAATGTAAAAGTAAATATAGTGATGGGGACTCCTTGACATAGTGTTCATAATCGTCCTCCGTATTAATCTCTAACATTGAGCTTGGGTTCGCTGTCAATACGTAGCCAACGATAAATTTTGTGAAGGACGCGTACGGTGCAACTGCCATCATGGCAAACCTCTCCATCTGCTCTAGCTTCCTTCCGCCAGTGTATTCCGACTTGTGCGTCACGGAACCACTCCCACCAGAATAGAAAAACAGAGATGGGTAGCCCTGTACACCCTGTGACTTGCATAGATCCTTATGGATATCACAATTCACTTCGGCAATGTTCAGCTTATGTCTTAAACGAGCTGCAAGTTGAGTCCAAATAGGAGCGAGCTTCTTGCAGTGACCACACCTAAATGCTGCTTAGCTTTTTCCTGCGTAAATGAACGAAACGGGCTCACCAGGGAGCGTAGAATTTAACGAAAACTGGTCCTTCCGTAAGAAGTGCGTCCAAACCCTGTTCGTCTACAGCGCGCACCATGCCATTCTCGTTTGGTAGAACGGTCGGAACCTGCGCTTCGATTTCCTGCTTTTCGGTCTCCGGAATCACAGGATCGCGAACGGAATGCTCATCAAGAAATGATGTTAACGTGTCCCAATCACGAGAGCCCTTGAACTGTACGTCAAAAACCCCGTCCTTATACATGCTCATTTGAGGGTATCCCGTGACACCGTGCTTATTGCAAAGGTCTGCGTCTCTTAGCGTGTGGACTTGCTATGGTGGTGCTAGACTTTCACGTACCTCCATTAACGGCACAGTTTATCTGAGCAAGGTGAACGCCGGGATTCTCCATAGACTCATAGTGCTGAACAAGCTTCTCCCACGTTGGTGCGAATTGACGGCAGTGATGGCAATATGGTGAGTAATGTTCGATGAACCTGAGACGACGAAGGACGAAAGTATGGGTTAGAATTGCACGCTAACTGGTTATATATGTGTTGCGTACCATGCACCATTGGCGACGGTAGTGTCGAAGTTGTCTGGGGTGAGTACCCTAAGTTCGACCGACTGGACAGGCAGCGCACTCGCAGCCAGCGCGAGCGACGTTACCAGCAAGCTGGTCGGAAGCCTTGTAAATATGCTAAGCATTTCGTTGACCCAAACGCCAATGAAGGGTCTCGGATACAAAAGACAACGACCAGCGGAGCGTGATGGTGGTAAGTGAGAGAGGGTGCGAGGTTGTCGACGCGCCACGCCGGGCCTGTGATTATTGATGAACTTCATCACCCTTTGGTAAGGCTGTTCAAATTTCTTTGCTGCACGGATGCAGATTCTCTCTCCGTTACAGATATAACAAGGCCATGGAAAGCTATGCATACAAACAGTTTCAAGGGCTTCCGGCGACCGTCCATGTCGCTCTCTTTGCGTCCGTAAAGAACGCTGCAGAATTGCGTGCGCGGATTGTCAAGGCATCTACGGCGGAGGGCGCCGAAGGCGAGGCAGCACGAGACGCCGTAAACTTCGCGTTCATCGAGGCCAGACTAGTATGCCCAACCGTTGCAGCTCGTTTCGCCTTGTTGAAAGGAAGATGCTTTGCTAGGTGACAAGCCGACAGCATCTCCAGACCGCCGTTTACCAGTCTCTGCTTGCGGAGGCTCAGGGAGCCCTCAAGACAAAGACAGTACACTCGGAGATCTTATGGTCATTGAATCCAACAAACAACGTCTGTAATCTCCCCCCAATCTAATCAAGCTGGAGGTCTCAGTTGCCGTACAGATTACGGAGGCCCTTCGTAGATTCGGCGTATCGGACTCATCTGCTTCCCTTTTCGTCGTCCGCGTAGGGTCAAATGAAGACGCTAACAAGGTGCTATCCAGCATGAAGACCGTAGTGGACGGGGTCCCGGTGCCTTTGAATGCCCTGGATGGTATTACAGATTGGGCGTCCGTCAAAAAGGCGAGTCTCGGAAATTTGCTATCGTATTCGAGCTTACAAAGTTCTATAGTACTACAAGTTGAACGGCGAGCCAGCTATCCATGCACTTGAGCAAAACCATAGGAGACATAATGTAGTGGTCGACGAATTGGTCACCAGCCTTGTAGCAATGAAGACTGTCATGTCGTAGTGCTGGTGCACTCTTCCTCTATACCAAGGACCGACCAAGCATAGAAGCACAACTCCCACCCCGGCGACTCTGTGATGGGAGGTCTACTTGGTTTCTTACGATGTTGCTAAGAGCAAAACGGATGCGGATGCGTGGTATCCACACAGAGCAGGCCTTTACCGTGATTGTATGCCTTGTCTCTTGTGAATTGTGATACCGGCGGCTAGCGTCAGGGCTTTGAGGTGTGCAACGACCAGCCGTGTACATACGCACCCTGGTCATTGCGACAGAGTACTCTCAAATCCGGCTCTAAAGGAGCTTGTTACTATCATGGTGTCAAGACGTTATGAACTCATTTAAATCACAAAAACGGCTGGGACATTCGGCAATATTAATGTAGACCAGACGGACTTGGTGAATCGAAGTAATAATTTGACGGTGTGTTATGTTCTTATAGTATTCCGCTATTACAAACTAGAATACATCTCTGGTAGTATATCGGTTAGTACACGCGCCTGTCACGCGCGAAAGCGGGGTTCGACTCCCCGCCAGAGAGTTTTTGAATTTATTTTTCTTTTTGGTTTTAGGTTCAAGTGTTTTAAATTCACGGCAAATGGAGTGGGCATTTTTATCCATGAAGATTCCGGAGTGGAAAAAGTATGAGAAGGAAGAGAAACAAAAGATTGCTCCAGGCAGGACTCGAACCTGCGGCTTCAAGATTACTCTTCATTCAGAAGATCACATTGCTATGAGACTTGCACTCTAACCAACTGAGTTACTGAAGCTATGCGAAGGCTGTCCTCATTATACATAGAGTGGGAGGAGAACCTAGTTTACTAAACTAATAGGCATAAATACCATCGGAAATGAAATACGCCAAAGGCTCATCATAATTCACAAAGGTAGGGGTTTTAGTGTAGGAAATTCACATGGTAAGGATATATGAAAACGCAGGATAAGCCTGGGATGTCTGCCATAAGGTGAGACAAGACTGAGTACAGGACAAGTAAGAAATACCGAGGCCCATAGATATATAAGCTATTGGTTAACTCCAACTATTAGGCCCGATTGTACGAACTCCCTGGACATTAAAGACCAGCCCCTTGAGAGTATGCATCATGACTGTTTTATTACGACTTCGCGTAAGTAGCGCACCAGCTGCGCCTCTGTGCTGGTGAAAACACGTTAGAAATGCGCCTGGGGAGTGCCCTATTAGGCATGATTCGATTCCACAGCTCTCCAGCGTGACGCAGTGTCGTACATTCAGTGCGGACCAGAAGTCGGCATTGGAGATTGACCTTCCGTCGACTCGAGGTAGGGAGCTATCTCAGGAAATTCCTTTGCCAGAGAAAGGTTCAGCAAGTTACGATAGGACTTGTGACAGACAGTTAGTATTTTTATGAGCCGCCGGTGAGCTTCGAGAGCAAGTGGACGACGATGAAAACGGAATATGCATACCTCGATAGCCTTGAATTTTCCGTTCATGAATTGATTTTCGGTCGCTGCGCGCTCGAGGCGGTCTTTGGTTAAAAACATAGGGTTTCGGGCATTGTCAATATCTCTAAGATATGGTATCAGCAATAGAAGCCGTAAATGATCGAATCCACGGCTTACTGCAAAATCTGGAAGGGTATCATAGTGTTCAATCCTTCGGCCAAATCTTCGATCGTCGAGAGGTGACCGATCACATCATTGACCCTGTGTCCAACCGGCTTGACCGCCCCGTTTTCCCCTGCTTTCACATTTTGCCTTTCTTTCGTGGAATCGCTAACGACGGTTGTACCGAGATTGTACAGTGCATTTGCCAGACCAGCCAATTCTAACTCCAAGTCACCCTGTGCACCAGTAGGAGGGGGCGTCTGCGGTACATCACCGGGAGATTCTGGCGTTGCGCCGAACGTAGGCTGCTGCGCCATTCGTGAACGTTCACGAGAATGAGTGCGGTCACGGACGGCCTCCAACCCACTCACTGCCTTGGCCATCGAGACCGCGCCGGAGTGGCTTCGCATCACGTGATATACAAGTCGCTATGCAACCCCCACCAATTAATATTATCCTGATCCATCTTGTTTGCATGCGCTGCTTGGTCTTTTAAGCCTGAACCGGTCCCCAACCCAGGTTACCTTCCGGTTGAAAGCCCATCGATGGACCTGCTCAATACCTACGAATCGCTGTCCGCTTCTTCCGGTAGAAGGGACGTCGATGCTGCACTTCGTTCGATCGTAGAAGGTATGAGTCAACTCGCCGGCTAGTCTGTACATGTAGTGGACCTTCCTTCAGCCCCGCCTTTCGCACTCGCATCTGCGGACAGGGATAGACTCGTAGAGCTTCTTCTCCGAGACATAAACGATATTACCCAAGGCTCAAATGGGAAGGGGAGACTGACGCAAAAGGGTAAGCTTACTCTTTAGCGGTTATTCGCGGATTTTGTCTCGCTTTTTTTAACTCACCGGCTGAGTAGAGGCTGGCCCGGCATTATTGGCCTTGAAGACGCTCGGGCGAGCCGCGACAGCTTCGATTGTCATCTCGAGTGAAAGCGTACGTAAACCTATTAGTTTTTATTTGCATTTACATAGTCCGTCTTCACGTCATCCCATCTTCAGAACTTAAGGGTACTCTTAAGCGCAGCCGAAAGCTTCCGTGCAGCGGACAGTGACGCAGCAGACGATGCGCTGCGATGTATCGCGAATGCCCTACTACTTGTAGAGAAAGGTCGTGCATCATGGGTGGAGATCCAAGGAGCAACGCATTGCGTGGATCTACTTTCCGTAAGTTTACAGTGTTGTTCACTCTAACGTCCATGCAGCTAAAATGTCAGTGCAGAGGGCGACGTCAATTTCTTGCATATTCCTCTGTTGCCGTATTCTGTTCCTTTGCACCGCTTCATCTACGTCTGAACTGCATCAAATTCTAATGGATCGCTATACCGCCCCGACATCAGACAGGCCCGCCGAACGGGGAGGTAAACAGGATATTGTCGACGTCATAGCCAAACAATTGGATTTTCTTCTTTCCGGTATCCTCCAGGGCTCCGCTATGAGCAAGGAAGCCATGACTGATCTGCTAAAGTTTACCTTCAATATCCTCTGTCACTGGCCACGGGTAAGCGCCAACCTGTTGAACGCGGGATATTTACGTACCATCTTGAAAAGATTGCCACAGATTCCGAGGACTTGCAGCTGGATGGTGGAAATGAAGAAAAGCACGAAAGTGGGCTCGGCGAAGATAGACCGGTATTAGGAGAACGGTGGACAAGGCGGCTTGACGGGTACGCCGCGCTAATTTCTCACATGTATGGCTGATCTTCAAGCATCCATAGACTCTTGCCTCCTCTTCGTCGAGTATTCCTTGGCTTACCCTCCATGTCTCCATCGCCTTTGGCAGCGCCGCTAACGCATGTCTTGCATTCGCTACTGCCAATTCCGCTTGATAAAAGATTCTTTCCGGTTTGGTTTCCTGAGGCAGCCAGTCCTGGTGAGTCCCTGTCGACTTTTCAGTGGGGCTGGAAGTCACTTCGCTCAGCTGCAAGCGGAAGTTCAACACCGCACTCAATAAGTACACCACCGGGTGCGCATGAGGCTCACGATCAAGCCTCTCCTTGTCCAGGACCTAATGAAGGCACCCCCAGCAAAGGGAAAGAGAAAGATGGGGAAAGTCGAGGGGCACTGGACCGCGCATTGTCAATGTTGACACCCAGATTATCTTTGTCATCTCGCTCTTCGTCCCCTAACCACCCCCCAATTTCCAAAGATGCTGAACGGCATCAGTTCTTCCCGAAAGTTATGAGGCGTTGCTTGGAACTTTTGGATTCTTCTTTGATACACTATCTTCCGGGCAATGTCGATCCGGACGACGCATCTGTCCGACTCATTTGCGCTCATGAGGATGTCCAGCTCGACCATGTCCTGGCGCCACTCGTCTTACTCATGACGAAGTTCTGTAAGTTCAGTATGGACTGCCGAAAGGTTTTCAAGCGGCACATTCTGCCTGCGGACTTGTACGTGTCCGATAGGTCATCCTACTATCTGACGTAAATTGACAATCGTCAGGGATCGTACGTCGCCCATTGAGGGGAGGGCAGACACGCTTGGGCGTTGTGTCCGACTTATGGCCTGTGTTAATCATCAGCAACTTAAAAGCGCAGTTGGAGAATTACTCTTCGTAACTTGCAATTCGGACGGTGCGTGATGCTGACTGTCCGGGTGGACATATAAGACTGATACTCGCTATTAGCCCAAACCCTGTCCAGTCAGATAGGATATGGTAATGCCGCAGGGTTCCTTTTTAACAAAGGGATTCTCTCTGCCCCGCCGCCGGCTTCTTTGAGCGATGCCTCGGATGACATAGATCCTTCGGTCAACCCGATCACAGGAATGATTCAGCAAGGGCGGCCTGCCGGGCCAGATATGACCGATGAGGAAAAGGAGAGAGAAGCCGAAAAACTCTTTGTCCTTTTCGAACGTTTGGAAAAGTCAGGTGGTATGGAAAATCCTATAAAAAAGGCGCTGCGTGAAGGAAAACTGGAGAAATACTCGGAGCAGACTAAACCAGATGATGCTGATAGTGACTAATGTGGAAGGGATTGCGGAAACATTCTTATAATATTCATAGTTTATCACTTCTTAATTGTTATAAATATTGACCTATATAAGGCGCTTTATCCGCTCATGGGCTTCCCAAAACAAAACCCGACAGCAAGCTGCTTTTTGGTGACATATACATGCGCAGGTCGGAACATTAACTAGGGCCAAAACATATACAACGAGATAGTGCAGATAGTGTTGCCAATCCAAGCACAAAACACAATGGAATGAAGATACCCCTTTTTAGTTAAAAGGTCATTCTTTCGCCCCGGAACTCGATAGCTCCACCGGTGCGGGGACCTCCGCGAGCTCCTCGTGGTGCTCCTCGGCCACCCCTTCCACCCCTACCTCCACCTCGTCCACCGTCACGGCCACCCTTTATTAAAACGTTTCAGTCGATGTTGACACGGAAATAAAATGAAAGTACTCACTCGTCCGCCTCTATCGCCACCACTTCCGCCACGGCCACCCTGGTATACGCAGGCTGACGTTAGTATCGAGTGAAGCATGAATTGATTAAAAAGCTAACCCATCCGCGGTCACCGCCACCGAATCCTCCGCGACCACCACGTTTAAATCCTCCACCGCCCCCGCCTTCGGTACGAGGTTGCGAGTAGTCCAGTCTAAGAGGGCGGCCACCAATTTCTAGGCCTTTTGCGCCATCAAATGCCTTCTTAGCCGACTCGATATCGACAAATTCAACGTAGCCAAAGCCCTTCGGCCTCTGGGTTTCCCTATCGGTAGGGAGACGTACGCTCTTGACCTCGCCATATTCCGCGAAAACCTCCCACAACCCGTCCTCGGTTGTGTCAAAGCTGACATTACCAACAAACAGAACAGTCGACGGTTCGCTTGGCACGTCACCAAAAGCCTTCGCACGTTTCTCGGGGTCGGCAGGTTTAGGGGAAGTCTTGTCAACATTAACAACTCTTCCATCTATCTCTTTCGTCCCGTTCTGAGCAACAGCCGCGTTCGCGCCTTCCATTGTGGCAAACTCGACGAACCCAAAGCCACGCGATTTCCCAGTGTTACGATCCATCTGTACACGGGCGGAAATTACTTCACCACACTCCGCGAATTCAGTAGCCAGCCAATCATTGTCAACGTTCCATGACAACCTGCCGATAAAACAAGTCTTGGATTCCCCTTGCGAATCGGTCGTCGGGGCTGTCTCACTCGTAGCAAGTTTGACCTTTTTCGTCGGGACTTCAGCAATTTGGTCCGCCTTGCGCTTCCCTGATTAAGGATTAGAGTAAAATAAAAAAGGCGAAGGAATGGCCCCACCACTTTTTACGGTGGCAGTAGGGACAGGACCATCTGTCTTAACATCCCCGTTTTTTTCACCTGACTCGCTCTCGTCCGACGACTCTCCAAAAGAATCGTTGTCACTTGATGACGAAGACTGTGCCTCCTTCACTTGTTTAGCGGCTGCAGGCTTCTTGCTCGCCTTTGTAGATACTGTCTCTTTCGACACCTCATCGTCAGATGAGTCTGAGCTCTCAGAGCTATCGCCGCTACCTTTTTTGCCAGCGTCTTTAGTCGGGGTCTTGATTTGGGAAGCTTTCGGCTTTTCCTTACCGGAGTCCTCTGAAGACGAATCCGAACCAGAAGACGACTTGGCCTGCTGATATTTATGAATATTTCGTCGTATTAGAGTAAATATGATCTCCAGCGGACGTACCTTAGGTACCTTCCCATTTGCCTTTTGCACAGCTACATCATCCTCAGAAGAAGTTTCATCAGACGAGTCATCACTGTCACTACCGGCTTTGGCAGCCTTCGTCGCTATCTACAGAGGCAGGCAAAAGTGAAGTCTGAGTAGGCTCCCTTTTTCCTCAATTTTTATAAACTGACCGGGGTCTTGCCATTAGTCTTCGGAACATCTACCTCAGACTCTGAAGATTCCTCAGACGACTCCTCATCGCTACTCTCCTGTTTCTTCGATGGCTTGGACTTCACTTTTGAAGTCTAAGTTGATCGGTTCATGTCAGACTCTTCGGGTTGTGATACTGCTGCCGATACAGCGACATACCAATTTGGCCTTCGCGGCGACCTCTTTTGTAGCAGGCACTGCTGCCGCCTTTTTGCTCTTCACCTCCTTGACGACTTTTGTCTTGTTTGCCATAATGGGTGGATGTCCACGAGCAAAAGACGGAAAAGGGATAGAGGGGGGGGAAGAAGGAAACGACGCCGAAAAAGTGAAATTTTCGTCCGGAAAAGCTCTTCCCGAAAGGGACGCCGATCAGTAATCTTACATAAGTTCTGTATTTGTAATATCAACTGGGATCAGAGCCAGGGCCCAGAAGCTATGCATACAGTACAACATCCACCACGTCTTCGAGAATGGATTCACATTTCCAAGTACTAGTGCTTGGAACAGGAATTACTGAATCTATAGCAGCAGCGTAAGCATACCCTCTCCTTCAGTCATTTATCCCACCAGCTAGAAACTCCACCAGCGCACTCTCCAAAGCCGGCCTGAAGGTACTACATGCCGATACTAATGATTACTACGGTTCCGATGAGGCCAGTCTGTCGATTGAAGAAATGAAAAACTGGGTTGGCGCTATGAGAAAAGGCCCCAATACAGGGACTTTGTCTACGTTCCCTCACGGGGAATTGTTGCAACACTCAAGGGCTTATTCATTGTCCTTGTCCCCCTCGGTGATAGTCGCTACTGGACCCCTCATCTCCTCGCTCATCGGCTCCGGGGTTTCCCGCTACGGTGGCTTCAAACTTCTTGAGCGCATTTGCGTTTACTCCTCCACCGGTTTCAGCAGCGTTCCGGGAAGCAAAGAGGACGTTTTCAAGTCCAAGGAGTTGTCTCTCTTGGACAAGCGAAGACTTATGCGCTTCCTAGTGTTCGCTTCAGGGGATTTTGAAAAAGCCCCCGAATTCCAAGGAAGATCATCCATGCCCTTTACCGACTTCCTGGAACAAGCTTTTCTTCTAAACAAGCATCTGGCTTCTGCTTTGACTTACGCCCTCGCCCTTTGTAATAGCGACTCCGGTGGGTTTGTCCTCGAACCTTCGCATAACACATATCCACTTACATGCCTCTGTTTAGAGCCTATCGTAACTGCATTGGCCCGCATAAAACGGTACATACGCTCAACGGGGCGGTACGGCCCTTCGCCATTCCTAGTTGGTCAGTATGGAGGTTTGGGCGAACTAGCCCAAGGGTTTTGCAGGTGATGGCATCAGTGTCACATAATTGACTTTTATTAAACCCGACTTCAGAGCATGTGCGGTGTCTGGTGGAACTTATATACTTGGTCATGAGATCATTTCCTTGGGAACGAGCTCTGTTCAAGTCGAAGGGGCCGAGGAAAAGAACTCCAAGGTTCATTTATTGAAACTTGATGAGTTATCCGAAACTTTATCGGCCGACATAATCATCACGTCCCCCAACCTCCTGCCGAAATACAGCGGACCGGGAAGAATCAGCCCCGAAAACGCATTAGAAGAGGAACTGTGTGTATGCGGCATTGTCGTTATCGAAGGCGTTATCTCTTCAATTTCAGCGCATAAAGACACGGAATCCACGCAGCAAGAGTCTGATGAAACGCAGTCCGCAGTTCTTGGTCAACCCAAGTCATTGGATTCCGCGCTTCTAGTCTTTCCTCCTGGAGAGCTTGTTGATGGCACGGCACAAGGTCCTGTCAATGTATTGATAAATGGCGAAGGGACACTGTCCTGTCCGCGCGGAAAGAGTGTGTTATCCAATTATTTTTAACGTCTTACCGTTGTTGATAATTTGGAAGATATCTTGTATCTTTCCACGATCTTGAACGACAGTGTCCCCAGCGAAATCAAAACAAACCCTGAGCATTTGCTACGCCCGTATTTGAACGAGACTTTGACAATGGTCCACACTTCTGGTTGTTCACCTCCGAAAGAGCTTTTCAGCGCATTTTATCTGAAATCACACCGTTCATACTCGACCTCCGCATTGGGTTCCCTAAAGGAGAATGGGGTACTGGTGTGTCCCGGATTGCCCGCACATTTTTCAGAGTGCGGAGATGCAGCAGCGATAAATGCAGAGCAATTGTACCGAGATGTACTCAAACATTTTGGGGAACACAATTCGAAGACAGAATTCTGGCCTCCGTTACCAGAGGATCTCGACGATTCAGTCTAAGAGCCTACCAACAGCGCGTCCCCCGTTTGTCTGAATTGCAGTTAGGATCAGGCCCGTTCTCGCTTGTTGAATCATGTACAAACAAAGACACTGACACAATGCATCCGAGTGAAGTACTTGGAGGTGGAATTTTGATACTCACAGAAGATGGGACACTACTCTGATAGATTTAAGACCGATATGCGCATAAGGTATAATACGGGAAATGAAATTAATTAACATTAGTTACTGTATTACTCAACCCTCTTTCGGCGCTGCCGATTCTCCGTTTGGTCTCCTGTCCGACTGGTGTCTCGTCAAACCCGCCGCAGCAAAACCCCGCGCAGCAAATGCTCCACCCCTACCGCGCCCGCGACCACGGAATCCACCAGATAGATTCGACTCACGGTCGTCTGCCTGTACGACATAAGGTATGGTATCTTTCATTTTCTATTCGGTTCGTATTGTAAGTTATTATGATATAACAAAGACCGATGTACGAGTGCGACAACTTACCTCTGCATGCTTGTCTAGTCCCACTCTCATGGCTTCTTCATCGCCAAACTCGACGAAAGCGGTTCTAGTTGCCTTGCCGTAGTTTTGGGGGAAGTGGACACGTATGATCTATGGGGATTAAATAAGATCAACCCGTGATCGTGAAAACTAAATAAGATCACATACGCCATCTTTTGCTTCGCCGAAAAAATCCTTAACATCTGACTCCGTGGCAAGAACACTATATCTCATGAACAGCGTCCACGGGTTCCTTGAGTGCCTTTTAGACGTAGGAGTTTGAGCACCAGGGCTCTCATTTCCGCCCACAGGAGACATTGGGTTTGTGTTCCAGCTTCCCCTGTCGTTCGTGTCTGACGGAATAGCCAGGACCGGGCTTGCTTTTCCGGAAGTAGGCGCAGAGACCTGGGCAGCATTGGGCTTGTGCTCAGTGTCGTCAGATGGTGCGCCCTCCCTATCTTTCGCATCCCGCTTCTCTTTTTTCTTGTCCTTTTTGTTCCTCTGCTTATCGCCATCCGCCTTGTCAACTGGGCTTGAGGCTGTAATGTTGCCATTAAGTTTGGAGGCTTGAGGGTCCTTAGGTGTTTCTTTGCCTGAATTTAGGGCTGACTGTTGCTGAGATTTTGGTGGCTGCGGGGAAGGGGTACGGGCGGTGGAAGGACCATTAGATCTCAATGCGGGAGACGGTTGACCTTTCGGAGGCACAGGCGTGCCACCTGATGTTGACGGGACAACATTACCGGGTAGGGCAGATGTGGATGAATTGGGTGTAGCAGAGGTGTTCACTGTACGACGATACGCGTAGTTGAATCCTTGTATAGGAATGAGTAAATTCATATTGGCTGAAAAACGCAAGGGACATGCCTTGACTCTTGAGCTCTGCACTCACCCTGCCTTCCTTGACATCCAGGACCAGAGAACCATATGCCGCATCGCATAAATTCCAGTTCCAACAATTTTTCCACGCCGGTTCGTCACCTGTAGCGGTTCCGCCAGGTCCAATATGTGGTTGCACGACAGGGACCCTTTCAATCACACTTAGGGCCTTTTCCAGCAAAATGCGCTGATTCTCATCGACAACGGCTTCGACTTGGGGCTTCACGCTCTCCCATATTTTATCAAAGCTCTCTTTTCCGGTTATGACCTTGTGACGAAAACCCTCGAGATCACCCTGAACGCTGAATTCGTTCCATGAACTTGTGTAACGGAAGTGAAGTCCAGCTGAAACGGTGAGATCGGCCTTGAGGACCAATGCAAGCTGGGCGATGATGCCTTCGCGTCCTGGGCTCGCATGGGTGACTAGAAGACGCGTCTCCGTAGGATCGAAAACGCGCTGCGCAGTGTCAACAAGCTCTCCAATTTGTAACGCGGTTGTCCACATTGTGCCTTGGCCTCCAGCGATGGTTGCATTGCCGTCGCCATTATCAAACATTTTATGCGGCACAAAAGCACCACCAAGGCCAAGCAATCGAAGCTTGACACCACCAACGTCAAGACAACGCGTTGTGGCTTCGTCGATGACATGAAGATTCTCAATGTCGTAAGTTCCCTGACGGAACTTTTCGAGTACCACAACATCCTCACACGCGCCCCAGACCGTAAATACTGGAACGCTG
The DNA here is from genome assembly GCA_002794785.1 of Coniferiporia sulphurascens. Classification (NCBI taxonomy): domain Eukaryota; kingdom Fungi; phylum Basidiomycota; class Agaricomycetes; order Hymenochaetales; family Hymenochaetaceae; genus Coniferiporia; species Coniferiporia sulphurascens. The sequence continues at coordinate 92,085 of NBBA01000020.1, read as the reverse complement.
AGCTTGATCTGTCCAGAAAGTAGTAAGGGAAACTCTGACAGAAGCGAGATGGTCATTGCGGCACGAATAGCCGCAGGTGGGGTTTCGGGTGCGAGAAGGGACCCTCGTTGTGCGTTTGGAATTAAAGGTGAATATTGAGTGAGGTGCTTTAAGGTGCGATCATTGATGCGTTCCAGGCTCGAGGACTCTACCATTCTCTGAGTTAGTACATGTGCATTTGATTATTGGAGCAAGAAGAAGGAGAAGCCTTTGCTAGGATTGCAATATAACGAGTGCCAGATATTGTGCGCCAGACAAAGAAAGATTGGACACACCGAAAAAGCCAAAATCGCCCGTGTGGATTATGGCCTTAGCCCCGACTTCCCTTGCCATATCATTTAGGCTCGAGAGGCGACCGCGCACGTCTGCAATGCAGAGTATGCGGCCAGAGACGGTGTCGATAACCTTGGTTTGCGTATTGACCTGAGCCGGCTGCGTCCTCGGCAAGGGCGAAGCGCCGGGACGCGTGGAGGACGTTGCAGTTCTTGAAGTGGATTGCATAGGGACGAAGGGGGGTATAGACAGGAGCTCTTCAACCTTTCGCGTATGGCAGCAGCAGCGACAATTGTCAACGTCGACGACGACGACGACGACGACGAGGGGTCGACTCGTGCCCGACGCGATATGTGACGTGACTCTTTGTGACATGACTGCTCCTGATTTGGAACCGGCAACACCTTCAGCTCCCGAAGTGTTTCCCGTCCGCAAGAGCTGCTTTGCTCGACAGTGCTTACTGGCAACGACGACTACCGGCGGATGCTCCGGCAACCACGCATCATTTCTGTCGATGTGCTCGACCTTGTCGGCACATACATGAGCTTATAGTCTTTTTTTTTACCAAATTCTTATGACTTCCAGGGCAAACATAAAGCGAGCTGCCAGTGGCCAGGCCTCACCCTCAGTCCTAACATCTTCGTTCCCCTCCACCGTACAACAGATATCTTTGGAATCTCATATACTTGTTTCTTTTATTGCTCTGCCCGAAAATTTCTCCATTGTTTTTGCTCGCTTCACGCCCTTGCAATCACTCCAAACCCACCAGGACATTGATCTCGCGCGAAGACAGATTTTCGAGAGTAATTCTGGTCGTGCACTGGAGGACAGCTTCTTAACTTATTCCCAAATATCTAAAGACGTCCAGGCTTTGTGGGTATTTGGTATTGACTCCGGCACAGGGGAGCGTGGTTCGGGAAACTCTTCAATTGCTGATCGTCTGCGGGCCTTAGACCTTCATGGACTCACTAGTGAGTATGTTATTTGGTTACGAGTCAACATAGACGTTAAATGTCAATATAGGGACGGAGCTGGATGAGTTTCACTATTCCGATATCTATCCATGCTGCTCTTCTTGTTCTTTACAGCGTAAGCCATGCCCGACATGTCTTCAGCTTTCTACGCCCGGGTCCCCTTTCTCTTCAGCGCCTTCATGCCAGTCCCAATCACCTTACGATGATTCCCCATCCCGCGAATCTACACCCTCGCGTTTCCCGGCCATCGGCCATATCTCGATAAGTGCTCCGCCTTCTATTGCCTGTAACATCCCTCGAAAACCACTGCGTCAGCCTTACACTTTTTTCATGGGTGCTGTACGGGATCGGGTTATCCATGATATCTGTGAGCGGGCATGTGCGAATGGTAAAGTCGTGCGAAGACTTCGGGATGGCATACTCTGGAGTCTTTTAGATTCTGCAAGTAGTTGGAGCGACGGTTGGGAGCAACATGGGAAGGCTCGGTTAGTCCTCTTACACATCACATGTATGCCCCATATTAATTAGTCGCTTCTTCCAGTCCTTTCTCATTTTGCCAGATAGAGGTGACTTTGTTCCCTTTGGGCATTTTATTACAGCCACGGTTCCGACCGACTCAATTATTACCTTTCTTGTCTTCACTACCGTTGTCTCCTGGAACGCCAATTGTTCTCCTCCCCTTCTCAACACCCGCATATTACTTGAATATGTACTCTGGCCCGACTTCGGCTTTGATCAAGCAGTTTCAGGTTGCTCTCGAAGGTTTAGGTGCGGGAGACTTCCAGTCACCCAGAGGGTTGAGTCGAAATTCTTCCGAGGGTGGGGCACCGACGGAGTTCGTTATTGTCTGGATCTCCGTACAAAATAAGCAAGGTGAAGAGAAAGGTATAATGGTGATTTGGCCGGCGCGTCTTTGCCTTTCCCTGGCCTCGACATTCGAAATGGGTGAAAATTCGGACGATGGCGCCTTATTCGCGTACGACCGTAGGCTGTTATCTTTCATCCCTGAACTTCCCCTTGCGCTTCAGGCGTCTCCAATACCAGCTCGCGCGGCTGTCCCGATGCAGCGTGCCGTCTCCCCCCAGGACTCTATAATTTCACCTTCCCTTTTCACACCAGGCGGACCCAGGTCCATCTCCCGAGAAACGTCTCCGTGCACGCCTTTTCAAATGCAATCCATGGGTGACCCTGGGCCTGAACACCTGCCCATGGTTACGGCGTCCTTCTTTCCGGAAGCGACACAAGCCTTTCGGGTGTTTACTATACTACAACTCCCTCGTGATATTCGAAAAGTGGCTGTTGGTATCGGGAAGTATGTTGACTTCGTTGCCAAGGAAAGGGATCGCGAAAGAGAACGCATTAGAAGGGAAGCGAGTGGTATGGGACAAGGAACAAAGATGGTAGCTTACGTAGAAGCGGGCCCTTCAAATGGGGCTCTGAGTTCTTCAAACCCCTCGCAGCCGAGTGTGGTGCAGAATCTTGCAACTACTGAACCATCTTTTATGCAAGCTATGCCATCCATTACAATGAACACACATTCCGCAACGATATTATCTCAAATTCAGATACCGCATCCGCTGATGCATCCCATCCCACCTTCGTATCCATCGCCTCCAGATGAAGCTGTACAAGTGGAGAGAATCTTACCTTTCCCAAACGGCAGTTTTCAAAATTATACGGCGCAGATCATGATGGACGATTCTCTCCGCGAGCCTGCCGCTAAATCTGAGACATTTGATTCTTTTGGTATGGACAATCTCATGATGGACCTTGGCATGGATTTTAGAATGAATATCCCGCCGCCAGCCTCCCATCGGAGCGATCTCAACCCCGGCACTGTAAAGGTCGACCTCGATTCTTTGGGTGTATTCACGGATGACGACTTCAGTTTCTTTGATGACCCAGTCCCCACAAACTCTGTGACATACGCGTCGGGAATTCCTCAATTCAGTCGAGAGGCATTGCAGCAATCTGGCTCACCCACTAGTGACGAAGTACTTAAGACGCTTGGAGTTTCATCACTGTTTGAAGATAACTTTCCATCTTCAGTACCTGACATATCTGAGGCTGTGTTTTCCCCAGCTATTAGTTCACTATGGACCACCCCAAAGCAGGTCGATGGGTTCGATACTAAAGGCCGCAGTTTGATTTTCCAGGATGGTCTTCCAGCTCCTGAACTCGTACCTTCCTCACCGGACAGACCAAGTTCTTCCCCTCCCGGACCCGCTACACCCGACTTTAGTTTCGTTCCCGAGTCTGGAGCAGCTGAGCCCGACATTGGTCAACCGTTCTATCCAATCAATTTCTCCAATCGTTTCCGTTCATCCGACGCAAAATATACAATTGGAAAATTTTCGAACTCTTTGTTTGACAAAGATTATCCAGACAATGGAATTACCGACTAATTTCTATTGGAAAACGGATTACACTTCCGTAACTGATCCCCGAGTCGGTGTTGTCAGAAAGCTCACCGGGGCAAAACGAAAGATAGATACTCAGGGGGTCAGGTTCACTCCCCTGTCCCCACCCTTCAAGGAAGATCACGATGATTGGAGTAGTTGTGTTGACGATGCCTCGATTGTAGACGCCAAAACGGAGCAAGACACAGATGAAGAGTTCCAAGGCACGGACGATGAGAAGGGCTCAGTGATGACCCGTCCCTCTTCCCCTCTTCCCCCGCATATTCCCTTAGGACCAACGCTTCTGTCCACGCGATTTTCACACTCGCTTTTGCTTCCATTATCTGCCAACCTACAACCTTCCGGTGCACCTTTTACTGAAGCGGACATAGCATCACCAATCCCTAACCCAGCTCCGACGCCGATTTCTCCTGCAGCAGCGGTCGGCCCAGCAGAAGAAGCTTCCAAATCCCTAGAGGCAACAGTCCGCTCGCTGGGCCGTGAAATTGTCGAGAACAACATGTGGGCGGATGCATGGCATGCCAGTTCAGCAAAGAGGGCTCGCAATTGGAAACAAGCTGATCGTGATCGTGATCATTTTGACAGCAACTACTTCCTTTCCACCGTTTGGCCCTGGGAAACACTGAGCATCGAAGACATCTCTCAATTTGGTAAGTCGATTGATGTTCCAATTGCAACGACATTCATTTACGTGTCCATAGTCTCTTTTAAGCCTTTGCCCGGTGATGAAATGTCCGAGAAGGACTCAAATGCATTGACGTCACTGGAACAGCCTATGCTGGCTATCGGAAAGGCAGATAACGTAGTCCATTTAGCCCCTTCGTCTCTACGATTCTGGATTAAATTGGGGTTGTCACCGAAAAGTGGACCCAAGAACGTAGTAGCTTTCGTTTTATACCAAGATGAAGGAGAAGCGCTCCTCCGGGCGGAGGACTGGTTTATTCGGGTATCCACTATTTACTCGGTAAGTACGGCACACAATTCTTTTAGTATATGCTCATTCTATTCGCAGGCTAAAGGGTATGGCTCACATGTACCCGGAAATGTCCCCGCGTGTGTTAAGGATGGATTGATACCTGTTCAATTTGCCTCTTTCCGCAAAAGCCTTGGTAAGAGATACGTGTTTCATCATCATTTGTTATGGTGACTAAAGACTTCTTTTTAGTTTCGGTTTTGACTTCAATAGAATCAATTGCTTCCTCACTTATTTTTTATGTTGTGACTCCTAGCTCTGTTTTCTCTCTTAATTCCCCCGTTCTGCGACAGATATTATCATCCATGAAGCGGCTGCTCGTCGGTTACGAGGACAAATCTGTATATTTCCACTTCGTTCCTGATTTCCTTCTGAGCTCGGAGGACGATACGGCGTTCGCACGGGATCTTGAGATACTGGTTGATGATGTTTACAACAAGGTGCAGCGAGCGATTGACAGATCTATGTCCCGGCCACTTTTCACTGTGGGAGAGAAGCAAAAGAAGTTGTTCGAAGCACCCTCATTCACTCTTGCACGAACTGCTCCCGCTGCAACACATTTTTCCTTTCACCATCCACGACCCGATCCAGGTTCCTTGGACCGTCACACCCTGTTGCATGTGGGCTACAGATTCACGAAATGTAGAAGATGGCTCATAGCGGCATGCATAGACCAGAGGGGAGAGGGGCATGACCTAGGCATTTGGTTCGTCCAAGAGGAGAACGAGTATAAGCAGGCCGTATCCCTCGTTTGGAAGTTTGCAATTAGTTTCGTCAGGCAGGCGAATGTGGAATGGCGAATTGTGGTCGCTAAACTTGGGACCATCGAACCAGCCGAGCTTGAGGGTAGATATCTAGTTCAACTCCTATTTGCTCACTGGTATCGCTGATCTGAATTCTCCGCAGAGTGGAACGCCGTAATAGCAGAAGAGCCGTTAATGCATGAAAACGATCATGAAGCTGCGATAAATGTTTACATTGTCAGTGTGGAAGATTCCGGATGGTCTGTGTTGAAGGGCGGAACAAGCTTAAAACCAAGGTCTTTCGTGAGTCACGAAACTAACGGAAGGAAACACTTGTTTTCTACGAGATTTACTGCCTTCACCTTGCCGAAACTTTTGCGATGTCCTCTAGCGCCGAATTGTGATGCCGACCTTTGGGCACGCCTCGTGCACGTTCCAGACGAAGAGGAAACGGTCTCGCGTAGTACCGACCGGATCAGGCCATTACAGACTGCGGTTTTGATAACTACTCCCTGGGAACCCGAGAGTACTTCAGCGCGCGCACAATACGTCCATCTCCTCCAGGCGGTAAGGTTCCCACGTTCGACACTTGCCAAAACAGACAGAGAAACACATGTGGACATCTGCCAAAATTACTACGAGCTAGCTGTCCTGACGAGGGCGCGTTGGCGTTTTCATGCAGATTCCGCACTTCCGTATCATTTTGCAGCTCTTCAGGTTGTCGACGAAATTCTAGGGTCGAACGAAGTAGTCACGGATTAACAATTCGCCTTGGATGTTGGACCCGCATTGTCTAATCTCATGACGACTTTCACTTTATGTATTATAATTATATTAGAAGTAGGTACTTGTTTTTTGAGTAGATCAGACCCATACGCATCACAGTGTATTTGTATACTACACAAATCCCTATCGGATAATGACAGTAGAAGATCAGCTACTGCTTTTTCTTATCTTGGCTAGGACCTCTTGGAGTATCTAGTCGCACGCTCGACTGGATGCTTGTCAGAGCTTGTACGGAGAAAATTATAATGGGAACGAGTATGAAGAAGGTGACAAGAAGGGAAACGATCAATCCTGGTGTAAGCAGCTGGTAGTTGTGCAGTATACCACTGCTTGAAGTATCGTTAACGGTGGCAAATGAAAAAGGCGGTACTTCGGCCGCCTGCCTTCTGTCGAGCCCGGTCATATCAGAGCCGGCGTAGACAAAGACGGTGTTTTGAGAAACAGATTCAATCTGTTCAATGACACGAGCTAACGGATTCTCTGGACGAACAAAAGAGAATACTAATGAGTGGCGCCAACAATATAACAGGACCAGGCAACACAACACACCGATCTCGTTCATGATATGTCCACGCGACGCCCCCTCCCCCGATACAGGCGGCAGTGTGAGATGCAAGGCATGCTTATTGGATTCGTCGAGCTCGAATTTGCTCTCCATGCCGACGTGGTGGATCTCCGAGTCACAGCGACGCGCGAGTGCCCTGATGGCTTCAGAGAGCATGCTGGAAGTATCCTGACGCACATAGGGAAGCTGCAAGGACCTGTGTGCGGTCTTGAGTCGCGAATGAATGGCGGAAGATGGCGACAGTGTCCTCAGGTCTTGCGCATGCAACTGACATAAATTAAGACAATTGTGAGAGGCCAATTCCTTTGTCAATAACAGACAAAGCTGGGCGTACTCCAGGCTGTTCAATGAGGACAACAGCATGAAAGCTGCAGAGCTGATCTCCGTTCAATATAGCGTCCACTCCATGCTGCCCAAGTTCGGGAAACGGATCCACAAGCGTGTTCCTATATTTCACCGAGCTAAGTTCAGCCACCACCGCACAGGAGGAAGGCCCATACTTACTTATGGTTAGACCAAGCGACCAACGGTACAGTATTGGAGAATGCCCAGACAAGAGGCACGAAGGCTGATGTAGCTAAGAGCCTTGCCAACATTGCAGTCCCTGACAGTGAGAAGAAGCGACGCCCGCAAAGGATTCGGAACAGATTTGTAAGCTGACAGATAATTGACACTTCCTCATGTGCGATCTGAGGTCCGGCGAGGAAGGAGCCGGGCCGCAGGAGAAGGTCTGTGGCGAAGGGGGCGGGAGAAGCCGAGAAGGCTTTCTCTCGACCACCATCACCACGGACCAGTTAGCAAAACTGTCCACTGCAAAGGCTGCGGCCTTCTTGTTTTAGTCCTCCAATATACAGCTCATTAATCTACACTACCAAGAATCACCATTTATTTCAAGATGGCTTGCATGCACATACCACCAACTCAACACCCTCTTTGGCACCATCAGTTTCAACATCAAAGCCGCCAAGACAGAGTGTCTCCATTTCCACCTGCCTAGGCGATGCACCAGCTACAATGGCTGGGACACTGCTGGGTCCAAGTTGACCCAAACACCCTGATCTGCCCCTCCATCCTGCTTAGGTGGCTGGGAATCTGGTGGGACCCAGGCCTCTCATTCAAGCCCCATGTCAAGTGGATGTGCTCCAAGGGACTCTCAACTCTAGCTGCCCTCTGCATATTGGGCAACACCCAACGTGGCATCTTGGCCCTTCTCCTCCACTGCCTCTACACCTCCTGCATTCGCTCCATCCTGTCATGGGGGGCACTGGTCTGGTACCATGGCCACCACCAAAAAACCCTGGTAAACTGCTTGCAGGCTGTACAAAATATGGCTTGCTGCTGGATCTTGGGTGTCTTCAAAGGTGCTTCCCCCCATTCCACAAATTTTCTTTGCTCTGTTCCCCCTCTCTCTTTCTATTTCAAGTATATAAAGACAACCCATTCCCTGCACCTCTGGCGCACCCCTCACTCTATTGGCTGTAAACTATTTAAAAATGTAGCCAACAGACCTTTTTCCCTTTCTCTGCAGGTCTGAGCTCCCTGGGTTCAACAAGTCCCTGCATACATGCACCCCCCATGGATGGATCCCATGGCTTTCACTAAAGGCCATGTCCACTTTGCCACCCCCATCACCCCAGTCAGTGCAGACACTCGCAAGCAGTTTGTGAAAGCCGGGCACACTCTAGGCACCACCCCCCATATCCAGGTCTTCACCGACAGCTCCCACATTGACAACAGGTCAGGCTCTGCCATCTGTGCCATGCTTGGCTCCACCTGTTACAAATTTCCTTTACTCATTGCCTTTATCAGCATTAGTCATTTCTGCTGACTAAGCTACCTTGTATACTGACTGATCCTAGCCTCATGATCAGTTAGACTCTTCTACCAGCTTCTATCTCTTTCCATGCTGACTGATCCTTACTGTTCGCTCAGTCAGCCTTCTGCATTGTTCTATAGTATTCTACGCATGTATATAAGGACTCGCTTTCAGAGCATCAAGCCCCAAGCTTGTGCTCTTCGTTCAATAGAGCCTACTTGTTCACTATCTCCTCTGCAGGATATTAAGTCACCAATCCTCAGTCTACCAGTCTACTAGTCCTTGGGGAAACCCTTGCTCAATTATCATCTCATCTCTACTTCGTCTTACTCAGTCGATCTTTGTCAGTCGTTTATTAAGCCTTACCTAATCAGTAGGCTTAACACCACCAGACTCCGGTCACAACGACTCGAGTCCCCTACCTGCACTACCACCATGGATGCCGAGGAGTTCTCCCTTGCAATGGCCCTGGGCTGGGTAGTGCACTGCCTCCTGGTGCAACTGTGTGTTGCATCGGACATTTTCTTTCTGTCTGATTCACTGACTGCCATCCACCTCTTCCACACATGGGCCGCTGCTCCAGGCACCCACCTCCTCCACATCTGGAAGGCAGGTGTGGAGACTCTGCTGGACTCATACCCCCTGCTCACCGTCCATTTTGTATGGTGCCCCAGACACTCGGACATCCCCAGAAATGAATGGGCTGACATGGAGGCAAAACAAGCAACCGAGCTCCCTCCATCCAACCTAAAGCCCTCCACCTCTGTGCTCAAAGAAGTCACTGTCCGCACCCTCATGGGCTGGTGGACCCTCTCGCTCACCCACCCCCTTGCCTCAACTGCCAACAAATACTTGGTGGTTCATGGCCTCCCTTCTTGCCGACCCTGAAAGTTACTCATGCACTTGGTCGACCACCCTTGCCATGAGCTTTCTGCAGTTGCTCAGGTCCTCTGCTGTGCCAGTCCCTATGGGGGTTACTGGCTGAGCTTCGACTCAGCCTACTGGCACAAGCATGGCTTGATCTCACATTGCAGATGGCACAACCACCCCCCCTTGTTACAATTTTCCTTTACTTTTCCTTATTGCGCTGACTCACTTCCCCTTCGTCATCATCAGTCAGCGCAACTCCCCCATTTCTCTACCTTACTCATCCTTATTTCGCCTTATGCCATAAGACGCCATGATGACACCTTATTGCACCATCATGACGTGCTTTGCTTACTGATCACCGTACTTGTATTACCAAGGCATTCCTTGAGTTTCCATGATCTTCCATAGGCTGGTAAACATACCTAACCAAGTCGCTACAGTAGCAAACACATAGAATAGCATATAAGCATGTAACTTCAGTAGCACAAGCCCTAAGCTTGTGCTCTTTGTTCATACAAGCCCATTATCTGCTACCACCAGTCTACTGTGTGCCACTTGGCCATTAGTCACTTCGTCATAACCCGACTCGCTATAAGAAGCCTACTGCGTCCACATTGCCGATCAGGAAGCCCCATCGACGATCATCCTCGACTTACGACATCTAGGAAGCCCCATTGCCGTATCATCAGTCCTGACGATCAGGAAGCCCCGACGTCGATCACCGCATAACCGTTGAGCTTAACACCCCTGGCCAGTGCAGTTGACTGCCCACATCTTGGGTGGCCGTAGCACCTTCCAACCTTGGATACGACACATCTGGCCACCTCAGGTACCCCTTCCAGTCCACCACTCAGAGTGGGCTGATTGTTAAGCTTGGCTGGATGTGGGTGATCAACAATGGGGCTTCCTGAGGTTGGTTAACTGAGTGATCAGCGATGGGGCTTCCAGATGCCATTAACAAGGTTGATCGATGAAGGGGCTTCCTGATTGTCGAAGATGCGCGAGGTCTTCTTAATGGAATTGGGTTACGATGAAGTAGCTGATGACTAGGTGAAGCATGCAGTAGTTGGTGAGGTGCATATAATGGGCTTGTATGAACAAAGAGCACAAGCTTAGGGCTTGTGCAACCTACATTACATGCTTATATGCTACTCTATGTGTTTGCTACTATTTGTAGTACTCTATGGGGTGGATGGCCTATGGAAGGTCATGGAAGTTTGTAGAACATACATGAGTAAGCAAAACACAACATGATGATGGCGTATGGCATCATCATGGCATCTTATGGTGTGATGCAAATAAGGGATGAGTAAATAATGGGAAATGGGGGAGTTATGCTGACTGATGATGACAAAGAGGAGTGAGTCAGCATAATGGGGGAAAAACAGAGGAAAAAACATAACACTGATGAAAACTGCCTCCTGGTTCTGCACTGCTGGCTTAAGCAGATGGGGCACCTCAACCGCCTCTCTGACTGCACCATGGGATCCATCCAGCTAGCTTTTGCTGCGATGGGCTTGGATGGCCACCCTGCCAACAAGGATATGGAATTGGACCTCCTATGGGATTACATGCATTGTATGCTCAGACCACGAACCCAGGACTCGGACCTGGCCCTTTTGGAGCTCTCAGGTACGCTTCCTCCCTTTCCTCCTGACTAGTGTCTGCCTTTCAAATTCCCATGAATATGTCCCAGCTGGCACTTTCACCATCCCTTTCTCACTTCTAAGCTTCTTACCTTACCTGCCCTCGCCTGCCTGGTTTGTTCATAGTGATATGTATCCCTCCTTCTCATGTTTCTTTCTACTAAATAGGGGCTCTTCACACTACAGCACCCTTCAAGGAGCAGAGCCCCCACCCTGTTTCATGCGATGTGTGATGATGGGCGCCTCTGTTGTTATGTAGTTAGGGCCCCCCCAAAGGGGGGGCAGCTTGTAATTATGTAATACCGCAGGAATAATAATAATAATAAATTTAAAAAAAGACCCAACACTGGTCCTCTCACCAGGCACTGGCCTCTCAGCACACCTCCAGAAACCTGCCATGGTCCTCACAAACATTGCACATGAGTTCTTTGCCTCCCTCCCGACTGTGGACCAAGTTGCGGTCCTCACCTCATCATTTAATGTGAAGGGGAACCTTGTGACTATGTTTGCTCAGCACCCATACTCTGCTAACCCATCCATGGCTATGATCATTGATCAGCATGTGGCCGCATTTGTGCTCCATATGCGCAACAGGTGCACAACCAAGGGGGCCGAGGCCCCTGAGGTATTCCAACTGACCCCTTCCCTTTTTTTAATTATTTTTTAATTATTATTTATTATTCCTACTGAGCTATGCAATACACCTGCAGTGTTAGGGCAACACTATACACCAACATGGTGCATGTTAAGCTCAACGGTTATGCGGTGATCGACGTCGGGGCTTCCTGATCGTCGGAACTGGTGGTATGGCAACGGGGCTTCCTAGATGTCGTAAGTCGAGGGTGATCGTCGATGGGGCTTCCTGATCGGCAATGTGGATGTGGTAGGCTTCTTATAGCGAGTCGGGTTACGATGGAGCGACTAATGGCCAAGGGGCACACAGTAGACTGGTGGTAGCAGATAATGGGCTTGTATGAACAAAGAGCACAAGCTTAGGGCTTGTGCTACCGAAGTTACATGCTTACATGCTACTCTATGTGTTTACTACTGTAGCGGCCTGTGTAGGGTAGTTTACCAGACTATGGAAGGTCATGGAAACCCAAGGAATGCCTTGGTAATACAAGTAGGGCTATCAGTAAGCAAAGCACGTCATGATGGTGCAATAAGGCGTCATCATGGTGTCGTATGGTGCAAGGCAAATGAGGATGAGTAAGGCAGAGAAATGGGGGAGTTGTGCTGACTGATGATGACGAAGAGGAAGTGAGTCAGCGCATAAGGGAAAGTAAAGGAAAATTGTAACAGTGCACAGGTTCTACCAGTGAAATGACTTAGGAAAGTGAGATGCAAGTTGACAAGGAGGGATCACACAGAGATAGTGGATATCCTAAGAGAACTTGACTGAGTTCCCCAGGTCTGCATTGGCTGCTACTTATACACATTTGACTACTTAAGGGCAGGTCAAATCTAATAATAAACTACCAATCAGAAGCACGAAACAGTCATGATGCCATTACTACGTAATATGTTGCCATACTGATGCAATATGGTATCATCGCTCTAGAACCTTCTACTGTGACATCATAGATCTAGAACTATCTGTGCCTGCTTACTACTGATCAGAGGAAGTGTACCTAATGACTAATCCATCATTATATAATAAAAGATGAAATATGAATTGAAATGTATATATCATAACAGCTGGGTTGACTCAGAAACCTGTGTTGGGGCAGTCTTGTGGTGTGTGTCCAGGAGTGGCGGTGTCACACCAGGGACAGATTGACTGGGGACAGTTGTGGGTGTAGTGTGTGGTGCTGCCACAGGCGAAGCAGGGGGTGTGCCGGGATGACAAAGACGATGACTGGGTCGAGTTTGGCGGAGGTATGGGGCGTGGTTCTGTTTGGGTCGCTGTTGATTGATGGTGGGTGATGATGGGTGTTGGTGGAGCAGTGGGGACCAGAGTAGGGGTTGCCAGGGGTCGGTAAAGGTGCACTTGAGGGTGGAGACCGAGGATGGCTGTGTGGATGCCTTCCTCCTCAAGGGACTCATAATCAGTGTTTTGGAGAATTCTGAGGTTGTTGACCAAAAGATTAATGTGGGACTCAAGATTCTCCATTAGCTCTTGAGCATGCCATGTGATGCACTGCATGTCCTCCACTGCCCTGAGATGGTTTCTCATTCTACTGATCTGGCAGATTTGTGGATGTGATGCCAGGATCCGGTTGTTTTAAAATCTACGCACATTGTGGTAGACGATGAGGTGCAGTGGTGGTTCAGGCAAGGTGGGTTATCAGCGTAAACCGATGTATTTCTAGGGCGAGACCAGCTCCCTTATATACATGTTCCGTGAGCTAATACTACTATAACTATCTAGCTCCTATATTGTATGGCGTTATCATTGCATTATCATTCACTTAGTAAGGTGGTTGTTCATATGACCACTATATTTATATCGTTCGTTATATTTATTTAATAGGTTGACATCCGGTTCCAGGTCCACTGAGGTGAGGACCTGTTGAAGGATTGTTCATGCTGGTAGGGGAGTAAGGTGGTGGGGCTGTGTTGGAAGTTGGCAGTGGATGAGTCGGGCTTGTTGTTGTCGGCGGCAGTACTTGGTGGTGGTGTTTGATGAGTTGGGCCTGGAGTGCAAGCTCATGGTGGATCACAACCTGGTCATGTAGTTTGGCGAGGTGAAGAAGGAGGTCGATGGTAGGAGGATTGGTACGACTTAGCTCACTTTCTGCTTGCTCAATTTCAAACTCTATGTTTGAGATGTGGGTGGCTTGCAGAAAATCTGCAGGGAAGGTCTGTTGGAGTTGGTTGAGAACGTCCTGGCGGGTGGGAGTAGTGCGGCAGGGTTGGTATTCGTGGTGGTGGACGGTTGGTGGGGCTTGGAGAGGTAGTGGGGGAGTAGTGGATCGAGGATTGATAGTTGAGAGATGAGGGCGAGGTGAGCGATGAGGTCGGGGTCGAGTTGCAATAGTGAGAGCATAGACAAAGATGAAGAGGCTGCCTGGTATGATGATGGCAAGGTACCAGAGGTGGTTGTGGGTGGTGATGTAGGCAGTGGTCATAGACGAGGGTGTAGAGGGAATTGCTTTTACTCTCATATTACAGGTGTAAGGGCAGATGGGGGAATGTCAGTCCAATTTTTTGAGGTCTTTATACGTTTTCAGGATGTCTGGGGCATGTGATAGATCCTTTTCGGATAACCATTGGTTTTCTGAGGATGGATAGCCAGTCCACTTGACTAGGAAATGCCTTCTGTTCCCTGTGCCTTTGTGGGAAACAATGGCTTTGATTTCATATTCCTGCTGGTCTTCAATCAGCTCAGGTGGTGGTAAACTGAATGGAGGTCCATGTGCCTTGGTTTCTGTGTAAGCCAAAAGAAGTGAGGTGTGGAAAATGGGGTGGATGTGCCATGCATCTGGCAACTTGAGGCAATAGTTCAGGGGTGATAGTACCTGAATGATGGGAAATGGTCCCTCCCATTTAGGTGATAATTTGCAGGAGTGGTTGGGGAAATGCAAATTGGTGGCTTCTAACCAAACCTTGTCACCAAGTTTGAATGGTTTGAAGCCTTGTGCTCTGAATCGTGCCATATGGGCATGGGCCAGGTCATGGGCAGCTAGTGCTTCTTTTCTGATTGATGTAAGAAGGTGCAGGTGCTGTGAGAGAGATGGGAGATCTGTGTCTTCAATCACTGAGGGGATTGGTATGGGGTTATACCCGAGCATGATGGTGAACGGCAATGTCTTGGTGACTGAATGGGTCTGGAGATTGTGCAAGAACTCCAGGTCTGTAAGTGAGTCAGCCCAGGAATGTGGCGATGTGCTGCAATAAATGCGTGGATAAGCCTCCACTTCCTGGTTGGTGCATTCAGTTTGTCCATCCGTTTGGGGGTGATAGGCAGTGGACAGCTTTGACTTAATGCCGAGACGGGTGCAGAGGGTCTGAAAGACTTGTGATGCGAACTGTGGTCCTCGGTCAGAGATGATGTGCTTAGGGAGTCCAAATCGTCTGTAGATGTTGTCATGGTAATGCTTCGCTGTTCCTAGTGCATCAATTGTCTTATTGCAAGGAATGAGGATGATTCCTTTGGATGAATCATGGTCTTTTTTTATTTATTATTTTATTATTATTCCTGCAGTATTACATAATTACAAGCTGCCCCCCCAGAGGGGGGGCCCTAACTACATAACAATGGAGGCGCCCATCATTGTGCATCGCACAAAACTGGGTGGGGGCTCTGCTCCCCAAAGGGTGCTGAAGTGTGAAGAGCCCCTATTTAGTAAGAAGAACATGAGAAGGAGGAATACATATCACTACGAACAAACCAGGCAGATAAGGGCAGGTTAAAGTAAGAAGCTTAGAAGTGGAAAGGGAGGGTGAGAGCACTGGCCGGGACGTCTCCATAGGAATCCGAAAGACGGGCACTAATCATGAGGAAAGGGAGGGAGCATACCTGAGAGCTCCAAAAGGGCTGGGTCCAAGTCCTGGGTTCAAGGTCCGAGCATATGACACATGTAGTCCTGTAGGAGGTCCAGGTCCATATCCTCGTCAGTTGGGTGGCTGTCTAAGTCCATCGTGGCAAAAGAAAGCCTGATGGCACCTGCAGCGTGGTCAGGGAGGCGGTTTAGGTGCCCCGTCAGCTTCAGCCAATGGTGCAAAACCAGGAGGCGGTGTTCGTCAGCCCACTCTGAGTGGTGGACTGGGAGAGGGTCCTGTGGTGGCCATACATGTCGTATCCATGAGTGGAAGGTGCTACAGCCGCCAAGAATGTGGGTGGTTGACTGCACAGGCCAGGGGGGGTGGTTGTGCCACCGGCAGTGCGAGATCAGGCCATGCCTGCGCCAGTAGGCTGAGTCGAAACTCAGCCAGTAGCCCCCATAAGGACTGGCATGACAGAGGACTTGAGCGACTGCCACCAGCTCATGTCGGGGGTGGTCAACCGAGTGCATGAGAAGCTTCCTGGGTTGGTGAGAGGGGATGCCATGTACCACGAGGTATTTGTCTGCGGTGGATGCTAGGGGGCGGGTGAGCGAGAGAGTCCATCAGTCCATGAGGGTGCAGACTGCGACTTCTTTAAGTGCAGAGGTGGATGGTTTGAGGTCGGATGGAGGGAGCTCTGTTGCCAGCTTCACTTCCGTGTCAGCCCATTCATTTCCAGGGATGTCCAAGTGGCTGGGGCACCATACAAAGTGAACGGTGAGCTGGGGGTACGAGTCCAGCAGAGTCTCCACACCTGCTTTCCAAATGTGGAGGAGGTGGGCACCAGGGGCAGCGGCCCATGTGTGGAAGAGGTGGAGTGCAGTCAGCAAATCAGATAGAAAGAAAATATCTGATGTGACATGCAGTTGTGCCAGGAGGTGGTGCACTACCCAGCCGGGGGCCATGGCGAGGGAGAACTCCTTGGTGTCCATGGCAGTGGCGCAGGTGGGGGACTCCAGTCAGTGTGACCGGAGGCAGGTGGGGCCTAGCATTACGCAGATGGCAGAGCCTGACTTGTTGTCGATGCGGGAGCCATCCATGAATACCTGGATGTGGGGGGTGGAGCCGAGGGCCTGTGTGGCGCTCACGAATTGTTTGCTTGTGTCGGTGCTGACTGGGGTGACAGGGGTGGTGAAGTGGACTTGGCCTTTGGTGAAGGCTAGGGGATCCTTCCATTGGGGGATGTGTGTATTCAGGGACTTGTTGAACCCAGGGGGCTCAGACCTGCAAAGAAAGGGAGAAAGGTCTGTTAGCTACATTTTTAAAAAAGTTTTCAGCCTATAGAGTGAGGGGTGCGCCAGAGTAGTCTTTATATATTCGAAATAGAAAGAGAGAGGGGGAACAGAGCAAGGGAAATTGGTGGAATGGGGGGAGGCGCCTTTGAAGACACCTAGAATCCAGTGGCAGGCCGTGTTTTGCACAGCCTGGAGGTGGTTTACCAGAGTTTTTTGGTGGCAGCCATGGTACCAGACTGGCACCCCCCATGCCAGGATGGAGCAGATGCAGGAGGTGTACAGGTGGTGGAGGAGGAGGGTGGAGATTCCGTGCTGGGTGTTGCCCAGAATGCGGAGGGTGGCAAGGGTGGAGAGCCCCTTGGAGCGCATGCGCTCAATGTGGGGCTTGAAGGAGAGGCCTGGATCCCACCATATCCCCAGCCATTGCAGTGGGATTGAGGGGTGAATCAGGGTGTTGGGGTCGACCTGGACCCTGGCAGTGTCCCAGCTGTTGTAGCCGGTGCATCGCTGAGGGGGGTGAAAGTGGAGGCACTCCATCTTGGTGGCTTCGATGTTGAGACCGATGGTGCCGAAGAGGGTGTCGAGTTGGTGGTAGGCACGGGCGAGAGCATGGCAGTTGGATGCCACTGAAGGACCTATGCAGATTAGTAAATGGTCATCAACATATGCCAGGGTGGTGGTGCCGGCTTGGTGAAAGCGCCAGAGGACCACTCCTGCGAATATAGTTGACAGGATGGGGGAGACTGGCGATCCCTGGGGGGTGCCGAAGTCGGGTTTGGGGGCAGTAGGGAGGGTGGTGTCATCGAAGGTGACAGTGACCTGCTGGTCCATCATGAAGGACAAGCACCAGTTGGCCATGTCTGGTGTGCAACCAAGGTCCAACAGTTGTCAGTGGAGGAGCTGGGGGTGCACCGAGTCGAAAAAACCCCTGAATGTCAACTGTGAGGACTAAACAGACAAGGCCCTCTGAATGAGTGTGCTCCTTTTTTTTTTTTTTTTTAAATTATTCCTGCAGTATTACATAATTACAAGCTGCCCCCCCAAAGGGGGGGCCCTAACTACATAACAATGGAGGCACCCATCATTGTGCATCGCACAAAACTGGGTGGGGGCTCTGCTCCCTGAAGGAGTGCCAAAGTGTGAAGAGCCCCTATTGAGTGAAAAAGACACAAGAGGGAGGAATACATATCGCTACGAACAAACCAAGCGGGCGAAGGCAGGCAACGTAAGAAGCTTAGAAGTGAGAAAGGGGTGGTGAGAGTGCCGGCCAAGACATATCCATAGGAATTCGAAAGACGGGCATTAATCAGAGGGAAAGGGAGGGAGCGTACCTGAGAGCTCCAAAAGGGCTGGGTCTGAGTCCTGGGTTTGAGGTCCGAGCATACAATGCATGTAGTCCCATAGGAGGTCCAGGTCCATATCCTCATCGGTTGGGTGGCCATCAAGGTCCATCATGGCAAAGGCTAGCCGGATGGCACCTGCGGCGTGGTCAGAGAGGTGGTTAAGGTGTCCTGTCAGCTTTAGCCAGCAGTGCAAAACTGGGAGGTGGTTTTCGTCAGCCCACTCTGAGTGGTGGACTGGGAGAGGGTCCCGAGGTGGCCAAACACATCGTATCCATGAGTAGAAGGTGCTGCAGCTGCCAAGGATATGGGTGGTTGACTGCACAGGCCAGGGGGGGTGGTTGTGCCACCTGCAGTGCGAGATCAAGCCGTGCCTGCGCTGGTAAGCTGAGTCAAAGCTCAGCCAGTAACCCCTGTAGGGACCGGCATGGCAGAGGACCTGTGTGACTGCAGAGAGCTCACTGCATGGGTGGTCGACCAAATGCATGAGCAGCTTTCAAGGTCGGTGAGAGGGGAGGCCATGTACTGCCAAGTATTTGTTGGTGGTTGAGGCAAGGGGGCAGGCAAGTGAGAGCATCCACCGATCCATGAGGGTGTGGACAGTGACCTCTTTTAGCGTGGAGGTAAGGTAGGGGAAGTATATACTCAACAAGGCAGTGTCACGTCACAGTAACGGACCCTTAACCCTATGTTACCATATATGGGGCGGCAAAAATTCTACTTCGGATTTCTTAAAAAATAAAAAGTGTACTACTGTAGGCCCTGAGCCTCTAGTTCAAATAATATTCTATCTGGCAAGGTCCTATGGCCGTGGTACTTTTTATTTGCCCACTGAGCTTGACTCCCAGTCAGACCTTTTCGGTATGCATCCATAAAACGAGCCGACCGATCTGCAAAGCTATGAAGAAATATAGTTAGCTTATTGTAATCAGAGGTAGTGATTGGACGTAATGAACCGATTTATCATTTCAATAGGGACAGAATTAAGGCTCCATTTGACATTCTGCTCCATTTGCTGTTCATTCTGTGGATGAGGAAGCATCTGATAGTAATACTTTGCTTTACCCCAGCACTGCTCAATAAAATTAAGCTCACAGTGAAATTTGGGATAGAAAATTGCTTTGTGGCCACAGCTTTCAATATATTCTTGAATAGCAGACTTTTGTCCTGCAAAATCAGGCTGGTTAAACAGCATTCACCGACAACAGCATAGACCACCAGCATCTTCATCACACTTGAAGTTTTTACACTCTGCATGGAGTTTTGGATGGACATAAATACCACACTCACGCAGAATCTGTGCCATCCCTTTAAACTTGCCAGGGTGAAGTGGATCGTCAAGGGGGAAATAGAGATTTTGTGGTTGACCATTGGGGAGTCGGCCATGACGCATGGGAGGATCCGGAGCACGAGCACCAGTCCACCCCGGATTTTTTGGCATGTGACATGCTGATAGTGCATTATCAAAAGCAAACAGTGCTGTGTGGCCAGGGAATCGCTCTTCAAAAATATCAACTGCTGCTTCAACTTGCTTGGCAATATCTTCATGTCCAAAGTACCCTTCACAATTCTTGCCCGCTTTAAAGTAGATACGGGCTTCACATGAACTTTAAGGTAATTTTATTTCAGATCCAAAAGCTCAGAATTTAGATCATACTGATACACTCACCCATCCGAAGATTTTAGCCATCCAAACTGAGGGGTGCAGAAGTCTGAAACCATTATGGATGCACCCTCACCTTTTGTGTGTGGCTTTGCAGTTTCACTGTTGTGAGTCCATTTTGTCTTGTGCTGGTCATTCACATAGAACGTCGATTCATCATGGGTAACAAGGATGAGTTTCTTTTGGAACGTGACAGAACCTGGAGCAGAATCCGCAGCAAGATCCATTTCTTTCTCAAGCTCAGCCCAAAGTGGGAGAAAAATATTTTGTCAGTACTTCACAACATCTTCTCTTTCGTGGCCATCAACATACATCCCAGTAGGTGTCTTCCTATATCTATAACCCATTGCGTTCATCCACTTTCTGGCTGTGCATGTGCTGACTGGAGCTGTGCGGCCAATCCGGGACAGTACATCTGGTCTGTTAAGGTATTCTTGAACATCTTTTGGTGAAAGAAACTCTTTCCCAAGACTCTGAAGGTGACTATGAATTTCTGCTGCAAAATCTTCATCGTTGATTAATGATTTCTTCCAAGAACCATAGAGGTTGACAGGGACGAAGGCATGGTCTGCAAGATGCTTTCGTGTCCACTCATGGATACATCAAGCAAGATGCACCCCTCGTCCACAAATGCTTGCTGCCAACATTGAAGCCTCAGTCCAGCCCATATCCTTGTCCCCAGTGTACAGCCGAAGAAAAGTTAACATTGAGGTAACCCGGCCTCGAAAAAGCAGGTCAAGACTTTTATCTTTAGATATACAATCAAGACACCAAATTGCGTCTTCGAGTGCAGGATCAGAGTGATTGGGGGCTTGGAAACGAAGGTCTGGGGTGCAGGAATTGGACTGAGAGGACATGGATAGATTGGAATCGTTTCTGGACTGGGCTGCTGCTTGACCTGGTAATGTCTCTACAGCATCTTGATTTGTCTTCGACGGCTCTAATTCTCTCTCCTCTTTATCCTCCTCACTTTCCTCCTCTTCCTCTTCCTCCAGTGCAGGATTATTTGTGGGTGGTAAAGGAGCTGGTTCAGGAGGGCAGGCACAGATTTAATTAGCAGCCTCAGCCGCTGTTGGAAAGATTGTGCTGGTGTTCATGTCGATGTTTGGAAGTGAGCTCATGTCTCTTTGACTGATTGGGTATGTGTCCAGATTATCCTGGTCTCCAAACTCATAGCTATTGTCGTCTATAGCAATGTGTCATGTCAAAAGTGCTTGAGGGGGACTCAAAGCCTTCGTGCTCAGATCTGGGTCAGCAACTGCCAGCAGGGTCTTTTTCGTGGTTCGATCTGCATCCAGGGTGTTAGGATATGATGAGTGGGCTTCAGATATGGTGAGTCCTCTTGTATTGGTGGCCGGAATTGCAGTTCCATCCATTTGTGGGCTGGAAATCAGATCAGGTGCGTGTCCGATTGGATTTTGCATCAGCCTTGCTCCATTCTCATTTTCCATCTGAGTCTATGCAGCCACCTGTAACTCCAAGTCTATTCTGCCAGCAGCCAGTGCATGTCATGCTTCGGACACTTCACCTATGTGGGTTCTATGGGCTTGGACTTGCACAGAGCAGTGACCAACTGCCACAATTTCGTCTGACATACTCCTGCCAGTGGTGTCAGTTTCTGACTCTGTTTTGTCCACAAAAAATGGATTTAGGCTCTCCTGAAAGCCATTTGTGTCCAAGCCTGGTGCAGGCACTCTGCCCCTGGATGTTTTGAAGAACTTTAGGGAATGAAGGTCCGTGTATCCCTGTTTTCGGAGTTTTGCTGTTTCATCCCTAATTTTTTGCTCTCTGGTGCCTTTTTGTATGCTTTGGCAGGAACATGCCGTGTTTTCTGTAGCATACTGGTCTTGTCTGAGCATCTTGTTGCTCCAGCCATGCATTAAGGCCACTTGTGAGTATGTCCATAAACCTTTGAGCTTCATTTTCATTAATGACAGTGTCAATATCCAGGTCAGCAACTGCATCCTCGTTGCGGCACTGGACAACAGGGTTGAGGCTGTCAAATGGGTGGGCACTGCAGTTGGACCCAAACTTGGACCTAGGCTCAGACTCGGGCTCAGATTCAGACTTGAATTTGGATTTGGATTTGGACTTGGACTCAGGCTCAGACTCAGAACTGGGGTCATGTATGACAATTTCAAGACAATTACTAGGCTGACCCGGTCTGTCCGGGACAGTTTTTTTGCTTCCGCAAACCTTGGTAAACGTAAGTTTAACGAGAGCTCATGCACATGCTAATCTATATCTTACACTGTTCCTGTATTTATCTAGGGTCTTTGTCTTGCTGGCTATGTGCTTCTTTCTGCAAGGCATTGCCTGTTTCTGGGCTCTCAGTTATGTTTTTTTTGTTAGTTTAAGTGCTTGGAAAAATAATTATGTAAGCTTAGTAACATTATTATATAAGGCTTTTATTACTGCTCTGGCATTTGCCGAAGGGCGGCAAAAACTTCGGACCCAAAAAATGAAATGCTCAGAAAGATGTATAATGTCGATTCTGGGTGATCAAAAAAAAGTTGCTTTTTCTTTGAATAACTTGGCAAATATTGAGAAATTTAAAAAAATAAAAAAACCAGGTTGTAGCTACAGGCTCCTTCTACAACACTGTCAGACCAGAATTTGAGTCTAGGTCCTTGTGGAGAAGTAGTTTCCATTGTCGTAGCTGCACCCAAATTAGGCAATTTGGGTTAACGCCACACAAGTCACGGCTTGTTGAGTATATACTTCCCCTACCTTAGAGGGTTTTAGGTCGGATGGAGGGAGCTCCATCACCAGTTTCGCTTCCCTGTCAGCCCATTCATTGCTGGGGATGTCCCCAGGCAGTGGCTGACACCCCACTGCCACCAACCCAACCAGCTGCCCTGCCCATACTCCTCACAGAGCTTACAGGGGCACTGGCTGATACATCCAACTTATCGGCCCCGGGCATCTCAGGAATAGGTTACCGCCCCCTTAAATGGGTGGTGGACGCTTACCCTGACGAGATACTTACACTTTTCAATGACTGTCTACGCTTGGGGCACCACCCCAAGTGTTGGTGGGTGGCAAAAGTCGTAATGCTCAGGAAGCCAAACAAGAAGGACCCCTTCTCGCTGCGATCATACCAGCCCATAACCCTCAAGGAGACCCTAGGGAAACTCCTCGAAAAGATCATAGCTAACTGGCTCCAGTTCCTCACTAACACGAGGAACTGGCTGCCACCTAACCAATATGGGGGATGCCAGGGCCATTCAGTCTATGACCCTGCCCAACACCTTCTACAGATTGTGGAGCATGCCCACTCAGAGGGCCTCGTCTGCTCGGTCCTAGCAGTCGACATTCAGGGCTTCTTCGACTTGGTACACCCCCAACTCCTCCACCAACAATTGTTGGATCTCGGTTGCGCCCCAGATATGGCCGACTGGTGTCTATCCTTCATGACAGACTGGCAAGTCACCATCACATTCGATGGCACCACCCTCTCTACTGCCCCAAACCTGACTTCGGCACCCCACAGGGATCACCAGTCTCCCCCATCCTGTCAACTATATTCACAGGGGTGGTCCTCCAGCACTTTCACCAAGCCGGCACCACCACCCTGGCATATGTTGATGACCACTTACTTATCTGTGTAGGTCCCTCAGTGGCATCCAACTGCCATGCCCTAGCCTGCACCTACCACCAACTCGACACCCTTTTCGGCACAATCGGTCTCAACATCAAAGCTGCCAAGACAGAGTGCCTCCACTTTCACCCTCCCCGGCGACATACTGGCTATGATGGCTGGGACACAGCAGGGGTGCAGGTCGACCCCAACACCCTGATCCACCCCTCAATCCCACTTCAGTGGTTGGGGATATGGTGGGATCCGGGCCTTTCCTTCAAGCCCCACGTCGAGCGCATGCACTCCAAGGGGCTGTCCAAACTAGCTGCCCTCCACATTCTGGGCAACACCCAATGCAGAATCTCGGCCCTCCTCCTCTGCCGCCTTTATACCTCCTGCATCCGCTCTGTCCTGTCATGGGGAGCACCAGTGTGGTACCACGGCCACTGCCAAAAAACCCTGGTAAACTGCCTCCAGGCTGTACAAAATATGGCTTGCTGCTGGATTCTTGGCATCTTCAAAGGTGCCTCCCCCCATTCCACTAATTTTCTTTGCTCAGTCCCCCCTCTTTCTTTCTATTTTGAATATATAAAGACGACCCATTCACTGCGCCTCTGGCGCACCCCCCACTCTATTGGCCGTAAATTATTTAAAAACATAGCTAACAGACCTTTCTCCCTCTCTCTGCAGGTCTGAGCCCCCCAGGTTCAACAAGTCCCTGCATACACGCATCCCCCATGGATGGACCCACTGGCCTTCACTCAGGATAGGGTCCGTTTCACCACCCCCGCCACCCCAGTTAGCGCCGACATGTGAAAGTCATTTGTAGCTGCCGTGCGCCAACTCGGCTCCACCCCCCATGTCCAGGTATTCACAGACGGCTCCCGCATTGACAATAAGGCAGGCTCAGCCATTTGCGCTATGCTAGGCCACACCCGACTCCGGTCATGCCAACTGGAATCCCCTCCCTGCGCTACAGCCATGGATGCTGAGGAGTTCTCCCTTGCTACGGCCCCTGGCTGGGTAGTGCGCCGCCTCCCAGTGCAATTGCGTGTCGCATCAGACATCTTCTTTCTGTCTGATTCGCTGACTGCTCTCCACCTTTTCCACACTTGGGCCGCCACCCCTGGCGCCCACCTCCTTCACATCTGGAAAGCCGGCATGGAGACTCTGCTGGACTCGTACCCCCAGCTCACCGTTCATTTCATATGGTGCCCCAGTCACTTGGATATCCCCGGCAATGAATGGGCTGACAAGGAAGCGAAACTGGCAACAGAACTCCCCCCATCCAACCTAAAACCTTCCACCTCCGCACTAAAAGAGGTCACCATCCGCACTCTCATGGAAAGATGGACTCTCTTGCTTGCCCACCCCCTCGCCTCAGCCGCTGACAAATACCTGGCGGTACACGGCCTCCCCTCCCATCGACCTCGAAAGCTGCTCATGCATTTGGTCGACCACCCATGCAGTGAGCTCTCTGCAGTCACACAGGTCCTCTGCCATGCCGGTCCCTATGGGGGCTACTGGCTGAGTTTTGACTCAGCCTACCGATGCAGGCATGGCCTGATCTCGCACTGCAGGTGGCACAACCACCCCCCATGGCCTGCACAGTCGACCGCTCACATCCTAGGCGGCTGTAGTACTTTCCACCCATGGATACGACATGTATGGCCACCTCGAGACCCTCTCCCAGTCCACCACTCAGAGTGGACCGACGAAAACTGCCTCCCGGTGTTGCGCTGCTGGCTGAAGCTGACAGGGCACCTAAACCGCCTTTCTGACCGTGCCGCAGGTGCCATCCGGCTGTCTTTTGCTGTGATGGACCTAGACGGCCACCCAACTGACAAAGATATGGACCTGGACCTCCTATGGGAATACATGCGTCATATGCTCGGACCCTGAACCCAGGACTCGGACCCAGCCCTTTTGGAGCTATCAGGTATGCTCCCCCCTTTTCCTCGTGAGTAGAGCCCGTCTTTCAGATTCCTACAGATACATCTCGGCCAGCACTCTCGCCCCCCCATTCTCACTTCTAAGCTTCTTACTTTACCTGCCCTCACCTGCTTGGTTTGTTCGTAGCGATATGTATCCCTCCTTCTCTTGACTTTCTCATGCAATAGGGACTCCACACACATCAGCACCCCTCGGGGAGCAGAGCCCCTGCCCAGTTTTGTGCGATGTGCAATGACGGGTGCCTCTGTTGTTATGTAGTTAGGGCCCCCCCTCTGGGGGGGGCAGCTTGTAATTACATAATACTGCAGGAATAATAAATAATAATAATAATAATAATAATAATAATAATAATAATAATAATAAAAAGTGACCACATTCATGGTGCGTCCGTCCTCAGCTAACCCAACCACAGAAACAATCATTGATTGTCACTCCGCAGCCTATGCCTCCCACATGCGCACAGAGTGCATCGTGGCCGGGATCACCATCCCGACTGCCTTCTCCCTAACCCCCTCCAGAGTCCGCCCCCAGTCCACCCTCTGCATCTCCATGGTGCCCTGCAAGGACTTTTTGTTCAGCCAGAATGGACACACCATCACCAAGAAGGCCCTCATGGCTGAAATCCGGCATAACCCGGCACTCCGCAACCTTGACTTTGTAGTCACCCCCCACTTCACCACCACTGAGGACCACCTGCTGACACTTGACAGGTGCCCAGTGGTCTTCTCCTTCATCAATCCCGATGGCTCCATACGTGAGCACCTCCTCAAGAGGCCTCAGGTCTGGATGTTTGGATCTGCCCTACAACTCTCGGTCCCACCAGTTCGCCCCACCCTCACCCAATGTGAGTGGTGCCAGGGCCTGGGCCATGGAACCAAGGGCTGCCGAGCCCAACCATGCTGTGCTGACTGCGCAGGTGCCCACTTGACCCGCAATCACCGCAAATCATGCGCCCACTGCGCAACAGATGCAGTGCCCAAAGGCGACACATGTCCCCACCCCCACCTCTGCAACAACTGCAAGGGTGACCACCCCGCCACCCTACCGGCATGCCCCAAGAAGAGGCGATATCGCCAAATCGAAGAGGCCCTTGCCGCTGACCCCACCAATGACCAGATGGAGGAACTATGATAGAGACACTCTCTATCCTGCAGTGGAACGCCGCCCGCTCACTAGTGGCAATACATTCCCTGATTCCTGTCCTTACAAATGACCCATCTCCCCTGCACCTAATTCTTATCCAGGAACCTCCCTGGTATCAAATAGGTCTGCAACCCTCACTTACCAACCCGACCAGCACCCTGATCCTCAACATCCCCACCATCCCAGGCTACATATCTGTTCTACCACCAGAGGTCCACCCTCAGGTAGTCATGTATGTCTCCAAGGCCCTCCCTCCTACCTCATGGTCGATCCTCAGAGCTGCATCCCACAGCACCAATGTACTGACAGTGGAGGTATGATCCCAACTCACCCTCCGGGTGTGCAACTACTATGGTATGCACCCCCCAGACCAAGAGAACGCCTCCCCCCAGTACCCAGGTGAGTCGTTTTTATTCTCACTCCCCTCAGTGCTAGCCACAATGCTACTTGTGGTGGGCGACTTCAACCGTCACCACCACACATGGTCCGATTTCCCAGTCCCATGGCGAGACAACTTGGGGGCACAACCCCTCAATGACTTTTTCCATGGGCATGGCCTAGAGCCTGCCCACATACCTGACTCTGACTCAAGGCCCAATGGCAATCGTCATTGGTGCCCCATTGACATGATCTGGGCCCTACCCATGGTCAACCCCGACTCTATTCTAGATTCGGCTACCTCCAACCCCTCACCACTGTCTGACCACGCTATCCTGCATTGGTCACTGCCATTTCGGCCCCCCCCTCCTGTCCTAAAGACACCCTGGCGGCAACCAGCCGACAAGGAGGAATGGACCAACATTGCCTTCCCTCTTCTGGAAGCAGCCTTCCAACCCCCGGGGCTCGACACCCATGCCCTGGACATCAAAGCTAAAGCGGTCATCGACTCCATGGTCACCACCCTCCAGCTGTTCACCTACCTCACCAAGCCGTCAAAAACAGAAGTCCCATGGTGGTCACCCCACTGCAAGACCCTCCTATCCGCCATCACAATGGCTACCACCCCCCTCCAGCGATCATCAGCTAGACGTGCCTTCAAAAGGGGCGTTAGGATGGCCAAATGGCAGTTCTACACCAACCAGGCAGCGGAAGCAGATGCCTCCAACATCTGGAACTGGGCCAAACGTGACCTCGGGAACCGACCCACCCCCATCCCCTCACTTAAACGGTGAGACGGCTCCTTCACCCAGACAGACAACGAGAAAGGTGAGCTCTTTTGTGAAACCTTTTTTATGCCCCCCCCCACCCCAGGCAGTGAACAACATCCCATGACCACCAACTCAACCAGCTGCCCTGCACATACTCCTGGCGGAGCTCATGGGGGCACTGGCCGACACTTCCAACTTGCTGGCTCTGGGCCTCTTGGGGATAGGCTACCACCCCCTGAAATGGGTGGTGGATGCCTACCCCAATGAGATACTTACTCTTTTCAACGACTGCCTGAGCTTGGGGCACCACCCCGAGTGCTGGCGGGCAGCAAAGGTTGTAATGCTCAGGAAGCCAAACAAGAAGGACCCTTTTTTGCCTCAGTCCTACCGCCCCATCACCCTTGAGGAGACCTTAGGGAAACTCCTGGAAAAAATTATAGCTAACCAGCTCCAGTTCCTCGCTAACACAAGGAACTGGCTGCCACCTAACCAATACGGGGGACGCCAGGGCCATTTGGTCTACGATGCTGCCCAGCACCTCCTACAGATTGCGGAATGCGCCCACTCGGAGGGCCTCATATGCTCGGTCCTAGCAGTCAACATCCAGGGGTTTTTCGACTTGGTGCACCCCCAACTCCTCCACCGACAACTGCTGGATCTTGGTTGCGCACCAGACATGGCTGACTGGTGTCTATCCTTCATGATGGACCAGCAGGTTGCGGTCGCATTCGATGGCACCACCCTCCCTACTGCCCCCAAACCCAACTTCAGCACCCCCCAGGGATCACCAGTCTCCCCCATCCTGTCAACTATATTCACGGGGGTGGTCCTCCAGCGCTTCCACCAAGCCGGCACCACCGCCTTGGCATATGTTGATGACCATTTACTTATCTGTGTAGGTCCCTCAGTGGCATCCAACTGCTGCGCTCTTGCCCGCACCTACCAACAACTCAACACCCTCTTTGGCACCATCAGTCTCAACATCAAAGCCACCAAGACGGAGTGCCTCCACTTTCACCCCCCACGGCGATGCACCGGCTATGAAGGCTGGGACACTGCCAGTGTTCAGGTCGACCCCAACACCCTGATCCACCCCTCAATCCCACTTAGGTGGTTGGGGATATGGTGGGACCCAGGCCTCTCCTTCAAGCCCCATGTCAAATGCATGCACTCCAAGGGACTCTCCACCCTTGCCACCCTATGCATTTTGGGCAACACCCAACGCGGTATCTCGGCCCTCCTCCTCTGCCGCCTGTACACCTCCTGCATCCGCTCTGTCCTGTCATGGGGGGCGCCAGTGTGGTACCATGGCTGCCGCCAAAAAACCCTGGTAAACCGCCTCCAGGCCATGCAGAACACGGCCTGCTGCTGGATTTTGGGCATCTTCAAAGGTGCCTCCCCCCACTCCACCAATTTTCTCTGCTCCGTTCCCCCTCTCTCTTTCTATTTCGAATATATAAAGACAACCCATTCTTTGCACCTCTGGTGCACCTCTCACTCTATTGGCCATAAATTATTAAAAAATGTAGCTAACAGACCCTTTTCCCTTTCTCTGCAGGTCCAAGCCCCCTGGGTTCAACAGGTCCCTGCATACACACATCCCCCATGGACGGACCCCCTGGCCTTCACAAACGGCCAAGTCCACTTCACCACCCCTGTCACCCCCATCAGCACTGACACCCACAAACAGTTTGTCTGTGCCGCATGAGACCTAGGCACCACCCCCCATGTCCAAGTATTCACAGATGGCTCCTGCATAGATGAAAAGTCGGGCTCCGCCATCTGCACAATGCTAGGCCCCACCCGCCTCTGGTCACGCTGACTGGAGTCCCCTACATGCGCAATGGCCACAGATGCCAAGGAGTTCTCCCTCACCACGGCTCCGGGCTGGGTAGTGCGCCGCCTCCCGGCACAACTGTGTGTCGCATCAGACATCTTCTTCCTGTCCAATTCACTGACTGCACTCCACCTTTTCCACACATGGACCGCCACCCCCGGCGCCCACCTCCTTCACATCTGGAAGGCGGGTGTGGAGACTCTGCTGGACTTGTACCCAAGCTCACCATTCATTTCATCTGGTGCCCCAGTCATTCAGACATCCCCAGCAACGAATGGGCTGACAGGGAAGCGAAACTGGTGACGGAGCTCCCTCCATCCGACCTAAAACCGTCAACCTCCACACTAAAAGAGGTCGCCATCCGCACCCTCATGGATAGGTGGACACTCTCACTCACCCACCCCCTTGCCTCCACTGCTGACAAATACTTGGCGGTACATGGCCTCCCCTCTCGCCGACCTTGAAAGCTACTTATGCATTCAGTTGACCACCCACGCAGTGAGCTCTCGGCAGTCACACAGGTCCTCTGCTGCGCTGGTCCCTACGGGGGCTACTGGCTGAGTTTTGACTCAGCCTACCAGTGCAGGCACAGCCTGATTTCGCATTGCAGGTGGCACAACCACCCCCCCTGGCCTACACAGTTGACTGCACACATACTAGGTGGCTGCAGCACTTTCCACTCATGGATACGACATGTATGGCCACCTTGGGAC
Organism: Coniferiporia sulphurascens; assembly: GCA_002794785.1. Classification (NCBI taxonomy): domain Eukaryota; kingdom Fungi; phylum Basidiomycota; class Agaricomycetes; order Hymenochaetales; family Hymenochaetaceae; genus Coniferiporia; species Coniferiporia sulphurascens. The sequence continues at coordinate 61,880 of NBBA01000020.1, read as the reverse complement.
CCTCTCCCAGTCCACCACTCAGAGTGGGCAGATGAAAACCACCTCCCGGTTCTGTGCCGTTGGCTCAAGCTAACGGGGCATCTGAACCGCCTTTCCGACAGGACTGTGGGTGCCATCCGGCTGGCCTTTGCCACAATGGAACTCGAAAACCACCCAACCGACAGAGATATGGACTTGGACCTCCTAAGGGACTACATGCGTCGTATGCTCAGACCATGAACCCAGGACTTGGACCCAGCCCTTTTGGAGCTATCAGGTATGCTCCCTCCTTTCCCTGCTGATTAGTGCTCGTCTTTTGAATCCCTACAGATATGTCTCGGCCAGCGCTCTCGCCCTCCCTTTCCACTTCTAAGCTTCTTACTTTAACCTGCCCTCATCCGCTTGGTTTGTTCGTAGCGATATGTATCCCTCCTTCTTGCGTTTCTTCTTACTAAATAGGGACTCTTCACACTTCGGCACCCCTCGGGGAGCAGAGCCCCCACCCAGTTTTGTGTGATGCACAATGATGGGTGCCTCCATTGTTATGTAGTTAGGGCCCCCCCTTTGGGGGGGCAGCTTGTAATTATGTAATACTGCAGGAATAATAATAATAATAATAATAATAATAATAATAATAATAAAAGTAGCCAAATCTAGAATAGAGTCAGGGTTGACTGCAGGTGGGGCCCAGATCATGTCAATGGGGCACCAATGGCGATTGCCGTCAGGCCGTGAGTCAGAATCAGGAAGGTGGGCAGGTGCCAGGCCATGCCCATGGAAAAAGTCATCAAGGGGTTGCACCCCCAAGTCATCTCATTGTGGGACTGGGAAATCGGACCATGTGTGGTGGCAATGGTTGAAGTCACCCACCATGAGTAGAGTGGTGGCAAGCACCAAAGGGAGTGAGAATAAGAAAGACTCACCTGGGTGCTGAGGGGGGGTGTTCTCTCGGTCCGGGGGGTGCATGCCATAGTAGTTGCACACCCGGAGGGTGAGTTGGGATCGGACCTCCACCGTCAGTACATCGGTGCCGTGTGAGGTGGCTCTGAGAATCGACCATGAGGTTGGGGGGAGGGCCCTGGATACATATGTGACTACCTGAGGATGGACCTCTGGTGGTAGGACAGGTATATAGCTAGGGATGGTTGGGACATTGAGGACCGGGGTGCCAGTTGGGTTGGTAAGTGAGGGTTGCAGCCCTATTTGGTACCAGGGTGGTTCCTGTATGAGAATCAGGTGCGGGGGGGAGGGGTCAGTTGTAAGGACAGGGATTAGGGAATGTATCGCCACTAGTGAGCGGGTGGCATTCCACTGCAGGATAGAGAGTGTCTCTATCATAGTTCCTCCATCTATTCATCAGTGGGGTCAGCAGCAAGGGCCTCTTCAATCTGGCAGTAACACCTTTTCTTGGGGCATGCCAGTAGGGTGGCAGGGTGGTCACCCTTGCAGTTGTTGCAGAGGTGGGGGTGGGGACATGTGTCGCCTTCGGGCACTGCATCTGTTGCACAGTGGGCGCACGATTTGCGGTGGTTGCAGGTCAAATGGGCACCTGCACAGTCAGTGCAGCAGGGTTGGGCACGGCAGCCCTTGGTCCCATGACCGAGGCCCTGGCACTGCTCACACTGGGTGAGGGTGGGGTGGACGGGAGGGACTGAGAGCCGAAGGGCAGATCCGAACATCCAGACATGGGGCCTCTTGAGGAGGTGCTCATGGATGGAACCATCGGGGTCAATGAATGAGAAGACCACAGGGCACCTGTCGAGTGTCAGCAGGTGGTCCTCGGTGGTGGCAAAGTGTGGGGTGACTACAAAGTCAAGGTTGCAGAGTGCCGAGTTGTGCCGGATTTCGGCCATGAGGGCCTTCTCGGTAATGGTGTGTCCATTCTGGCCGAACAGGAAGTCCTTGCATGGCACCATAGAGATGCAAAGGGTGGACTGGGGGTGGACTCTGGAGGGGGTTAGGGAGAAGGCAGTCAGGATGGTGATTCCCACTGCGATGCACTCTGTGCACATGTGGGAGGCATAGGCTGCGGAGTGACAATCAATGATCGTTTCTGTGGTCAGGTTAGCCAAGGACAGGTGCACTGCAAAAGTGGTCATGATGTTCCCCTTCACGTTATATGATGAGGACAAGACTGGGACTTGGCCTGCAGTGGGGAGGGAGGTGAAAAACTCACATGATGTCTTTGTCAGGGCCATTGCAGATTTCTGATTTTCGGCACAGATGCTGACGGTTGGGGTGAGGACCAAGGTTGGGTCCTTGGCATACATAGTGGGTGGGGGGGGCACCTTGTGCTGGCGTTTCTTCTTTTTCGGTGCTGGGGTGATGACCATTCCAGTAGCAGGGGCCACTGCTGCTGGGTTAGCGGTTGTCAGAGGGGCTGCAGCTGCGGCCACCTGGGCATAGGAGGTGGGCGGCACCATGCTGGCGGCCTGGGTGGTGGTTTGCTGTTGTTGTTGTTGCTGTTGACAAGGGGCAGGCCTAGAGCTGATAGAAGCCATCTGGCATGAAATAGAAGCCACGTCAGTAGTCAGGCACTTGACTGCATCAGTCAGCGCCCTCATTTCTGGGGTCATGGGGGCGGTGGCGGGGGTCCTGGTGGTGACCGGGGGGTGTTGCTGGGGGGAGGCTGGGGCAAAGGGTTCTGGGAGGGCTATTACTTTCCCCCTCTTCATGAAGTTGTAGGCCATCTCTGCATTGTGGAGAATGAGGTGGTGGGGGTCCTTCTTTTCCTCTGCTAGGTGGGCAAGGGTCTGCTGTATGTTCCAGAGGAGATCACCAACAAACTGTACTGCCTTGATGTCAGTGTCAGTGGTGGAGGCATCTGCGGTTTCCTTGTCGAAGTCTTCCAGGGCACGTGAGAGGGAGTACATGAACCCCGAGGTGTGGGGTTCATAGTTTGAGGTGCTGGGGACTGCTCTTGGAGTGAGCAGCAACATGGCAGCAGAGGAACGTTTCCGTCTGAGGCTTGCGCCTCCCACCTGTTGCGGGGGGTATGGGGGTCGACTGCCATCTCTGGGGCCGTTTCGCTGAATTCATTGGAGCCATGGATCAACCCTACTGAGGAGGCTGGGGAGCCTGCTCGTGATGCGTGCCTCGACTCGTTGCACGCTTGGGTGGTAAAGTCATAGGCCGACACCAGTTGGGAGTCACCAATGGCTGGGGAGGGTGCCAGGACGTCCAGGGAGGAGGTCAATGGCGGGAAGCCGGTGAGGGGTTGAGGGTTGGGGGTGGTGGGGGCGGCCGTTCCTTGAACAAGGGCAGCAGCATTGGTGCCAGCGGCCCTATCGGCATTGGCGCTGGCCAATGTGGGGGGTGGGAGGGGTTGTCAAGTATGATGGAGAGTGTTCCAGTAAACACTGGGATCAGACATGGGGGAGTTTTAGCTACCTGCACTAGTCGATGGTGGTGGTTACTGGTCAAGAAGGTGAACTGCTTTGCCCCTCTCGACAACCTGCACCAATGGCCACAACGAGGGGCCCAAACTGCCTTTGACGTCGCCCAGGCCCAGCCTGTAGCAGGGCCTGGTGAGGACAACCAGATGCAGGACGACCCACATACACCCCCACCATCAACAGGCAAACACAATGCCGACGTCCTCTCCCCTGAGACCCCTCGCAACCGGCCAGCCACTTCAGAGTTCATTCGAGCTCTGACGGACTTTGCACCAAACATCGAGAAGGCTCTCAAAACCCTCAAGGCCGAGATCGAAGAGGCCACCAATTCCACCTTGGTCGTACAATCAACGGCAGTGTTCCTAGGGAAACTAACAGCCCTCAGTCACAAAGCCTTGTCAACAGCTTACTGGACACAAGAACAGGATGACCCGGACCACATTGCCACCCACTCAGCAGAACAAGTATATGCCCAATCCACGATGGGGGCATGAATCTCCCTCAGCACACCCTTCTCCTCAGCCTTCAGAGCCCTGTTTACCTTCAACACCAGGACCAAACTGCAGGCTCAAGTCCAACCTACTCCCCCCAACTCACAGATTGCAGCCCTAGCAGACATTGTCAAATGCCTGTCTGTGGACGTGGGCAGGCACCTCAGCAGAATGGATCAATCCAATGCTGTCAGTGACAGGGATCTGATCACAAGGATTGGCAAGCACCAAGTTGCCTAATTTGGAAATTTGGAAAAAATGGCAAAGCCCAGATTTGAACCCACAGCCTTAATGCACATATACATGAAAGCCTTAACCACTAGACCATAATCTCCTTCGAAGTTTTTATTCTTTTATGCATTATATGCATTAGGTATGGAGGACAAAGACTACAGTTTTTAGTCCCCCATTATAAATTTCAGCCTTATTAGGCCAGAAAATAGCCTTAAATTGTAATAGCCATTATGTGTTTTACTTGATGTAATTACAGTACAGAATTCACATATAGTATTGCTGTATTTCGATCCAATCTCACTGAATACTGCACCAAATCAAATGAAATAAAAACGCTCACAAGCGGTGTTTTAATACCTACAAAACGCAAGAACACCGAGCCGATTAGGTGAAGAATTGAGCCCTCTAGGTCACAAGTATTACTCTCACTCATAATACTTGTGACCTAGAGGGCTCAATTCTTCACCTAATCGGCTCGGTGTTCTTGCGTTTTGTAGGTATTAAAACACCGCTTGTGAGCGTTTTTATTTCATTTGATTTGGTGCAGTATTCAGTGAGATCGGATCGAAATATAACAGCATACATCAGGCTTATGTAATCATTTTATCGGTATATCTTCTCTACTGTTTGTATCTCATTATATGAGTCTGTAGCCTAGTGGTTAAAATTGTGCAATTGAATTAATGAGGCTCTGTGTTCAATCCACTGTGTTGCCGTGTTTTTCCAGTTATTTTAATTATGTAACTAGTACCTAATGGCCTAATGATCTGATCCCTGTCAGTGATGGGATTGGATTGATCCAATCTGCTGGGGTGTTACACGTGGGGAACCTCACCTGCCAGGTTTCCTCCATGGCATCCTGCCCTGCCCCGAGGCCTCAACAGGCCCCTCAGCAGACTCCCACCAACATGGGAGGAACCGCCCCCACTCCCACAACTGTGGCACTGGTTGCCACAACCATTACCTCAGCTCAGCTAGAGGCTGCGGCGAAAGTCATGCCAGCAGGAGCCCCTATGACATACGCACAGTTGGCAGCAATCACAGCTAACCTCCCCCAGCCCCCGGCAGCCCAGACAACCCCAGTGAAGAAGGCGAAGAAAGTCAGGCAACCACCCCCACTGCCCAAAATGTATGCCAAGGAACCCACCTTGGTCCTAGCACCATGGGACCTCATTGCACCTGCTGCTATGCATAAGTCAGGCGCCTCCCTCACTGAATTGGCCCAGGGTTTCTTCCGGGCCCTGCCTACTGCTGACGTGGTCACTGTGTTGTCCTCCAAGTTCAATGCAAAGGGCAACCTGGTGACCACCTTTGCAGAAAGGCCAGCCTCCTCCACCCCAACCACATCAGCGATCATCGACCACCATGCGGATGCCTTCACGAAGTATATGTGTGATCGCTGCCTCTCCTGACTGGTGGATCGGCCTATTTCTGACTGATTCCAGCTGACCCCTTCCAGAGTTTGCCCTAGATCAACACTTCGCATCTCCATGGTGCCCTGTACGGATGTCTTCTTTGGGCAGAACCCCCACCCAATCACTGAAGCGACACTCCTCAAGGAGGTCCGTCAAAACCCCTCTCTCCGCCACCTCGACTTTGTGGTGGCACCACACTATGCAATGCTACTGGAAAAGCTTCCCCTATTGAAGACTTGCCCAGTATCGTTCACCTTCATCAACCCAGATGGGCAAACCCGTGCTTGCCTTTTGAAAAGAAACAGGGTATACCTATTCAGATCCTCCCTCCACCTTTCGGTCCCACTGGTCCGCCCCAGCCTCACCCAGTGTGAGCGCTGCCAAGGACTCGGACATGGAAAGAAGGGCTGCCAAGCCCAGGCTCGTTGTGCCAAATGTGCTGGCCAGCACCTGATGGTCAATCATCATAAGTCATGCACCTACTGTGCAAATGATGCAGTCAAAGGAGACACCTTTTTTATTTATTATTATTTTATTTTATTTATTATTCCTGCAGTATTACATAATTACAAGCTGCCCTCCCGAAGGGGGGGCCCTAACTATATAACAACAGATGTGCCCGTCATCGCACAACACATGAAACTGGGTGGGGGCCCTGCTCCCCGAAGTGAGCTGAGGTGTGAAGGGCCCCTATTAGTACAGAAAAAAGGCAGAGGGAGGAATACATTTCACTACGGCTGAGCCAAGCGGACAAAGGCAGGCAATGGGGGTAGCTTAGAATAGGAAAGGGAGGGCGAGAGTGCTGGCCAGGACATGCAAGGGGGAGTCTGAAAGGCAGGCACTAGACAGCGGAAAAGGGAGGAAGCACACCTGAAAGCTCCAAGAGAGCCGGGTCTGGGTCCAAGGTTCGGGGTCCAAGCATATGACTCATGAAGTCCCTGAGGAGGTCCAAGTCCATATCTTCGTTGGTTGGGTGTCCCTCTAGATCCATTGTGGTGAAAGCCAGGCAGATGGCTGCTGAGGTATGGTCAGACAGGCGGTTCAGGTGCCCTGTAAGTTTAAGCCAGTGGCATAGAACCTGGAGATGGTTTTTGTCGGCCCATTCAGTGTGATGGGTCAGGAGGGGGAGGTGGGGAGGCCAGACCCTGCAGATCCATGGTTGGAAAGTACGGCATCTGCCCAATATGTGAGCGGTCAACTGGGCCAGCCAGGGGGGGTGGTTGTGCCATCTGCAGTGTGAAATCAGGCCATGCCTGTGCTGGTAGGCTGAGTCAAAGCTCAGCCAGTAGCCCCCATAGGGGCCGGCATGGCAGAGGACTTGTGCGACTGCAGATAGCTCCTGGCAAGGGTGGTCAACCAACTGTGTGAGAAGCTTATGGGAACAATGTGAGGGGATACCACTGACAGCTAGGTATTTGTCAGCTGTCGAGGCCAAGGGGCCTGACTAAAGGACGCCCTTGTGGGGCCCAACATATGCGTGCACCTTCCTCAGGATATGGGGCCCGACAAACCCCTCTTGCTGTCCTTCACGCCATACAGGCCTAAAGGTGAGATTAGAGCTACCTGACGCACCAAAGGTGTAGTGTGAGGGTTGTGGCGCCATAGGCACTACCCCACCACCCCCGGCCGCCTGGACTCATGCCCCCCCATACCTGCTTGGTGATGTGAAGCGCTGCTGCATGTCAAGGAATCAACTTAAGCCCGAATGGGAATTACCCCCATTAGAACTCATGGAGGATTTAGTCCTCTCAAGCCAACAGAGGGAACTATCCCCTGCCACTACAGCCCGCTCAGTGCACTGAGTTTCCTGTGCCCTTTTTTTTAATTTTTAAAAAATTATTATTCCTGCAGTATAACATAATTACAAGCTGCCCCCCAAAGGGGGGGCCCTAACTACATAACAACGGAGGTGCCTGTCATTGCACATCGCACAAAACTGGGCAGGGACTCTGCTCCCCGAGGGGTGCCTAAGTGTGAAGAGCCCCTATTGAGTAAGAAGGACAAGAGAGGGAGGAATACATGTCGCTATGAACAAACCAAGTGGGTGAGGGCAGGCAAAGTAAGAAGCTTAGAATTGAGAAAGGGATGGTGAGAGCACTGACTGGGACGTATTCATGGGAATTTGAAAGACGGGCACTAATCAGAGGGAAAAGGAGGGAGCATACCTGAGAGCTCCAAAAGGGCCAGGTCCGAGTCCTGGGTTCGTGGTCCGAGCATACAATGCATGTAGTCCCGTAGGAGGTCCAGGTCCATATCCTCATCAGTTGGGTGGCCACTCAGACCCGGCTCTCTTGGAGCTTTCAGGTGCGCTCCCACCCTTTTTCTCTGATTTGTGATCACCGTTCGGACTCCTAATCGTATGTCTTGGCCAGTGCTCTCACCCTCCCTTTCTCCATTCTAAGCTACCTCCTTTGCCTGCCCTCATCCACTTGGTATCGTCGTAGTGATATGTATTCCTCCCTCTGCTTCTCTTCTGCCTTGTACTAATAGGGGCCCTTCACACCTTGGCACCCTTTGGGGAGCAGGGCCCCTGCCCAGTTTTGTGCGTTGCGCAATGATGGGGGCCTCCATTGTTATGTAGTTAGGGCCCCCCCTTCGGGGGGGGCAGCTTGTAATTATGTAATACTGCAGGAATAATAATAATAATAATAAAAAAGAAAGCAGTCATTGACTCTATGGTCGCCACCCTACAGCCATTCACCCACCTCTCCAAGCCGTCAAAAACAGAAGTCCCATGGTGGTCACCCCACTGCAAGACCCTCCTATCCGCCATTACAATGGCCACCACCCCCCTCCAGTGTTCATCAGCTAGATGAGCCTTCAAAAGGGGCGTCAGGACTGCCAAATGGCAGTTCTATGCCGACAAGGCATTGGAAGCGGACACCTCCAACATCTGGAACTGGGCCAAGCGTGGCCTCGGCAACCGACCTACTCCCATCCCCTCACTGAAACAGCGAGACAGCTCCTTCACCCAGATGGACAACAAGAAAGGTGAGCTATTCTGCGAAACCTTCTTCATGCCCCCTCCTCCCCAGGCAGTGGCCACCACTCCGCTCCCACCACCTCAACCAGCTGCCCTGCCCATACTCCTTTTGGAGCTTATGGGGGCACTGGCCGACACATCCAACTTGTCGGCTCTGGGCCTCTTGGGAATAGGCTATCGCCCCCTGAAATGGGTGGTTGAGGCCTACCCCAACGAGATACTTACACTTTTCAACGACTGCCTACACTTGGGGCACCACCCCGAGTGCTGGCAGGTGGCAAAAGTAGTAATGCTCAGGAAGCCAAACAAGAAGGACCCCTTCTCGCCACGCTCTTACCAGCCCATCACCCTTGAGGAGACCTTAGGGAAACTCCTCAAAAAGATAATCACTAACTCTTAAAATCTATGCACATTGTGGTAGACGATGAGGTGCAGTGGTGTAGTAGAGGCGAAGGTGGGTTATCAGCGTAAACCGATGTATTTCTAGGGCGAGACCAGCTCCCCTTATATACACGTTCCGTGAGCTAGTACTACTATAACTATCTAGCTCCTATATTGTATGGCGTTATCATTGCGTTATCATTTACTTAGTAAGATGGTTGTTCATATGACCATCCGTTTATTTATATCATTTCGTTATATTTATTTAATACTAACCGGCTTCAGTTCCTCGCTAACACGTGGGACTGGCTGCCACCTAATCAATATGAGGGGTGTCAAGGCCATTCGGTCTATGATGCCACCCAACACCTTTTACAGATTGCGGAGTGTGCCCACTTGGAGGGCCTCGTCTGTTCGGTCCTAGCAGTTGACATTCAGGGTTTCTTCGACTCAGTGCACCCCCAGCTCCTCCACCAACAATTGTTGGACCTCAGTTGCATGCCAGACATGACCAACTGGTGCTTGTCCTTCATGATGGACCAGCAGGTTGCCATTGCCTTCGACAGCACCACCCTCCCTACTGCCCCCAAACCCGACTTCGGCACCCCCCAGGGATCGCCAGTCTCCCCCATCCTGTCAACTATTTTCGCAGGGGTGGTCCTCCAGCATTTTCACCAAGCCGGCACCACCGCCCTGGCATATGTTGATGACCATCTACTAATCTGCATAGGTCCTTCAGTGGCATCCAACTGCCACACTCTCACCCGTGCCTACCACCAACTCGACACCCTCTTCGGCACCATCGGTCTCAACATCGAAGCCACCAAGACGGAGTGCCTCCACTTCCACCCCCCTCGGCGACAAACCGGCTACAATGGCTGGGACACAGCCGGTGTCCAAGTCGACCCCAACACCCTGATCTGTTGGTAAATTGATGAAAATTGTGATTGCCGGATCAACAGATTAGCAAGATCGACATGGCAAGACCCGTAACTCTAATCGATACCAGGAACCTATGCCAACGCTGTAAAGATGCAGATCAAGTAGCATGGAAAGTGTTTGACATTGCATGTGCAACAGTAGGACAGAATGCAGGATATGACAACTGTCAAATTACATTTGATCATACTACAAGGGAACAACAAGTGGCAGAAAGGCTAGAAGTAATAATCGAACATAGAGCAACTATGTTCTCATACCAATTGAATAGATATGTAATCAGTGCTTATACAAGAACCGAGATTTATAATCAGCCACATAATGAATTATGTTATCAAAGGGCAGTTATTACATCAACCGATCATGCAGAAGCGGCACACCAAATAGTTCATACTATCAATAAACAATTATGAGAACAACTATTTGCATACAAAGCCAACTTCATAGCCAAAGGACACACAACAATAGATCGAAAGGAACCAAACCAAAGACAGGAGTTAGTACCAATAGATAAGGAGATTATAATATGATGGTTCAATGATGAACCTTCATATAGAGTCACACCAGGGTATAGCAGGATAACAAATATAAACACTATAGGACCTGAAGAGCTCTTTATGCCAATAGACGATAGGACACCAGAATGAACCCCTTTTAACGAAGCAATGGAAATGACTCAATCTTAGTCTACAGTAATAAGTAACAAGCCACAACAAGATAAGATTAAGAAGGCTAGCATAATTGCTGAGCCACACAAGTATATCTAAGCATTCGGCTAAGAATAGCTGATGGAAGCATGGTGATCAATTGAAGTCATAATTGATGGGAGCCAAGTATAGCGCATCGCACAGTAGAACCAATTAGGAATTAAGGAGAAGCATCATAGGTATAGTAGTATCCGAGAATGGTTAACTTAGGTATGATACTGTATGACTCGATGGAAACTCAGAGAAGGTTCTAGCATAAGATAAAGATAGCATGGTAGGCTGTAGAACATACCAGAATATGACTCATAAGAAGCTAAGAATAGTAAATAGCATGTACAGGATTGTACCGGAACATTCTTATGACTTATAAAGTGAGAGTAGTATGTTGTAGTATCTACTGGAACATAGTAAATAGACTACAACATGTAGGGTATAAAAGCCCAATGTAAAATTGCAGTAAAAAGCAGTTTAATTCATCCCTTGTCTCTTACCGCCATCATCAGCTCTAACACTCTAGCAAGTGAAGGGTACCAAGCCTGCCCTAAACTAACTAGTATCATTGTGTGAATCTGTTATCACTTGTTTCTAACCCTTAATCAGGGAGTGAATCTAACATGATCTGCCCCTCAATCCCACTGCAATGGTTGGGGATTTGGTGGGACCCAGCCCTCTCTTTCAAGCCCCACATCGAGTGCATGTGCTCCAAGGGGCTCTCTACCCTCACCGCCCTCCACATTCTGGGCAACACCCAACACAGTATTTCGGCCCTCCTTCTCCACCGCCTGTACACCTCCTGTGTCCACTCTGTCCTGTCCTGGGGCATGCCAGTCTGGTACCATGGCTGCCACCAAAAAACCTTGGTAAACTGCCTTCAGGCCATGCAAAACACGGCCTGTCGCTGGATATTGGGTGTCTTCAAAGGCACCTCCCCCCATTCCACAAATTTTCTTTGCTCCATTCCTCCTCTTTCTTTTTACTTCGAGTATATAAAGACTACCCATTCTCTGTGCCTATGGCGCACCCCCCACTCTATTGGCCACAAATTATTTAAAAATGTAGCTAACAGACCTTTCTCACTTTCTCTGCAGGTCCGAGCCCCCCGGGTTCAACAGGTCCCTGCATACACGCATCCCCCATGGATGGACCCCCTGGCCTTCACAAACGGCCAAGTCCACTTTACCACCCCCATCACCCTGGTCAGTGCCAACACTTGCAAGCAATTTGTGAGTGCCGCAAGGGCCCTGGGCTCCACCCCACATGTCCAGGTATTCACAGACAGCTTGTGCATCGATGACAAGTCGGGATCAGCCATCTGCACCATGCTTGGCACCACCTGCCTCCAGTCACATCGACTGGAGTCCCCCACCTGCACCACTGCCATGGATGCCGAGGAGTTTTCCCTCGCAATGGCCCTGGGCTGGGTAGTGCGCCGCCTCCTGGCGCAATTGCATGTCACATCGGACATTTTCTTCTTGTCTGATTCACTGACTGCACTCCACCTCTTCCACACATGGGCTGCTGCTCCTGGAGCCCACCTCCTCCACATATGGAAAGCAGGCATAGAGACCCTGCTGGACTCATACCCCCAACTCACCGTTCATTTCACATGGTGTCCTGGCCACTTGGACATCCCCAGCAATGAATGGGCTGACATGGAAGCGAAACTGGTGACAGAGCTCCCGCCATCTGACCTAAAGCCCTCCACCTCTGCACTAAAAGAAGTCGCCATCCACACCCTCATGGACCAGTGGACCCTCTCACTCACACGCCCACTAGCCTCAACTGCCAACAAATACTTGGCAGTACACAGCCTCCCCTCTTGCCGACCTCGAAAGCTGCTCATGCATTTGGTCAACCATCCCCACAGTGAGCTGTCCACAGTCGCTCAGGTCCTCTGCCACGCTGGTCCCTATGGGGGTTACTGGCTGAGCTTTGACTCAGCCAACCGGTGCAGGCACGGCCTGATCTCGCATTGCAGGTGGCACAACCACCCACCATGGCCCACACAGTCGACCGCCCACATCTTAGGCGGCTGCAGCACTTTCCACCTGTGGATACAACGTGTATGGCCACCTTGGGACCCCCTCCCAGTCCACCACTCAGAGTGGGCTGATGAACACCGCCTCCCGGTTCTGTGCCATTGGCTTAAACTGATGGGGCATTTGAACCGCCTTTCAGACAGGACCTCGGGTGCCATCTGGCTGGCCTTTGCCATGATGGACCTTGATGGCCACCCAACCGACTTTTATTATTATTATTCCTGCAGTACTACATAATTACAAGCTGCCCCCCCGAAGGGGGGGCCCTAACTACATAACAATGGAGGCCCCCTGTTAAGCTCAATGGTTACATGGTGATCAACATTGGGGCTTCCTGATTGTCGGGACTGATAGTATGGCAATGGGGCTTCCTAGATGTCATAAGTCGAAGATGATCGTCAGTGGGGCTTCCTGATCGACGATAGGGCGCAGTAGGCTTCTTAGCGAAGTCGGGTTACGATGAAGCGACTAATAGCCAATAGACACTCGGTAGACTGGTGGTAGCAGATAATGGGCTTGTATGAACAAAGAGCACAAGCTTAGGGCTTGTGCTACTGAAGTTACATGCTTATATGCTACTCTATGTGTTTGCTACTGTAGCGACTTGGTTAGGTGTGTTTACCAGACTATGGAAGGTCATGGAAACTCAAGGAAGGCCTTGGTAATACAAGTACGGTGATCAGTAAGCAAAGCACATCATGATGGTGCAATAAGGCATCATCATGGCATCTTATGGCGCAAGGTGAAATAAGGATGAGCAAGGCAGAGAGATGGGTGAGTTGCACTGACTGATGATGATGAAGAGGAAGTGAGTCAGCGCAGTAGGGGAAAGTAAAGGAAAATTGTAACACCCCTGTCATTGTGCAATGCACAAAACTGGGCGGGGGCCCTGCTCCCTGAAGGGTGCCAAGGTGTGAAGGGCCCCTATTAGTACAAGGCAGAAGAGAAGCAGAGGTAGGAATACATATCACTATGACGATACCAAGTGGACAAGGGCAGGCAAAGGAGGTAGCTTAGAATGGAGAAAGGGAGGGTGAGAGCACTGGCCAAGACATACAATTAGGAGTCTGAATGGCGATCACAAATCAGAGAAAAAGGGTGGGAGCGCACCTGAAAGCTCCAAGAGAGCCGGGTCCGAGTCCTGGGTGTGGGGTCCGAGCATACAATGCATGTAGTCCCAAAGGAGGTCCAAGTCCATGTCCTCGTCGGTAGGGTGGCCATCTAGTTCCATTGCGGCAAAAGCCAGACAGATGGTGCCCACAGTTCTGTTGGAGAGGCGGTTCAAGTGCCCCGTTAGCCTAAGCCGGCAGCACAGAACCAGAATAAGGTTCTCCTCAGCCCATTCTGAATGGTGGACTGGGAGGGGGATTTTGGCTGGCCAAATGCGCCGAATCCAGGGTTGGAATGTGGTGCACCTGCCTAGAATGTGGGCGGTCATCTGCACTGGCCATGGTGGGTGGTTATGCCACCTGCAGTGGGAGATCAAGCCATGCCTGCGCCGGTAGGCTGAGTCGAAGCTCAGCCAGTAGCCCCCATAGGGACCGGCACGGCAGAGGACTTGCGCTACTGCAGAAAGGTGATGGCAAGGGTGGTCCACAGAGTGGGTGAGCAGTTTCTGCAGGTGGCGAGAGGGGATGCCGTGCACTGCCAAGTATTTGTCAGTGGTGGAGGCAAGAGGGTGGGCCAATGATAGTGTCCACCGTTTGACCAGGGTCTTGGTGGCCACTTCCTTGAGGGCAGAGATGGAGGGCACAAGTTGTGGGGGGGAGCTCCATGGTGAGTTTCACTTTGTCATCAGCCCATTCATTCCCAGGAACATCTGAGTGACCCGGACACCACACAAAATGGATAGTGAGGCCTGGATGTGAGTCCAAAAGCATCTCGACCCCTGCCTTCCAAAGGTGAAGGAGATGGGCGCCCGGTATGGCAGCCCAGCTGTGGAAGAGGTTTAAAGCCGTCAGCAAATCGGACAGGAAGAATAGGTCCGATGTGACAGGCAGATGGGTGCGGAGGCGGTGCGCGGCCCAGCCCGGAGTGGTTGCGAGAGAGAAGATTTCTGCATCCGTGGTGGTGGCACAGGTGGGGAAGGCAAGGCAGCGGGACCGTAGTTTGGTGAGGCCGCACATGGCACAGATGGCGGATCCCGAGGCAGTTCCAATGTGAGAGCCATCGGTGAAGACCTGGAGGTGGGGGGTGGTGCTGAGATCTAGGGCGGCCTTTACGAACTCATTGTGTGTGTCACCTGTGACTGGGAGGGAGGGGAGGGTGAAGGTGACCCATCCACCTGTAAAGGCCAGAGGATCCGTCCAGGGGGGATGCATGTATGCAGGGACCAGTTGCACCCGAGGGACTTGGACCTGCAGAGAAAGGGAAAAAGGTCTATTAGTTACATTGCAAAAGCATTTGCAGCCGATAGAGTGGGGGGTGCGCCATAGGCGCAGGGAATGTGATGTTTTTAAGTATTCAAAGTAAAAAGAAAGGGGAGGGACTGAGCATAGAAAATCAGTAGAAAAAGGGGAGGCACCTTTGTAGATGCCTAGGATCCACTGGCAGGCCGTGTTTTGCACAGACTGGAGTCAGTTGATCAGGGTTTTTTGGCGGCAGCCATGGTACCAGACTGGAGTGCCCCATGCTAGGACAGAGTGGACACAGCTGGTGTATAGTCGTTGGAGGAGGAGGGCTGATACTCCATGTTCGGTGTTGCCTAGGATGCAGAGGGCGGCAAGGGTGGAGAGTCCCTTGGAGCACATTCGCTCGATGTGGGGCTTGAAGGTCAGGCCTGGATCCCACCAGATCCCAAGCCACCACAGTGGATGGGAGGGTTGGATGAGGGTGTTAGGGTCGATTTGGATCCTGGCGGTGTCCCAGCCATGATAGCCGACTCTGCATCGAGGTGGATGGAAGTGGAGTGCCTCTGTTTTGGCGGCTTCAATGTTGAGACTGATGTTGCCAAAGAGGCCATCGAGTTGGTGATATGCGTCGGCCAGGCGGTGGCAGTTGGATGCTACTGAGGGGCCAACACATATTAGTAGGTGGTCATCCACATATGCGAGCGCCATGGTGCCGGCTTGGTGAAAATGCTGGAGGACCATGCCCACAAAAATTGTTGATAGGATGGGGGAGACGGGCGATCCTTGGGGGGTGCCGAAGTTGGGTTTAGGGGCGGTTGGGAGGGTGGTGCTGTTGAAGGTGACTGCGACCTGCCTGTCCATCATGAAGGAGAGACACCAGTCTGCCATGTTGGGTGGGCACTGGAGCTCCAGCAATTGCCAGTGGAGGAGGTGGGGGTGTACCGAGTCAAAGAAGCCCTGAATGTCGACCACTAAGACCGAGCATACAAGGCCCTTCGCATGGGCATTCTCTGCTATCTGTAAGAGGTGTTGGGCGGCATCGTAGACTGAGTGTCCTTGATGCCCCCCATACTGGTTAGGTGGCAACTAGTCCCACTTGTTAGTGAGGAACTGGAGCCAGTTAGCTATAATCTTTTCGAGGAGTTTCCCCAGGGTCTCCTCGAGGGTGATGGGCTGGTATGAGCACAGTGAGAACGGGTCCTTTTTGTTAGGCTTTCGGAGCATAACTACTTTTGCCGCCCGCCAGCACTTGGGGTGGTGCCCCATGCACAGACAGTTGTTGAAGAGTGTTAGAATCTCATCGGGGTAGGATTCCACCACCCATTTCAGGGGGCGGTATCCTATTCCCAAGAGGCCCGGAGCCAACAAATTGGAGGTGTCGGACAGTGCCCCCGTAAGCCCGGTGAGGAGGATCGGTGGGGCAGCTGATTGGGGGGGTGGGGGTGGATTTTGGTCCACTGGCAGGGGAGGGGGAGGCATGAAGAAGGTTTCGCAAAATAGCTCACCTTTCTCATCATCTGACTGGGTGAAGGTGCCATCTCGTTGTTTGAGGGATGGGATGGGTGTGGGGTGGGTGCCGAGGCCGTGTTTGGCCCAGGTCCAGATGTTGGAGGCATCCACTTCGGCTGCCTGATCGGCATAGAACTGCCACTTGGCTGTGTGCACTCCGCGTTTGAAGGCGCGGCATGCTGACATGTGTTGGAGGGGGGTGGTAGCTGTCGAAATGGTGGTCAGCAGGTTTTTGCACATTGACATCCACCATGGGACCTCCATTTTCGACGGTTTCATGAGACAGGTGAATGGCTCAAGGGCTGCCACCATGGCTGTTACCATGGCGTCAGCTTTGTTGTCCAAGGTGAGGGTGTCGCAGACTGGGAGGTTGAAAGCGAGGTCTAGTAGAGGGAAGGCAATGTCGGTCCACTCCTCCTTGTCGGCTGGTAGAAGCCGGCGGGTCTTGAGGACTGGAGGTGGGGGTTGAAAAGGAATAGACCAGCGCAGAATTGCATGATCTGACAGTGGGGAAAGGTCAGAGGTGGCCGAGTCCAGGATGGCATCAGGGTTAATGGAGGGGGGGGCCCAGACCATGTCTATGGGACACCTCAGGCGGCTGCCGTCGGGTCTTGAGTCAGAGTCAGGTAGATGGGCAGGCGCTAGGCCATGCCCATGGAAAAAGTCATCGAGGGGTTGTGCCCTCAATTCCTCTGGCCATGAGGCGGAGAGTTCGGACCATGTGGGGTGGCGACAGTTGAAGTCACCCACCACAAGGAGGGTGGTGGCTAGTGCCGAGGGGAGCAAGAAGAGGAATAACTCACCTGGGTACTGTGGGGGGGCCCCAACCCAATCTGGGGGTGACATGCCGTAGTAATTGCACACCTGGACTGTGAGGGAGGATCGGATTTCCACAGTGAGGATGTCGGTGCCGTGCGAGGCAGTTCTGAGGACTGACCATGAAGTTGGAGGGAGGGAGTGTGCCACATAGGTGACTACCCAGGGGCGGGAGTCGGGGGGTAGGACCGGTGTGTAGCCCAGGATATTGGGGACATTGAACACTGGTGTGCCAGTGGGGTTGGTGAGGGATGGTTGCAGGCCTATTTGGTACCAGGGTGGTTCCTGGATAAGAATTAGGTGTGGTGGGGAAGGAGTGTCAGTAAGAAGTGGGATCAGGGAATTTATCGCCACAAGTGAGTGGGTGGTGTTCCACTGCATGACGGAGATGTCTCCTATCATGACTCCTCCATCTGTTCGAAGGTGGGCTCGTCCCCAATGGCCTCCAGGATTTGGCAGTATCACTTCTTCTTGGGGCAGGATGGGAGGGTGGCGGGGTGGTCGCCTTTGCAGTTGGTGCAGTGGTGAGGGTGAGGGCATGGGTCAGCTTCGGCCATGGCATCAGTGGCGCAGTGGGCGCAGTTCTTGCAGTGGTTGTGGGTAAGATGATTACCCCCGCAGTCCATGCAGCAGGCTTGAGCACGGCACCCCCTGGTCCCATGTCCGAGGCCTTGGCAGCGCTCACATTGGGTGAGGCTGGGGCAAATGGGAGGCACAGAGAGGTGGAGGGAGGATCCGAAGAGCCAGACCTGTGGGCACTTGAGGAGGTGCTCTCGAATGGACCCGTTGGGATCAACGAAGGAGAAGGCCACCGGGCACTTGCTCAGGGAGGGCAGGTGTTCTGGGGTTGCTGCAAAGTGGGGGGTGACTACGAAGTCCAGGAGGCGAAGTGACGGGTTGTTGGTGACTTCGGCCAGGAGGACGGCCTTGGAGATGGTGTGTTCGTTCTGGCCGAAGTGGTAGTCCTTGCAGGGTACCATTGAAATCCGCAGGGAAGACCTAGGCTGAACGTGGGAGGGGGTTAGTTGGAATACCTCGGGGGCCTCAGCCCCTTTGGTAGTGCACCTGTCATGCATGTGGTGCGAGAACGCTTCCACATGCCGGTCAATGATTGTGGCTGTGGACGGGTTAGCAGAGTATGGGTGTTGAGCAAACGTGGTTACAAGATTTCCCTTCATGTTGAATGAGGAGGAGAGCACTGTAACTTGGGCTGTGGTCGGGAGGGAGGCAAAGAAATCACATGCTATTTTTGTGAGGACCATGGCGGGTTTCTGGAGGTGTGCCGAGAGGCCAGTGACCAGTGACAGGACCAGTGTTGGGTCCTTGGTGTACATTGTGGGAGGGGGGGCACCTGCCACATGCGCTTCTTCTTCTTCTTTTGCACTGGGTTGATGACTGCCCCAGCAGCAGGTGCCACTGGGGTGGGGTTGGTGGGTGTCGGGGGGGCTGCTGCTGCGGCCACCTGGGCGTAGGAGGTGGGGGCAGCCTTGATGGTTGCCTGGGGGGTTGGTTGTTGCTGTTGTTGCTGTTGTTGTTGGGGGGCGGGCCTAGAGCTGAGGGAGGACATCTGACAAGAAATAGAAGCTACATCAGTAGTCAGGTGTTTGACTGCATCTGTCAGTGCCTTCATCTCGGGGGTCATGGGGTTGGTGGCAGGGGTCCGGGGGTGGCTGGGGGCCTTTCCTGGGGGCGAGCTGGCTGGAAGGGGTATGGGAGGTTGAAACTGCCCTCCCCTGTGTGCTGGTAGGTGACAATCGCATCGAACATTGCCCATGTCGGGTGGAGATCATCCTTCCTGGCCCTGTGAAGGGCATCAAGTGCCTTGAGTGCTATGTAAGCCGTTTGCCCAAGGAGTTGTGCCACCGCTTGTTTGTGGCTTTTGCCGGGAGTGGTGTTGGCCATGGCTTCGAAGTAGCCGGTGCACAGGTCGGTGAGGTCATCCAGAAATCCGTCCAGAGGCTTGCGGGCCATGTTTGGGTGGGGGCGGGGGGTATGGGGCGACAGGGCCATTGCGTCCTGCTTTTGGGAGGCGGCAGGCGATGGAGTCCGGTATGATGGGTCTGAGTTGGGGAGGTAGTCCTCCTCGTGGCCAGTGTCATATTCATGGGGCTCGACGACGTTGGAGGCAGCAGAGGGGGGATGGCTACTAAACTGCTTGAACATGCTCATGAAAGCCTTGTTTGAGATGCCTATGGCAGGGGAGGGGGTGAGACGGAGGGCATCTGGCGACGATTCTGGGGCGGGGGTCTGGGCGATGGGCTGGGCATAGGGTATGGGGGTCGTTTCACATCGAGCAGCAACGAGGGCTTCGGCGGCCAGGTTAGCAGCAGCCTTGGCGGCCCTTGTGGTGGCTAGGCTAGCCGATGAGGACAAGGGGATGGAGGGTCTTGTGCAATGAAGGGCACCATGGTAATCTGACATGGGGGAGTTTTAGCTGCCCACACTAGTGAGATGATGGTGGTTACTGGTCAAGAAGGATGGCCCATTCGAAAGGTCTTGTGTGTTCAGTCCTTGCGGTCGACATACAGGGCTTCTTTGACTCAGTCCACCCCCACCTCCTTCATTGACAATTGCTGGAGCTCCAGTGCCCGCCCAACATGGTGGACTGGTGCCTCTCCTTCATGACAGATAGGCAGGTAGCAGTCACTTTCGACAGCACCACCCTCCCAACCGCCCCCAAACCCGACTTAGGCACCCCCCAAGGATCACCAGTCTCCCCCATCCTGTCAACAATTTTTGTGGGTGTGGTCCTCCAGCGTTTTCACCAAGCCGGCACCACAGTGCTCACATACATTGATGACCACTTACTAATATGTGTCGGCCCCTCTGTAGCATCCAACTGCCGCTGCCTGGCAGACACATATCACCAACCTGACAGCCTCTTCAGTGACATTGGTCTTAACATCGAAGCCACCAAAACTGAGGCACTCCACTTCCATCCACCTTGGCACAAAACTGGCTATCATGGCTGGGACACTGCTGGGATCCAAATCGACCCTAACACCCTCATCTGACCATCCTGACCACTCTGGTGGCTCGGCATCTGGTGGGATCCGGGACTGACATTCAAGCCGCACATGGAGTGAATGCGCTCCAAGGGCCTCTCCACCCTCGCTGCCCTCCGCATCTTAGGCAACACAGAACGAGGGGTATCTGCCCTCCTCCTCCGGTGACTGTACACCAGCTGTGTCCGCTCCATCTTGGCATGGGGTGCACCGGTCTGGTACCACAGCTGCCGCCAGAAAACCCTGGTCAACTGCCTCCAGTCTGTGCAAAACACAGCCTGCCGGTGGATCCTTGGCGTCTACAAAGGCGCCTCACCTTTCTCTACTAATTTCCTCTGTTCAGTCCCTCCCCTTTCTTTTTACTTCGAGTATTTAAAAATGTCCCATTCCCTGCATCTATGGCACACCCCACACACTATTGGCCGCAAATGTTTCCACAATGTAACTAATAGACCTTTTTCCCTTTCTCTGCAGGTTCGAGTCCCTTGGGTACAACCCATCCCTGCATACATGCATCCCCCTTGGATGGACCCACTTGCCTTCACAAATGGACAGGTCACCTTCACCCTCCCCTCCATTCCAGTCACAGGCGATACACGTAAGGAGTTCATGAAAGCCACCCTGGACTTAAGCACCACCCCCCACCTCCAGGTCTTCACCAATGGCTCACACATTGGAACTGCCTTGGGATCCACCATCTGTGCTATGCATGGCCTAACCAGACTTCGGTCCTGCTGTCTCGCCTCCCCCACCTGCACCACTGCAACAGATGTGGAAATCTTCTCACTCACCACCGCACTGGGCTGGGCCACACACCACCTCCTCAACCACCTGCCTGTCACATCGGACTTATTCTTCTTGTCCGATTCACTGACGGCACTAAACCTCTTCCGCAGCTGGGCTGCCATACCTGGTGCCCATCTCCTCCACCTTTGGAAGGCGGGGGTCGAGACACTTCTGGACTCGCATCCAGGCCTCACCATTCATTTCATGTGGTGTCCGGGTCATTTGGACGTCCCTGGGAATGAATGGGCCAACAACGAAGCCAAACTCGCCACAGAGCTCCCCCCCTCACAACTTGTGCCCTCCATATCCGCACTCAAAGAGGTGGCCACCAAGATGCTGGTCGAACAGTGGACACTGTCTCTAGCCCGCCCTCTCGCCTCCACCACCAACAAATACTTGGCAGTGCATAGTATCCCCTCCCATTGCCCGCAAAAGCTCCTCATACACTCCGCAGACCACCCCCACCACCACCTCTCTGCAGTAGCACAAGTCCTCTGCCGCGCCGGTCCCTATGGGGGCTACTGGCTGAGCTTCGACTCAGCCTACCGGCATAGACATGGCCTGATCTCCCACTGCAGGTGGCATAACCACCCACCATGGCCTGTGCAGATGACCGCCCACATTTTAGGTGGGTGCACCACTTTCCAACCTTGGACTCGGTGCATATGGCCAGCCAAAGCCCCCCTCCCAGTCCACCACTCTGAATGGGCTGAGGAAAACCTTATCCCAGTTCTGTGCCGCTGGCTTAGGCTGATGGGGCATCTGAACTGCCTCTCTGACAGAACCTCAGGTGCTATCCACTTGGCTTTCACTGCGATGGAACTAGATGGCCACCCTACCAACGAGGACATGGACTTGGACCTCCTTCAGGACTACATGCATTGTATGCTCGGACCCCGTACCCAGGACTCGGACCCGGCTCTCTTGGAGCTTTCAGGTATGCTCCCACCCTTTCTCTCTGATTTGTGACTGCCTTTCAGACTCCTAATTGTATGTCTCAGCCAGTGCTCTCACCCTCCCTTTCCCCATTCTAAACTACCTCCTTTGCCTGCCCTCATCCACTTGGTACTGTCATAGTGATATGTATTCCTCCCTCTTCTTCTGTTTTGTACTAATAGGGGCCCTCCACACTTTGGCACCCTTCGGGGAGCAGGGCCCCCACCCAGTTTCATGTGTTGTGTGATGATGGGCGCCTCCGTTGTTATGTAGTTAGGGCCCCCCTCCAGGGGGGCAGCTTGTAATTATGTAATACTGCAGGAATAATAATTTAAAAAAAAAAAAAAAAAGTAAGGATGGGAATTAAGGAATGAATCGCCACTAGTGAGCAGGTGGTGTTCCACTGGAGTACACAGATTTGTGCACTCATTGGTCCTCCTCCATGAAGGCATCAGTGTCCTCTTCTACCTGGAGGGCAGAATCGATAGCATGGAAGTGCTTCTTTTTCAGGCAGGTGGGAAGGGTGGTGGGGTGGTTGCCCTGGCAGTTAGCACAGTGGCGGGAGTGGGGGCAGGCATCTCCTTCGACTGCATCATTTGTACAGTATGTGCATGACTTACAATGATTGGCCATTAAGTTTTTTTTATTTTTTATTTTTTATTTAATTATTCCTGCAGTATTACATAATTACAAGCTGCCCCCCTGGAGGGGGGGCCCTAACTACATAACAATGGAGGCGCCTGTCATCGCACATCACACAAAACTGGGTGGGGGCTCTGCTCCCAAATGGGTGCTGAAGTGTGAAGAGCCCCTATTGAGTAAGAAAAAGGGTAGTAGGAGGAATACATATCACTATGAACAAACCAAGTGGCTAAGGGCAGGTTAAAGTAGGAAGCTTAGAAATGGAAAGGGAGGGCAAGAGTGCCGGCCGAGATGTATCCATAGGAATCCAAAAGACAGGCACTAATCTGAAGGAAAAGGAGGGAGCATACCTGAGAGCTCCAAAAGGGCTAGGTCTGAGTCCTGGGTTCGTGGTCTGAGCATACAATGTATGTAATCCCTTAGGAGGTCCAAGTCCATATCCTCATCGGTTGGGTGGCCATCGAGGTCCATCGCAGCAAAGGCTAGCTGGATGGCTCTGGAGGTCTGGCTGGAGAGGTGGTTTAGGTGCCCCATCAGCCTAAGCCAACGACGCAGAACTGGGAGGTGGTTTTCATCAGCCCACTCTGAGTGGTGGACTGGGAGAGGGTCCTGAGGTGGCCACACACGTTGTATCCACGGGTGGAAAGTGCTGCAGCCGCCCAGGATGTGGGTGGTCGACTGCGTGGGCCAGGGGGGGTGGTTGTGCCACCTGCAATGCGAGATCAGGCCATGCCTGCATCAGTAGGCTGAGTCAAAACTCAGCCAGTAACCCCCATAGGGACCGGCATGGCAGAGGACCTGTGCGACTGTGGATAGCTTGTGGTGTGGGTGGTCGACTGAATGCATGAGCAGTTTTCGAGGTCGGCAGGAGGGGAGGCCATGTACTGCCAAATATTTGTCGATGGTCGAGGCAAGGGGGTGGGCAAGCGAGAACGTCCACTGTTCCATGAGGGTGCGGACAGTGACCTCCTTTAGCACTGAGGTGGAGGGTTTGAGGTTGGATGGGGGGAGCTCTGTCACCAGTTTCACTTCTGTGTCAGCCCATTCATTGCCAGGGATGTCCGAGTGGCCGGGGCACCATACGAAATGAATGGTGAGCTGGGGGTACGAATCCATCAGAGTCTCCACACCTGCTTTCCAAATGTGGAGGAGGTAGGCGCCAGGGGCAGTGGCCCAAGTGCAGAAAAGGTGGAGGGTGGTCAGCAAATCAGACAAAAAGAAAATGTCCAATGTGACACACAGTTGCACTGGGAGGTGGCGTGCTACCCAGCCCAGGGCCATGGCGAGGGAGAATTCCTCGGCATCCATGGCTGTGGCACGGGTGGGGGACTCCAGTCGGCAAGACCAGAGGCGGGTATGGCCGAGCATAGTGCAGATGGCCGAGCCCGACTTCTTGTCAATGTGGGAGCCATCTGTGAATACCTGGACATGGGGGGTGAGGCCGAGTTGGCACACGGCAGTTATGAATGATTTTCGGGTGTCGGCGCTAACCAGAGTGGTGGGGGTGGTAAAGCAGACATGGCCCTGAGTAAAGGCCAGAGGATCCGTCCATGGGGGATGCATGTATGCAGGGACCTGTTGAACCCGAGGGGCTCGGACCTGCAGAGAAAGGGAGAAAAGTCTATCAGCTACGTTTTTAAATAATTTCCAGTCAATGGAGTGGGGGGTGTGCCATAGGCGCAGTGAATGGGTGGTCTTTATATATTCAAAATAGAAAGAGAGAGGGGGAACAGAGCAAAGAAAATTTGTTGAATGGGGGAGGCACCTTTGAAGATGCCTAGAATCCAGTGGCAAGCCATGTTTTGGATGGCCTGGAGGCGGTTTACCAGTGTTTTTTGGCGGCAGCCATGATACCATACTGGTGCCCCCCATGACAGGATGGAGCAGACGCAGGAGGTATAGAGGCGGCAGAGGAGTAGGGCCGAGATACCATGTTGGGTGTTGCCCAGGATGTGGAGGGCGGCTAGTGTGGACAGCCCCTTGGAGCGCATGCACTCGACATGGGGTTTGAAGGAGAGGCCCGGGTCCCACCAAATCCCCAACCACCACAGTGGGATTGAGGGGCGGATCAGGGTGTCAGGGGCAACCTGGACCCCGGCAGTGTCCCAGCCATTATAGCCAGTGTGTCACCAAGGAGGGTGGAAGTGGAGGCACTCTGTCTTGGCAGCTTCGATGTTAAGACCGATGGTGCCGAAGAGTGTGTCGAGTTGGTGGTAGGTGTGGGCGAGAGCGTGGCAGTTGGATGCCTTTTTTTTTTTTAAAATTATTCCTGCAGTATTACATAATTACAAGCTGCCCCCCCAAGGGGGGGCCCTAACTACATAACAATGGAGGCACCCGTCATTGTGCATTGCACAAAACTGGGTGGGGGCTCTGCTCCCTGAAAGGGTGCCGAGGTGGAAAGAGCCCCTATTTAGTAAGAGGGACAGTAGAGGGAGGGATACATATCACTATGAACAAACCAAGCAGATAATGGCAGGTTAAAGTAGGGAGCTTAGAAGTGGAAAGGGAGGGTGAGAGTGCTGGCCGAGATGTATCGGTAGGAATTTGAAAGGCAGGCACTAATCAGAGGGAAAGGGAGGGAGCATACCTGATAGCTCCAAAAGGGCTGGGTCCAAGTCCCGAGTTTGAGGTCCAAGCATATGACACATGTAATCCTGTAGGAGGTCCAAGTCCATATCCTCGTCAGTTGGGTGGCCGTCTAGGGCCATTGCAGCGAAAGAAAGCCAGATGGCGCCTGTGGCATGGTCAGAAAGGCGGTTAAGGTGCCCCATCAGCTTTAGCCAGCAGTGCAAAACTGGGAGGCAGTTTTCATCAGCCCACTCTGAGTGGTGGACTGGGAGAGGGTCCCAAGGTGGCCATACATGTTGTATCCATGGGTGGAAAGTGCTACAGCTGCCTAGGATGTGGGTGGTTGACTGCATGGGCCATGGGGGGTGGCTGTGCCACCTGCAATGCGAAATCAGGCCATGCCTGCGCTGGTAGGCTAAGTCAAAACTCAGCCACTAGCCCCCGTAGGGACCGGTGTGGCAGAGGACCTGGGCAACTGCAGATAGCTCGGTTTGTGGGTGGTGTTACAATTTTCCGTTACTTTTCCTACCGTGCTGACTCACTTCCCTTTCGTCATCACCAGTCAGCGCAACTCCCCCATTTCTCTGCCTTACTCATCCTTATTTACCATACGCCATAAGACGCCATGATGACGCCTTCTCGCACCATCATGACGTGCTTTGCTTACTGATACCTTCACTTGTATTACCAAGACACTCCTTGGGGTTTCCATGACCTTCCATAGTCATGTAAACATACTAATACACGACCCTACAGTAACAAACACATAGAGTAGCATATAAGCATGTAACTTCAGTAGCACAAGCCCTAAGCTTGTGCTCTTTGTTCATACAAGCCCATTATCTGCTACCACCCGTCTACTGTGCGCTACTTGACCATTAGTCGCTCTGTCATAACCCGACTTGCTATAAGAAGCCTACCGCGTCCACATCGTCGATCAGGAAGCCCCACCGATGATCACCTTCGACTTACGACATCTAGGAAGCCCCGTTGCTGTACCATCAGTTCCGACGATCAGGAAACTCCGACGTCGATCACCGCGTAACCATTGAGCTTAACAGGTGGTTGACTGAATGCATGAGTAGCTTTCGAGGTCAGTGTGAGGGGAGGCCATGGACCGCTAAGTATTTGTCAGCGGTCGAGGCTAGGGGGCATGCGAGCAAGAGGGTCCACCAGTCCATGAGGGTGCGGATGGCGACTTCCTTTAGCGCGGAGGTGGAGGGCTTGAGGTCAGATGGCAGGAGCTCCGTCGCCAGTTTCACTTCCGTGTCAGCCCATTCATTGCCAGGGATGTCCAAGTGACCAGGGCACCATACAAAATGAATGGTGAGCTGGGGGTACGAGTCCAGCAGAGTCTCCACACCTGCTTTCCAGATGTGAAGGAGGTGGGCGCCTGGGGTGGCTGCCCACATGCAGAAAAGGTGCAGGGCAGTCAGCGAATCAGACAGGAAGAAAAGGTCCGATGCGACACGCAGTTGGGCTGGGAGGCGGCGCGCTACCCAGCCTGGGGCTGTGGCGAGGGAGAACTCCTCTGGATCTGTGGCTGTAGCACAGTTGGGGGACTCCAGTCGGCATGACCAGAGGCGGGTGGGGCCCAGCATTGCGCAGATGGCAGAGCCCAACTTATTGTCGATATGAGAGCCATCTGTGAATACCTGGACATGGGGGGTGGAGCCTAAGGCCCACATGGTGCTCACAAATTGCTTGTGAGTGTTGGTGCTGACCAGGGTGATGGGGGTGGTGAAGTGGACTCAGCCATTGGTGAAGGCCAGGGGGTCCATCCATGGGGGATGTGTGTATGCAGGGACCTGTTGAACCTGGGGGGCTCAGACCTGCAAAGAAAGGGAGAAGGGTCTATTAGCTATGTTTTTAAAAAGTTTCTGGCCAATAGAGTGAGGGGTGCGCCAAAGGTGCAGAGAATGGGTCATCTTTATATACTCAAAGTAGAAAGAGAGAGGGGGAACAGAGCAAAGGAAATTGGTGGCATGGGGGGAGGTGCCTTTAAGGATGCCCAAAATCCAGCAGCAGGCCGTGTTTTGCATGGTCTGAAGGCGGTTTACCAGGGTTTTTTGGCAGCAGCCATGGTACCACACTGGTGCGCCCCAGGCAAGGACTGATTGAATGCAGGAGGTGTATAGGTGGCAGAGGAGGGGGGCCGAGATGCCGTGTTGGGTGTTGCCAAGGATGCGGAGGGCAGCGAGAGTAGAGAGCCCCTTGGAGTGCATGCACTCAACATGGGGCTTGAAGGAGAGGCCCAGGTCCCACCATATCCCCAGCCATCTTAATGGGATTGAGGGGTGGATCAGGGTGTTGGGGTCAACCTGGACCCTGGCGGTGTCCCAGCCATTATAGCCAGTATGTCACCAAGGGGGGTGGAAGTGGAGGCACTCCATCTTGGCAGCTTCAATGTTGAGACCAATGGTGCCGAAGAGGGTGTCAAGTTGGTGGTAGGTGTGGGCGAGGGCAAGGCAGTTGGATGCCACTGAGGGGCCTGCACAGATTAGTAAGTGGTCATCAACATATGCTAAGGCGGTGGTGCCGGCTTGGTGAAAGTGCTGGAGGACCACACCTGCAAATATCATTGACAGGATGGGGGAGACCAGCGATCCTTGGGGGGTGCTGAAGTCAGGTTTAGGTGCTGTAGGGAGGGTGGTGCTGTCGAAGGCGACTGCAACCTGCCAGTCCATCATGAAGGACAAACACCAGTTGGCCATGTTGGGTGCACAACTGAGGTCCAGCAATTGCTGGTGGAGGAGTTGGGGGTGAACCAAGTTGAAGAAGCCCTGGATGTCGACTGCTAGGACTGAGCAGACAAGGCCCTCTGAGTGGGCTTGTTCTGCAATCTGTAAAAGGTGTTGGGCGGTGTCATAGACTGAATGGCCTTGAAGCCCCCCCGTATTGGTTGGGTGGCAGCCAGTCCCACATGTTAGCAAGGAACTGGAGCCGGTTAGCGATTATCTTTTCAAGGAGTTTCCCTAGGGTCTCCTCGAGGGTGATGGGCTGGTATGAACATGGCGAAAAGGGGTCCTTCTTGTTCGGCTTCCTGAGCATCACCACTTTTGCCATCCACCAACACTTGGGGTGGTGCCCCAAGCAAAGGCAGTCATTGAAAAGCGATAGGATCTCATTGGGGTAGGCATCCACTACCCATTTAAGGGGGTGGTAACCTATTCCTGAGAGGCCCGGAGCCGACAAGTTGGATGTGTCGGCCAGTGCCCCTGTAAGCTCCGTGAGGAGAATGAGCAGGGCAGCTGGTTGGGGTGGTGGCGGTGGAGTGTTGGCTGGTGCCTGGGGTGGGGGGGGCATGAAGAAAGTCTTGCAGAAGAGCTCACCTTTCTCATCATCCATCTGGGTGAAGGAGCCATCTCGTCATTTTAGGGAGGGGATAGGGGTGGGTTGGTTTCCAAGGCCACACTTGGCCCAGTTCCAGATGTTGGAGGCATCCGCTTCTGATGCCTGATCAGTGTAGAACTGCCGTTTGGCCATCCTAACGCCTCTCTTGAAGGCACGTCTAGCTGAGGAATGCTGGAGGGGGGTGGTGGCCATTGTAATGGCAGTTAGGAGGGTCTTGCAGTGGGGTGACCACCATGGGACTTCCATTTTCAACAGCTTGGAGAGGTGGGTGAACAGCTGGAGGGCAGCGACCATAGAGTCGATGACCGCCTTCGCTTTGATGTCCAGGGCATGGGTGTTGAGCC
Source organism: Coniferiporia sulphurascens (assembly GCA_002794785.1). NCBI lineage: Eukaryota > Fungi > Basidiomycota > Agaricomycetes > Hymenochaetales > Hymenochaetaceae > Coniferiporia > Coniferiporia sulphurascens. Next base: position 33,003 of record NBBA01000020.1, on the reverse strand, counting down.
CCAGGAGGCGGAAGGCTTCTTCAAGTAGAGGGAAGGCGATGTTGGTCCATTCCTCCTTGTCAGCTGGGAGCAGCCAGTGTGTCTTTAGGACAAGAGGGGGGGGCCGAAATGGCAGTGACCATCGCAGGATGGTGTGGTTGGACAGCAGTGAGGGGTCGGAGGTAGCTGTATCTAAAATAGAGTTGGTGTTGACTGTGGATGGGGCCCAGATCATGTCAATGGGGCACCAATGGTGATTGCCATCAGGCCATGAGTCCGAGTCAGGGAGGTGGGCAGGCGCCAGGCTGTGTCCACAGAAAAAGTCATTGAGGGGTTGCACCGCCAAGTTGTCTCATCGTGGGACAGGGAATTTGGACCACGTGTGGTGGCGACAGTTGAAGTCACCTGCCACGAGTAGAGTGGTGGCTAGTGCCAAGGGGAGTGAAAATAGGAAGGACTCACCTGGGTACTGGGAGGAGGCATTCTCTCGATCTGGGGGTGCATGCCATAGTAGTTGCACACCCAGAGGGTGAGTTGGGATCATACCTCTTAAAATCTACGCACGTTGTGGTAGATGGTGAGGTGCAGTGGTAGTAGGTCAGGCGAAGTGGGTTATCAGTGTAAACCAATGTATTTCATGGTAGAGACCAGCTCTCCTTATATACATCTACCGTGGGCTACATATACTATAACTATCATAGCTCCTATCATATGGCGTTATCTTTGCGTTATCGTTTACTTAGTAAGATGGTTGTTCATATGACCACCTTTATATTTAGTTCATTCATTATATTTATTTAATAATACCTCCACTGTCAGTATGTCGGTGCCGTGTGATGCGGCTCCAAGAATAGACCAGGAGGTATGAGGGAGGGCCCTGGATACATACGTGACCACCCAAGGATGAACCTCTGGTGGTAGGACTGGTACATATCCTGGGATGGTGGGGACGTTGATGACCGGGGTGCTGGTTGGGTCAGTGAGTGAGGGTTGCAGGCCTATTTGGTACCAGGATGGTTCCTGAATAAGAATTAGGTGTGGGGGGGAGGGGTCAGCTGTAAGGACAGGGATTAGGGAGTGTATCGCTGCTAGTGAGCAGGCGGCATTCCACTGCAAGATAGAGAGTGTCTCTATCATATTTCCTCCATCTGTTCATTGGTGGGGTCGGCGGCAAGGGCCTCTTCGATTTGGCGGTAGTGCCTCTTCTTTGGGCAGGCCAGCAGGGTGGTGGGGTGGTCACCCTTGCAGTTGTTGCAGAGGTGGGGGTGGGGACATGTGTCGCCTTCGGGCACTGCATCAGTTGCACAGTGGGTGCACAATTTGCGGTGGTTGCGGGTCAGATGGGCACCCACACAGTCAGCGCAACAGGGTTGGGCACAGCAGCCCTTGGTCCCATGGCCTAGGCCCTGGCACCACTCACATTGGGTGAGGGTGGGGCAGATGGGTGGGACTGAGAGTCGGAGGGCAGACCCAAACATCCAGATGCGTGGCCTCTTGAGGAGGTGCTCCCAGATGGATCTGTTGGGGTCAACAAAGGAGAAGACCACGGGGAATCTGTCGAGAGTCGGCAGGTGGTCCTCAGTGGCGGTGAAGTGGGGGGTGACAATGAAGTTGAGGTTGTGGAGTGCCGGGTTATGCCGGATTTCGGCCATGAGGGCCTTCTCAGTGATGGTGTGTCCATTCTGCCCAAACAGGAAGTCCTTGCAGGGCACCATAGAGATGCAGAGGGCAGACCAGGGGCGGACTCTGGAGGGGGTTAGAGAGAATGCATTTGGGATGTTAATCCCCATTGCAATGCACTCTGTGTGCATGTGGGAGGCATAGGCCATGGAGCGATGATCGATGATTGTTTCCGTGGTCGGGTTAGCTGAGGATGGGCGCACCATGAATGTGGTCACGATGTTTCCCTTCACATTGTATGAAGAGGAAAGGACCGGGACTTGGTCTGTGGTGGGGAGGGAGGCGAAGAACTCATGTGACATCTTGGTGAGAGCCATTGCAGACTTCTGGTTTTCGGCATGAATGCCGATGTTTGGGGTGAGGACCAAGGTTGGGTCCTTGGTGTACATAGTGGGCGGTGGGGGCACCTTCCATGTGCGCTTCTTTTTCTTTGGCACCGGGACAATGACTGCCCCAGCTGCTGGTGCCGCTGGGGAGGGGTTGGCGGTTGTTGGTGGGGCCGCTGCCACAGCTATGCTTGCATAGGAGGTGGGGGTGCCTGTGCTGGTGGCCTGGGGGGTGGGTTGCTGTTGTTGTTGTTGCTGTTGCTGATGGGGGGGAGGCCTAGAGCTGATGGAGGCCATCTGACATGAAATAGAAGCTATGTCAGTAGTCAGGCACTTGACTGCATCAGTCAGCGCCCTCATTTCTGGGGTCCCGGTGGTGGCCAGGGCCCTTTGGGGGGGGTGAGCTGGGGCAAAGGGTTCCAGGAGGACGATTTCTGCCCCCTCCCTTGCAAAGTTGTAGGCCATGACCACATTGCGGTAGATGATGTGTTGGGGGTCTTTCCTTTCTTGTGCAATGTTGACCAGCATTTGTTGGACATTCCAGAGGAGGTTGCCTACAAACTGTGCCGCCTTGATGTCGATGTCAGCGGTGGTGGTGTCCCTGGTGTTCTGGTCGAAGTCATCCAGGGCATGGGAGAGGGCATGCATGAACCCTGTGGTATGGGGTTTGTGCTGTGCTTGGGTAGGGGGTCCTCTCGGGGTGAGAGGCGACATAGTGGCAGAGGAGTGCTTCCACCCGAGGCTTGCACCTCCCACCTGTTGCAGGGGGGTATGGGGGTCGACTGCCATTCCTAGGGCCGTCTTGCCAAATTCGTTGGAGCCGTGGATCGACCCTACTGAGGCGGCTGGGGAGCCGGCTGGGGATGTTTGCCTTGACTCCATGCATGCCTGAGCAGTGAAGTTGTAGGCTGACACCAGTTGGGAGTTGCCAATGGCTGGGGAGGGGGCAAGGATGTCTGGTGAGGATGTCAGGGCCTGGGGGGGGTTGGTGGTGGGGGTGGTGGGGGCCGTTCCATGGAGAGCAGTGGCTGCCCAGTTGGTGGCGGCTCTGGCAGCCCGGTCGGCAGCATCGCTGGCCGATGAGGGAGATGGGAGGGGTTGTCTTGTACGACATAGAGCATTCTGGTAGTCACTAGGGTTCGACATGGGGGAGTTTTAGCTGCCCACACTAGTCGATGGTGGTGGTTACTGGTCAAGAAGGATGGGCAGTTGGATGCCACTGAAGGACCTATGCAAATTAGTAAATGGTCATCAATGTAAGCTAAGGCAGTGGTGCCGGCTTGGTGAAAGCGCCGGAGGACCATGCCTGCAAATATCGTTGACAGGATGGGGGAGACTGGTGATCCTTGGGGGGTACCGAAGTCGGGTTTTGGTGCAGTTGGGAGAGTGGTGCCATCAAAGGCTATGGCGACCTGTCAATCTGTCATGAAGGATAAACACCAGTTGGCCATGTCCAGTGCACAACCGAGTTCCAGCAATTGTTGGTGGAGGAGTTGGGGATGCACCAAATCGAAAAAACCCTGAATGTCAACCACTAGGACTGAACAGACAAGGCCTTCTGAGTGGGCACACTCCGCAATCTGTAAGAGGTGTTGGGCGGCATCATAGACCGAATGGCCTTGATGCCCCCCATATTGGTTGGGTGGCAGCCAGTTCCATGTGTTAGCGAGGAACTGGAGCTGGTTAGCTATAATCTTTTCAAGGAGTTTCCCTAGGGTCTCCTCAAGGATGATGGGCCGGTATGAACATGGCGAGAATGGGTCCTTCTTGTTAGGCTTCCGGAGCATCACCACCTTTGCCACCCACCAACACTCAGGGTGGTGCCCCAAGCAAAGACAGTTGTTGAAAAGTGAGAGAATCTCATCTGGGTAAGCTTCCACCACCCATTTAAGGGGGCAGTAACCTATTCCTGAGAGGCCTGGTGCCGACAAGTTGGATGTGTCAGCCAGTGCCCCCATAAGCTCCGTAAGGAGGATGGGCGGGGCAGCTGGTTGTGGTGGTGGCGCTGGGGTGGTAGGCGCTGCCTGGGGTGGGGGGGGCATGAAGAAAGTTTCATGGAAAAGCTCACCTTTCTCACCATCTGTTTGGGTGAAGGATCTGTCTCGTCATTTGAGTGAGGGGATGGGGGTAGGTTGGTTGCCTAGGCCCCGCTTGGCCCAGTTCCAGATATTGGAGGCATCTGCTTCCGCTGCCTGGTCGGCATAGAACTGCCTTTTGGCTGTCCTAACACCCCTTTTGAAGGCATGTCGAGCGGATGATCACTGGAGGGGGGTGGCCATCTGGATGGTGGATAGTAAGGTCTTGCAGTGGGGTGACCACCACGGGACTTCCATTTTCGACGGCTTGGTGAGGCGGGTGAATGGCTGGAGGGCAGCAACCATAGAGTCAATGACCGCTTTGGCTTTGATGTCCAGGGCATGGGTGTTGAGCCCTGGGAGGCGAAAGGCTTCTTCAAGGAGAGGGAAGGCGATGTTGGTCCATTCCTCCTTGTCAGCTGGGAGTAGCCGGCATGTCTTTAGGACAGGAGGGGGGGCCGAAATGGCAGTGACCACCACAGGATGGCATGGTCGGACAATGGTGAAGGGTCGGAGGTAGCCAAATCTAAGATAGAGTCGGGGTTGACTGTGGGTGGGGCCCAGATCATGTCAATGGGGCACTGATGACAATTGCTGTCAGGCTGTGAGTCAGAGTCAGGTAGGTGGGCAGGCTCCAGGCCATGCCCATGGAAAAAGTCATTGAGGGGTTGCGCCCCCAAGTTGTCTCTGTTAAGCTCAACGGTTATGTGGTGATCGACATCGGGGCTTCCTGATCGTCGGGACTGATGGTACGGCAACGGGGCTTCCTAGATGTCGTAAGTCGAGGGTGATTGTCAGAGGGGCTTCCTGATCGATGATGTGGACGCGAGGTGCTTCTTAGCGGAGTCGGGTTATGATGAAGCAACTAATGGCCAAGTGGCACACAGTAGACTGGTGGTAGCAGATAATGGGCTTGTATGAACAAAGAGCACAAGCTTAGGGCTTGTGCTACTGAAGTTACATGCTTATATGCTACTCTATGTGTTTGCTACTGTAGCAACTTGGTTAGGTATGTTTACCAGACTAATGGAAGGTCATGGAAACTCAAGGAAAGCCTTGGTAATACAAGTACGGTGATCAGTAAGCAAAGCACGTCATGATGGTGCATTAAGGCGTCATCATGGCGTTTTATGGTGCAAGGCGAATAGGGATGAGTAAGGTAGAGAAATGGGGGAGTTGTGCTGACTGATGATGACGAAGAGGAAGTGAGTCAGTGCATTAGAGGAAAGTAAAGGAAAATTGTAACAGTCTCATCGTGGGACTGAGAATTTGGACCATGTGTGGTGGTGATGGTTGAAGTCGCCTGCCACAAGTAGAGTGGTGGCTAGCACCAAGGGGAGTGAAAATAAGAAGGACTCACTTGGGTACTGAGGGGAGGCATTTTCTCGATCCAGAGGGTGCATGCTGTAGTAGTTGCACACCCGGAGGGTGAGTTGGGATTGTACCTCCACCATCAGTACATTGGTGCCATGGGAGGCGGCTCTGAGAATCGACCATGAAGTAGGCGGGAGGGCCCTGGATACATACGTGACTACCCGAGGACGGACCTCTGGGGGTAGGACAGGTATATAACCTGGGATGGTGGGGATGTTGAGGACCAGGGTGCTGGTTGGGTCAGTGAGTGAGGGTTGCAGCCCTATTTGATACCAGGGCGGTTCCTGAATGAGAATTAGGTGCGGTGGGGATGGGTCAGTTGTAAGGACAGGAATTAGGGAATGTATCACTGCAAGTGAGCAGGTGGTGTTCCACTTTTTTTTTTTTCTTTTTTTAAATTATTATTCCTGCAGTATTACATAATTACAAGCTGCCCCCCTGAAGGGGGGGCCCTAACTACATAACAATGGAGGTGCCCGTCATTGCACATCGCACAAAACTGGGTGGGGGCTCTGCTCCCCAAGGGGTGCCGAAGTGTGGAGAGCCCCTATTGAGTGAGAAAGAGGAAACCCAAGAAGGAGGGATACATATTGCTATGAACAAACCAAACCGATAAGGGCAGGTTAAAGTAGGAAGCTTAGAAGTGGGAATGGGGAGGCGAGAGCGCCAGCCAGGATGTATTGGTAGGAATTCAAAAGACGGGTGCTAATCAGAGGGAAAGGGAGGGAGCGTACCTGAGAGCTCCAAAAGGGCTGGGTCTGAGTCCCGAATTTGTGGTCCGAGCATACGATGCATGTAGTCCCATAGGAGGTCCAAGTCCATATCCTCGTTGGTTGGGTGGCCATCTAAGTCCATCATGGCAAAAGAAAGCCGGATGGCACCTGCAGCATGGTCAGAGAGGCAGTTTAGGTGCCCTGTCAGCTTTAGCCAGTGGCGCAAAACTGGGAGGTGGTTTTCATCAGCCCACTCTGAGTGGTGGACTGGGAGAGGGTCCCAAGGTGGCCACACACATCGTATCCATGAGTGGAAAGTGCTGCAGCCGCCTAGGATGTGGGCGGTTGACTGTGTGGGCCAGGGGGGGTGGTTGTGCTACCTGCAGTGCGAAATCAGGCCATGTCTGCACCGATAGGCTGAGTCAAAACTCAGCCAGTAACCCCCATAGGGACCGGCACGACAGAGGACCTGTGCGACTGCAGATAGCTCGCTGCGTGGGTGGTCAACCAAATGCATGAGCAGCTTTCTAGGTCGGCGGGAAGGGAGGCCATGTACCGCCAAATATTTGTTGGCAGTGGAGGCAAGTGGGTGGGCAAGCGAGAGCATCCACTGATCCATAAGGGTGTGGACAGCGACTTCTTTTAGTGTGGAGGTAGAGGGCTTTAGGTTGGATAGAGGGAGCTCCGTCACCAGTTTTGCTTCTGTGTCAGCCCATTCATTACTGGGGATGTCCGAGTGACTGGGGCACCATAAAAAATGAATGGTGAGCTGGGGGTATGAGTCCAGCAGGGTCTCCACACCCGCTTTCCAGATGTGAAGGAGGTGGGTGCCAGGAGCAGCAGCCCATGTGTGGAAAAGGTGGAGTGCAGTCAGCGAATCGGACAAGAAGAAAATGTCTGATGCAACATGCAAATGTGCTGGGAGGCGGTGTGCTACCCAGCCTGGGGCCGTGGCAAGGGAGAACTCCTCGGCATCCATGGCTGTGGCGCAGGTGGGGGACTCCAGTCAGCGTGACCAGAGATGGGTGGGGCCTAGCATGGCACAGATGGCAGACCCCGACTTTTCATCAATGTGGGAGCCATCTGTGAATACCTGGACATGGGGGGTGGAGCCTAAGGCCCACACGGTGCTCACAAATTGCTTGTGAGTGTTGGTGCTGACTGGGGTGATGGGGGTGGTGAAGTGGACTCAGCCATTGGTGAAGGCCAGGGGGTCCATCCATGGGGGATGCATGTATGCAGGGACCTGTTGAACCTGGGGGGCTCAGACCTGCAAAGAAAGGGAGAAAGGTCTATTAGCTATGTTTTTAAATAATTTACGGCCAATAGAGTGGGGGGTGTGCCAAAGGCACAGAGAATGGGTCGTCTTTATATACTCAAAGTAGAAAGAGAGAGGGGGAACAGAGCAAAGGAAATTGGTGGCATGGGGGGAGGTGCCTTTAAAGACGCCCAATATCCAGTGGCAAGCCATGTTTTGCACAGCCTGGAGGCGGTTTACCAGGGTTTTTTGGTGGTGGCCATGGTACCACACTGGCGCTCCCCATGACAGGATGGAGTGGACACAGGAGGTGTAAAGGCAGTGGAGGAGGAGGGCTGAGATGCCGTGTTGGGTGTTGCCCAGGATGCGGAGGGCAGCAAGGGTGGAGAGCCCTTTGGAACACATGCACTCAACATGGGGCTTGAAGGAGAGGCCTGGGTCCCACCATATCCCCAACCACTGAAGTGGGATGGAGGGGCAGATCAGGGTGTTGGGGTCGACTTGGACGCCAGCTGTGTCCCAGCCATCGTAGCCGGTTCGTCGCTGAGGGGGGTGAAAGTGGAGGCACTCCATCTTGGCAGCCTCGATGTTGAGACCAATGGTGCTGAAGAGGGTGTCAAGTTGTCGGTAGGCACAGGTGAGGGTGTGGCAGTTGGATGCCACTGAGGGACCTACACAAATAAGTAAGTGGTCATCAACGTATGCCAGGGCGGTGGTGCTGGCTTGGTGAAAGCGCCGGAGGACCACCCCCATGAATATAGTTGACAGGATGGGGGAGACTGGCGATCCCTGGGGGGTGCCGAAGTCAGGCTTGGGGGCGGTAGGGAGGGTGGTGCCATCGAAGGCGACAGCGACCTGCCTGTCCGTCATGAAGGATAAACACCAGTTGGCCATTTCTGGCATGCAACCAAGATCCAACAGTTGTTGGTGGAGGAGTTGGGGGTGCACCGAGTCGAAGAAGCCCTGAATGTTGACCGCTAGGACCGAACAGACTTGGCCCTCCGAATGGGCACGCTCCACAATCTGTAGGAGGTGTTGGGCAGCATTGTAGACTGAATGGCCTTGATGCCCCCCATATTGGTTGGGTGGCAGCCAGCCCTGCATGTTGGCGAGGAACTGGAGCTGGTTAGCTATGATTTTTTCGAGGAGTTTCCCTAGGGTCTCCTCAAGGGTGATGGGCTGGTATGAACACAGTGAGAAGGGGTCCTTCTTGTTTGGCTTCCTGAGCATTATGACCTTTGCCGCCCGCCAGCACTCAGGGCAGTGTCCCAAGCACAGACAGTCATTGAAAAGTGTAAGTATCTTGTTGGGGTAGGCCTCAACCACCCATTTCAGGGGGCAATAGCCTATTCCCAAGAGGCCTGGAGCCGACAAGTTGGATGTGTCGGTCAGTGCCCCTGTAAGCTCCGAAAGGAGTATGGGCGGGGCAGCTGGTTGAGTTGGTGGCAGCAGGATGTCGGCTGCTGCATGGGGTGGGGGGGGCATGAAGAAAGTCTTGCGAAAAAGCTCACCCTTCTCATTGTCCATCTGGGTGAAGGAGCTGTCTCGCCGTTTGAGCGAGGGGATAGGGGTAGGTCGGTTGCCGAGGCCGCACTTGGCCCAGTTCCAGATGTTGGAGGTGTCCGCTTCCGCTGCCTGGTTGGCATAGAACTGCCATTTGGCTGTCCTTACACCCCTTTTGAAGGCACATCGTGCTGATGAACACTGGAGGGAGGTGGTGGCTGTTGAGATGGCGGACAGGAGGGTCTTGCAGTGGGGCGACCACCATGGGACTTCCGTTTTCGACAGCTTGGAGAGGTGGGTGAATGGCTGAAGGGCAGCGACCATAGAGTCGATGACTGCTTTGGCTTTGATGTCCAGGGTATTTTTATTATTTTTTATTATTATTATTCCTGCAGTATTACATAATTACAAGCTGCCCCCCTGAAGGGGGGGCCCTAACTACATAACAACGGAGGCGCCTGTCATTGCACTATGCATGAAACTGGGCGGGGGCCCTGCACCCTGAAGGGAGCCAAGGTGTGGAGGGCCCCTATTAGTAAAAGAGAAGAAAGAGGGAGGAATACATTTCACTATGGCACAACCAAATGGGCAGGAGCAGGCAAATGGGGTAGCTTAGAATCGGAAAGGGAGGGCAAGAGCACCGGCCGGGACATACAAGGGGGAGTCCGAAGGGCAGACATTTAAACCAAGGGAAGGGGGGAAAGCGCACCTGAGAGCTCCAAGAGAGCCGGGTCCGGGTCCTGGGTATGGGGTCCAAGCATACGACTCATGTATTCCCTAAGGAGGTCCAAGTCCATATCTTCATCGGTGGGGTGCCCCTCTAAGTCCATCGCAGCGAAGGCCAGGCAGATGGTGGCGGAGGTGCGGTCAGAGAGGCGGTTCAGGTGCCCGGTCAATTTCAGCCAGCAGCGCAGAACCTGGAGGCAGTTCTCGTTGGCCCACTCAGTGTGATGGGTTGAGAGTGAGTCACAGGGGGGCCAGACCTTGCGGATCCAGGGACGGAATGTATGACATCCGCCCAAGACGTGGGCAGTCGACTGGGCCGGCCAGGGGGGGTGGTTGTGCCACCTGCAGTGTGAGATCAGGCTGTGCCTGTGCCGGTAGGCTGAGTCAAAGCTCAGCCAGTATCCCCCATAGGGACCAGCGTGGCAGAGGACCTGGGCGACTGCAGAGAGTTCGTGGTGAGGGTGGTCAACTGACTGTGTGAGCAGTTTGCGTGGTTGGCAGGATGGGATGCCGTTGACTGCCAGGTACTTGTCGGCTGTTGAGGCGAGTGAGTGGGCGAGTGAAAGAGACCAGCGCTCCATGAGGGTCGTGACTGTGGCCTCCTTCAGTGTGGAGGTAGAGGGTGCGAGGGAGGACAGGGGTAGGTTTGTAGCGAACTTTGCCTCATGATCGGCCCATTCATTCCCCAGTATGTTGGAGTGGCCTGGACACCAGACAAAATGTACGGAAAGATCCGGGTGTGAGTCCAAAAGGGTCTGGACCCCTGCCCTCCATTGGTGGAGGAGATGGGCGCCTGGGACTGGTGCCCATGTGTGGATCAGGTGGAGTGCCATCAGTGAATCTGACAGGAAGAAGATGTCAGATGCGACAGGCAGAAGCTCCCGGAGGTGGTGTGCAGCCCAGCTTGGTGTGGAGGTGAGGGAGAAAATTTCTGCATCTGTGGCTGTTGCACAGGTGATGGAGGCCAGCCAGTGTGATTTGAGGCGGTTGAGGCCCTTCATGGCGCAGACGGCTGATCCAGACTTAGAACCCATGCATGAGCCATTGGTGAAAACCTGGAGGTGGGGGAGGGTGCTCAGGGAGTGCGTGGCCACCACAAATTCTTTGCGGGTGTCCTCACTAACTGGAGTGATAGGAGTGGCGAATGATACTCTTCCATTCGTAAATGCCAGGGGATCCATCCAAGGGGGATGAGTGTATGCAGGGACCGGTTGTACCTGAGGGACCCGGACCTGCAGAGAAGTGGAAAAGGGGCGGTTAGTTACATTTTTATTTTATTTTATTTTATTTTATTTTTATTTTTATTATTCCTGCAGTATTACATAATTACAAGCTGCCCCCCCAAAGGGGGGGCCCTAACTATATAACAACAGAGGCGCCCATCATTGTGCAACACACAAAACTGGGCAGGGGCCCTGCTCCCTGAAGGGTGCCGAAGTGTGAAGGGCCCCTATTAGTACAAGTCAAAAGAAGAGGGGGGAATACATATCACTACGGTGATACCAAGTGGGCAAATCATCCTTCTTGACCAGTAACCACCACCATCAACTAGTGTGGGCAGCTAAAACTCCCCCATGTTGAACCCCAGTGGATACAGGAATGCTCTACATTCGACTTGACCACCCCTCCCACCCCCCTCATCAGCCAGCGCCGATGCGGACAGGGCTGCCAGGGCTGCCGCCAATTGGGTGGCCACTGGCAACGTCGCTGCTGCTCTGCACAGCACGACCCCCACCCCCACCCAAATCGACCCAGGACTCCCGGCGTCGTCTCCAGATGCCCTCCGGCTTGCACCATCCCTGTCTATTGGCATCTCGAACATGGAGTTTACTTGCTCCTTCGTGCACATTAGCCATCCCCCCTCTGAAGGCTCCAACCACCCGGCTGGCTCCAATGAGTCGGGCGCGATGGAGGACATCCTTGAGAACCCGCACACTCCCTCACCGCCGCTCACCCACAAGCGCTCTGCAGAGAGCCTCTCCCTGCACACCCCCCACCCCCACCCTCGAGACCAGTTTGAGCCACACACAGCAGGCTTCATGTACTCCATCTCCCGTGCCTTGGAGGACTTCGACTGGAAGACCCTCCGCACCAACAGCGCTGAGACCGACATGGCCGCGGCACAGTTTGTAGGGAACCTCTTCTGGAACCTTCAACAAACCATCACCGGCATAATTAGGGATGAGAAGGACCCCCAGCACATTGTCTCCCGCAACATGGAGATGGCCTATAACTTTGCCAGGAAGGGGGCGGAAGCCTCCCTCCCAGCACCCTTCGCCCCAGCCCCCCCCGTCAAAGGACCCCGGCCACTGCCCCCCAACCCTCTGCCCAGACCAGGACCCCCGGAACTGCTAATGTCTCGCCCGATGTGGCCACACTGACTAACATTGTTAAGCAGCTCTCCACGGAGGTAGCCTCCATATCCTGACAGGTCTCAACCCTCGTCAACCGGCCCACCCCCCGCACCCCCCAGGCCGCCATCGCCGCGGCACCAACGTCACATGCACAGGTAGCGGCTTCCCTGGCCCCACCCACCGCCTCCAACCCCAACCCCGTTGCACCTGCCCCAGGCACTGTCTTTATGACAGTGACCCACAAGAAAAAGAAAAAGCAATGCCAAGTTCCACCCCCGCCCCCGATGTATGCCAAGGACCCCACCCTGGTCCTCATCCCGGCGATTTCGCTCAAATCCGAGATCCAGCTCCCGGCCATGCGCCTCACCACCACCGCCTGTGAGTTTTTCTCCTCCCTCCCCACTGCTGACCAGGTCACGGTATTGGCCTCCTCCTTTAATGTGAAGGGGAATCTCATGACCTCCTTCACCAAGCACCCCGCCTCTGCCTCCCCGGCCACAGACACGATCATTGATCGACACTCTGCGGCCTTCACAGCCCACATGCGTGAGCACTGCCTCTCGGTCCCGGTCGACAAGATCCCTGAGCAGTACATGCTCACCCCCATCCATGTCCACCCCTGATCCACCCTTCGCATCTCCATGGTGCCCTGTGTGGACTACCTCTTCGGTCAGAACAGCCACACCATATCCCCAAAGGCCCTCATGGCCAAAATACGGAACAACCCATCTCTCCGCCCCCTCGACTTTGTAGTCAACCCCCACTTCGCCACCACTGAAGAGCACCTCCCGACCCTCCAGAAGTGCCCAGTGGCGTTCTCCTTCTCCGACCCCAATGGATCCATCAGGGCGCAACTCCTAAAGTGCCTGTGTGTATGGCTATTCGGCTCCGCCCTCTCCCTCTCGGTCCCACTGTACTGCCCCAGCCTCACACAATGTGAGCACTGTCAGGGCCTCGGCCATGGAACGAGGGGGTGCCGTGCCCAGCCCTGCTGTGCCGACTGCGGGGGAGGACATCTCACCCACAACCACCATAAGTCATGCGCATCCTGCACCTCCGAAGCCATCAAGGGCGACCACTGCCCTCACCCTCACTACTGCACAAACTGCAAAGGCAACCACCCCGCCACCCTACCTCAGTGCCCCAAGAAACGGCATTTCCGCCAAATCGAGGCGGCCATTGATGGACCTGACGACAACCACATGGAGGACCAATGAATAGAGACATCTCTATTCTTCAGTGGAATGCTGCGCGCTCTCTAGCCGCTGTCCATTCCCTCGTCCCGATCCTCACTACTGACCCATCCCCACCCACCGTTATATTGATTCAGGAACCCCCCTGGTACCAAATCGGCCTCCAGCCATCCCTCACCGACCCCACTGGCACACTGGTCCTCAATGTCCCCTCCCTTCCCAGGTATATAGCAATCCTACCCCCAGCCACTCAGCCCAGGGTGGTCACATATGTTTCCCGGGCCATCCCCACCACCTCATGGTCTGTTCTCGGGGCTGCCTCATCTGGCACCAACGTCCTCACCATCGAAATCCGTGCCCACTGGACGATCCGCCTGTGCAACTTCTACGGGATGCATGCACCAGACTGCACCACCACTACCCCACAATACCCAGGTGAGTCGTTCCTCTACATGATCCTGCCAGCCTTGGCCTCTACCCTCATAGTGGCAGGCAACTTCAACCATCACCACCACTCATGGTCCGATCTCCTTGCCACTCAGCAGGAGGATTTGAGGGTGCAACCCCTCGATGACTTCTTCCGAGAGCATGGCCTTGCGCCAGCTCACCTCCCAGACTCGGACTCACAGCCCGTTGACAATTGTTGGTGGTGCCCTATTGACATGATCTGGGCCCCACCCGCCATCAACCCCGACTCCATCATAGACTCGGGCTCATCAACCACCTCCCCACTGTCCAACCACGCTATGCTACGCTGGTCCTTGCCATCTCGACCCCCACCCCCTGTCATGAAAATGCGCCAGCTGCTCCCGGACGACAGAGAAAAGTGGACCGACATCGCCTTTCCATTACTTGAAACCACCTTTAGCCTCCCGGTGGGCGACACCACCACCCTGGACACCAAAGCGCAGGCAGTAGTCGACTCCATGACCGCCGCCCTCACCCCCTTCACCCGACTCGCCAAGCTGTGCAAAACCGAGGTCCCATGGTGGACCCCGACATGTAAATCGCTCCTCCAGGCGATATTGACGGCCACCACCCCCCTTCAGCGATCAGCAGCCCGCCACGCTTTCAAACGTGGCGTTCGAGCGGCCAAGTGGCACTTCTATGCCGACCAAGCCGACTCTGTGGACACCACCAATATCTGGAGCTGGGCCAAACGAGGCCTCAGCAACCGACCTACACCTATCCTGTCATTAAAAAAGGGCGATGGCACCTTCACCCAATCGGATGATGAGAAAGGTGAGCTTTTCCGCATGACCTTCTTCATGCCCCCCCCCACCCCTGGTAGCGGCCATCACCCCTCCACCCCCCCCCCCCCCCAACCATCTGCCCCGCCTATACTCCTAGTGGAGCTCACGGGGGCACTGGCCGACACCTCCAACTTGTTGGCTCCAGGCCTCTCAGGGATCGGCTATCACCCACTCAAATGGGTGGTAGACACTTACCCTGAAGAGATACTTACACTTTTCAATGACTGCCTGTGCATGGGGCACCACCCCAAGTGCTGGTGGGCGGCAAAGGCGGTAATGCTTTGGAAGCCTAACAAGAAGGACCCATTCTTGCCGAGATCATATTGGCCCATCACCCTTGAGGAGACCCTAGGGAAACTCCTCGAAAAGATCATAGCTAACTGGCTCCAGTTCCTCGCTAACACGCGGGACTGGTTGCCACCTAACCAATATGGGGGGCGTCAGGGACACTCAGTCTACAATGCCACCCAGCACCTCCTACAGATAGTGGAACGCGCCCATGCAGAGGGCCTTGTATGCTCGGTCCTTGCAGTCGACATACAGGGCTTCTTCGATTCAGTGCACCCAAAACTCCTCCACCAACAACTGCTGGACCTCCAGTGCCCGCCCGACATGGTGGACTGGTGCCTCTCCTTCATGACGGATCGGCAGGTCTCCATCGCATTTGACAGCACCACCCTCCCAACCGCCCAGAAACCCGATCTTGGCACCCCTCAAGGATCGCCAGTATCCCCTATCCTGTCCACTATCTTCGTGGGTGTGGTCCTCCGGAAATTTCACCAAACTGGCACCACCGCCCTCGCATATGTGGATGATCACCTCCTAGTGCATGTCGGCCCTAGTGTGGCATCCAACTGCCAGCAACTCGCCGCTGCCTACCACCAACTCGACACTCTCTTTGGCGACATTGGTCTCAACATCGAGGCCACCAAGACAGAGTGCCTACACTTCCACCCGCCCCAGTGCTGTTCCTCAGCATACACCAACTGGGACTCAGCCGGGGTTCAGGTTGACCCAACCACGCTCATCCGACCTTCAATCCCCCTCTGCTGGCTGGGGATTTGGTGGGACCCCGCCCTCACCTTTAAGGCCCACATCGAGCGAATGCACTCCAAAGGCCTCTCCACCCTCGCCACCCTCTGCATCCTCGGCAACACTGAACGCGGCATCTCAGCCCTTCTCCTCCATCGCCTATACATCGCCTGCATCCGCTCAGTACTCACTTGGGGCGTGCCGGTTTGGTATCATGGTCAATGCCAAAAAACCTTAGTAAGCCGCCTGCAGGCTGTGCAAAACATGGCATGCAGATGGATTCTCGGCATCTACAAAGGCGCCTCCCCTTTCTCTACAAATTTCCTTTGCTCCCTTCCCCCCCTTTCTTATTATTTTGAATATGCTAAGACTCTCCATTCTCTGCGCCTATGGCACACCCTGCACTCCATTGGTAGAAAACATTTTTATAAAACAGTAACTAATCGCCCCTTTTCCACTTCTCTGCAGGTCCGGGTCCCCTGGGTTCAACCAGTCCCTGCATACACTCATCCCCCATGGACAGATCCTCTGGCATTTACAAATGGTCGAGTCTCGTTTGCCTCTCCTATCACTCCGGTCAGCAAAGACACCCACATTGAATTCGTGGAAGCTGCATCCTCCCTGAGCATCCTCCCCCACCTCCAGGTCTTCACCAATGGCTCCCACATGGGGACGAAGTCTGGTTCTGCCGTATGCGCCATGTTGGGCCTCACCTGCCTAAAATCGTGCCGACTCGCCTCCCCCACATGTGCCACAGCAACAGACACAGAGATTTTCTCCCTCACCTCGGCGCCTACGTGGGCAGCACACCACCTTCGGGAGCTTCTGCCTGTTGCATCTGACATCTTCTTTCTGTCAGATTCACTGACAGCACTCCACCTCATCCGCACATGGGTGCCAGTCCCAGGTGCCCATCTCCTTCATCAATGGAAGGCTGGGGTCCAGACTCTCTTGGACTCATACCCAGATCTCTCTGTCCACTTTGTATGGTGTCCGGGTCACTCCAATATACCAGGGAATGAATGGGCCGACCACGAGGCCAAACTTGCGACAAATCTCCCCCCATCTTCCCTCGCTCCCTCTACCTCCGCTCTGAAGGAGGCCGCTGTCAAAACTCTTATGGAACGATGGTCTCTCTCTCTCGCCTGCCCCACTGCCTCGACAGCTGACAAGTACTTGGCTGTCAACAGTGCCCCCTCCCACAGACCACAGAAGTTACTCAACCAGTTGGTCGACCACCCCCGCCAGGAGCTCTCGGCAGTCGCCCAGGTCCTCTGCCGTGCCGGTCCCTACGGGGGCTACTGGCTGAGCTTTGACTCAGTCTACCGGCGCAGACACGGCCTGATCTCGCACTGCAGGTGGCACAACCACCCCCCATGGCCAGCCCAATCCACCGCCCACATCCTGGGCGGGTGCCGCACATTCCGGCCATGGATCCGTAAGGTCTGGCCCCCCCATGACCCACTTCCGACCCACCACACTGAGTGGGCCGATGAAAACCGCCTCCAGGTTCTGTGCCACTGGCTGAAATTGACCAGGCACCTGAACCACCTCTCTGACTGCACCTCCACCACCATCCGCCTGGCCTTCGCTGCAATGGACTTAGAGGGGCACCCCACCGACGAAGATATGGACTTGGACCTCCTTAGGGAATACATGAGTCGTATGCTTGGACCCTGAACTCAGGACCCAGACCTGGCTCTCTTGGAGCTCTCAGGTATGCTTCCTCCCTTTTCCCCTACTCAATGACTGCCCTTTGGACTCTCCCATGTATGTCCCGGCTGGCGCTCTCGCCCTCTCTTTCCAATTCTAAGCTACCCCCTTTACCTGCCCTAACCTGCTTGGTCTCGTCATAGCGATATGTATTCCTCTCCCTTGCTTCCTCATTACTAATAGGGACCCTTCCCACTCTGGCACCCCTCGGGGAGCAGGGTCCCCACCCAGTTTTGTGCATTGTGCAATGACGGGCGCCTCTGTTGTTATGTAGTTAGGGCCCCCCCTTCGGGGGGGCAACTTGTAATTATGTAATACTGCAGGAATAATAATAATAATAATAAAAAAAGCGGGCAAATGCAGGCAAAGGGGGTAGCTTAGAATGGAGAAAGGGAGGGTGAGAGCACCGGCCGAGACATATGATGAGGAGTCTGAAGGGCGGTCACAAATCAGAGGAAAAGGGTGGGAGTGTACCTGAAAACTCCAAGGGAGCCAGGTCCGAGTCCTGGGTGTGGGGTCCAAGCATACGACGCATGTAATCCCGAAGGAGGTCCAAGTCCATGTCCTCGTTGGTAGGGTGGCTGTCGAGTTCCATTGTGATGAAAGCCAGATGGATGGTGCTCGTGGTTCTGTTGGAGAGGCGATTCAAGTGCCCCATTAGCCTAAGCCAGCAGCGCAGAACTGGGATAAGGTTCTCCTCAGCCCATTCTGAGTGGTGGGCTGGGAGGGGGATTTTGGCTGGCCAAATGCACTGGATCCAAGGTCGGAATGTGGTGCACCCGCCCAAAATGTGGGCAGTCGTCTGCACAGGCCATGGTGGGTGGTTGTGCCACCTGCAGTGGGAGATCAAGCCGTGCCTGTGCCGGTAAGCTGAGTCGAAGCTCAGCCAGTAGCCCCCATAGGGACCGGCCTGGCAGAGGACTTGTGCTACTGTGGAGAGATGATGGCGAGGGTGGTCCATGGAGTGGATGAGGAGTTTCCATGGGCAACAAGAGGGGATGCTGTGCACTGCCAAGTATTTGTCAGTGGTGGAGGCAAGGGGGTGGGCCAATGATAGAGTCCACTGTTTGACCAGAGTCTTGGTGGCCACTTCCTTGAGGGCGGAAATGGAGGGCACAAGTTGTGAGGGGGGGAGCTCCATGGCGAGTTTCGCTTTGTCATCAGCCCATTCATTCCCGGGGATGTCCGAGTGACCCGGACACTACATGAAGTGGATGGTGAGACCTGGATGCGAGTCCAGGAGCATCTTGACCCCTGCCTTCCAAAGGTGAAGGAGGTAGGCGCCTGGTACAGCAGCCCAACTGCGGAAAAGGCTTAGTGCTGTCAGCGAGTCAGACAGGAAGAACAAGTCCGATGTGGTGGGCAGATGGGTGCGGAGGCAGTGCGTGGCCCAGCTGGGAGTGGTGGTGAGAGAGAAAATTTCTGCATCCATGGCTGTGGCACAGGTGGGGGAGGCAAGTTGGTGAGACCATATTTTGGTGAGGCCGCACATGGCGCAGATGGCGGATCCCAAGGCGGTTCCGATGCGGGAGCCATCGGTGAAGACCTGGAGGTGGGGGGTGGTGCTAAGGTCTAGGGCGGCCTGTATGAATTCGTCGCATGTGTCACCTGTGACCGGGAGGGAGGGGAGGGTGAAAGTGACCTGTCCGTCTGTAAAGGCAAGAGGATCCGTCCAGGGGGGATGCGTGTATGCAGGGACTGGTTGTACCCAAGGGACTCGGACCTGCAGAGAAAGGGAAAAAGGTCTATTAGTTACATTTCAGAAGCATTTGCGGCCAATAGAGTGGGGGGTTCACCATAGGCACAGGGAGTGGGACATTTTTAAATATTCAAAGTAAAAAGAGAGGGGAGGGACTGAGCATAGGAAATTAGTAGAGAAAGGGGAGGTGCCTTTGTAGATGCCTAATATCCACTGGCAGGCCGTGTTTTGCACAGACTGGAGTCGGTTGATTAGGGTTTTTTTGATGGCAGCCATGGTACCAGATGGGAGCGCCCCATGCTAAGATGGAGCGGATGCAGCTGGTGTATAGACACCGGAGGAGGAGGGCCGAGACTCTGCATTCCATGTTGCCTAGGATGCGGAGGGCGGCAAGGGTGGAGAGTCCCTTGGAGCGCATTCGCTCAACATGGGGCTTGAAGGTCAGGCCTGGATCCCACCAGATCCCAAGCCACCGCAGTGGATGGGAGGGTCGGATGAGGGTGTTAGGGTCGATTTGGATCCCGGCAGTGTCCCAGCCATGATAGCCGACTCTGCATTGAGGTGGATGGAAGTGGAGTGCCTCTGTTTTGGCGGCTTCGATGTTGAGACCGATGTTGCCAAAGAGGCCATCAAGTTGGTGATATGCGTCAGCCAGGCAGCAGCAGTTGGATGCTACTGAGAGGCAACACATATTAGTAAATGGTCATCAACATATGCAAGCGCCATGGTGCCGGCTTGGTGAAAGCGCCAGAGAACCATGCCCACAAAAATTGTTGATAGGATGGGGGAGATGGGCAAGCCTTGAGGGGTGCTGAAGTCGGGTTTAGGGGTGGTAGGGAGGGTGGTGCTGTCAAAGGCGACTGCGACCTGCCTGTCCATCATGAAGGAGAGACACCAGTCCGCCATGTTGGGCAGGCACTGGAGCTCCAGCAATTGCCAGTGGAGGAGGTGGGGGTGCACCAAGTCAAAGAAGCCCTGGATGTCGACTGCTAGGACCGAACACACAAGGCCCTTCACATGGGCATTCTCTGTTATCTGTAGAAGGTGTTGGGCGGTGTCGTAGACTGAGTGTCCTTGACGCCCCCCATACTGGTTAGGTGGCAGCCAGTCCTGCTTATTGGCAAGGAACTGGAGCCAGTTAGCTATGATCTTTTCGAGGAGTTTCCCTAAGGTCTCCTCGAGGGTGATGGGCTGGTATGAGCACGGCGAGAAGGGGTCCTTTTTGTTAGGCTTTCGGAGCATAACCACTTTTGCTGCCTGCCACCACTTGGGGTGGTGCCCCATGCGCAGGCAGTTGTTGAAGAGTGTTAGAATCTCATCGGGGTAGGCTTCCACCACCCATTTCAGGGGGCAGTAGCCTATTCCCGAGAGGCCTGGAGCCGACAAATTGGAGGTGTCGGACAGTGCCCCTGTAAGCTCGGTGAGGAGGATCGGCGGGGCAGCTGATTGGGGGGGTGGGGGCGGATTTTTGTCCACTGGCAGGGGAGGGGGAGGCATGAAGAAAGTTTCATGAAAAAGCTCACCTTTCTCATCGTCTGACTGGGTGAAGGTACCATCTCATCATTTGAGGGATGGGATGGGTGTGGGGCAGGTGCCGAGGCCGTGTTTGGCCCAGGACCAGATGTTGGAGGCATCCGCTTCGGCCACCTGATCGGCATAGAACTGCCTCTTGGCCATGCGCACTCCTCGTTTGAAGGCACGGCACACTGACGCACATTGGAGGGGGGGTGGTGGCTGTCGAAATAGCTGTCAGCAGGGTTTTGCACATTGGCGTCCACCATGGGACCTCTGTTTTCAATGGTTTCGAGAGGCGGGTGAATGGCTCGAGGGCCACCACCATGGCTGATACCATGGCGTCAGCCTTGTTGTCCAGGGTGAGGGTGTCACAGACCGGGAGGTCGAAGGCGAGGTCAAGTAAAGGGAAGGCAATGTCGGTCCACTCCTCCTTGTCAGCTGGTAGAAGCCGGCGGGTCTTGAGGACCGGAGGTGGGGGCCGGAAAGGAATAGACCAGCACAGAATTGCATGATCTGACAGTGGGGAAAGGTCGGAGGTGGCTGAGTCCAGGATGGCGTCTTTTTTTTTTTTTTTTTCTAATTAATTATTCCTGCAGTATTACATAATTACAAGCTGCCCCCCCGAAGGGGGGGCCCTAACTACATAACAACGGAGGTGCCCGTCATTGTGCATCGCACAAAACTGGGCGGGGGCTCTGCTCCCCGAAGGGTGCCAAAGTGTGGAGAGCCCCTATTTAGTAAAGATGACCACAGAAGGAGGAGTACATATCGCTACGAACTAACCAAGCGGGCGAGGGCAGGCAAAGTAAGAAGCTTAGAATGGGGAAAGGGATGGCGAGAGTGCCAGCCAGGACATATTCCAAGGAATTCGAAAGGCAGGCTCTAATCAGAAGGAAAGGGAGGAAGCGTACCTGATAGCTCCAAAAGGGCTGGGTCCGAGTCCTGGGTTTGAGGTCCAAGCATACAATGCATGTAGTCCTGTAGGAGGTCCAGGTTCATATCTTTGTTGGTGGGGTGGCTGTCTATGTCCATTGCAGCAAATGATAGCCGGATGGCGCCTGCAGCGCAGTCGGAAAGGCAGTTTAGGTGTCCTGTCAGCTTTAGCCAATGGCGTAAAACCAGGAGGCAGTGTTCATCAGCCCACTCTGAATGGTGGACAGGGAGGGGGTCTCAAGGTGGCCACACACATCGTATCCATGGGTGGAAGGTGCTACAGCCGCCTAAGATATGGGCAGTCGACTGTGCCAGCCATGGGGGGTGGTTGTTCCATCTGCAGTGCGAAATCAAGCCATGCCTGTGCCAGTAGGCTGAGTCGAAACTCAGCCAGTAACCCCTGTAGGGACCAGTGCGACAGAGGACCTGCATGACTGTGGAAAGCTCGCTCTGTGGGTGGTCAACCAAGTGCATGAGTAGCTTACATAGTCGGCAAGAAGGGAGGCCATGTACCGCCAGGTATTTGTCGGTGGTTGAGGCAAGTGGGCATGCAAGCGAGAATGTCCACCGGTCCATGAGTGTGTGGACGGCGACTTCTTTTAGTGCTGAGGTGGAGGGTTTGAGGTCAGATGAGGGGAGCTCCGTCACCAGTTTTGCTTCCGTGTCAGCCCATTCATTGCTGGGGATGTCTGAGTGTCCGGGACACCACATGAAGTGAATGGTGAGCTGGGGGTACAAATCCGGCAGAGTTTCCACTCCTGCTTTCCAGATGTGTAGTAGGTGAGTGCCGGGGGCGGCGGCCCATGTGCGGAAAAGGTGTATTGCAGTCAGCAAATCAGACAGGAAGAAGATGTCTGATGCGACACACAGTTGTGCTGGGAGGCGGCGTGCTACCCAGCCCTGGTGTTAAGCTCAATGGTTACGCGGTGATCGACATCGAGGCTTCTTGATTGTCGGAATAGATGATACGGCAACGGGGCTTCCTAGATGTCGTAAGTCGAGGGTGATCGTCGATGGGGCTTCCTGATCGGCGATGTGGACGCGGTAGGTTTCTATAGTGAGTCGGGTTACGACAAAGCGACTAATGGCCAAGTGGCACACAGTAGACTGGTGGTAGCAGATAATGGGCTTGTATGAACAAAGAGCACAAGCTTAGGGCTTGTGCTACTGAAGTTACATGCTTATATGCTACTCTATGTGTTTACTACTGTAGCAGCCTGTGTAGGGTAGTTTACCAGACTATGGAAGGTCATGGAAAACCCAAGGAATGCCTTGGTAATACAAGTAGGGCTATCAGTAAGCAAAGCACGTCATGATGGTGCAATAAGGCGTTATCATGGCATCTTATGGGTCAAGGCGAATAAGGATGAGTAAGGCAGAGGAATGGGGGAGTTGCGCTGACTGATGATGATGAAGAGGGAGTGAGTCAGCACAGTTGAGGACAAGTAAAGGAAAATTGTAACACCTGGGCCGTTGTGAGGGAAAACTCCTCGGCATCTGTGGCAGTAGTGCAGGTGGGGGACTCCAGTCATTGTGACCGGAGGCAGGTGGGGCCTAGCATTGCGCAGATGGCAGAGCCCGACTTGTCATTGATGTGTGAGCCGTCTGTGAATACCTGGACGTGGGGGGTGGAGCCCAGGGCTCGGGCGGTGTGTACAAATTGTTTGCAGGTGTTGGCGCTGACCAGGGTGATGTGGGTGGCAAAGTGGACTTGGCCCTTGGTGAAGGCTAGGGGGTCTGTCCATGGGGGATGCATGTATGCAGGGACTTGTTGAACCTGAGGGGCTCGGACCTGCAGAGAAAGGGAGAAAGGTCTGTTAGCTACGTTTTTAAATAATTTTTGGCCAATAGAGTGAGGGGTGCACCAGAGGCGCAGGGAGTGGGTGGTCTTTATATATTCGAAATAGAAAGAGAGAGGGGGAATGGAGCAAAGAAAATTGGTGGAATGGGGGGAGGCGCCTTTGAAGACGCCCAATATCCAGCGGCAGGCTGTGTTTTGCATGGCCTGGAGGCGGTTTACCAGGGTTTTTTGGCAGTAGCCGTGGTACCATACTGGCGCTCCCCATGACAGGATGGAGCGGACGCAGGAGGTGTATAGGCAGCAGAGGAGGAGGGGTCCAGGATGGCATTGGGGTTAATGGAGGGGGGGGCCCAGATCATGTCTATGGGGCACCTAAGGCAGTTGCCGTCAGGCCTTGAGTCCGAGTCAGGTAGATGGGCAGGCGCTAGGCCATGCCCATGGAAAAAGTCATTGAGGGGTTGTGCCCTCAATTCCTCTGGCCGTGAGGCGGAGAGTTCGGACCATGTGGGGTGGTGACGGTTGAAGTCGCCCACCACAAGGAGGGTGGTGGCTAGTGCCGGGGGGAGCGAAAAGAGGAATAACTCACCTGGGTACTGTGGGGGGGCCCCGGCACGGTCCGGGGGTGACATGCCATAGTAGTTGCACACCCAGATCATGAGGGAGGCTCGGATTTCCATGGTGAGGATGTCAGTGCCATGAGAGGCGGTTCCAAGAACTGACCATGAAGTTGGGGGGAGGGAGCATGCCACAGACCCCGAACCCTGGACCCGGACCCAGCTCTCTTGGAGCTTTCAGGTGCACTTCCTCCCTTTTCCTCTGTCTAGTGCCTGCCTTTCAGACTCCCCATTGTATGTCCCAGCCGGCACTCTCGCCCCCCTTTCCTATTCTAAACTACCTCATTTGCCTGCTCTCATCCGTTTGGCTGTGTTGTAGCGAAATGTATTCCTCCCTCCTTCTTCTTCCCATGTACTAATAGGGGCCCTCCACACCTTGGCACCCTTCGGGGAGCAGGGCCCCCACCCAGTTTCGTGTGTTGCACGATGATGGGTGCCTCTGTTGTTATGTAGTTAGGGCCCCCCCTTTGGGGGGGCAGCTTGTAATTATGTAATACTGTAGGAATAATAAATAAATAAATAAAAAAAAGGAGCATGCCACATAGGTGACTACCCGGGGATGGGAGTCGGGGGTAGGACCAGTGTGTAGCCCAGGATGTTGGGGACATTGAACACTGGTGAACCAGTGGGGTTGGTGAGGGATGGTTGCAGGCTGATTTGGTACCAGGGAGGTTCCTGGATAAGAATTAGGAGCAGTGGGGAAGGAGTGTCAGTAAGGAGCGGGATCAGGGAATTTATCGCCACAAGTGAGTGGGTGGCGTTCCACTGCATGATGGAGATGTCCCCAATCATGACTCCTCCATCTGTTCAAAGGTGGGCTCGTCCCCAATGGCCTCCTGGATTTGGTGGTATTGCTTCTTCTTGGGGCAGGACGGGAGGGTGGCGGGGTGGTCACCTTTGCAGTTGGTGCAGTGGCAGGGGTGGGGGCATGGGTTGGCTTTGGCCATGGTGTCAGTGGCACAGTGGGCGCAGTTCTTGCGGTGGTTGTGGGTGAGGTGATTACCCCTGCAGTCTGCACAACAGGCTTGGGCACAGCACCCTTTGGTCCCATGTCCGAGGCCTTGGCAGCACTCGCATTGAGTGAGGCTGGGGCGAATGGGAGGGACGGAGAGGTGGAGGGAGGATCCGAAGAGCCAGACCTGTGGGCGTTTGAGGAGGCACTCACGGACAGACCTGTCGGGGTCGACAAAGGAGAAGGTGACCAGGCACTTACTCAGGGAGGGTAGGTGTTTGGGGGTTGCAGTGGAGTGGGGGGTGATGACGAAGTCCAGGAGGCGAAGCAACGGGTTGTTGGTGACTTCGGCCAGGAGGACAGCCTTGGAGATGGTGTGTTCATTCTGGCCGAAGTGGTAGTCCTTGCAGGGTACCATTGAAATCCGCAGGGAGGACCTAGGCTGAAGGTGGGAGGGGGTCAGTTGGAATACCTCAGGGGCCTCAGCCCCTTTGGTAGTGCACCTGTCACGCATGTGGTGCGAGAATGCTTCCACATGCCGGTCTATGATTGTGGCTGTGGATGGGTTAGCGGAGTATGGGCATTGGGCAAATGTGGTTACAAGATTCCCCTTCATGTCAAATGAGGAGGAGAGCACCATAACTTGGTCTGCGGTTGGGAGGGAGGCAAAGAAATCATGTGCTATTTTTGTGAGGACCATGGCGGGTTTCTGGAGGTGTGCCGAGAGGCCAGTGACCAGTGACAGGACCAGTGTTGGGTCCTTGGCATACATTGTGGGAGGTGGGGGCACCTGCTGCGTGTACTTCTTCTTTTTCTTCTGCACCAGGTTGATGACCGTCCCAGCAGCAGGTGCCACTGGGGTGGGGTTGGTGGATGTTGGGGGGGCTGCTGCTGTGGCCACCTGTGCATAGGAGGTGGGGGCGGCTTGAATTGTTGCCTGGGGGGTGGGCTGTTGCTGTTGCTGCTGCTGTTGATGGGGGGTGGGCTTAGAGCTGAGGGAGGACATCTGGCAAGAAATGGAAGCCACATCAGTAGTCAGGCATTTGACCGCATCAGTCAGTGCCTTCATCTCCGGGGTCATGGGGTTGGTGCCAGGGGTCCGGGCAGTAACCAGGGGCCTTTCCTGGGGGTGAGCTGGCTGGAAGGGGTATGGGAGGTCGAAACCTCCTTCCCCCGTGTGTTGGTAGGCAACAATCACGTTGAGCATTGCTTGTGTCAGGTGGAGATCATCCTTCCTTTTTTTTTTTTTTTTTTTAAATTATTCCTGCAGTATTACATAATTACAAGCTACCCCCCCAAAGGGGGGGCCCTAACTACATAACAACAGAGGCACCCATCATCGCACAATGCACAAAACTGGGCAGGGGCCCTGCTCCCCGAAGGGTGCCAAGGTGTGTAGGGCCCCTATTAGTAAAGGAAGAGAAGAGAGAGGGAGGAGTACATTTCACTACAGCACAGCCAAGCAGATGAGAGCAGGCAAATGGGGTAGCTTAGAATAGGAAAGGGAGGGCGAGAGTGCCGGCTGGGACATATGAGAGGGAGTCTGAAGGGCAGGCGTTAAATGGAGGGAAATGGGGGAAGCGCACCTGAGAGCTCCAAGAGGGCCGGGTCCGGGTCCTGGGTATGGGGTCCAAGCATACAACTCATGTATTCCCAGAGGAGGTCCAAGTCCATATCTTCGTCAGTTGGGTGTCCCTCCAGCTCCATCACGGCGAAGGCCAGGCAGATGGCAGTGGAGGCACGGTTGGAGGGGCGGTTCAGGTGCCCCGTCAGCTTTAGCCAGCGGCACAGGACCTGGAGACAGTTTTCATCGGCCCACTCGGTGTGGTGGGTCAGGAGTGGGTCACGGGGGGGCCAGACCCTGCGGATCCAGGGACAGAAGGTGCGACACCCACCCAGGACATGGGCAGTCGACTGGGCCAGCCAGGGGGGGTGGTTGTGCCAGATCATCCTTCCTGGCCCTGTGTAGGGCATCGAGTGCCTTGAGCGAGATGTAGGCCGTCTGCCCAAGGAGTTGTGCTGCTGCTTGTTCGTGGCTTTTGCTGGGGGCGGTGTTGGCCACAGCTTCGAAGTAGCCAGAGTGCAGGTTGGTGATGGCATCCAGGAATCTGTCCAGTGGGCTGCAGGCCATGCTTGGGCAGGGGCGAGGGGTGTGGGGTGACAAGGCCGTTGCATCCCGCTTTTGTGAAGCGGCAGGCGAGGGTGTCCAGTATGGGGGGTCTGCATCTGGGAGGTAGTCCTCGTCATGGCCAGTGTCGTACTTGTGGGGCTCGACAACATTGGAGGCGGCAGATGGTGGGTGGCTACTGAACTGTTTGAACATGCTGGTGAAGGCCACGTTCGAGACGCCGATAGCGGGGGAGGGAGCGAGGCGGAGGGCGTCAGGCAACGATTCCGGGGCAGGGGTCTGGGCGATGGGCTGGGCGTAGGGTATGGGGGTCGTTTCACGTTGAGCGGCAATGAGAGCTTCGGCGGCCAGGTTGGCGGCCATTTCGGTGGCTAGACTAGCTGATGAGGATGAGGGGACAGTAGGTCTTGTGTGACAGAGGGCACCACAATAATCTGACATGGGGGAGTTTTAGCTGCCTGCACTAGTGAGATGATGGTGGTTACTGGTCAAGAAGGATGTAGTCACATTTTTATAGTATTGTTTTCTACCAACGGAGTGCGGGGTGCGCCAGAGGCACAGAGAATGGAAAGTCTTAGCATATTCGAAATAATAGGACAAAGGGGGAAGGGAGCAAAGAAAATTTGTGGAAAAAGGGGAGGTGCCTTTGTAGATGCTGAGGATCCATCTGCATGCCATGTTTTGCACAGCCTGCAGATGGCTTACTAGGGTTTTTTTGGCATCGGCCATGATACCAGACTGGAGCGCCCCATGTGAGGACGGAGCGGATGCAGGCGGTGTACAGACAACGGAGGAGGGCCGAGATACTGCGTTCTGTGTTGCCGAAGATGCGGAGGGCAGTGAGGGTGGAGAGGCCTTTGGAATGCATACATTCCACATGGGCTTTGAAGGTAAGGGCTGGGTCCCACCATATTCCCAGCCAGCGCAGCGGGATAGAGGGTCGAATGAGCATGGTGGGGGAAACCCAGACCCCAGTGGTGTCCCAGTTAGTGTAAGCAGCTGAGCGGCGTCAGGGTGGGTGGAAGTGTAGGCACTCTGTTTTGGCAGCTTTGATGTTGAGACTGATGGTGTTAGATTCGCTCCCTGATTAAGGGTTAGGAACAAGTGATAACAGATTCACACAATGATACTAGTTAGTTTAGGGTAGGCTTGGTACCCTTCACTCGCTAGAGTGTTAGAGCTGATGATGGTGGTAAGAGACAAGAGATGAATTAAACTGCTTTTTACCGCAATTTTACGTTGGGCTTTTATACCCTACATGTTGTAGCCTATTTACTATGTTCTGGTAACTACTACAACATACTACTCTTGATTTATAAGTCATAAGAATGTTCCGGTACAATCCTGTACATGCTATTTACTATTCTTAGCTTTCTTATGAGTCAGTTACATATTCCGGTACGTTCTACAGCCTACCGTGCTATCTTTATCTTATGCTAGAACCTTCCCTGAGTTTCCATCGAGTCATACAGTGTAATACCTAAGTTAACCATTCTCGGATACTACTATACCTATGATGCTTCTCCTTATTTCCTAATCGGTTCTGCTGTGTGATGCGCTATACTTGGCTCCCATCAATTGTGTCTTCTAATTGATCGCCATGCTTCCATCGGCTAATCTTAGCTGAATGCTTAGATATACTTGTGTGGCTCAGTGATTATGCTAGCCTTCTTAATCCTATCTTGTTGTGGCTTGTTACTTATTACTGTAGACTAATATTGAGTCATTTCCATTGCTACATTGAAAGGGGTTCGTTCTGGTGTTCTATCGTCTACTGGCATAAAGAGCTCTTCAGGCCCTATAGCATTTATGTTCGTTATCCTGCTATACCCGGGTGTGACTCTATATGATGGTTCATCATTGAACCATCGTATTATGATCTGCTTATCTATTGGTATTAACTCCTGTCTTAGATTTGGTTCCTTTCTATCTACTGTTGTGTGTCCTTTGGCTATGAAGTTGACCTTGTATGCGAATAGTTGTTCTCGTAATTGTTTATTGATAGTATGAACTATTTGGTGTGCCGCTTCTGCATAATCGGTTGATGTAATAACCGCCCTTTGATAACATAATTCATTATGTGGCTGATTATAAATCTTGGTTCTTGTGTAAGCGCTGATTACATATCGATTCAATTGATATGAGAACATAGTTGCTCTATGTTTGATTATTACTTCTAGCCTTTCCGCCACTTGTTGTTCCCTTGTAGTATGATCAAATGTAATTTGACAGTTGTCATATCCTGCATTCTGTCCTACTGTTGCACATGCAATGTTAAATGCTTTCCATGCTACTTGATCTGCATCTTTACAGCGTTGGCATAGGTTCCTGGTATTGATTAGAGTTATGGGTCTTGCCATGTCGATCTTGCTAATCTGTTGATCCAGCGATCACGATTTTCATCAATTTACTAACAGATGGCACCAAAGTGGGCATTAAGTTGGTGGTAGGCATTGGACAATTGCTGGCAGTTGGATGCCATGCTGGGTCCGATGCACACAAGGAGGTGGTTGTCGACATATACAAGGGTGGCGGTGCCGGTTTGGTGAAATTTCTGGAGGACCACACCTGCGAATATAGTTGAGAGGATAGGGGAGACTGGTGACCCTTGGGGGGTGCCGAGGTCGGGTTTCTGGGTGGTTGGGAGGGTGGTGCTGTCGAATGCGATGGCAACTTGCCAATCCATCATGAAGGACAAACACCAGTTTGCCATGTCAGGTGGGCACTGGAGGTCCAATAGTTGCTGGTGGAGGAGTTGCGGGTGTACCGAGTCGAAGAAGCCCTGTATATCGACCGCTAGGACCGAGCATACACGGCCCTCCGCATGGGCTTGCTCTGCAATCTGTAGAAGGTGCTGGGTGGCGTCGTAGACAGAGTGTCCTTGGCGCCCCCTGTACTGGTTAGGTGGCAACCAGTCCCTCATGTTTGCAAGGAACTGGAGCCGGTTAGCAATGATCTTTTCGAGGAGTTTCCCTAAGGTCTCCTCGAGGGTAATGGGCCAGTAGGATCATGGCGAAAAGGGGTCCTTCTTGTTGGGCTTCCGGAGCATCACGACTTTTGCTGCCCGCCAGCACTTGGGGTGGTGCCCCATGTGCAGGCAGTCGTTGAAAAAGGTGAGAATCTCGTTGGGGTAGGCATCCACCACCCATTTCAGGGGGCGGTAGCCGATGCCCGAGAGGCCCGGAACCGACAAGTTGGAGGTGTCGGACAGTGCCCCCATGAGCTCCGAGAGGAGTATGGGCGGGGCAGCTGGTTGGGGGGGAGGCGGCGGGGTGTCGGCTGCTTGGTGGGGTGGTGGGGGTGTAAAGAAAGTAGTGTGGAAAAGCTCACCTTTCTTGTCATCCGTTTGGGTGAAGGTGCCATCGTGTTTCTTGAGTGAGGGGATTGGGGTAGGATGGTTGCCTAGGCCCTGCTTGGCCCAGCTCCAGATGTTGGAGGCATCAGCCTGGTCGGCTTGGTCGGTGTAAAACTGCCGCTTGGCTGCCCGAACCCCATGTTTGAATGCATGGCGGGCTCCTGACTGCTGAAGGGGAGTGGTGGCCATCGAGATCCCCTGGAGGAGAGCCTTACATGTCGGAGTCCACCAAGGGACCTTGGTTTTCGATGGCTTGGCGAGTCGGGTGAAGGGTGTGAGGGTGGCGATCATGGAGTCGACCACTGCCTGTGCTTTGACATTGGGGGTGAGGGTGCTGTCTGCCATTAGGTGAAAGGCAGCTTCGAGTAATGGAAAGGTGATGTCGGTCCACTCTTCCCTGTCAGCCAGGAGTAACTGGCATGTTTTGATGACTGGGGTTGGGGGCCGAAAAGGCAGGGACCAGCACAACATTGCGTGGTCGGACAGTGGGGAGGTGGCTGTGGTGCCTGAATCTAGGATTGTATCAGGGTTTATTGTGGGAGGGGACCAGATCATGTCAATTGGGCACCGTTGATGATTGTCGATGGGCCGTGAGTCAGAATCCGGGAGGTGAGCTGGCACAAGGCCATGCTCCTGGAAGAAGTCATCGAGGGGTTGTGCCCTCAAGTCCTCCTGCCATGAGGCGAGGAGTTCAGACCATGAATGGTGGCGACAGTTAAAGTCGCCCGCCACGAGTAGGGTAGAGGCCAGGGCCAGTGGGATTGCAAAAAGGAAAGACTCACCGGGGTAGAGGGGGGTGGTGTTGGTGCGATCCGGGGTGTGCATACCATAGTAGTTGCAGAGGTGGATCATCTGGTGGGAGTGGATTTCGATTTTATTATTATTATTATTATTATTCCTGCAGTATTACATAATTACAAGCTGCCACCCTGAAGGGGGGGCCCTAACTACATAACAACAGAGGCACCTGTCATTGCACATCACACAAAACTGGGCAGGGGCTCTGCTCCCTGAGGGGTGCTGACGTGTGAAGAGCCCCTATTTAGCAAAAAGAACATGAGAGGGAGGGATACATATCACTATGAACAAACCAAGCAGGTGAGGGCAGGGTACAGTAAGAAGCTTAGAACTGGGAAGGGAGGGCGAGGGTGCCGGCTGAGACGTATTGTGAGGAATTTGAAAGGCAGGCACTAATCAGAGGGAAAGGGAGGGAGCATACCTGATAGCTCCAAAAGGGCTGGGTCCAAGTCCCAAGTTCAGGGTCCGAGCATACGATGCATGTAATCCTGTAGGAGGTCCAAGTCCATATCCTCGTTGGTTGGGTGGCCATCTAGATCCATCACAGCAAAGGACAGCCGGATGGTGCCTGCAGTGCAGTCAGAAAGGTGGTTGAGGTGCCCCATCAGCTTTAGCCAGCAGCGCAGAACCGGGAGGTGGTTTTCGTCAGCCCACTCTGAGTGGTGGACTGGGAGAGGGTCCTGAGGTGGCCACATGCATCATATCCATGAGTGGAAGGTGCTGCAGCCGCCGAGGATGTGGGCGGTCGACTGTGCGGGCCATGGGGGGTGGTTGTGCCACCTGCAGTGTGAAATCAGGCTGTGCCTGCGCCGGTAGGCTGAGTCAAAACTCGGCCAGTAACCCCCGTAGGGACCGGCGTGACAGAGGACTTGTGTGACTGCAGATAGCTCGCTGCATGGGTGGTCGACCGAATGCATGAGCAGCTTTCGGGGTCGGCGGGAGGGGAGGCCATGGACTGCCAAGTATTTGTCGGCAGTTGAGGCGAGGGGGTGGGCTAGTGAGAGTGTCCACCACTCCATGAGGGTGCGGATGGTGACCTCTTTTAGTGCGGAGGTGGATGGTTTGAGGTCGGATGGGGGGAGCTCTGTTGCCAGTTTCACTTCCATGTCAGCCCATTCATTACCAGGGATGTCCAAGTGACCAGGGCACCATACGAAATGAATGGTGAGCTGGGGGTACGAGTCCAGCAGGGTCTCCACACCCACTTTCCAGATGTGGAGGAGGTGGGCACTGGGTGCGGCGGCCCAGGTGTGAAAGAGGTGGAGGGTGGTCAGCGAATCGGACAGAAAGAAGATGTCCGATGCAACACGCAGTTGCACCGGGAGGTGGCGTGCCACCCAGCCCGGGGCCATGGCGAGAGAAAATTCCTCGGCGTCCATGGCTGTGGCACAGGTGGGGGACTCCAGTCACTGAGACCGGAGTCTAGTATTGCCAAGCATGGCACAGATGGCCGAGCCTGACTTATTGTCAATGCAGGAGCTGTCAGTGAATACCTGGACATGGGGGGTGAGTCCGAGTTGGCGTGTGGCTGTTACGAATGATTTTCGGGTGTCTGCGCTAACCGGGGTGATGGGAGTGGTGAATCGGACTCGACCTTGTGTGAAGGCCAGGGGATCCATCCAAGGGGGATGTGTGTATGCAGGGACCTGTTGAACCCGAGGGGCTCAGACCTGCAGAGAAAGGGGAAAAGGTCTATTAGCTACATTTTTAAAAAGTTTCCGGCTAATAGAGTGGGGGGTGTGCCAGAGGCGAAGGGAATGGGTAGTCTTTATATATTCAAAATAGAAAGAGAGAGGGGAACAGAGCAAAGAAAATTTGTGGAATGGGGGGAGGTGCCTTTAAAGACACCTAGAATCCAGCGGCAGGCCATGTTTTGGACAGCCTGGAGGCAGTTTACCAAGGTTTTCTGGCAGCGACCATGGTACCAGACCGGCGCGCCCCATGACAGGACAGAGCGCATGCAGGAGGTGTATAGGTGGTGGAGGAGGAGGGCTGAAATGCCACGTTGGGTGTTTCCTAGTATGCAGAG